>CM065687.1:27203628-27241128 GCA_017654935.2 Phymorhynchus buccinoides | reverse complement strand
TGTCCTTCTCTATTTTTACTTGTCCCTTTTCTTTCTTTCTTGTCTTTTCTTCTTCTTTGGGGGGTAATGTTCTTCTTCTTCTTCTTCTTTTCTTCTCCAACCACTGCTGACGAGGTGAGCGATTGAGGGTGACAGAGAGTCAGTGGTCGAGCAATTCGTCTTGACGGCTGGGCCTGGCAATCGTTTCACTGCTTGCCACCTCCACCCCCTAACCGTGCTTTTTAGTCCCCGAGCCGAAGGTTCGGGGAGCTATTGTTTTTGTCTGGTCCGTCCGTCCGTCCGGCATGCCTCCCTCACTCCGGCTATTCGTCTAACAAACTATTCAGTCTATCATCATCAAATTTGGTATACTAGTTTGCCAAGATGCAAGCTATCCACTGATGTATTTAGTTTTACATTAAGGTCAAGGTCGCGCCAGTTACGGGGTTCAAACCCCGAAACACATAATCGCTAATATCTCGCGAAGTTTTGCATGTATTTTAATGCAGTGTTTTTCACAACATTTCTTGATGAATGGTCTATAACACAGTTGTCATCAATATTTCTGTGCGCGCGTGTGCGCATGATCGCGCGCGCTCAAATCACGGGTCCGAACCCCAAGGCTATATAAAAAAAAAACTGTTCAGTTACGTGCTGTTTTGATGCGTTTTTATGTAGTTACGTGCTGTTTTGATGCGTTTTTAATGTATGTATACAGCCGACACATTCCGATTTCGGAGTAGCTCGGCGATGCTGCGAGGGGACTTTGCAGCCGCTCGGCGTTGCACTTAATTGTTATCTTTGTTTTTTGTTTTTTTAGGCTGGAGAGAGAGAGAGAGAGAGAGAGAGAGAGAGAGAGGCAGAGGGAGATATATAATTATAGACAAACACAAATGCGCGCGCACGCACAGAGAGAGACAGAGATACAAATTGTGATCTTGAGAGCGACACAGAGAGAGAGGGAGAGACAGAAGTATAAAAACAAATGTGATCTTGAGAGCGACACAGCGAGAGAGGGACAAAAAGGCAGAGGGTAAGGGCAAGAGAAGAAAATAAAATGATGTAGGATAATACAAGAAGTTTTAGGAGTCTACAACTGGTTATGTCCCTAACGATCGGGAGGACGTAAAACATTAATCTTCACAACTGTTTTGGGGGTGAAGTAAAGGTAGAGGTGTAGGATATATAAAAAAGTGGGGGGGGGGGGGGAGAAAGAAGAGAGGATGGCCACGGGATATGTGGAGGGCGTAAGACCTGGCCAGAGGTTAGTTTGATGCATTAGGATTACTCATTCATTAAGGGGATGGGTCATTTGTCTGCCAGTCTGACAACACTTCATGAACTTGGAGGAGGGGGGGTGGGGGCTTGGAAGAAGATGAAGGGTTTGGAGGTGGGGAGGGAAGGTTGTTGAGGGAAGGCCTATATACCCAAGGGATTTCTGTTCTCCTTTCGCTCTTTCTTTTTTTTTTTGGGGGGGGGGGGGGGGGGGGGGTGTCTCAAGGTGTTGACAAGTTGAAATGCCGTGCGCCCTGGCTTCCAAGGTGATGGAGTATGTGTCGTTAGGAAAGAAAATATAAAAAAAGGGGGGAAAGAGACAGAGGGAGACAGAAATTCAAAGGGCATTTGGAAGGGGTGTGGCCAAGAGAGGGTGGAAGGAGAGAGGGTATTCTCTGGGTGACTGAATTGAACTAAATGAATGCTCGTGATAATGATGTGTGGATGGATGTCTCAAAGCAGATGAACGGGTAGAGAAGGTGTAGTGTGTGCGTGTGCGCATGCGCGCGCGCGCGCGCGTGTGTGTGTGTGTGTGTATGTGCACGTGTGTCATTGTGTGGAGAGAGAGAGAGAGATGGGGGGGGGGGGGGATAAATCAAATGTTATGTTTCTTTTTCGTTTGATTCGAAACATGTAAGCAGATTCTATCTATTGCATTTTGTTGTTGTTCTTGTCAGTTAGTTTGTTTTTACTTAGCATCAAAGCACTTTATCAGGTGGCCCACGGAGAAATCAACATTGTTTATGCCTGTGTTGCATGATGCTGCAGACTTACGTCTTTGGTTCAAGGAATTGTCATGAATTCCCATCAAACTAAAGAATGCGATGCAGCCTCTTTTTTTTGTAGGCTTACCTAACATAATTGTCCGTCACCGAAGGTGAACGGACTTTGCGATGGGTTGGTTTGTCTGTTTGTTTGTTTGGTTTTTTGTTTGTTTTTTTGTTTGTTTTCTGTCTGTCCCAAGGATATCTCCCGAACCGCTTGACCGAATCGCGTCAAATTTTGTGTGAAGGTGTGCCTCCTTAATAGGAAGAGATCGGCGCAAACCATTTTGCCGTCGTGACCTTGACGTACGACCTTGAAAACCGTAAATCTATTTTTAGCCATATCTCGGGCACCGATCAACATAGGATGTTGAAACTTGGTATGAAGGTGGTTTGGCTTATGCCCGTTCTGATGATGGCATACCGGTCAAGGTCAAGGTCAAAAAGATCGCTGGAGCCTGAAAATCGGAGGGTCATTTTTTCTCATTCTGTCTGTCCCAAGGATATCTTTCGAACGGGTTGACAGAATCACGTCAAATGTTGTGTGCTGGTGTGTCACCATGAGAGGTAGGCATCCGCGCAAACCATTTTGCCGTCGTGACCTTGACCTTGGCGTACGACCTTGAAAACCGAAAATCTTTCAGGGGCCATAATTCCCACACCGTTAGTGTTAGAGTCTTCAAATGTGGCATGAAGGTACTTTGGCTTATGCCCGTTCTGATGGTGGCATACCGATCAAGGTCAAGGTCACGGTCCGGGCGATCAGTAGGCCTTGAAAGTGGTAGGGGTCTACACATTGGGTTTTAAGCCATATTTTCCACATTGGTACTTGACAGAAGCGCTTCAGATTGTGTGTAGTACTGTATACCCTAGAGAAGAAAACATCCGAGCATAAATTATTACCATGCTGACCTTGACCTTGAAGTGTGACCTTGAAAACCGAAATTTCCTTCTTTGCGCTATATGTTTCTTCTTCAAGCTGTATCTCGTGAACTAGAAGACAGAATCCCTTCCAATTTTGTGTCAGGATGTGACACTCTACGGGGTGTCGCAAGTGCGTGGCATTGCTGGTGACGGACATGTCTGCCGCTCGGCGACGCCCTTGTTTTATTTATGTGTTGAGTACTTTTTATAAGCCTTGGTTTGTTGTACTCGAGTACTTGTATTAAATTCATGTTCCTGCAAATGTATGATGGTAACATTTGTTTAATGATATGTGACGTGTGTTAAGTCCTCGCGCACTTTTTGTCCTTATGTGCACATTAGTCTAAAATGACCCTGTTTGTGCGTCTTTATATTTATTCCAAGTATTTATTTCATTACTCGCCATATTACATTACCACACAAAATTTGAAGCCATTCTACCCACTGGTTCATGAGATACAGCTCGGGGGCATGAAGGAAGGACATTTCGGTTTTGTGTGTCTTCCTTTCCGGAGGTTTGCACTGGTGGTTCAAAATTCAGGATCTGAATAGGTTGTGACATGCTGATCAAGAATATATATGGTTATGGGAGAAAATATATATGGTTATGGGAGACCCTAGGCTTATTGTAGGTCATGGTATCCGCGAGAGGGCAGAATGTTCGCGAAAGGACTTAACAGACATGATTGTGGGTTCTTTGTTTTTGTGGGTTTTTTTAGGTTCGCGTTCTTTTATTCTTTGTGTATTCCTTTCCGGAATTCCTTAGAATTCAACTCATCAAACAAAATATTCAGAGCCTGTGTTCAGTTACAGACCTGTTTACTCTACTCTTTTCGAGTAGTATTCTAATCATTTTGGACCTCTACTACTCTTCAAAATTGAAAAAAAAAAATGCTCTCATTACTCATTTTCAGTGATTATTGTTTGATGCTGTAATGAAGAGGACTACTACTCATTTCACACCAAAACTACTCATTTCAGCAAATCGAGACTACTCGAGACTTGTGTAGGGGGTAAACAGGTCTGCAGTTAACCCAGTTTAGCCCCATGACTCGCCTGTGTCAGACCAGTTGACATCAGCTAGAACACCAAGGCTACATCAAAATGTTGTTATGCTCTGCATGGTTGTGCGGGGATTGTCTTAAGCCATGACAAGCTCCTGGCATAACATCATCAGTCTAAAATCCTCTGAAGTCGGAGTGTGGCTGCCCAGGTGGCGGGGTAATCAGAAACGGTCACACACGTTAATGTTCTCATCCCTAGCTGGGGCATTTGTGCCATAGTGTTTCAGCTGTTGGGATGATCCCTGGAGTCTTTAAGCCAGGGTAAGACAACAACAGCAGCCCCATGACGTGATTGCGTTTTTTGCTGCAGATGCACGCTGAAGGGCCTGTGCCCCAACTCTGACAACCCCACGGAGGGCCGGTGGCTGCACGGCAGCTCCAACCAGTGCATCTACATCACCACCATCTCCCCCACCACCGCCTCCGTCACTGAGGTGGCCGATGTAAGTGGTAACATCGATGCTCTCTTGTCTCGCTGTCTCTTATCCTTCTTTGTCTCTCACCCCCTCCTCTCTCTCTCTCTCTCTCTCTCTCCTCTCCTCTCCTCTCCTCTCTCTCTCTCTCTCTCTCTCTCCTCTCTCTCTCTCTCTCTCTCTCTCTCTCTCTCTCTCTCTCTCTCTCTCTCTCTCTCTCTCTCTCTCTCTCTCTCTCTCACAATTAAAATATTTCAGACCTCTCTCTCTCATCTCCTCGCATCTCTCTCTCTTCTACTCTCCTCTCTCTCTCTCTCTCTTCTCTCTCTCTCATCCTCTCTCTCCATCTCTCATATCTCTCTCTCATCTCCGGTTTGCTCCTCTCTCATCTCACTCTCTCTCTCTCTCTCTCTTTCTCCCTCGTAGAGGGATAATATTTATGTATTGTGTATGAGTCGGTGGCCTTCACAATTAAAATATTTCAGACCTCTCTCTCTCTCTCTCTCTCTCTCTCTCTCTCTCTCTCTCTCTCTCTCTCTCTCTCTCTCTCTCTCTCTCTCTCTCTTTGTTGAATTTTGTTCCTCAAGTCTCAATACAAAATTTGTATAAAAAAAAAGTTTTAAAAATTGGTGATGCCTTTAGAACAGAAACCATTCGTCCTTGTAAAATAAAATTTTTAAAAATAGAAAACTTCTTCTTCTTCTTCTTCTTCTTCTTCTTCTTCTTCTTCTTCTTTTTCTTCTTCTTCTTCTTCGTTGTTCGCCGCACACAACCACAGTTCCTTGACACACCATCTTGTCAAGAACAGGAGACAGTGTGGTAGCAGTATAATTCTCCCATCAACGAAGACATGACAACGTTGGCTTTCCGAATTCCCTGTGTGGCTGACAATGAGCAGATGAAAGAGCCATTATAATCCCCCCAGTACGGGAGATGCAGAATAGAGGGCCATCAACTACTAAAGGAGTTTGCTGGCCATTTTGCGCAAGCACCTCATCAGCATTGGTGGGTGGGGGATATCCCCGTTTCCTTGGATTTTACAGCCAGGACAGAATAAGAAGAAGCTCCAGAGAATTGGTGGAGCCGTTTGAAGGGGGCTGCTGCCAGTAGTTTGTGGGCCATAGGCTGTGGGTTCAAGGGTTGTCATTGTCTTGGGTGCTGTAAAAACTTTTCCGTGACAGTTTCTGGATCGTCAGCGGAGTCGTTTTTCATGCGCCACCCCCACAGTCCTCTCCCTGCCTTAAACTTCAAAGGGCTGGGAAGATGGAGACGAGGAGCAGAGGGGGTTGAAATGGAGGAGCCATATCAAGGAGACGTTTAACCAAATTGTGGACCTTCTGTGAAAGGATTGTCTAATGAATATCTAATATTTAATACCTATAAAATACCCAACCAAATTACTCTCTTCATATCCTCTCAATATCATTGTAAACAACAAACGCTTTTCTATTATCTGATATATTTATCAAATCTGATCTCATCCCGTTCTGCGCATCTTCGTCTTTGAACCCCTGTATATTTATCGGCAGGTGGACATTACTGGAAGAAGAAGGATGCCACACGTTTTGCATAAATTGTGTTCTCCTGAAGTGGCACTCTCCTTTAATGTTTCAATTATCTTTGTCTCTGTAGCATTGTTTTGCTTACACTACATATCTATCATTAGTCTTTTCACTCCCGCACTGTGTGAATCTGGACTGGTAGTTTGTTTATTTGTTTGTTATGCATGGGTTGTTTTTGTGTGCATGTTTTAGGCCGACAATTGTTTTGATGTTTCAGCTGCACCTGACCGTTTCCCAGTGGGCCCCTCCCTGTTACCTAAGTGCAGCAGCTACAGTTGTGACCCAGCACCATGAAAGGGACATTAAGTCACTGGGCTAGTTTCTAACAATAGGCTTGGAAAGTAACAAATCTCATTTGTTGTCAATTTTGAGTTGTGGGTAATTTCTTGTTCTCTAACGTCTTATTTTTCATATTTATAAAGGTTGACCTTTAATATTGTCTCTTAATGGTCTTATAAGTGCTTTAAAACGAGTAGGTCAATGCATTTCCCTCAGCTAGGCTAGACTTTAGACTGTGCTTTCTCAAAATGGCTGACACTCAAGCCTACTAACTTTAAATGCTCGTAACTATGGAACGGAAAAAGATACAAGATTTGTTCTTGTCTCATTAGAAAGAGAATTGTCTGACGTTTTCTAATGTATCATTTTCTCAGAATGGTCAGTTTGACACTTATTAATGTCCCTTTCGTGGTGCTGGGTCACAATTGTGTGTTTCAGACAATCCAGACAGTAGTTTCTAGAGATTTTAAGGCTAACAGTTGCGCTGTTTGTGTGTGCTTTTGTGTATTACCTGCAATTAAGTGACCATCCTGCGTTACCTGTTTGAGGAGTTACAGCCGTGGGTTTCTGAGGGGTGTTTGCACTAAGCATTGTTAACTGTGTGTTTCAGCTGCATCTGACCACCCCCCCACTAAGCATTGTTAACTGTGTGTTTCAGCTGCATCTGACCATCCCCCAGCTGCCGGTTCGCAGCAACTACAGCTGCGTGTTTCTGGACCTCAAGTGGAGCTCCCCGGCAGACATCTGGTACTTTGGGGCCCGCTGCTCCACACCCAACTTCAAAGACTTGGGCCTGTCCTTAGGCAACGAAGGTTTGTACACGAACTCTGTGTGTGTGTGTATGTATGTATGTGTGTGTGTCAGACCTGTTTACTCTACTCTTTTCGAGAAGTGTTCTACTCAATTTGGATCTCTACTACTCATAAAAATTGAAAATAATTCTCTTTAATTCTTGATTACTACTCATTTTCAGTGAACATTGTTCGATGGTTTAATGAATAAAACTACACATTTTGCACCAAAACTACTTATTTCAGCTATCCAGACTACTCAAGACTTGTGTATGAGGTAAACAGATCTGGACTGTGTGTGTGTGTGTGCGTCTTTAATGATGAAGCTTAACTGAATCACAACTTTTTTAATTATTTGTTGTATTTACCACTTTCTCTTTTTACTTTGGTTGATTTATTCGCTTGAAGCAATTTATTTCTGTTTCTTTGTTGCTGTTTTAGTAGTTGTTATGACTTGTGATTTTTTTGTTTTGTTACTTAATTGAATGTGTTGTTTTTGTGCCTGCCTCTTTTTCAGGGTCCCGAACAGTCACGTTAGCATTGAACTCGACAGAGACTGGAAAGCTGTTTGTTACCAAGAACTTTACCTTTTACAACTGTTCCAACTTTAAAACGTAAGTTTCGGGGGGAGGGAGAGAGAGAGAGAGAGAGAGAGAGAGAGAGAGAGAGAATGTATGTGCATGCATGTGTGTGTGTGAGAGAGAGAGAGAGAGAGAGAGAGAGAGAGAGAGAGAGAGAGAGAGATATCAGGGCAAGGACTTCTGTTGTCCTGCAACCAAGATCCTCAGTGCAAGGGAAATAACCACTACTAAGCTGTCTGACTATTTGATTAGGGGAAAGAATTATTTCCCTTAGATGCAGAATTTCCCTTGAAGTCTGGTTTAATCTTATCCAGTCTTTGTGTTTCACTGTAACCTACTGATATTGGGTATGGGATTGAATGATGTTTAATCATATATTTCTGGTTTCATTAATGATTTATGTAACACTTTGACAATGCACCTTTCCCTCGAAGTTTGAGTTTGTTTCAGTTTAACCCTTTCACTGCCCAAGTCGCATTTTAGCACCACAGTGATTTAACACCTATGTCGCTAAAAGGCATCACTTTGGGGTCTATTACCCAAAGACCCTATTGTCTTAGTTTGGGGAAGTAAGGATAGACCTATTTTATATATGACACAGAAGAATCCCCAAAACTACAGATAGATTTTGTTCTCTACCCAGGTAAATTTAATGGACATTTTTGGCTGAAATATGGCTGGCGGTGAAAGGGTTAAATGTACAGAGTATGTGCCTGACTAACTAATACTTGATCAAATAGGCCCCATTTCTGATTACATTAATGCTTTGTAACACCTTAGAAAATCCTCTGACATTCGCCCATCGTTTGCTTTTCCATACAGGTGTACACAGTGTACGGACTCTGCCTTTGACTGCCACTGGTGTGTGTACGACAACGGATGCTACCACGACACCATGACGTGTCAGTCCAACATCATCGCTGGACGCAGTGTAAGTAGAATGTCTGTTGTAGTGTTGTATTGCATTGTGGTTTCGTCAACCTGTTGTTTACAACACTACCGTAAAATGCAGACTATAAGCCGCTACTTTTTTCTCCTCAACTTTGACCCATGCGGCTTATAGACTGATGCGGCTTATCTGTGGATTTTTTTCCATTCTACATTTATCAATCTGTTTCTGGCCACATTCTTCAGCCTATTTTGAGCTTCTTTAGACTCAAAACTGGTTATGGTAATCAATAGATTCAAATCTCATTTTTGTGACTGATGAGGAAGGAAAGGGAGTGGGAGGGGGGGTAAATTTTGACCAAATGACAACTTTTTGGTTGCCACTGGGTTTAACGTGTGCTAAGTTTTAACAACTACTGGGTCACAATGAAGACCTTTTGGGGGGCTGATTTTTCATGGTCTTAATACTATAATAGGGGAGAGTCCACTGTTTGTTGTTCCTTCTTTTTTCTTCTTCATTCCACCTTTCCTGATCCCTTCCTTGTCTCACGATGAACAGAGCACCAAGCCCGGGAGGAAGGGGGCGCTGCACTGCCCCCGCATCGACACGGTGCAGACGGGCAACATCTACCTGCCGGTGGGCGTGCCCCGCATGGTACTGCTCAAAGGATTCAACTTCCCCGAGCTCAAGGTGCGTTGTTCACAACAGCCCTCTTTGTCTTTGTTCATTTGCAGTGTTCATCTTGACACACTTCTGTGACGCTCAAAACTGCAATGTGGCGCACTAGGTTTCGGACCAGTGCGTCACTAACCGTAGCAGATTTTCGTCTGAGGCACAGTTTGCAAAAAAATGTTTAAAAACTATTACAGTTACCAGCCGCCGTGGCGTAATGCTTAAGCCTTGCGGACTACTGGCTTGGAGGTCACGGGTTCGAATCCCATCCGAGACAAGGGTTTTTTCGGTCCTGGACCGACTCCTACCCAGAGTGAGTGGCTGTGGGCTCAATGGGAAAACTGAAACCACACAGTCGAGCTTCATTCGCTTAACGGATGCGATTCTGAGTGTTGCTCTAAATTCAAGACCAACACTGCAGGTGTCTGTAGTTCTCAGGCCTGGTTGATGCCGGGATATCGTTATGAAAGGAAGTGTAGAATAGAGCCCTGCCATGTAGTCTCAGACAGATACGGAACTCCATAGCATCATCATCATCATAGTCATCCGCCTCATTTCCATCCATCATTAAAAACAAAAATGCTTCAAATTCTCTGGCTTTGCATGCCCTGCTCTCATGGTGACCTCAGTTTCCGTTTCCAGTCCAGTCTATGCCTTGGTGCATTCTGGTCAAATGTCATGGGGATCAGTGTGTTCCTGGGAGCTGTCGATGGATGGTCGTGGTGGCGCCCTCGGAGGAGGACCTCACTCACGCTGGCTTCGTGACTAAGAGAATAGTGTCGTCAGTAGGGGGCTTAGTAGGTGGTGTCCTGAACAGGCTCTACTGAACTCCACCGAAGTGACTCAGCAGCAATGCAGTGTCTCCTCGGTTGGTTGCCTCCTGACGGCCTAACATAGATTCGCTCCCCTTGGACTGCTGGTCTCGGATTCTGCGACCTGAACAAGCGAGTTGGGATTCGGAACGAGCGGCGTGCGAGCAACACCACTGTATGGCCTAGAAGATAGGACAACATTAACAAAATAATAAAACCTGTTACAGTTCTCAGAAAATACCAAGGTGACTCCTTAAAAATGGAGAGAGATATTTTTCACACTGATTCTGACCCCCTGATTTCGGATATAGAAAATTAACACTGGTTTGTTTAGAGCATTGCAGTTAGTGTGTGTGTGTAGGGGTGGGTAGTAGAATAGAGGTAGAGTACTTTGTGATGGTGGTTTTTGTTTTGTGTGTGTGCATGTGCAAAGTTGATATTTCTGTTTTTACAACACAAAAGTGAGGCTGTTCTCCAAATTTTCGTCTTTAATAGACTTCGACGGGGATCGACGTTTACATTTTAATACCACGCTATCATGGTATAATTGAACAAAGGGTAATTACTCTCTTTTTCTAATTAACTCCCCTCCACCAAAGTTGATTACGATACCATTCACCTAGCAGTGCATGGGTCAGAACCAAAGTGAGACAAGCAAAGCATCATCTTAAAGATGATGCTTTGCTTGTCTCACTTTGGTTCTTGTCTCACTTTGGTTCTGACCCATGCACTGCTAGGTGAATGGTATCGTAATCAACTTTGGTGGAGGGGAGTTGATTAGAAAAAGACCTCTCTTGGCCTCACTATTTCATTCTTCTAACATGGTATACATTGGCCTGTGTAAGATAAAGGCTCCCATGAACATTGTTCTGTCTTGTCTCCCACCTTTCTTTTTTACGCTGTCCCTTTAATTTGTTAATGCTGAGATACCTTTGTGCCTAATTGTCCTAATTTGTTTTTTTCTGTGTTCTCTCATTCAGTGCATTCCGCCTGCCTATTGATGCATCATCAATAGTGATGCACTTATTTGTTGGAAAATTCTCCTTCAAAATCTTTTTTTCTCATCTCGTCTGTGTCCTATACAGAATGATCCGCAGACGAAATGTAAGTTCTGTACATTGATACGTTTTGCTGATGCAGAATCCTCTTATCCATTTCCCTCTTTCTGTTGACTTGCAGGGCAATCTGCCTGGCTACCGATGTGTGGTCAACACAGGCACTACCATCTTCCAGGCCCCAGCCGAGCTACTGGACAACACTCTGATTACGTGTAACATGCCTGAGGTAAAGACACTTTGTTCAGTGATGACAGAGAATAGATATTGAAAAAATGGCAACAAAAGAAATGAACACAAAACGTTACTAAGACACTGTATGTGTTGTTGAAACGGATGTTTTGATTTTGCATAATTCACTGAATAGCAAAATAACCGCATACACTTCAACAGGATGTTGTAGTGTGTTGTTCATTACTTGTAAAGTTGTAAAGATAACCTAATTGTGATGGAGTTAATTTTTGAACCATTCACCTGACATTGTCTCAAAAATGCTGCTGCTGCTGCTGCTGCTAGTACTGTTGTCAGACCAAAGAGGATTTTTTTTTGGGGGGGAGTTGATTTTTCCGATTTTTTTTTTATCACTGAAAGCGTGGTTATTTCCCTTATCAAAAAGAGACAGATCGTCCTGACATCTAACAATGCGAATTAGTTAAATGGATGGCAATAAATAAATTTCAGACAATTGAACGCTAGAAGAAAAAAATTTAAACAACAAAATAATATCTTGTCTTTTCAAATCAGTGATATGACTGATTAACCATAATTTTATGCGCTTTTGTTGAATTTTTATCTCTTTTTTTTATATTTGTTATTTATATCAGACGTGACCAAACTGTGACTCAATTTTATTTATTTTCTTTTGACAGATGTTCTACAGTGATGAACAGGGCATGTTGGCAGCAGATCTCTCAGTTTACTGGGGTGATGACTTCTTCCTGGAGAGCTCCAAAGGACTTGTTGGTGAGCACTGCTGATTAATTGTCATGAGTTGTGTTCAGTACATAACTACATTTATAGGCATATTTTAGTAGGGTCGATTTGTCAGAATGTTGATTGCATGCTTTGCAATATTATCTGTAATCATGGGCAGTTGTATTATTATGCACACACACACACACACACTTATACACCGATCATCATTATCATCGTAACAATAATAATCGTTGCCAACTGTGTGTGACTGGCTAGATTCACAAAAAGTTTCTTTTTTCTTTCCTTCCTTGCCCCGTAGCCCTGCTGTACAAATGTGAGGTTCTGGCCAACGAGGACTGCAGCCTGTGCGTCAACCTCAACTACACGCGCTCCTACCTGGAGTGCTTCTGGTGCGACGGCCGCTGCACCTACCTCAACCGCTGCGACCAGAAGGTCACCGCCTCCTGCCCCGCGCCGCAGATCCTCACCGTCAGTACTCTTTTACACTGTTAAAGGGCCACACTGACAGACGAGTTTTTGTAAGAAACACGTCCAGATCACAAGGAAATCACCCTTTACAGAGATTGCAACACTCGCTTTGCTCTGGTTTCCTAGAGATCAGACCGTCAAATCGGCGATTCCTCCTTGGCGGAGGTGCTGGGAGTCAAATTCTTTCACCCAAAGAGAAGGCGTGTGCCATCTCTTTTTTAATGGCCGCCTGCGTTTAAACCAAATCGTTTGCATGAAATTTTCGCAATACAAGCCTTTTTTTCTTTCAAGATCACCAAAAAGACAGCCTTTTCAAGGATCAGAACAGTCACTTTGCTCTGGTTTCCTAGAAATTAAACCGTCAAAACGGCGATTCCTCCTTGGCGGAGATGTCGGAGAGAGTAGCCATTTTGGATGGGGTGGGTGGAGGTCACTCATTGTGGTTGAAGCGTTTTCTTTTTTTGTAGTGCAGTAATAAAGAACAATTGGAGCTATTTCCTTTGTTGTGAGCGAAACTCCTTTAGATAAACTGTATAAAATTAAAGCAAATCAAAATAGAAAGGCTTGTATTGCGAAAATGTCGTGCAGACGATTTGGCGGCCAAGAGAAAAGAGACGGCACATGCCTTCTCTTTGGTTGAAAGAATTTGACTTCCAGCACCTCCACCAAGGAGGAATCGCCTATTTGACGGTTTGATTTCTAGGAAACCAGAGCAAAGTGAGTGTTGCAATCTCTGTAAAGGGTGTTTTCCTGGTAATCTCGACGTGTTTCTTACAAAACCTCATCCGTCAGGGTGCCCCTTTAAATCACCAACCGTACGGCAGAAGCCTGGGGCTGTGTTTGGAGAGGCACTGGCCTCGCCTGTCCTTGTAGTAGGGATGTTGGGTGGTCACGCTGGGTTTCTGAGTGTAGACGGGCTGGTACACCCATGGGGACAGTTTCGAGAGTGGAGAGTAGCTATTGTACCTCTGTATACTTTAAGACCCCCACGTCATGTGTCACATTCCCTCTTGTGCTAGGAATATTTCTTAAGATTTCTTACCAGCTATAAGAAGGAAAACAGGTGAAAACCATGATTTATGACACGTGACATGGTGGGTCTTTAGTGGAATGTTCAATGCGTGCCTGCTCCCTAGTAACACAACCCAGGCTTTGGGTTGCTCTCATGTTGGTAAGGCAGGCAAAGCCTGGGTCCCGTCGGCACCTCTGGGTGTTTCTTTTTCATTCTTCCATTCATGAAAATAATAAATTAAAGAAACAGGGACTCGGAACTCTTCTGCCTTTGAAAAAACAAACCAGCAAGCATGCATACAAACAAGGGAGATGTCGCAACTGAAAGGCAAATCTAACTTTTGAATGAAACAAACTTAAGAAAGCAAGATCAAAACCAGCTTTCCCTTCGCGGATGGTTAATCATAGAAATGTAGAAATTGTGGTTTTCACCAACTGTTACTCTTTGAGTTAAATTGCTTTTGCTTTTTCCTAGAACCTTTCCCATCAATAATTCAGGCGTGTTCTCGTTGCTTTTAACACCATGCGTGTACTTGTTATTTGCGTACCACCTGTGTCTCGGTGCTGCGTGGTGACCTCCGTTTTCTTTTCTTTTCTTTTCCATTATATCGGCAGTCGTCTTCAACCCGTTGAAGTTGGCCGATTGACTGGAAGAAGAAGAAGAAGAATTATATCATTGATTATTTTTGTCTGTACAAAACATTAGTAATGAATGTGGTGTTCCTTTCTGTTTCAGGTGTGGCCGTTATCTGGACCTATCCAGGGGGGCACCAACGTCACCATTGAGGGTCGAAACCTGGGGTCAAAGTTTGAGGACATTGAGAACACCGTGTTTATCGCCGGTGTGCGCTGCATTCCCTTCAGCTCTCTGTACTTGCCCTCCCGAAGGTAAGCGTCAACAGATCTTACTATTGTCTAGTTTCTGTCCGTTTTTTTTTGTCTTGACCTGGGCCTGTATTCACGTTAAGATAGCATGAGACTTAGCATGATGCTAACTTAGAAGCTCTTCCAATGTCCTATAGGATTTAATAGGACTTTTGGAAGAGCTTCTAAGTTAGCATGATGCTAAGTCTCATGCTATCTCAACGTGAATACAGGCCCTGGTGAACAAATAAATGCTGTATTTTTCAGACTATGAGGTGGTACTTTCTTCCCCAGAAGGAGACGCCTGCGTCTTATAATGTGACTAATAATATAGTAAGAAAATATAATAACAAAATCTGAATTTTGTGTAAAAGTGTGGGGGTGCACCTTATAGTAAGGTGTGCCTTATTGGTGTGCCGAAAAATATGGTAATATGGGGGAAAAAATAGGCCCGCGCCTTCATTTCTTCCTATGACATGACTTTTGAAAAGACAAGTAATAAATGTAAAAAAAAGAAAGAAAGAGGAAAGATTGTAGTTGCTAGAAGTAGAAAGGTCTTGGAAACAATTGGGAAATTAACCCTTTCACCGCCAAACACCGTGCACCACAATGGTTTAACACCCATGTCACTAAAAGGCATCAAACCAGGGCCTGTTATCCAAAAGGATAGGCCTAATGTTAAGTATGTCACAGAGGAATTCCCAATATTGCAGATATATTTTGTCTATTCTCAGGTAAGTTGATAGTATTTTTTGGCTAAAAAATGGCTGGCGGCGAAAGGGTTAAACTATAAAGCTTATACGTTGAATGCCCTACTCGATCAATGTTAAATAGTTTAGATTGCATCCTGTTTGCTGCGGTTTCAGGATCGTGTGTCAGACCAGCTGGAAGGGGCAGATCTCCAGGGGCCATGTGGAGATCAGAATGGAGTCCGGGGTCACCGTCAAATCGGCCGATGTTTTCCACTACAGGGTCAGTCACTCGCCTCGCATCTTGAAGCAATAATGCATCACTGAATATGTCTTGGACACAAACTAGAGTCATTTTGTTCATATTAGGAGGTACTTTATATTCACAGAGGCGTCTGTGAAATTCGGGTTGCTCCCACCTGGAGAGCACGTCACAGCCAGAGGCCCGCCACCCAAAACGTTTGGGTCGGGTTTTTTGGGCATGCGATTTTTGTGACTGATGAGAAAGGAAAGGGGGGGGGGGGTAAATTTTGACCAAATGACAACTTTTTCATTGCCACTGGGATTAACATGTGTTAAGTGCATGGGCACACAGGACCTCGGTTTATCGTCTCATCCGAAAGACTCCACGTTCAGACCGTAAGGCCTAGTGTAAAGTGAGAGGAAAAATCACCTGTTCCCAGGTTCGAACTCGGGTTTACTTGGCACAAGGTGAATACGATACCTCTGTGCCACTCTACACCACTATTGTGAGGTATATTGTGGTATAACCATTACGAATTGCGCATGGGTTTTGTTTAAAGGTTACTGAAGTGAAGAATTGGAGCATGTTAAAGATTTGCCATGCAAGGAGAAAAGAGGAGTTTGTTTTTCTTTCATCAGAAATTAAGAATAGATCATCAAGCAAGTAAATGGCAAGCCAAAGTATTTTTTGTTTGATTTTTAAAGAGACCTTAAGCCGAGCAGCCAAACAGATGCTATGCTAAAGAATGCTTGCAGGTACAGATCATTAAATGTATGTATAAATCCAGAATACTTAAGTTTGATATTTCAATTTAAAAAAGAAAAGCTTCTGAAACATTTTGATTTTCTCCTGAAATGGGGCTTTTGTGATGATCTTAAGAGACAGAGTGAGTTGGGGATTCTGACAAATTCTGTTTGCCTTTGAAAAGTCTTTTTCCTTCATTTGAAATAGTGTACTTAAAGTGTATTCATGTTGTTCCTGTTTCTCCTTGTTGGTGCAGAGCCCTCAGATTCTGGACATCCACCCTGGCAATGGCCCCATGTCTGGGGGGTCAAGGGTGACCATCAGGGGTCAGGACCTCAACACAGGGGGTCAGCTGAGGGCGGTCATGGGGGATGCCCCCTGCATTGTGGACAGGTCAGTACTGTAGGTGGGGTGGGTGCAGATTGTGGGTTTTATTTATCTCATCTGACATTTATTTGAGAGTCTTTACCACTTTTTTGTTTTTAACTAGAATCAGTACCGTTTAATTTCAAGTCTGCCATTCTGTTTTGTTTTGTTCTCTTCTCAATTAATTATGAACATTGTCCACATCTATTATATCTGCATTGATTCATTCTTTGCAGCTTTTATTCAACAGTGATAATTACTTTGAAGACGTTGGTTCCAGCTTCTTAAGAAAATGCAACACTGCATGAATAATGAAGAAGAAACTATTTCTACACGAGCATGTACGTGTCTAAAATGTTCCACTTTTCTCGTGAATATTGTGAAAGTTCATTTAACATCCTCCTATATGCTGGAGAATATATACGATACAACCTCAGTATTCCGACCATCCAATTGACTTAGCTGAAAACTGTCTGTTATTGCTAGATCATCCTTATATTGTAGACTCTTTTTCAAATAAATGCCCCATGTGGGCCAGTCTTGACGTGGCGGGGGTGTTCTCCACCAAACTGTGCCCACCCCTTTTTCTTACCTCTCCTATGTTTCTGCCTACCATGTCTTTTACTATCTCTTTTTCTATCTCTTTCCCCCCATAAAGTCTCACGACAAGGTCTGCAGTTTTCCATTTCGTCTGCTTTCTGTCTCCCCGGATCTTCAATCTGTTCTTTCATCTTTCCTTACAAATCTATCTTTTGAATGTTCCTTTTTTTCTGATCTATCGGACAATTTATGATATGCCAGTTTTTTAATTACTCACTGGCGTCCACACGTGAGACCTTGCGCACATGAGTGGGCACCTGTTGTCCATTTTGCAGTGCCTATATGGCAATTTTTATATATAATTTTTTACTAGTATGTGTTTGTTATCCTTTTTTACTTTTTTTTTTAACCTGGATCCGATAAATAGAGTAGAGTGGCTCAATGTTTCCAGCACTGTGTGGACTTATGTGCTATAGGGTGCAATGATGGTGTCATGTTATGAATTGTACTGTATGTTTTGTTTACAGGTTGTTGAACGTCGGTCAGATACATTGATGAGTGTTTTGTAATAAGTGGTCGAACTTTACGCGGTGACAGTCCTGAGATGACCATAGCTGTTGGAAAAAATAAAAATAAATTTTCAAATAAATAAGTAGAGAGGAGACTGAATAAAACTGCCCTGATTGTCAGTATGTCCGCAATACCGGGGTGCCGTTAGGCAGGGTTTGACTGTGCAACGCGGTTATTTTATTTTTGTTGTTGTGCAGGGACACGCTGACTCCAGAAACAGTGGTGTGTGAGACGACGCGGGTGTGGAGGGCGGAGCCTAAGTCCCCTGTCCAGGTGTTCTTTGACGGCGCCCGGATCACCCTGAACAAAAACTTTGTGTACCGAGACGACCCCGTCATCACTGGCATCCACCCCCTGGCTTCCATCAGAGAGTAAGTCTTTCTTCACTGTTCTCCAAAGAGCTGTTATTGTTGTGTTTTGTTGTTTTTCACGTTCCAGCGCTGTTGATTTCTTCTTCTGACTGTTTTTGGTATTGTTTGCCTTTTCGCTGTTGGGTTGTGTGTTAGTTTTGTGGTTGTTTTCTTTTTGTTTTTTTAATTTGATTGCCTTTTAATTAAGGGAGAACACATTATAGCCCCTAGTGCTGTGCCGCTTTTTATCCTCTGCATCTGTGCTATCCATTTACCCATTTAATGTAAATTTGACTTATTTATCACCAAATATAGATTTGTTCATGGCTGAAGAAGAAGAAGAAGAAAATCTCTTGTAAAATTTGTTACTTTATTTTTTTTTCTACTATTTTAGTTTGACTTAATATGTTCCAAAACGTTTTGTTTGTTTTTTGGACTTAAATGTTACAAAATTATAATTGTGCTTATAAGTGTTCACCGATGTGAATTGTAGTTGAGTGTTTACAAAATAATGCTAATTGTGTTGGGTGTTGGTCTGCTGTGACAGAGGGGGCCGATTGCTGACCATCAAAGGCACAAACCTGGGCTACATACAGAAGCCCAAGATGTTTGCCTACGTGCCCATGGAAGGCGGGGAGTTCTACCCCACTGAAAGCACGGTGAGCCCTTTCAACGCCCATGCCTTGTGCCCCTTCCTTTCTTTCTCTTTCTCTTTGTGTCTTGCTGTATCTCGCTCATACGTTATACCATGTTGTTTTATGTTTGGAAATCCTCTGCCTAAGAAATGTAGCAGAAGGCCTAACATTGTTCAGTAGGTATTAGGTACTTAATAGTCACAGAGGCATCTCTGTAAAATTCGGGTTGCTCCCACCTGGAGAGAGCATCACAACCAGAGGCGCGCCACCCATCTTTTTTTTTACATGCGAGTTTTGTGATAAATTTTGACCAAATGACAACTTTTTCGTTGCCACTGGGTTTAATGTGTGCTAAGTGCAAGGGGACATGGGACCTCGGTTTATTGTCTCATCCGAAAGACTTCTTTCGGATGAAAGAAGCCATACCTGGAGCCATACTTGTTTGTGCAAGTGGGTAAACGTTCCCTTGGCATGCTCGAGTATTTAGAATTTAATCGTTCATTCTTTCCAGTCTGTTTAATGTCCAAAGACTGTAGTACTATGTTCAGGAGATCTATAATCTTGTGCACGGAGGCTGCCATGTTAGATACAATGTTTTGATTGGAAGCGCCCAAATCGGTCACTAAGGGAAGGTTATAAAACAAGCAGCTTTTCGCAGGCAAATTATTCCATCCTAATCTCCGAAACTTAACTGTTCTTCCTAAACCTCTGATACTCTGGCATAAATCTTTAAGCGTAATAATCTCTCTCTTGTAAACATCCTACCAGTAGTCTACACCTAGCGAGGAAAGCGTTAGGGATTAAGAAGTTAAATCGTGTTACGAGTTCGTTAGATTCTTAGGCTCAGTTACTGTGCTGATAATAGCTTGGAATACTACGGTTCTGTTCTTCTGTTCATAGATGCGAAATACCATAAATAAAGGTTGAATAAAATATCAGTTGAAATTGTCGGTAAAGGTAAAGATGTGCCACCCCCCATGCATTTCTCGGTTAATTGTATTTTTTCGTTTTTGCCTTTCTTACCATACATAAAGCTGTATTTTAGGAACATTTTTAGCTAATTACCTTTTTGGAATACTAACCCTAACCCTAACCCTACCCCTAAACCTAACCCTACCCCCCACTATGTACTGCAGTACACCGCGATTTGTCACAGTTGTGGTTCGTTGCGTTTTTCCGTCTTATACGGTGGGAGGTAGGGTTAGGGTTAGGGTTAGGGTTAGTATTCCAAAAAGGTTATTAGCTAAAAATGTTCCTAAAATACAGCTTTATGTATGGTAAGAAAGGCAATAACGGAAAAATACAATTAACCGAGATAGGTAGGGGGGGTGGCACATCTTGACCTTTACCAAATTGTCAACCGTTTTTGTTTTCATCCTTAGAGCGATTGTGCTTTAAGTTCACTTAGTTCATTTTCTTTACTCGTGGGTTTCCCTTCCTCGGATTGACTGTTCCGGGTCTTGTGGACGGCATGTCTAACGTGGCCCTATCCTGACAACTTAGGCTCTGCCGTTTGTTGAGCATGCTGTCTACGGGACGGAATCCGTCGGTCGTGAGGATGTGAAGCTTGCCCCCGCCAGACCGTAAGGCCTAGTGTAAAGTGAGAGGAAACATCCCCTGTACCTAACCCTTGGTGGCTGTTTGCTTGCTTTTCTCTCAGGACTGCAAAGTGGTCAACAAGGAAGAAATCCACTGCCCCTCCCCGCCCCTGGACCCTGACGAAAACCCCACCTCCACCATCATCCGATCCCGCCGCCACGCCATCACGGACACCATCTCCGATGTCATCCACAGACTGCAAGGCTCATACGCGCGCACGAAATCCAAACGCTCTGCTGCGACCTCCTCAACAAGCTCCGCTCGCTCGTTGTTATTACAGCGCGTGGTGAGGAGCGCCCTGACTTTAGATCTGATGCAGAAGAAGAAGGAGGAGGAGGAGGAGGAGAGGAAGTGGGCGGTTGGGGGAAGGGTGAAGAGGAAGGTGGACGTGGTGAGCGAGGCTCAGCTGGGGTTCATCATGGATGGGGTGCTGTCAGTGAGGAACCTGACGGGGCAGGACGGGGTGGACGCTGTCCTCAAGTACTACCCCAACCCCCGCCTGCACAACTTCTCCGAGCCAGACAGCATCAAGGTCTTCAAAGGGGAGATGCTCATCATCGAGGTCAGTGGGGGGGGGCTGGTGTGTGGGTAGAGTTGGTATTTAGGTGAAAATCCGTTTAACGTCCTCCTGTCTGAAACAGACACACATGGGACATTAGTAGATATAAAGACGGTGGGAACGATCCTGGAGGCAATGCCCGTAGACAGTGCAACTCCAGAAAAGTCCAGAATTTTTAACGATACAGATGTAAAGCATAGAATTGTTGGTATTTACCATATTGTTCAGACTGGATGGATGGAAGTTCAGTTTAACGTCGCGTATCGGCTTTCGCCATGTACGACGGGCTGAACAAACCAACCAGGATATAAACAAAAATTTATATTCCTGAATCACTGTCTTAGCCAAAAGGCAGAGAAGCGATCAGAATATTCGTCGCAAAGCACATTTTTGTTCAGACTATAAGGCGATACTTCTTTTATAGTCTGAGACCCCTGCGCCTTATAATATGACTAACAATATAGTAAGAACATATCATAATATCTGGATTTTGTGTTTAAATTAGGGGGGGGGGGGGGGGGGTGCCTTGTAGTCCAAAAATATGGTATCTATTTATGGTAGAGTTGGTATTTGTTTTAAGTACATTTATGTAGCGCTTATCTTTTGAAGCTCTAAGGGAAAGTAACGGGTGGGGGGATGGAAGTGTGTTGGTGTGGATTTGGAGTATATGTTGGGGTGGGGTGGGGGTTAGCTCTAAGTGTATGTGTGCGTGTGTGTGCAGCATGCGTGTGTGTGCATGTGTGTGTGTGTCATTCCATAATTATCATTGTAAAATCTCCATCAGTTAAAAAATAGACACAAAAAGTTAAATAAATAAAACAGTTGAGCGTGTTGGTGTGGATTTGGAGTATATGTTGGGGTGGGGTGGGGGTTAGCTCTAAGTGTATGTGTGCGTGAGTGTGCAGCATGCGTGTGTGTGCATGTGTGTGTGTGTCATTCCATAATTATCATTGTAAAATCTCCATCAGTTAAAAAATAGACACAAAAACTTAAATAAATAAAGCAGTTGAGCTGGATATGTGTCTGCGTTTATAAAAGCAAACAATACAAACTTCTTCTTTGTTTTAGAGTGATTCCATGTGATTGAAGACTTTCCATTGATTGTGTTTGTTTCTTTTCTCTCTCTCCTATTGTTCTTTCTGCATCTCCCGAGTCATTAGAGTCACTGGTCCCTTTCATAAAGAAAAGGATGTATACCCTTGGCAACAATTTTAAAGGATTAAGAGTTTAGTGTCCAGAGCAGTAATGGGAAGCTTAAAGCTTGAATGTTTCACTTTTATTTCATAAAAAAAAATGTTACAGTCATAATTTAGAATTAGGAAAGTGTTTCCAATCCCCCTGGCGACAAAATGCTATCGGAGGAATTGTGGCAGAGTTGCACGCAAAGTCTGTTTTACTGTCTGACAAAAAAACTTTTAAAGTGCTCATTTTTAAAAGAAATGTTACGCTTGTTATCGGGCTTAACCTGTTAAAAACAAAAAGCTTAATTGCCCAGAGCTTTTAAGAGAGAGACTCTGTGTGTGTCAGTGTGCAAAATGTGTTTCTCTTTGATACAGTCATTCAACTTTTTTCCATCCCTCGGTATGATGACAGTTAAATATAGCTTAGGCATTCAGGATAAAAACGCAAAACAGCAGAGGATAAAATGTTCCGATATTTCAGCATTTATTGTCTTCCTCTGGGTTTACTTTAGGCATGGAATGACCTGACACAAGTCCCATTCTCGTATACAGCAATAAAACAACAGTTATTAACATTCTTTCTTTAAAACATGAGTCTTAAGTTATGTGCAATTAAAAAAAATCCAATTCAAATTAAGGGGTGAAGTGGGGAAGGGCATGGGCTGTCAAATATTGGCTTGTGATTTGCAACAAATGTGTGTGTGTGTGTGTGTGTAGCTTTAGTAGAAAGAGAGCACTTATCTTTAAAATCACATTCATGCTGGATTCAGAGGTCTAAGATTGTCTTACTTATAATATTTTGGGATGCTTACTAGCACAACACCAATTAAGTGGTACACGCACAAACACGTTTGTTCAGAGAGAAAGGCAGCTGTATTTGTTGCTTTTTTATCATTTGCGTTTGTTAGTGTTTGGGGTTGTTATTTTGTTCTATCCAGGCACAATAGCTATAATTTCAGTAAATTTTCAAGCAAAATTATTGTCTGTGTTCACACTTATTGTTTAGTCCCCCGTTTCCTATGGAATGGGGGACAAATACGTTTCTCTCTGTCTGTTTTTCATTCTTTCTTTCTTTCTGTTTGTTTTTAAGCTTATCTGTCCAGGCTATGTCAGAGAAACGGCTGAACGGAATTATTTCAAATTTTGTGTGTTGGAGTGTCTCTATGAACAGACTCAGGTCCCATAGAAAAACTATAACCGTGGTGACCAGTGATGTCGGGAGGCCCCGGTCATGATATGCCATTGACCTATTAAAATTGAAAATGTCCTATTGTGTTCTCCCCTGTCAGGACAAATGTCTGATTAATTTTTGACACTGGCACACTTTGTGTTATTGATTTCTGCAAGAGCCAGGACATTGTCCTATTGATTTCTCTTGTCTCAGGACAGTTTGTCCCATCACTTTTCAATCCTCAGCGCATCAGTGGATGCTGGACAGACCTGTTTACTCTACTCTTTTCGAGTAGACCTCTACTACTCTTCAAAATAAAAAATAATGCTCTTTAATTCTTGATTACTACTCGTTTTCAGTTGACATTATTTGATGGTTTAATGAATAAAACTACACATTTTGCTCAAAAACTACTCATTTCAGCTATCCAGGCTACTCAAGAATTGTGTAGGAGGTAAACAGGTCTGCCCTGACCTTGTTTAACCTCTGTGCTGCCCATGACGTATATATACGTCCTCTATAGCGCTTCAGTACTTGCCACAGACATATATATATACGTTGCCGCTAAGTAGCGATATTGCCGCGTTCAAAAAACGCGCAGCAAGCCAGCGGCGCATGCGCAAGTAGTAGGCGGCAGTGAAGGTGTTAAAATATGCATTTTCTTTTCTTTTTTTTGTTCAGGGTGCGGACCTGACACTAGCAGCGGGGAAGGAGGATGTGCGGGTGTGGGTGGGGTCTGAGGTGTGCAACGTCACCCTCCTCTCCCCCAGCCAGATCGCCTGTGAGCCGCCCCGCTCCCAGCCCACCGGGGTGGACATTCACGGCAGTCCAGACAGCACTGTCCTGCCCCTGGTCGTGGTCAGTGCACCCTCTTACTTTCTTTGGTCTTTTGACATACCCTATTTTTCTGACTATAAGGCGATACTTTTTTCCCCAGAATCAGACCCCTGCGCCTTATAATGTGACTATTAAAATAGTAAGAAAATATAGTAACAAAATCTGAAATCTGGGTCAAATTTGGGGGGTGCGCCTTATACAAAGGTGCGCCTTATAGTCAGAAAAATACGGTAGTCTTTTTTTTTTGGTATTTGGTATATATATTGGTCACAGAGACTTATCTCTGTGAAATTTGGGCTGCTCTCCTCTGGAGAGCGCATCGTCTCAAGTGCAGCGCCTAACTTTCTTTTATTTTCTTTCTTTTTTTTGGGCAGCGGGATTTCTCCCTGCTCTTACTGACTTTCAACTGCCGTGGGATTTTTACGAGTGTAAAGCGCACGGGTCTGACTAGCTTTAAGTCCCCATCCGAAGGACTCGACGTTCAGTTCGATTTTCCTGTCAAACTGGACAGAATTAAAGGGCGAGGCCGGGATTCCAACCCGGGTCACTCACGCTGCAGTCACGCATTACATTTGGCAGGCGAACGTCTTAACCACTCTGCCACCTTTCTCCCTGTGGCTTGGCTTTCGCCCTTGGTTGTATGTTTATGAGTTCATGCAAATGAGTGTGGGGAGGTGAGGGGGGGGGGGGGGTATTTGTGTGTGTGTGTGTGTTTGAATGTTTACCTAAAAGATGAAAAAATGCTGAAAAAGAGATATAATTATAGGAAGGGATTATAGCATATCACAAAAATATAAACATGCCATTGCAATATGATTCAAGTAACATAATTACCATTGTCATTGTAAGATCACTTTGTCAAAGTCAAAATCAAAGTCAAAATTTTATTTTCAGATGGACATTGAATAAGCATTACATTATGCTTCTTTTACATCAAGCCATCCATAACAAAACAGAAATCAAATAATAAACAAGCAGAACATGAAACTTCACAAAATGCACACACAAACCTGTGTGTGTGTGCGCACGCGCACGCGTAAGGCTAAAACATTTTTTTTTTTTAAATAGCATCATGACAAAGCTTTTAACAATCCAACTGGGTGCCTTCCTCAGACCTGTTTACTCTACTCTTTTCGAGTAGTTTTCTACTCAATTTGGATCTCTAGTTCTCTTCAAAATTGAAAATAATGCGCTTTAATTCTTGATTAATACTCATTTTCAGTGAACATTGTTTGATGGTTTAACCCTTTCATCGCCAGTGTCGCCGCTTGGCACCACACTGATTTAACACCTATGTCACTAAAATGCATTTAATCAGGGTCTGTTAAACAATGGCTTTTTATTCTTAATGTTATGAGATGAGGATAGACCTAATGTTGCACATGCCATAAAGGAATCCCCAGCACTGCAAACAAAACTTTTCTATTCCCAGGTAAGTTGGATGTAAATTTTAAGCTATAAAATGGCTGGCGTTGAAAGGGTAAGAAAACTACACATTTTGCACCAAAGCTACTCATTTCAGCCAAAGATATTCTAAAAGGGTAAGATGGATTACTTAAAAGCTCGGCGAACTGGGCTGATAGAGTTATCGTTAGTGCGGACGTGTACACTATTCACAGTGGAGGCTATCCAAAAACTCGGACTGGAACTTGAATGGAGAATTCAACTGGCCTATCGACGTGTAAAATGTGTCACGTTTCAAAGGGACATAACCAGTGTTTCTGTCCTCACTACTCATATAGGGAAAAGAGACCGGATGTTTATCTTCCCCTGTACAGTCTTTGTTTCAGCTGTCCAGACTACTCAAGACTTGTGTAGGGGGGTAAACAGGTCTGCAAAGTTCCTACACACGTACACTAATCCCTGCGTTCAGGTGAAGGTGAGCAACATGGAGTACCAGGTGGGTCGCGTCAAGTACGACGTGCCGGAGACCTTCAGCTTCCCCACGGAGGCCATCGCGGGCATCGCGGCGGGGGGAGGCTTCCTGCTGCTCGTCATCATCCTCATCCTCATCATCTACCGCCGCCAGAGCACCCGGGCCGAGCGCATCTACCACAAGCTGCAGATCCAGCTGGACAACCTGGAGAGCAACGTGCGCAACGAGTGCAAGCAAGGTATTGTAATAGGGATGGTGCTTGGGTTAACCCATTCACATTGCAACGGTTTTGAATTATCCCAAAAAACTCGCAAATCACACAAACAAATCGTGCATAAACAAAAGGAGAAATGAAAGAAGATTACGGGTGTTTACTTCAGGTTTAGACACAGGGAAGTGGTAGATCAGGCTTTTTTTATATATAGACTTTATTACCCCACAACAAACCACTACAAAAGCAAAGTCAGAGGCAAAATTGTGGTCTAAGGGAGCGAAGCGAGTTTAGAAGTGACCAAGGTATGGTGTGCACACAGATTTACTTCCCTTGAAGCAAACGCATCAAAGTGACAGCTATCTATTAATTCGGAATGACTTGAATGAGTTAAAAAATAGTCTTTCTTTTTTCACTGATGTTGAAGCTACAGAATTCAGTTCTAACTGGGGTACGTGTTTGTGTATGCAAAAGAGCAAACAGAACAGCAGAACATTACAATAATGAAGTCAAGTATTCTTTATTATTATTGCATTATCGTTCACCTCTATTTCTTTCTCGGCCCTTACAGCAACTCCCCTTGCTGCTATCTTCAGTTTTTCATGACTTTTTCCCCCCAACAGTAGACATTTCCCACCACTCTCTGATTTCATGAAAGATTAACAATTAAGGGAAGGGTCCCCCCCCCCCCCCCCCCCCCCCCCCCTTGCCAATCATTCATGAGGGATACATGAATTTTTTACGTTACAGGTAGAATCTTATTTTCAAACAATGATTGTATTTTTCGGACTATAAAGGCGATACTTTTTTACCAGAGTGAGAGACGTACGTACCTTGCCACCTTATGGTATGACTACTAATATACTAAGAAAATATAACATAATCTGAATTTTGTGTGAAATATGGGGGGTTCGCCTTATTGGCCACTGCAACTATGGTTATTAACCCCCTTGACAGCAAGAGTTAAGCCCTTGTTGATCAGTATCCAAAAGGACATTCACTCTTGCAAAAGGCAGCCATTAAGTGGCCTCAAATTGATGAGAGTTATGCCCTTGTTTGGTCAGTGCTCAACCATCTTCCCCCACCCACCAAGGGCATTCACTCTTGCAAAAGGCGTTCTTTGCAGTGGCCAATAGTCAGAAATAATGCGATATTTACTCCATTCACCATCAAACCCTCGTTCCTTCACCACCACTTGCACTCCTTACCCGCCACCGATATCGCCTTGATATTATATCTGGTGTGTACGATTGCTCACTGGTCAGAAAAAATACGATATTTACTCCATTCACCATCAAACCCTCGCTCCTTCACCCCCACTTGCACTCCTTACCCAGACCTGCCTACCCATACAATTTTTCCGTATTTTGGACACGATTTTGAGCCCCAGTGCTGCAGTACGGTAAATGGAAAATTAATACAGCAAAAATTTGAACTTAAGGTCTTCTAAGATCGGTCAAAATCGAGTGTTTTTCGTTATTTCGCATGGCGGTTTAATGTTCTGTAATGTTCCGTTTTTGGGTCTCCTTGCAAAATACGGAATTTTCAGAAAAAGTTCAGAATTTTATTTCGTGGAGTACCTAAAAAAGAAATTGGGGGTAGGCAGGTCTGCTTACCCCCACCGATATTGCCTTGATATTATATCTGGTGTGTACGATTGCTCAGTGGTCAACATGTTGCGTGGTGTGTGTGTGTGTGTGTGTGTTGCCCAGCCTTTGCGGAGCTGCAGACGGACATGACTGACCTGACCGGGGACCTGGTGTCCAGCGGCATCCCCTTCTGGGACTACCACACCTACACCTTCAAGGTGCTCTTCCCGGGCCTCACCAACCACGCCATCCTCCACCCGCCGCTGGTCAGTCACTCCATAAATTACTCGCTGATCAATCACTCTATAATCTATAATCGTATAAGAAAAAATGAAAACAACCGAAACAGACTGCAACGTCACTGGAACAGACTTTTATAACTTAATATAAGACAAGGTACACAACGCACCTAAAGTGACATTGTTTTATTCACCCAAGACACAAAACAACTGGAATTTTCGGCAGATTTGCCTTTGTCAACATACAACTTACAAAAACAATGAAGACAACAACCGAACAATACTTCCCCTCTTCATTGCAGTCTGCAAATGATGAGGTATTTTTGCAGGGATTTTGGTATGAAGTATGTTGACAAAGGCAAATTTGTTGAAAATTACAGTAGTTTTGTTGTGTCTTGTGTGAATAAGACATTGTCAGTTTACGCTTGTTGTGGACCTGTTTGTGTGTTGCTTGACCAATTCTTCTACACTGCTCTCAAATCTGAAAACTGACATTGTTTGCATGGCTAAGCGGAGCTTTGACAAAGTAATGGGGCGAGGTTTCACTGAAATGGACATTTCACCAAAATGAGCATTAAATGGAAAGGATATTCTATTTTGTGGACATTTTTCTGGCCGAATGTTTTTCTGTGTTGATGATAGAATGTAAAGGTACACTGTTAAATGGGTATTAGTTTTGACTGAGTGTTTTACATGACAGAGTATCTTTTTGAATGGATATTTGACCGTTGTTTGTTGTTGTTGTTGTTGTCGTTCCCTGGATTAACGACTCCAGGGATCATCCCAACAGCCAGAGCACTTGAACAATTCAGTACAAATGCACCAGCTAGGGATGAGAACATTACGTGTGTGACCGTTTTTTATTACCCTGCCATGTGGGCAGCCACACTCCGTCTTCGGGGGATTTTAGACTGATGATGTTATGCTGGGAGCTTCTCATGGCTTAAGACAATCCCCGCACAACCATTCAGAGCATAACAACATTTTGATGTAGCCTTGGCGTTCTAGCTTATGTCAACTGGTCTGACACAGCCTCATGCCAAGGCAATGACCGTTTCATTGAACGCCTATTAGACAGTGGATGTGTCACGGAATAAAAACCACTAACAAGGCTTGAAGGTACTTTTACTGAATAACTGAAAGGCTGGTTTAATGAATGGATGTTTATGTGAATGTTTTTACTGAATAAATATCCATCAGATAGATGTTTTACTGAATGAATAATACTAGTTTTGACTGAATGGACAGTTTGCTGAAAGGATAGTTCACTGAATTTACCTGTGTAGATTATTAGAGCGAAAAAGCATAATAGACATTGAGCCTGAAAAGATATTTGAATGAAAGGATGAATATGTTAAAGGGAGGTCTTTTTCACAAAATGAATGAATGAACGAAAGGACATTTCACCAAATAGATATCGAATAGGAAGGACATTTCATTGAGTGGACATTTATTTGACCTCGTCATGGGTGTTTTATCTGTGTGGGTGCCAGCAGCAGAAGAGTGGTCAGTTCCGATTCTCGGACCAGGGTTTGCAGATGTTTCACCAGCTTCTCAACAAAAAGATCTTCCTCCTCACCTTTATACGAACACTGGAGGCACAGCGAACATTCTCCATCAGGGACAGGTAGGGATATGCACACACTCTCTCTCTCTCTCTCTCTCTCTCTCTCTGGAAAAAAGCTCTCTCTCTCTCTCTCTCTCTCCCTCTCTCTCTTTTCATTTTCTTTCTCTCTCTCTCTCTCTCTCTCTGGGCTGGGGTGGAAAAAAGCATTGTATTGCTTATCTCATGTTTCCCTGGTTAAATAAAATTTCGTTTTCATTTTCGTTTTTCGTCTCTCTCTCTCTCTCTCTCTCTCTCTCTCTCTCTCTCTCTCTCTCTCTCTCTGGAAAAAAGCATTGTATTGCTTATCTCTCTCTCTCTCTCTCTCTCTCTCTCTCTCTCTCTCTCTCTCTCTCTCTCTCTCTCTCTCTTTCTCTATTGTTCCATCCTTTCTTTGTCCTTCCCTCCCTCACTTGTGTAGTGGCCAATGACCTTCACGATTAAATTTTTTATCTCTCGCTCTTCTCTCTCCCCCTCTCTCTCTCTCTCTCTCTCTCTCTCTCTCTCTCTCTCTCTCTCTCTCTCTCTCTCTCTCTCTCTCTCTCTCTCTCTCTCTCTCTCTCTCTTGCTTTCTTTTTCTTTTGCTCTCTGTCTCTCTTCGAGGACACACATTCACACATGTACAGTGCTCGCAAGCAGAGAAGAGCAAAGAAGATAGAGAGATATACTAGTATAGTACATTGAACTAGTTTTCCCATTCTGCAAATTAAAGACATTTATTTGAATGTATGTATGTATGATTTTGTTTCAGGGCTAATGTGGCATCATTATTGATGATCATTTACCAGAACAACATGGAATATCTCACAGAGTGAGTACATTATCAATTTGTTTTGATTTTTTTTAAAATTTATTAGCAATGCACATAAACAATCTTAAATGTGTGTGTGTGTGAAAAGCGAATGAGTAGGTTAGAGGTGCAGTGTGCTAGGTGTTTAGTTTGTGGAGTTTAATGCTGAATTAAGAGGTTTGTGTGGGTTATATGTGGGTGTAAATGTGTGCAAACTCTTTCATTTGACGATGCACTTAATAGTGTTTTTGTATATTATTTAAATATAAAAAGGTTAAAAGTCCCATAGCATATGTCAGTAGAGTCAGTAAATGAATCATTTGTCAATTCAAGTGCTCCATATTGAAAGATGTCTTCTAAGGGCTTGTGCACACATACATGGAGACCCATTCTATCCGCAGTCCGCAAAGAAAGTAAGAAATGAGCAGATGGGATATGTAGACCTGCCTACTGCCACGATTTGGCCGTAGCAGCTACGAAAAATAAAGCTTTGCTATGGAGCTACGGCAACCTTAATGTTGTTACGGGGGGGAAAAATTGCTCACGCATTTTATTTTTGCTTGTGCCGTTCCCAGTTTTGTCTGTTTCCAAGAGCAGACGCGTGATAACCTAGTCACTTCCGTTTTTATCAAAGTGACTGCATATGTGTTCTTATCACTTTCTCTGGAAAAAATGCCGGACTCCAGCAGCAGTAGCAATTCAGGAGATGTTTCAAATGAAGAAAAACGAACCCAAACCAGATAACGAAAATCATCTGGTGCACCATCTTGTTCTAAGAAAAAACATCGGCCTGCCGCTTTTCAAAATAGCTTACATGGAGGAGTGGCCTTGCATCGTCAGAAGTCGACTCGGTGCGAACCATGCTCACTGCAACGAGCTCTGCCATGCGGACTTCTGTGAATCATGGCGGTAGAGACGATTGCCGTCGACACGTTCAATCGACGAAATTGTAGCATGTGTGTGTGTAAATGTGTGTGTGCGGCAATGTGCATATCCTTATGCCATCATTTGTGGATGCTACTGAAAAGTTTGCCATGCTACTGAAAATTGATGGCTGGACTACTGATTGGAAAAATTCCAAGTAGGCAGGTCTGGATGTACGGATGGGTTTCCCTGTGTATGCACACACTCCTGCATATTTCTGCAGATTTTATTTTGTTGCGGATTGCGGATGGGTTTCTGTATGGAATCTGTGTGTATATGTCCTGTTTCCTGCCTTAAAACAATGTTCCCCACTTTGTGTGTGGGTGTGTGTGGATGTGTGTGTGCGTGCGTATTGTGGCTATGTGCATGTTTTTGATAGTTAATATTGTAGTAGTTTTTGATCTATGTATTTATTTAAATAATTGTGAAGCGCCGTGAGCTCATGTGAGAAAGTGCGCTCTATAAATGTTAATTATTATTATTATTATTATTATGTACACTAGTCCCTCCCCTTGCCTTAATTCTACCGCTTTCGGACTTCCATGGAACCAAATAAAAGTCAGGTACCTACCAGTTCTGTTGACGACTACAACTATGCTATCATTATTCTATTTTCTACCTTGATCACCAAACCCAAACCCTGGCGAGTTTTCCCCATTCTGCCATTTCCGTCCCTATTGTTATTATTATCACTATTGTTTCAGCATCCTGAAGGCCTTGCTGGTCGACCTGGTTCAGAAGTCGGTGGCCGGCAGACACCCCAAGCTGATGCTGCGGCGCTCAGAGTCTGTGGTGGAAAAGCTTCTCACCAACTGGCTGTCTCTCTGCCTCTACAAGCATCTGAAGGTGAGAACTCCCCACCCCCACACCCCCATCCCACACACACACACACGCGCACGCATTGACCTCATACTCAACATCATTGAGCTGGAAGACAAGAGTGGGAAAAGACTAAAGCCATATTGAGTATGTCAGAGGAGTGACATGTTGACGTCTAGAGGATCTGCAGACAAGTCTGGCGGCACTATTCTGGACCTTCTGGAGATTGTCCAGAACTTCGGTGAGCCAGCCAAGAGACCGTTGCAGTAATCCAGCCTAAGACTAAAAAGACTAAACCCATAATGAGCATTATGCATGGGAAAAGACTAAGCCCATAATGAGTATTATGCATGAAAAAAAGACTAAGCCCATAATGAGTATTACGCATGGGAAAAGACTAATCCTACTAAGTAGATAATTGGGTACTGACCAACAATGGCGTAACTCTCGCCAATAATCCTAGTTGAGGCCACTGAATGACTGCCTTTTGCAAGAGTTAATGCCCTTTTAAGTACTGACCAGCAAGGGATTCACTCTCGCTGTCAAGGTCGTTAACAAGCCTAGTTTCGGTGGCCAATATGAATGGATATGAACGAAAAAATCCAAGCTGCAAAATGTTATATGATTATACACGTTGCTTCCTTGTCCTTTATTTCCAGGACCAGGCGGGTGCGTCCCTGTTCATGCTGTACAAAGCCATCAAGCTGCAGGTGGAGAAAGGGCCCGTGGACTTCGTCACAGGGGACGCCCGCTACTCCCTGTCCGAGGACAGGCTTCTCAGAGAGAAGATTGAGCCCAAGAGTCTGGTAAGTTCTTCTAGAAAGGAATGAGCCTTTATGTGAGACTAAACCCAGTCTGAGACTACAACTAAAACTATGTCTTGTCAGGGGTGCGTGTGGGTATGCCTGAATTCAGGCAATGCGATGCAGGTTCAGGCAGCTGAGTGCCTGAAGAAAGGGCTCTTTAGCATGATATTGTTCTTTTGTACATTGGGTTTGGGCAAGAAAGTTCAGGCTAAACTTTTGGTCACTGCATGCACCCATGTCTTGTGATTTATAGGTCCTTTGGTGGCTTCTATAATCTTAGATTTTTATTTAGACATAAACCTCTTTAAAAGCCCAGGTGCACAAAATAATTGGGAAAATGGTGTCTACTCTTTAAAAAAAAGTTTAAAAAAAACACAAAAATATACAGGGTTGTTGTGTGATAAGGTGATGAAATCAGGTGGTAGTTCTGCTGCTGCTGTTATCAGACGATGATTTTCTTGATTTTGAAGATGACAACAACAAAGTAATAATGCTGGTGATGATGATATGGTGTTGATGTTGAAGACAACAATGTTACAAAAATGGTGATGATGGTGATGGTGTTTATTTTGAAGACGGCAACTTTACAAAACGATGATGATGGTCTTTATTTCGAAGACGACAATGTTACAAAAATGGTGATGATGGTGATGGTGTTGATTTTGAAGACGGCAACTTTACACAAACGATGGTGATGATGGTGTTTATTTCAAAGACGACAATGAAGCGAAAGTAATGCTAGTGACGATGACTGCTCCAGATGCTGAACGTGGAGCATGGCGTGGAGGTGGTACAGTGTCGCGTGCTGGACTGCGACACCATCACCCAGGTGAAGGAGAAGATCCTGGACCACCTGTTCAAGAACATCCCCTTCTCCCAGAGACCCTGCATGGAGGACCTGGAGCTGGGTGAGCACCTTGCACCATCTCCACTGTCATATTTCTGCTACTGTTGTTGTTTTTACGATTTGTCTTTGACTCAGCGTTCGTTTATATAGTATTGCGCACGCACGCGTGTGTGTGAGTGTGTGTGTGAGGAAGTAAGAGAACGTTGCGTGCAATCATCATGTTTATTTTACTTTGTAGTGATTCATTATTTGTTTGCCTTCAATGTTCTTGTTATCAATGTAAAGCGCACGGAGCTCATGTGCGAAAGAGCGCTATATAAATTCCCATTATTATTGTTATTATTAATTACATACCGGGGTAAAATGCGGACTATAAGCCGCTACTTTTTTCCTCAACTTTGCCAGACTGATGCGGCTTATCTGTTGATTTTTTTCCATTCTATGTTAATCAGTATAATAAAATGTGTTTCCAGACACATTGTTCAGCCTATTTTGAGCATCAAATACTCATACTGTAATAGGATAATTTCCATTTTTGTGTTGCTCTGTGCACACGTGTTCATTTTCTGTGGTAAGGTAGGCAAATCTACTGCTTTTTTTCAGTTTGTAGCTTTGACACCTTCTTTTGCGAGTATAAATTTCTCTGCGGCTTATAAACTGGTGCGGCTTATATGTGGATAGATACGTTATATTCTGTCAATTTGAGGGCTGCGGCTTATGTACAGGCGCGTCTTATAGTCCAGTTTTTACTGTCATATTTTTGCTACTGTTGTTGTTTCTGTTGACGATTTGTCTTTTGTCTCTGCGTTCGTTTATATAGTATTACATATGTTGCATATGCTTAGAACCAAGGACAGAAGGGAAGAATAGGCCTAGCCTAAATTCTTGTCCTTGTAAAATAACGTGTCTGAAGTCCATCAAATGTTTCTGTTATAACGTCATGAATACAATGACCATTTTTGTTAATTTATTAAGCACATTCAGGGGAGATGAGATTAAAAAAATTGATAATATCTTTTGGTTGAGTTACACCCCCCACCCCTGGTGGGGATACCAGGGTTCCTTCGTACAGATAGTTCCCCCAGCTTCTGGAAGTTCTGAGTTTGTAACTTCCTTTAATCTGTCACTCATTGACTCTGCCTTTTCCCTTTGCTTACTGCCGTCTGCTATCTTTCTGTCTAACTGGTCCATTCTCCTGCCTTTGTTCTAGAAACTTTTGCAAAGATTTTCTCCAGTCGAAGACGGACATGCTGGGCCTAACTATATTTTCTTAGATAGGCGTTTAACTGTCAGCATGACGCATCTGCACTCATGTGACAGGAGACTGTCTGAGCGATCGACGATGAAGAAGAAGAACATTCATGAAACACACTCTGAGGAGATAAAAAAGTAATTCACAATTAAAATCTTTTGATTGATTGGTACATATTAACATGATCATTTTGGGGGAATGAGTTTTGTTGTAGTTATAGAGCACTTTTAGATGCTTTTGTTGTTGCAAGGCGCAAAGAAAACAACCCTTCTAAATCTGAACATACTTATGTATTAACACTTTCCTTCCCAGCATGGGAAATTTTTTCATTAACTCATTCGCATCGCAACAATTTTGAATTATTAAAAAAAACTCACAAATTACTCCAGCCATACACACAAGCAAAACAGACATAAACAAAGGGAGAAATGAAAGATTGCAGGTTTTTACTTCGGGTTTAGACATAGAGAAGTGGTAGATCAGACTTTTTTTTATATATAGACTTTATATAGAAAAACTCTCCACACCGATTGGTTTCCCCACAACAAACCACTACAAAGTCAGAGGCAAAATTGTGGTCTAAGGGAGCGAAGCGAGTTTAGAAGTGATCATGGTATGGTGTGCATACAGATCTACTTCCCTTGAAGCAAATGCATCAAATTGACAACTATTTATTAATTCTGCACATAATATGGCTGGATCGACTTGAATGAGTTAACAACATGGAGCTACAGAGATGCCCTGAGCGATGTTCTACCAATGGTACACAGTTACGATTGAATCTAACTGATCTTTTTTCTGCGCACACATTGCCTTTCCTAACAGCTACTCATTTTGCTTGTTGCGTTCAGAGTGGAGGAATGGGCCGACCGGCCCCCTGAGCCTGAGCGACACAGACATCGCCTCCTTATTGAATCTAACTGATCTTGTTTCTTTGCACGCATTGCCTTTACTAACAGCTATTCATTTTGCTTGTTGCGTTCAGAGTGGAGGGAGTGACACAGACATCGCCTCCTTATTGAATCTAACTGATCTTGTTTCTTTGCACGCATTGCCTTTACTAACAGCTATTCATTTTGCTTGTTGCGTTCAGAGTGGAGGGAGTGACACAGACATCGCCTCCTTATTGAATCTAACTGATCTTGTTTCTTTGCACGCATTGCCTTTACTAACAGCTATTCATTTTGCTTGTTGCGTTCAGAGTGGAGGGAGTGACACAGACATCGCCTCCTTATTGAATCTAACTGATCTTGTTTCTTTGCACGCATTGCCTTTACTAACAGCTATTCATTTTGCTTGTTGCGTTCAGAGTGGAGGGAGTGACACAGACATCGCCTCCTTATTGAATCTAACTGATCTTGTTTCTTTGCACGCATTGCCACAGTAATAATTCATTTTGCTTGTTGTGTTCAGAGTGGAGGAATGGGCCGACTGGCCCCCTGAGCCTGAGCGATGAAGACATCGCCTCGTTCAACAGGGATGGCTGGCGGCGCCTCAACACCCTGAGTTTCTACAAGGTGCACGATGGGGCCTACATGTCGCTGCTGCATCGACAACACACCTACAAAACCTTGAATGGTCAGTGCATGCAGCGTATGTGCGAATGGAGTGTGTTATTTGAGAACCGTATTGTCCTGACTACAAGGCGATACGTTTTCTCCACAGATTCAGACCCCTGCGCCTTATAATACAACTACTAATTTAGTAAGAAAATATTATAACAAAATCTGAATATTGATTAATAAAAATTGTGTGTTATAGTGCAAAACAAAACAAAAAAACGGTACTTTCTTTTCCTTCTTTGAGTTAATTATTTAGTTTTTCACCCTTTCTCTTCGTTTTATTATATTTTTATTTCTTATTTTCTGTTATTTCTTCATCCATTTGGGTTTTTTCTGTGTTATTTTTTCTGTCATTGTGTCTGTCTTAAGCATGTAAATATGATGGGGGGGAAAAGATGATCCTGGGAAGAAACAAGGATTACAATTTTAAGGAAAGAGTATGTGGTTATACCTTGATGTTTTCTTCTTCTTTTTCTTTTCAATTTGTTGTTGACCTCATTGGGTTGCCCTAATGTCCGTCTGTCTGTCTGTGTCTTTTCAGGGACGTTAGACCATGCTCTGATGATGTCCATGGCCAGTCAGTACCCCCTAATGTCTGTCTGTGTCTTTTCAGGGACGTTAGACCACGCTCTGATGATGTCCATGGCCAGTCAATACCCCCTAATGTCTGTCTGTGTCTTTCCAGGGACGTTAGACCACGCTCTGATGATGTCCATGGCCAGTCAGTACCCCCTCAAGAGGGACGGGGACAACACCAAGGTTTGGCATCTGGTGAGTCCACGTCTCAAGTTTCCTGCCCTCAGTTAACCCTTTCGCCGCCAGACATTTTTCAGCAAAACATTTCCATTAAACGTACCTGGGTAGAGAAAAAAGTCTGTATGTAATATTGGGGATTCCTCTGTGACATATAAGGCCTATCCTTACCCCCCAAAATGAAGAGAACAGGATCTTTGGATAACAGACCCTGATTTGATGCCTTTTAGTGACATGGGAGTTAAATCATTGTGGTGCAAAAATGCGACGTTGGCGGTGAAAGGGTTAACGCATTCTATCCCATTTTGTGAGAATGCGTGTTATTTTGTGCCAACCATATGTGCCTGAATATTGTGGCTTGATTTGCTGTGTTTATAGTGTGATAGTTCTCATTTGAAACTGATG
>CM065687.1:27158628-27198628 GCA_017654935.2 Phymorhynchus buccinoides | reverse complement strand
TAACTCTTTCAAAAAATTGTGTGTGTTTTCTTAAATCAAGGGTGGGGGGGGGGGGGGGGGGCTATATCTTCAGACCGTTTGTTAAATTGACACTCCCTTACATTTTTAGTTTTCATTCTATATTTTGTTTCTTTCTTAACCCCTTGACTGCCACCAACATATCAGGTACTGACCTGTTCACTGATGATGTCATCAAATGAAGAGGAATAACCCTGATATGCTGGCTTTTGCTCTAACACAGTCAAGAGAGTTATATCCCCAGACCATTTTGCCAGATTGGCTCCATCAGTTGTCTTTTTTATGGCATGATTTGTCCAATGATTTTTTCTTTATTTTTCTCTGGCAGTCAAGGGGTTAAATGTTCTCTGACAGTCCTGGGGTTAATATATGCATTAATGTTTTTTTCCTCGTGTCTCAAACAACAGACACACAGAACAATGCACTGTGTACAATCCAAATGATCTGAAGAATCCTAAATGATATTTTAAGCTAGATATAGGCCTAAGAATCTCGTGTCTCAAACAACAGACACACAGAACAATGCACTGTGTACACTCCAAATGACCTGAAGAATCCTAAATGATATTTTAAGCTAGATATAGGCCTAAGAATCTCGTGTCACAAACAACAGACACACAGAACAATGCACTGTGTACACTCCAAATGATCTGGAGAATCCTAAATGATATTTTAAGCTAGATATAGGCCTAAGAATGGGTATGGCTCCAACCCACCTGCGTGCGCATCTCGACCATTCCAACGGAAGTGTCGCCATCTTAGTCCTTATTTGTGTGTAAACAAAGTGAAAATGTTATCTAAATGTGTAAAGAAAACATCCAGATGTTATAAATACAGTTTAGATCAGTTTCGAATTGGAACAGCCAAATATGCAGCATCGATCTCGCATTTTTCAAAAAAAGGTAAGGACTAAGATGGCGGTCTCCCATAATATGGCGCTCCTTGTGGCCGGATATGACGACACGTGGGTACCAGCAATTGTTTATACCAAAGATTTCATTTGAGAGAATGATTGCTTGTGTGTATATTGCTGAATTTGTGGTTAGAGAAAAATATCACAGTATGTGAGTGTGTGGTGTGGGTAAGACGGGATGTGTGTGGTGGTAATGTATGAGCGTGCATATGTTTGTTGTATGCATGTATTAGTCTACTATATATGGTTGTTTGCTTACAAGTAATAGATGTGTTGGAGAGCAAAGACAAGTTCTAGTCTACTTTCTTGTAACCGAGCTTGTTCTGAATATGTGTCTGTATCCATTTTGCAGATGTGTTCTGGCAAGTTCTACATTTCCAGTGCCTTAAGAGAACTCTACTCTTTTGCTTCCAAGTTCAGCAATGAAGTGAGTAAAGATGAACATTATTGCCATTTACTTTATTTCTGTTTAAGTTCAGTTTGCTTCGTACGTGTTTGTGTGTTTCCTGTAGTCTTGTAGCATATCGTCGGTGAAATTCAAAAACCTTGTATCTCAATTTTGGTAGTTTTGAGAAAAAAGAGAAAAAACTTTAAATTAACTGCGTTGACCACAATTGATTAACAATTGATGATGACTATGTTGTTCAAGACATTGTGAGTTTAGTCCTGCATTTTGTTAAAATTATTTTTTGGTAACATTTGTAGACTTGAAAAGAACGAAGATACGAGGTTTTTGTCCTTAACTAGATCTGAATTTGGGATTTACAAGTTTTTCTTCTATTGTCACAACCTCAGTTACCCCATATAGAAAGTCGTTAGAGATACGATCTTTAGGTGGAAGGTGGCGGGAAAAATTAGAGAGCTGACTATGTATCTAACTAAAAAAATATATAAAAAAATCGAGATACAAGGTTTTTGAATTTCACCGACGATATTTCAATTTCATAAATATAAGTCTATGGATTAGCAAAGGTGGGGTGCAACCATCAAAATATTCCCTCCTAAAAGTGGGTGGTTTGGTTTGTTTTTCTGAAGATTTTTCTAGTTTTCATGTTTTGCATGTTTGCTGTTTTAAAAAAATGCCGCTATTTACATGGTTAAATTTTCACCTTTTTTTTTTTTAACCTTTCAGGGTATGATGCTTACATATTGATACATCAATAATTAAAATACGAGTCAGGATCAAGCAGTTTGTCTCTTTACATTTATATTGTGGGTTTGTGTTATTCCAACTACTGTGTGTATTTCTGTGTGGTTCAGTTTGTCTCTTGACATGTATTGTGGGTTTGTGTTATTCCAACTACTGTGTGTATTTCTGTGTGGTTCAGTTTGTCTCTTGACATGTATTGTGGGTTTGTGTTATTCCAACTACTGTGTGTATTTCTGTGTGGTTCAGTTTGTCTCTTGACATGTATTGTGGGTTTGTGTTATTCCAACTACTGTGTGTGTTTCTGTGTGGTTCAGTTTGTCTCTTGACATGTATTGTGGGTTTGTGTTATTCCAACTACTGTGTGTATTTCTGTGTGGTTCAGTTTGTCTCTTGACATGTATTGTGGGTTTGTGTTATTCCAACTACTGTGTGTGTTTCTGTGTGGTTCAGTTTGTCTCTTGACATGTATTGTGGGTTTGTGTTATTCCAACTACTGTGTGTGTTTCTGTGTGGTTCAGTTTGTCTCTTTACATATATTGTGTTATTCCAACTCTTGTGTGTGTTTCTGTGTGGTTCAGTTGCTGGAAGACCTGGAGCAGGACAACCAGGCCAACGCCCAGCAGATGTCGATACATTGTGTTATTCCAACTATTGTGTGTGTTTCTGTGTGGTTCAGTTGCTGGAAGACCTGGAGCAGGACAACCAGGCCAATGCCCAGCAGATGTCGATACATTGTGTTATTCCAACTATTGTGTGTGTTTCTGTGTGGTTCAGTTGCTGGAAGACCTGGAGCAGGACAACCAGGCCAACGCCCAGCAGATGTCGGCCAAGCTGAACCATGTCATCACCGCCATGGAGGGACCCTCCTCACGCAGGGCCTACATCTGAACACCCGCATCCCCCGTGTCCCCTCGTCCTTCTCTTCTCTTCAGACCCATCCACAGTCGCGCAGGACTCTTATCCACTGACAGACAGCGTGTGCGCGGGTGATGGGGTATTCCGCGGAGTTCTCGCCATCCGTTTATTCATGCTGGGAAGATATTTGTCAAACATGGTCACTCACTGGCCTTCCTGCACTTTCTCTGCTTGCCTTGACCAGTGTTTTGGTTGAAGGCAGAGAGTAACAACCTCCCACTCTGATGTGTGCAAAAGGCGCAGTGATGCCAGAGACACTGGAACGACCATGGAGCACTTTCCAGTATTTCTCTGTGGTAAAAACAAACAAAATGTCAGATCAGCACAGGTTTGTCCTGACTTTTCTACTGGCAGGGTTGGAAGTGCTTTGATCCCAGCACAAAACAAGAGAAAGGACTCATGAAGGAGATAAGCGGAAAATGACAAATGCTGAATGTGATGCATATTAAAATTTAGTTTGTGGACATTGGAACCTGCTGCTGTTTGTGCATTACGTCTCCTTGCTGTGATGGTTGAAAGGAAGCAACTATGTGTAGAAATCCATGACAAATTCCCAGTATTACAAACACATATGTATCAGCGGCATATTTAAATTATACATAACTCCTACTGACAGGAAATCCAAATGCACCGATTTATCACAAAGGCCCTGGTGTGACTGAAATCCAACTACAACAGTGACTTACTGGTATGGAGACGTTTTCTTGCTTCACAGAGAAAGATAAAAGACGGAATGCCCATAGACTGACCCAGATTATTAGGGTGCCTTATTCTGCACCATTGCATATCCGTTATCATGTTGCATTCTATCTCACGGTATAGTTCGCTCGGTGTCATCCTAGGGTAAGGGGACTCTAAGACGTATTGATGTGGATGTTTATGAAACCTAATCGTTTATCTGGTTGTTCAACCTTTGTGGTTGGATGGATTATAACCTGATGGTTCGCTGCTGTTCATTGTGGATATCTAAACCCAACTCATCCCCTCAAACATGGTGTGCTCGGTGACTGAGACACTAACTTGTCTGACTTGCAACAAAAGGGTTCTAGGTCTTATTAATTATCTAACTGCTCGGTTTTTAACTCTTCTGGCACCAGGTTTTATGTTTCTGCCACAGACATTTGCTGGGGGGAAATCCAGTTTCATATTTTGTCATGTCATGAACTCAGTGATAGTGCAATGTCATGTGATAATTCTCAACAACTAAAAGAAGTGTTTATTTGTTTTCAGAAGCGTATATGAGAGAATTCATCTGCCTAAAATGAGGGAGTGGAATTTTTTTTCACATTTTTTATTTTAAATCTGCATATTAGAGTGTGTGGAAGGATTTGAATGTGTGCGGAGAGAGGAGCAAGTCAAAAGAAATGAGGTCTGGATGTATTGTGATGCCTTGAGTACCGTACGTGTGTATGACTTAACAACGCGTGGATATATATTTTGGGTTTTAGTTTTTTGTTATTGCTTTGTTACCACACTTAATGCCATCATGGACGATTTCAAGTTTCGTTTTTGTAAAATTCTGAAAATGATGCGCAGTCTTTTTTAGAGGAAACAAAATTAAATAATTGGTAAAATCCCAGGTTATAGTCACAAGCTTTTTCTTTGTTCTGCTTCATTTATTATTATTTTTTATATATTTTAATTTCCCCCTCTCCGTGGGTTGATATACACAATCTTTTTCTCTCCCTCCTGCCCTTCCTCTCTCTCTCTCTCTGTCTCTCTCTCTCCCTGTCTCTCTCTCTCTGTCTCTCTCTCACTCTCTCTCTCTCAGTCTCTCTCTCTCTCTCTCTCTCTCTCTCTCTCTCTCTCTCTCTCTCTCTCTCTCTCTCTCTCTCTCTCTCTCTCAGTCTCTAGCATTATGTTTACTGCTGATCAGTTCTTGATCAAGAACAGTGATTAATACTGCAATTGTATTGGAATCTTTTTTTTTCTTTCTTTTAGCTTACACTTGTATTCAACGTTTGCAAATAGCATCACTGGTTTTACCAATACCCATATAGAGTTGATAGTGAAGAGGAGAAATGGAGGTATTTTGAAAGGGGCGTTTAAGATTTGAATCAGTGCTAGTATATGTCTTGTTTGTGGAATATGCGTGATTTCATGTGTTTGTATGCGTTTCGGCAGTTATGATTTGGTTGTTTAATATCAAGTAGGAAGCAAAACATGTCTTGTATGTTTGTGTTTTTTGTGGGATTCTCCTAAGAGAAAGGAGGAACAATGCAAAATGATTGTGTGTTGCTTTTGAAACCAATCCCCGTCAAAACTGTTGTTTACCACAATCTTGCCACTAATTGTTAATGTATTGAACATTTTGTAAATGCTTGCTTGACCTGTGAATAGTGAAACTGATTTGTATTTGCATTCTAGCTTTATTTTCCATTTTCATTTTACAACAGTTTATCGATCCACTTGTATTTCCTGTGTGCGCATTCTGTAAAGGCTTTTTTGTATTGTCTATATGATTCCAAAAAAAAAAAATGAAACATGACATAAGAAGAGTTTTATTCTTTGGCAACTTCTCTCTATGTGTTCCAGACCAGTTTAATTTTAGTGTATGTCTTTTATCAGCGTTTTGTTTTAACATTATTTTATGTTCCTATACAATACGGAGTAGTTGATGAATTGCATTTGCTCTTATCATCCAATTTTATTTTATGTACTAATTGCTATAGCCAGTTTTATAGCTGTATCTACCCTTTGGTCATGTTTTTTACTTGCATTGGGATTTGACTAGAACATGATTTCTCCACCCAAAGTGGGTGATTATTGTCATGTCAGTGTCGGTCATTATGATGCCAGTAAAGATTGGTTCTTTCGTTCTTGTTTAGTTTGGGGGGGGGGGGGGGGGGGGGGGGGTTGTTGTTTTTTTAAAGATTCTGTGAATTTTTTTGCCTCCATACAGTCCCAACTGCTCTAGTGCATATCAATACAGATAAAGACACAGTCAACGTCGCCATTTCGTATTCAGTGTACTTTTTGCTTGGAAGCTCTGGATTTGAAAAACGAAAGCATTGAACAGTTGGCTGACATACTGGCTGCCTCCCAGACGTTGTGAAGCCATACATGACTAAAGCTTACACAGGATGCGTTCTGACTCGCGATGCGCATTTTTAGGGGATTTGGGCCCTGAAATAAACAAGGGAGATCTATAAGGATGTTCTTACAAAGTCGTGTGCTACACCGTAAATCAACTTTGTGCACTGGATTTTCGATTCTGGTGTGGAGGGAGAAACAGTGCGCATTTTCCAGTGGTGTCTGTGCATGCGGAGGCGTGCCATTAAGCCCACAAATCCCCATGGGCCTTTTTTCTGTTAATATCTGTGTCTGGAAGAGGGGGGGGGCGAAACTGGCATGTTGTCGCTCAGTTTCCATTGTAAAACACCCCAGGTCTTTCACTAGGCAAGAGGAAACCCCCCACTGCCTAGCCCTGTGCGATTCTTCATCAAGGAATATTTTACGCGCACTGAAACATCGGTGCCAGAATGTGATATGATCAGTGTGTGTGTGTGTGTGTGTGTAGTTGACTGTGGGAAAAGTGGTACATAGACATGGTGCATTTTTGGAAATAGAAAGTAAACCACCTTGTCATTCTTTTTCATCAGATGTGGACATTTTCTTTTTTTTTAATGATGTCTTCATAGTGAAGCTTACTATTGTACATATGTGGTATATTGGCACATAGCTGTCTAACTCCACCAGAGTGTATGCAGAGAAACATTGGGCGTTTAATGTACATGCTAATATATATTAAAATATCGAAAAGCGTGAGCAAGGATGTTCTATTCATGTGTGTGTATATGTGTTGGAATGAAACCATTTCTTTGCATTATGAGAGTTGAAGTCATTTGCTGTTCACCTAAACTATACCAGGTAGTCAATGGCATAAAACGCTGATTGTCCGTCAACACCAACATCACCATGCTTCAATTATTTATGCTTTTAACTAAAGATTTAAAGAGAACCCATCAAATACTGTGACACTGAATCATAAAAGAACTGGATGTAACGTTGATTTAATGCACTGGTAATTGATCATAAGAACCTAAAACTGAATACCTCTAGTGATGACTTTTGAATGCATGGCAGATGAGTGGAGTGTAGAATTCGAGACATGCATGTCTGAAATGTAAATGAAACCTTACTTATTCTGAAATAAAGTGGTTCCTGTGCACATATTTTTTCAAACTTTGTAGAATTAAATGCATGAAGAGAACTACTGTTCAACTTCAGGAGATAGCACATACATTTTACCAAGCAATGGGGTCCATGAGAAGAAGAGTTGAGGAACCTTTACAACATTTATGGCCATTTAGCCAATAACAATATATATACATTTTGAATGGTGTCACTTTATGGGATTTCTTCTGTGTACATGTTAACATGCTTTCTGCCTGCATACTGATGACAATTCTTTTCTTTGCATTTTGAGAGCAATATGCAACCAAGAAGATAATTTTTATAGTCTGTTAACTCTGGAAGACATTAAGCGCATTATACTATACACAAATGAATGACTTGAATAGGTCCCCAAAACAAACTGCTTTGGTGCTTCCATTTACCATTACTTTTGCTTTTATTTTGTTTCGTTTCGTTTCTTTACTTGCAAGCTTACTCAAGATGCAGAGTAGCTGAAGTTGTTGCATTGTTATTGTGTATAAACTGATCAAACGGATACAAATGGATAACATTGTTGAGATATTTTTTATGAGAAGACACACACAATTGGGGCAAGCAAGGAGGTTTGGTGAACCCAATGTTTGTTTTTTTCCTTTGTTTCTTTGTATTTCTTCTCATACTTCTGTTTGCATTCTGATTTTGTTAACCTTAAAAAAAATTCATCTTCTGTCTTCCTCTGCACATTTTTGACCATTCTGACCATATTTCTTCATAGTCTTTTCACGTCCCACCCACATCATTTTTGCTTTTTTCTGTACTTTTCATTTTTTCACACTTCTTTTGCTGTTGTTCATTATAAGTACCTTTGTGTTGCTGATTTTACAATGCATACAATAAGCGCTTCCTGCCCCATACTAGACCATTCCGTTGGCAGGTTATTGTTGTTATTGTTGTTTCGTTGAGTTTTGTTTCAAACTCTGCTGTAGTAGATTCTATCGGCTTTGAAAATCTAACATTTAAAAAGAAATATTGTAAAGAATGAATACATAACAGAAGCATTGTTTTGGATGGGACCTTTTTTGTGTTGTTGGTGGGTTTTTTCTTTCTCGAGGCTTTCTCACGGAATTGGTGGCAACAGCTCATAATAATGATGGGGAAAACCCTAATGATCATTTTGTTTATATTTGAGGGGTAATCCATGATAACTTTATTAATTGTTGATGCGGTAGACTCCCCCCATTTAGTGTGAATGTCCCGCGCATATAAGGCACCATGTCTGTGTCAAGACGTGTCTGTTTTCTGGATCGTCGTCGTGAGGTATATGAGGGACTGTGCGTTGTTTGCGTACACCTGTGTTGGGGGGGGGGGGATAAAAAGGAATCTGAGTCCTGGGTGGTACTGTTAATGTGAGCGATGCAGTGTTTCTGTTCAGGTGCTTTTTGGTGCTGTTTTGCTGATAAAGTGACGTGCTGTTCATGCAAAGTGTTTCCCATCTGCTTTTTCTTCTTTCTCTCTCTCTCTCTCTTCTTCTTCATTCCATCGCTTCTTTCTTCCCGTCTACCCCCCCCCCCCTTCATCACCTCATTCTCTTTTCCATCCATCCACCCACCCACCCACCCACCCACCCTCCCTCGCAATTCCTTCCATTCCTCTTCCAATCCCCTTTTTCTGTCCTCTTTTCGTTGTCATCCCCACTCTCTCCCCTTCCACCCCGTCCCTCCTCCCACGTTCTTCTCCTGATCTGAGATCACCTTTTTCCATTTTCCTTAGTTGGATGATGATGATGTTAGTGTCCAATCGGTCAGGGACCCTTATGGACGGTGATTTTCTTAGCTTCCCTGCCCTCTCCTTTAGCCTTGTCTTCCTCTCTTCTTCTTCCCTTCTATTTCCCTCTCTGTGTCAGCCCCCTTCTCTTTCTTTCTCTCTCTCTCTGTGTCTCTCTCTCTCTCTCTCTCTCTCTCTCTCTCTCTCTCTGTCTCTCTCTCCCTCTCTCTCTCTCTCTCTCTCTCTCTCTCTCTCTCCCGTTTTGTTTATTTTACTTTCTTGAAATCAATATACAACTTTGACCAATACATTGATTTGTACACCTGAATGTTATGGATCTTCCTTTTATGCTTTTTTGTATTGTCTTCTCTTTAAAAGAATGCATATGCACATGGGGGAAATGCCCGGAGGCATCGCCCCACTCGATCATTAATTTGTCCATTCCCCCTTTTTTGAACCCTTTCATTCTGTACTTCCCTGCGTTTTTATTATTTGTATAGTGCGCTACTTTGATTTTGGAATCGTGAGAGAGAGAAATAATATAACAAGATTGCCTCTGGTCATGGTATGTTTGTTGGTTTTCTTTTCATGACATCTTTAAGATACTGCACAAGTATTAACTGGGTGGCACAATAAAAAAATATGTACAACTATTTCTCATGTTGTTGTTGCTTTGTCGTTGTTGTTGTTTTTGTGCATTTCTTACAATATACACTACACTTTTTCGTTTTCTGTTTCTTTTTTTCTTCATATTAATGCAAGTGGTTAGACAAAAATCAAATGACTAGTTTCCTTTTAGAGGTTAATCGCATTGAAACAATTAGCCCCTGCCCTAATTGTCCGCAAAAAAACAATCTTCAAAATGTTTTGGACCAATATTTTAACGAGCAAAAAAAGAATGATATAATTAAAACGACTGTTTACAAAACATAACGTCATGAACCAGAATGACAACCCAGATCAATTCCAATTTTTCAGAGAATGTTCTGAGGGTTATGCCCAACCCATACACAAATTGATTCGTGGGTTTTTTTGGGGGTTGCTGTCCCATCTTCTGGGCCGTACAGTGCATTGCTCCCACGCCGCTCATTCCGAATCCCCAATTCGCAGCCACACCCCGGCTTGTTCAGGTCGCAGAATCCAAAACCAACAGTCCAAGTGGAGCGAATCTATGTTCAGCCGTCAGGAGCCAACCAACCGAGGAGACACTGCACTGCTGAGTCTTTTTTTTTTTTTTTTTTTTTTAAATTCGTTGAACACTTTTTTTTTAAATGGACAACCTAAAACAAAGATCAAAACACAAGCCCAACAGCCGAATGTAAATAGAACGCTTTGCTAATGAAACTGCGACAAAGGCCACTTGATTGAATTTTAACAATACATTGTACACCACTATACACCGCCTTCAAGTCACACCTGGACGCCTTCTGGTCAAAGCTCCCTACAGTCTACAACCCAGAATGCTATCACTGACTTGGTCGTTTGCACCACACTCACATTGTCTTGAATGGTGAACAGGCATCAATTGATGCCTCAATCACCTGTTAAGTTCAACTTCAACTGTCCATTCATTTCTGGCAGAAGTTTTAGCCATTTGTAGCTTATCCACCCTCGTTATCTCTCTTACAAAGGTCTCCTACAACACCCATTTGTCTAGGGCATATGACAGGTACAACGAGGCTAGCCCAGTTCCTATGACTGCATAATTATGATGATGGGGACATTGGTAAGAAAGATAAAGAGGTTTAGGTCTTGTAGCAATGTAGATTTGTTCAGCCTGCACAGGTCATGATTTCTGTGGGTTATATCTTGCGACCACCTTTGTTCCCCTGAACCTTGGAGAGAAAAAAAAGTTGATTCCAACTAGTCTTACGTTGAAATTGTTGTTTGATGAAAAAACATGTTACTTAAATTGGAATTCAACTCCAGGGGTAGCGTTGATGTGTGTAGGCCCTATGTGTTTGTAAGTGTGCAAGCACGCGCTTGTGTGAGTATGTGCGCGTGCATGTGTGGTTATGCGTGTACATGCGTGCGTGCATGCATGCTAGCATGCATGTGCGTGTGTGTGTGCATTATTTTATTTTCATTTTTTGACTTTCAACTTTCAATGATCGGAGTGACGAGTCATACCTATAGAATTTTTTTTTAAGTGCAGAGACAGGCAGACAGACAGGTGGGCAGAGAAGGAGAGAGAGACAAAGACACACACAGAGACAGACAGAGGGTATATTCATTACTGTAAAGATTTTACAGATGGGAATAAGATGATTGTACTTTAAACTCCCCGTGGGGATGGGGAGGGGGGGAGGGGGGGACGGGAGTCAAGGGGGGGGAGACAAGGGTCCTTCGTACAAAAGTAGTTCTCCCACCTTCTGGAAGTTCTCTGCTTGTAACTTCCTCTAATCTGTCCCTCTCTTTGACTCTGCCTTTTCCCTTGCTAATTGTCATCTACTATACCTTTCTTCTAGAAACTCTTACAAATATTTTCCCCAGCCAAAGACAAACATGGTGGGCCTATTTCTTAGTTAGGCGCATAAAGGCAGCATGATGCATCTGCGCTCATATTATGACGGGAAACTATATGAGCAATCAACAAAACAATTTACTCTAAAGTTAAAAAAAAAGAGTAGGGGGGGGGGGGGGGGGGGGGGTTAAAAGAAGGGAGGCAGAAGGGCAGGTGATAATGTGAAGTTACAGACAGAAATAAAAATAAAAACAGGAGCAGCACACATACTGTATATACACACACTCACCACACATGCACGAATGGAGACAGAAAGGAAGACAGAACCAGAGTACACAGTCTCACACTCACACACACACACATTACACAGATTCAAAGACAGCTCAAACACTTTAGCCTTTCTGTTTATTTGTGAAAATAAATGGTCAGGCCAAACCAGAACGTCTGTCTGACGACGAGAATAATTTGTGAAAGAGGACCGACCACAAAGGTGCCAGAAAAGAGAGAGACACAGACAAAGAGAGCGAGACAGCAGAGATAGAGAATTGAAAACTTATAATGAACATTACGTACATGTAACTTGGGAGGACAAAATCGAACTGGCAGATCAAACTGGACAAACAATAAAAAATTCAGTGCCATTGAACACATAATTATATCTTGTAGATACTCTCTCATGCATACTTCAATGCAACTGGCAGAATTAAACGAAGACGACGAGAGACAGAGAGAGAGAGCAAAGGTGGGGAAATGCATATCTCTAGCTTTGTGCATAAACTAACATTGACAAACACACCCACCCAACTCTTCTCCCCAAAGGAAATAAAAGAAGAAAAGACAAAGAGAGATAGTCACACATTTTTCCTATTAGTAATTACATTCTTTACCAGTAATAATTTGGAAACCACGAAAAAAACCGACAACATAATGTCCATTGGCACCATATATACATACTGCATAAGCAGAATGCTTGTAATTTAAACGTGGTCTTATTTGTTCATTTCTACTCGCTTCGCAGGAGGTCAGTCGTTATGAACACAGAAATGAACGCTAACAAAGAAATTATTGGAATATAATTATGAAACAATTCCTAACATTCTAACAAAATATCTTATTCTTAACACGTTTTAAAACAAAAACAAAAGAAAAAACACTAAAGCCAAAAGTATCACGCCGAGCAATAATTATAAATCCAATATCAAAACACAGCTACGAAACAGCAATGCACTCACACCCCACACATGTTCAAACAGGACCAAAACTTCCATGTCCGAAACAACCACAGAGAACTATTAAAACTGACATCTAAATGCATAAAGATACCATCATATCAAAACTCTGATTCGGAGGGGTGATATGGAGGGGGGTGGGGGTGGATGAAGAAGGGGGGGGGGGGGGGGCAAAACATAATGCTCATCAAAGTAAATACACAAATAATTCCTCCTTCCATCACATCTCTTGCAGCTTTACAGAGAATATCCGCACCTGGCTTCAAATCCCTCAAAAAAACTTTTGTTTTTAAATGTTTGTACAACCAGCCAGTACTACACAACACAAAAGGCATAATATTATGCCAGTAAAAAGATAAGAAAGAAAACTCCCTGCAACCACCACCACCACCACCACCACCCTCCCCCTACCGTCTCTTCAACAACTAAAGATCGATTCACAAAATCTTTAAAACAAAAATATGATTGAAATGGGCGATTAATATACAAGCTGGAATGTAAACACCAATGACATTACCAAGTGATACCTGTTTCAGTTCTAAGAAATAATTTAATCAATTAAGACTTGAGAAAAATGTAAAAAAAATAATTTAAAAAACCCTTTTTTTTTCTTAATTCAGGATATTTTTGTCAGTTGGCCAACTGTTTCTAGCTAGTCAAAGGTTTAATTTGCTGTCACAACTACTGTGTTTAAAAAAAATAATTATTTAGTCAAGTCTTAATGAAAATTGAATCAAAGGAAAGGATAAAAACACCATTCAAAAAACAGAAAAAAGGAGCCTACTCTCTGTGTGTGTGTGTGTGTGTGTGTGTGTGTGCGCGCGCGCGTGTGCGTGTTTGGGGAGAGATGTTTTTAATTCGTTGTTATTGTTTGCGATGTGCAAGTAGCAATCCAATGCGACATAACCAGGGCATGTTGTTAAAATAGTCATGCCAATTGGTAAGCAATTTTTTTTCCAAAACGATATGGATTTTATGTGACAAAGAAAACAAAATGGAACAATATATCAGTGTAAAACCATTGGGGAGGGGTGGGGGTTAAATGTAAAACCCAATCTTTATCGCTAACTTGTTAACAATCAATCTCTGCGTCCCATCCACACCCCTGGGTGTTTCTTTTCCTTTCTTTATCGCTAACTTCATAACAATCAAAATAAGACATTTTTTTGTGGATCAATACATTCTTTCACTTAAACAAGGCATCATGCCGTGCATAAAATGTATGTTTTTCTCTTTTTTTTCTAAATAGGAAAAAAAGCGTTCAACAGTCTTGGTACAAATTAACAGAGTCAATGTCTCTATTAATAGACGGTTTTCAGGGGGAAAAATGAGGGGAGAGCATTTTGTGAAAATTAGAGTTGTTTACCTTGACCCAGACGGACAAACCATGGCAACCATGGCATCGAAGCTTGAAACCGCAGGTTCCAAGTCAGCGACTTGCAAACATTTTTTAGAAAAATGAGGGGTGGCCAGTGGCCACAAACTAACAGAACTTGTAAAATGTGACGTAAAAATATAAATGACATCAAGTTTAGAATGACGCACTGTGTTCTACGTGCTGTATGTTTACTCAAACACATGGGGCGAGGGCTAATTAAGCCAGTGTAAACTTCCCGTTTGTCAGCCTCTGCCAAGCACGATCACTCCCACACACCATGAAATTACTCCCCTTAATTATTTCCGAACAATTCGGATTGATTCCTATTATTGAAAGTTTCTTTGGTTGGATAATTGGCATTCTGAAATGTCTGTCTTTAGCCCTTTAACTGCTACTAAATGTATTGATTAGAAGATACTGCCACTCTGCAGAATTGACTTCAATAGCCACTAAGAAATGCCTGTCCTAGTGCCACATTTATCCTACATATTCCCCGTAAAAATAGTTCCCCCACATTCCGGAAGTTCTCTGCTTGTAACTTCCTCTAATCTGCCCCTCTCTTTGACTCTGCCTTTTCCCTTTGCTTTCTGTCATCTACTATCTTTCTGACTTATTAGCCCATTCTCCTGTCTTTTTTCAAATAAAATTCTTCCAAATAATGAGCTCCTCCGAAATCGGAATGTGTCGACTGTACGCAGCGGGGAGACCAGTGAAAACCAGACACATATGTACCTTACCCATTATGGCCATATGGTCTGGGAACGCAGAAGAAGAAGAATCCTACATATTTATGAGACGGAAGGATGCTGAAATGCCCTACATGTTGCACAATTAATCTGGACAATTTTATATAAGCAATCTATTTCCAAAGAACTTCAGCAATAAAGCTAGAGTGCCTGATTCCATATACCTCTAACTTTCTAAGTAATAATAAGCCTGCTTTCATTTTTATTTTCTTTGTATAATGATATTACTATTGATTATGACAACAGTAAAAACAAAAAAAGGCTTGATGAACTTTCTAAGTAATAACAAGCCTGCTTTCATTTTTATTTTCTTTGTATAATGATATTACTATTGATTATGACAACAGTAAAAAAAAAAAAGGCTTGATGATATGCCAATGTATATAATAAATACTCTTTTCCTTAAACGCTTTCAGTCTGTTTTCTTTTATCAATATTCTTTAATAATATGATTTGAACAGATGACAAAAACTTATAACAATATATTTCCCTTTCTATTTCTTTGTTAATAATGATAAGACAGTTATGATAATGAATGGATGTATCTAACCTCTACTAACTGTTTAATGTGTTGATTGATATGGTGGTACAAATAATACATTAAAATAATATAATAATACCGTTTCGGTGTTCAATGCAATATGATTTACAATTCAGATTTCATTGCTCTCTTATTCGCTGAATAATAATTACTGATAATGATAAGAAAAACAAGCATTTCTTCCAATGTTACAATATTTGGAGAAGAAAAAACACATGTTCGTTTTCGCTACAATTAATGTACATGCATTAACTTCATTACCGCATTTTGAAACAGTTTCCTTGCTCTAAATGTCTCCCAGTATTGGGATTTTTAAACTTATATGAACAAAACAACAACAACAAAACAAAGAGAACAATATCAAGTCATTTTATTCTAGAGTAACATACAAAAAACACTGCGATAGATTTTGTTGTTATAAATGTACACTGAATCTGGGTTATCACATGAAGAAAAAGCTCTATGTGTAATTTTCAGAACTTTTCAAAGCAGAACCATGTGTGGAATGTTCCAAAGTGGACCACGTGCAATATCATATATTTTAAAAATTAAAAATAAATCAGTGAAAATACCTTCCGTTGGTGTACTATGACCAGAATTGGTTCTTCTGCCAACATACCGGATGCAGATGCAGATACCTGTAAGTTTGCACAAACGCATTGTAAGTGTGTGATACTTTTAAAAGCTTATTCATTAGAAACATTATTTCTTTTATATTTCTCCTAATATAATAATAATAATAATAACAACAATAATAGTAATAATAATAATAATAATAATTATTATTATTACAATAATGCATATTATTTGTAAAGCGCATTTCTTGCTACGCAACTCAATGCGCTTGCACCCATTACATAAGATGAATAAGAAAAAACAATTAAGTCAATGTTTAAACACTCCGGTTAAACAAACACCTGTTTGAAATAGCACACTATTACCAAAGATATTCTAAAAGGGTAAGATGGATTACTTAAGAGCTCAGCGAACCGGGCTGATAGAGTTATCGTTAGTGTCGACAGTACACCATTCACAGTGAAGGCTATCCAAAAACTCAGACTGGAATTTGAACGGAGAATTCAACTGGCCTAAGAACGTGTAAAATGTGTCCTGTTTAAAAGGGACATAACCAGTGTTTCTGTCCTCACTACTCATATAGGGAAAAGAGACCGGATGCTTATCTTCCCCTATACAGTCTTTGCTATTACCTAGCTTGATTTAGTAAACTTGATATTCAACAATGGTCCAACTCAAGACATTCAAAACATCTATGGATTCAAAAACATTACAAAGGTAATTGTTTAATCAACAAAAAATATGAGTTAGAAAAGAAAAAAAATCAAACAGTAAGAATAGTAACAATCTTCTTTTTTTTTTTAATCTTGGAAATTCCTTATAACAAAAAAGAAGAAGAAAACACAGCCTCTAAACAAGGGAAGCAGTGAACATTCAACAAACTTCACAACGATTTCGTGTATTTTTGTGTTTTGTTGTTCGTGATGGGTTTTTCCCAAACATAAATAGAAACAGAGAAATGATTTGTTTCGGTAGGATTTATCTAATATCTGTGATTTATGCTAAAAATAGATGCTTCTGGCCAAATTGAATTGTTAACCTTGCATAAATGATGAAAACATTTCAGGTGGTAAATGGATAACAGCAAAGACAGAGCCTCTCCTATCATTCCACACGATCAGATTGCTTCCCTTTACAAACTAACCGGGGGGGTGTAGCGGCTATATGAATGCTCTTTTTTTCCACAAACGAATGGCAAAAACAAAATACAGCTTTAAATTTCAGCATCATGTATCATATAAAGAACCACTGGCAAAGTTCCAACATATAATCTTTTTGACTTTATTACTGGCCGAATAGTGCTTTGCACAAAAGAATGACCATGAAGCTGATAGGTGGGTAACCCCTCATATGCATACCTTGAACTCAATTAAATAGGCTAGAAGTAATGTCATTGGTTAAAAACTATCATGCATGGACCATAGTGAATGGATGATTTTAATTAATATAACTATCTATTCTATCTATATACTTACCGTTTCACTACGAATGAGTTCTGTTCCAATTTGGAGCTAATGCCAATTACCAAAGACCAAAAAGTCTTAGTCTTCACAAGACTAACTTACTTCCCTTGGTCTGGTCTAGCAATACCACTGAGCTGCTGTGGATCCCCTTTCTGACGTCATTTCCGGGGAGCCAACTTTGAATCATGATAAATTTTATATCTTTATACCAGTTTGGCTTGCACAGGCCTGCTGAGGTGTACATTACAAACATTTAAATGCAAGGTACCCTATAGTATACCCTTGTGTTGAGCACGGGTGTATGGGAGGTACGCTACAGCACTCATGTGGAAAGTTTTAAAACCACAACAAGGCTATAACATAAGCAAGGAAACAAGCAGGAAAGGCAGGTTTCTCCTCCACGTAACAAAACAAAATCTTCTTTCCCTCTAGTCTGGAGAGAGGTCTGTTTATAAAAACAATGGCTTTATTAACCCTTTCGCTGCCCCACGACGTATATATACGTCCTCTATAGCGCTTCAGTACTTGCCACCGACGTATATATACGTCGCCGCTAAGCAGCGATATTGCCGTGTTCAAAAATTGCGCGGCAAGCCGGCGGCGCATGCGCAAGTAGTAGGCGGCACTGAAGGGGTTAAACCTAGAGCATGGGCGCGAATCAGACAGAATAATTGTAGCTTTAGCTCTAATAAAGACTTCGACCAAACAGGTGAGGCAGTGCATGCACTCCTACACTTCGTTTTGTTTTGATTGTCTACCATTCTATCAAAGATAGATTTATTTGGATATTTCTTTTGAACATGGAAAAAGAAGATAATATTTACGTTTGTTTTCATATTTTCCATCCACTGAGTGTTCATTGGGGGCAAGACATTCCAGGATGCATGATCAATACTGATATCACATACCAAACTATAAGGCTTATTGGCCTACTTAACGAGCAATATCAAAGTCCTATCAAGTATTTACCAACATTTTATTTTAAAATGCAAATAACAAACAATACAACATTCGTGTGTAAACGAATGGAAAAGTAGGACAAAGACATCCAGGGGAGGGAGGGAGGGAAGAGAGAGAGGGAAATGTTAATGAGTACGCATTTGTATCCCCACAATAACTCAAGCACACCCACTAACAAAGTACAATAACAATCGACTAAATATCTTCCTTAATTCATCTGCTCATGCATATGCCAACCAGGGCAAAATCTCCTTAATATTAACAAAATCTCCTTAATATTAACACTTGGAGCGTGCTTTCCATGAACTTGGAGCATGCTTTCCACACGCATTTCATATCGATCCCAAACCAACATCCGAATAGAACATCACTTAGGCAACAGCAAGTAAGAGTGGCAGTTCAAGATATCTATCAGAAAGATAACTTGTTTTAACAAATAATAAAATACACATTTCCTTAGATGGAAAACAAACAACGCTGTTGTTTTTTTCTTCCAAAAAGCACACAAACATTTCTTTTTTAGTAAAGTAAGGACACAAACAATTAAAAGAACAGCAAAACAAAGAAAGCCACCTCCAAATTTGATTGATAAGAGAGAACAAAATGCCCAAAAAGTATATAACAGGGATTGCATAAGACAACATAAAGAGTGGTGGGGCTCAGGTCTTCAAGGATGAGCATTAGTACAGATCATGATGTGCATGTTCAAATTGGGGGCATTCAGAATAATACCTATAGAAACCACGCCTACTCACTTTAGACTCACTCATAAAAATTAAAACAACTATTCTAATAAACAATGAGATTTGTTTTCTTTCACTCTTTTACCAAATTGAAACAGAAAATGAATGCTTAATATTTTCTGTAATTTGATTGTTCTTAAGACAAAAAGAAACCCCTAATTTTTCAACTTTTACCTATTAACAAAAGGTGTATATTTTCTTGATCTAGATCTTGATGGCATACATCGGTAGGAGTTTTCTGTAGTTTGTTAGTTCTTAAAACAAACTACTAACTAAAATCTTAAAACAAATAACTAACTAAAATGTCAGTTTATATACAAATGCAAATCAATAAAAGAAAAAGCATAAGATTTTTGAAGCTTTCTAAAATCACGATTTCTCTAGTGAACTAATTAAAAGTTATATCTAATCAAAACAAATAAATTACAGATATTTTGAGTGGATCATTACAAAGTAAACTGGGATACCAGAAAAGAAGGCAGACAGAGACAGGCAGACAGACAGAGAGCAAATACAGTCAAGTCAAGTCAAGTCAAGTTGATCTTTAATGACGATAAAGGAATAAACTAAACTAAACGTTTTTTCATCCTGTCGTCAAGATAAGGGGAGCAAATTTTCTAGCAAACATTGAAAACTACCCATGGATAAATATTTAAATGCTCTGAAAAAAAAGCCCACACATGTTCAATTTTCCACCCTGCTAAACAAACATATGCACAGAAAACAAAGCCAAGCAACATGGAAAACATCTTTTCTCTTCATTTAATTCATACACATTAACTATACATTTTCGCTTCAATCACAAAACAAATATCTACAAAATAATGCAAAGAATGTAGAACTATTACTATTTTAAAAATAACAGTTTAATATAAAGAAAAACAACATTGTGGTACTAACAACATTAAAATTAACATTTCACTAATCTAACAACATTCAAATAAAATTTTCACTTATACAGACACAATCTACTCAACCAATAACATGAACACAGAAACATTAATATAATAGCAAGTAGCAACCAACCCATTTTTAAATGCATCTGAAAGAGATTCAAAGCTAATGCATGAATTAAAGAACAAAGATAAAACTTAACTCATTTACTTGTGGCGGTGCCATAGCCGATGACGTTTAACCGAGGCGTGGTCACCGCTACAGCTATCTGTATTAATTTAAAAAATTGGAACTTAACTGGTTTCGTACTGCCTCCGGGCATTGCCTCCAGTATTGTTCCACCATATTTGTATTTACAAATGTCCTATATGTGTCTGATTCAGACCAAGAGGACATAAAACTCCATTTTCGCAAAAGAACAAAGTTATTGTCTTTTCTGTAAAAACCCTTTCCATTATCATTATCAAAAACCCTCTACACCAAAAACCCTTTTCAGGTAAAAACAATCAACATCTTCCTACATACAATTCTCTCCATTAAAACAATAACAACCTTTTCCACCTAAATAGAAACATTCCATTTATCACCCACCAAAAACTGTAGGGGAGCAGTGACTTTCCTTGGCATTTCAGGGCTTATTCTATAAGCTAAGACGCAAATCAAATACGAGAATTGAAACAGTGGTGTGATTACTGATTAGTAAGTTTACCAATCACCCAGAGATGAGAATAAAGCAGTGTATCTTTCGCTTTTCACATCAAAGAGTCAACAAACCATAACAGTAACCTCAGCCTCTCAGAAATAGTAGATGATCAGTTCTCCTGCTGGTTAGCTCTGTTTGGGGACAAGGGGAGGAGTGGGGTGGGCTGAGGAATCAGAGATCTGGCAAAATTAAAAGAACAGAAACAATAACATCTGTAAAAAAAAAAATGTTATGACTTAATCAATATCGTTCTAACCTGTTTACCTGTCGCTGACAATACAATGTGATCTTGGTTACCAGTGGAAGAAAATTAAACATGTACAACAACAAAAGTTGTATCATACAGTTTTGTACAATTGTTTTCATCAGTCTCTAGTCCTACATTATCCTTCCTGATGACAAATTAATAATATTTCTCTTTTCAAATTACTGTAGGAGAATACATTAACAATATATACACACCAACAATGTTATGTCGGAACCTGCCGTAAAAAGTGAAATGATGTCATTTCCAAACAAAACATTCCTGTGATGAAGAAGAAAGTTATGAACAAACAAACAAAAAGGAAAGAAAAGAAAAATCTCCCCATATAGGGCACAAAAGTCTAAGTTTGCTTTGGTACACTTCAGCTTAAAATTAACACAATCAATTTCAAAATTGCATTCATTCTTCAATAAACCATGTTCGTTTAGAATCACAACAAAACAATCCACAATTAAAAAGTATGGCAGACATCATGTCTAGACAAAAACTGTATACACCAAAAAGTGAATGAGCGAGTGAAAAACTACAGCAGGAAGAAATGAGTTGGAGTAGCATCCTCCCTTGTCAATACGTCAATTTCTTTAATTCTACACTAGCTCCCATAACGTCATTGACAAACTTTGCAGCTCGTTGATGGATTGAGTTTGTTTGGGTTTTTTATTATAAAGAAAACACTGTACCTAGTTTATGTTAATCAACCCTAGCAAGCTACAAAAAAAGAAATATAGTGTGCAATATAGTAATCATGTTCATTAGACTGATTTTTTCATGTGTTTTTGCATTTAACTGTCAAATTGATGTTGTCATTTTGTTGTTCTTTATTTTTTATTTTTGGGGGATTTAATACAGAGAAAACATTATCTACAATATGTTATGTAGTTTTCCAGTTTTAACACTGTGTTATAATCTAAGAGGGGCCCGTGGTCGAATGGTTAGAGCGCTCAGCTGTGGTGTGGAAGGTCGTGGGTTCAAGTCCAGCTTGGAGTCGGATTTTTCTGGCCTGAAAACCCTCTCTGTCCACCCAGCACTGAGCAGTGAATGGGTACCCGATTCGTTCACGGAAGGTTAAAAGGCGGCGGAAGGAGAGGGATGGGCTCCGCATTCCATGATGCCGTGCCCTTGACACGGTGAACCTCTAACAGTTCACTGCCCCTACGGCCGATAGGCTATGGCAGGCTATGGGACACCTTTACCTTTTTATAATCTAGAGATTGAAGATTTAGTGAGATAGGTTGCGGTTTGAAGGAAAAGGGTGGTAATATTCTGTTCAAATGGCAATGCCAAGATGAGAAGCGTTCTATCAGACTATTCGCTGTTTATAAAAAGGGGAAAGAAAGCGGAGGGGACTCTTGATTCAAGATCTTCAGGAATCTGAAAATGAACAGAATCAACTGTTTCATAGCATCTCATTTTTTCGGTATGCTCACAAATATCAACATAATTTAACTCTTGAAATAACTAAGGACAATTGTAAATAGACTTGGCATAAAAGCTTTTCTTTAATGAACCATTATTGAGACAAAATTGAACCAAACAATAGTAATTTCAAAAACAAAAAACCTGACAAAAGCTAGTCAGGGTAAAGGAGTGGATGTAATTAGTAAAGAAAAATAGAGGCATGAGGTAATAATGACTGAACATTTTGACAATATTACAGAGCTACTTAAGCCAATAAGATTTATGTTCAGAGCTCGCAAGAAAAACAGCAAACCTGGGTGACATTTTTTTGCACCACAATCGCACAGAAACCACACCTGCCAAGCTTTACCAGAAAAAGTCTTTCAAAATCAAATCAGAAGCAATATTACATGAATAGAACCCCTGTTTCAAAACAAGAAAAACAACATTGCATTTATCTGTCACAAACGAAATATACAGCAAAGCCAATAACATTTTAAAAAGGCAATATAAAAGCACAGTTCCTTGAAAAAAACAGAGATTAATTATTGAGGGCATAAAAAAACAGTAGTAAGAAAAGTAGTAGTGCTAGTAGTGAACTATTCCTATTGGCTTAACAAAAAACCCCACTGAATTCGTTCTCTTTGTGACCATGCGCAACCAAAGACGTCGGAAATCGCTTAAGATTATTTATGCCACCTGTGATAAAATATCAGGTAATTCACTAAATCAAGATTTCAAAAACAAATCATTGATGCAAATGTGAAAAGATAAGCATATATGTATTTTGGTGGGGAAAATACAAGATAGCATTTTTAGAAAGGGAAAGTTCTTTTAATACAGACATACATTAAAAAAAAAAGAGGAAAACTGATGACATCCAACTCATTTTGGCATGGAGGCTCACACACACAGAATAAAGAAAAGGGGGGATGGTAAGGGGGAGGGGGAGGGGGGAAGAAAGCACAACCAACACTCCACTGATGAGGTCACAAAAACATACAGAGAAACGTCCTCCAACAAAGACAGACAAGCCTACAGACACTCGATCACAATCAGACAATAAGCTTGAGATGATCTCAATCAAAGCTCTCCCTACTGCGTACAATGTCTCCCTCCAACAAACCCTTGCTCAATCCCCGAAAGACACACTCATACATACTACGCACAGACAAGCATACAGACACATACAAATAATTAAGCTTGAGATGACCTCCATCAAAGCTTTCACTGTCTCCCTTCTAAAAACCCTCCCTCCTTTCCCCGACAGACACACTCTACTCACACATACACACATATAACAGCATTGGATCCAAGACCCCACACAAGCACACTCAAATCTCCCCTCTTAAAACGAAAATGGCAGATAAAAATAGAGCAGCATGCAATGGGCTACAGAGAAGGGGGTGGGGTGGACAAGGACATGATGCAAATAGGGGAGGAAATAGGGAAAAGAGAGGGTGAATGTAGTTTGGGAGGAAAGAGAAGGACGAATCTTCCCATCCCCGATGGCAATAGAAAAATGCCTAGCCATTAAAAATAAAACAAATTCTTAGAACACGCTTCTCCTCATTTCTTCTGCAGTGGACATGCCTTTTTTTTGTAAGGCTCCCATTAACCAACCCCCAAAATACTTCCTTTTCTTAGATTCTCTCCCATATCAAGACATGACCAGACACAAAAGCTATTAAAAAACACACCAAAAACACAGCATGGTATGCATACAGAATCACCCGTGACGAGAACAACGGGGGGAGCTGGAAAAAAGGGTACAAATAAAACTCCAAGTCATCACAGACTGGCAAAACGGAAGGAAAAAAAACTCCCAAGAGACCCCACAGACAGTGACAACATCTTCCAGGAGACGTCGTCGCTCCTCCTCTTCTTACGCATGTGGCAGTTAAAAAAATCGATGGCAGCTTCCTGCGGAAGTGATGCGCCGTGGCAGGGGTAGTGCGGGAAGGGGGTCCCGCGGGGTGGGGGAGGGGGAGAAGAGCGTCCCCGGGCCCAGCGGTTACTTGCTTTTGGCCGTTTGCGACTGCTGGTTCTCCGGCTTGTTCATGGCCAGTTTCTTCATCTGACGGATCACCGCTGTGGCATTGTAGGCTTGCTGCAACACACATACACAAGCACAGGCATACACACGCACACGCACACGCACACACACACAAACACACACAGAAACAAACACACAGACACACACACACACACACACACAAAGATTCAAGACTTTATTATCCTTTCACCCATATTGCGGGATAGAGCAGACCTGCCAACCCTGAGTTTTCAGTTGGAGTACTTTTTCACGGAAATTGGTGTATTTTTGGAAAAAGTGGAGTACTCCGAGGACAACTAGGGATGAACTTGCATGGAACTACCTTTTTGTCGCTGTCAATATTACACATCAGGTTGATGCGCAATTTCCGAGTCTGGGAAGGCTTTTTTTACTGTGTCAGAAATGACGTCACAAGTAGTAATGGCAGGTTCATTTTTACGATGAGTTCAGTGAACATCGCTTCAGTACGAACTGTGTCTTTTTCCCCGGCAGACAAAGTCTTATTCGGCATAAATGCTTTTATGCACACCGAGCCTGTTGCAGCTTGCTTCATTTTTTGGCAGTCTTGGTGCTTTTTCCTGCCGCAGTGCCGCTCAATGTCGAACTTTCCAGAACTGGCAATCAGCGCAATGGAGAAGTCCACTTTATAGTAGCTGCAGTATGCGTGATGGTTTCACCTTAGTCAGGTGGGTCGTCGTTTTTTCGCTTCGACATCTTGAGGTTTCGCTTCGGTGCATGTAAAACGGAGTTGATGAAACAAAATGGTGCGCACACTTCTCGCGCCGCGAGATTTGGCCAATCGAGATTTGTTTGCAAGTTGTGGCTCCACTCCAGCACTTCGCCGTTACGCTAAATCGCGCCGATTTCGATCGTTTTAGCTGCATTAAAAAAAAAAAATGTTCACTAGGATTTTTTAATGTCGTATGTTTTATTCACCCGACGTACTGGTCATATTTTGAGTAAATTGGCGTACAAAATATGCCAAAATCGTATGGGTTGGCAGGTCTGATAGAGCATTTCGTTAACCCTTTCGCCGCCAGCCTTTTTTCAGCAAATAATTTCTGTCAAACTTACCTCCAGGGGTAAAGAACAGTTGACATCTGCAGTGCTGTTAATCCCCCTATGACATTATCAATTATCATTATCCTTGCCTCCCAAAATTAACAACATATGGTCATTGGATAACAGATCCTACTTTCGTGCCTTTCAGTAACATGGGTGTTAAATCTGTGTGGTGCAGAAATGCGACATTGGCGGCGAAAGGCTTAAACTTCAACAAATATACCATTAACAGCAGTACTTTTAAACATAAGATTCAAACTTATACAACATGGCATACTTTAATCAATTTGCTTAATTGTAATTAAAAAAATCTCTTTATTTAGCAGAAAATAAATTACAAAAGGAAAACACGGATCTGGGATAAAGTCATCTATTATGAAGAATTTGCTTTCGTAAGTCAGAAAAATATGAACACTCCATTAGAGAATGATACCCATCACCTAAAGAATTTCTATTGCATTTTCAACAGGTTCTCTCTGATCTTGGGATATCATTTCCATGCCCTGTCTCAACAGGGAGAGTATGATTATTACATTTAAATCTAATCAAGTTTCATACCTCCTAGGTATCCTTTTCTTCACCTTATTTTCAATGGGTTTTTGTGTGTATGTTTTTTATTATTACGAAACATACCTTCCACTTTGTTTTGGCGAATGTTTTCAACATCTGGGCCTTGACGGATGGGTGGATATTCTTGTCCAGGGCAGTGTTGCCTGAGATCCTGCAGGTACACACACACAAATACATTCATGGTGAAAACAAATTTACTAACTGACAATGACTAGAAAGCACCCATTATCGCAAACCCCCATCAAGACAATTTTACTTACTTTTCTATATTGACAGTACCATAGGTGCAACTCCCTAAAATGAAAAAAAAATGAAAGGCAGGGGTCCAGTCGGACGATTCAGGGTAGCATGTTGAGAGAGAGAGATAACGAGATAGACAGTTAAAATGATAGACAAAGACAGTTTCAGTCTGATAAGCCTTGTGAAATTATTACATTGCCTTTGTAAACATCCATGATACAACAACCAAGTTCAAAACACAAAGTTCAAAACGCCCCAAGTCGCTTGTGGTAACTGGGGGGGGGGGGGGGGGGGGGGGGGGGGGTGGGGGGGGGGGGGGGGGGGGGGGGGGGGACAAATTTAAAAAAAAATGAAGTTGTTTCTGGTAAATTGTAAAAATGAAAGCACCCATGCAGTACCTTTAATATTCCTTTTTTTATTTTTGGATGGATTTTAAAGACTTCTTAAAGACTTCTCAGACAAGTAGCCTGACTGTCAAGGTAAACCAGTTTTTTTTTCTTTCCGTTTTTTTAGTACACTCATAACCAACAAAGAACAATCAAAATACATTTGTGTATTTCAATGTCCATTAGATGGACTCCAAAATTGAAGATATTCTTTCTGAGACAATATTCTTATCCCCCCTCAAAATGTTTTTGTCGTTGTTTTAGCAATCCAGTCGATTTGACAAACAAAACAATCAACTACCAGTAACAAAAAGAACATCATCTTTCTGGTTTGGGTGAAGAAGAAAAAAAGAAGAGCCAAACGTGTTTACGTTTTCACACTCACAGCCTTAACACAAAATCACTTTAATAGGTAAACAAATCATTCTGCTTATGGCTCTACTAACATAAAAAGCCCCCATTAAAATACCAGTATGACTGATAGTCTACTAAAACTGTCACAGCTGTGCTAACTGAATTTAAAGAAAAAAGAAGGGGAAAAAAAAGAGGAAAAAAAAAGAAGAAAAAACAATCAAGAGAAAGGACGCTTGAGAGGCCGCGAGGCCTAGTCGTCCTACCTGACCTGACCCATTAATAGTTATTTAACACAATGACAGTCATACTAATATTTTACACATCCACACATACAAACCTGTCATTCCCACAGACATTTCTGACGACAAAGATGTGCACAACAAAGATGGGCAAACAAGCACAGGAAATTCTTTTAGTCTTCCAAAGAGACTAGGTAAAGGTAAAGGTGTCCCATAGCCTATAGGCTGTAAGGGCAGTGAACTGTTAGTGACAAGTCTTAGAGGTTCACTGTGTCAAGGGCACTGCATCATGGAAGGCGGAGCCCATCCCTCTCCTTCCGCCACCTTTTTAACTTCCCCTGAATTAATCAGGTACCCATTCACTGCTGGGTGGACAGAGAGGGTTTTCAGGCCAGAAACATCCGACTCAATGACACAAAGAGACTACCACAAGATAATTAGACTTTTATGTCTTTCTCTCACAATCTAATTCCCAACTTTCCTGAAAAGTATTGACAGCGAAGTTTAAGAACCGTATTTGTCTGACTATAAGGCGATACTTTTTCCCCAGACTCAGACCCCTGCGCCTTATAATGTGACTGATAAAATAGTAAGAAAATATAATAACAAAATCTGAAATCTGGGTAAAACTTGGGGGGGGGGGGGGGTGCGCCTTATACAAAGGTGTGCCTTATAGTCCCCAAAATATGGTATATACTATAAAAACTGGACTAGTATAAGACGCACCTGTATATAAGCCACATCCAATAAATTGACAGAATATTAAGTATGTATTTACATATAAGCCACACCCGTTTATAAGCCACAGAGAAAATTATACTCTCAAAAAGGTGTCAAAGCTAAAGCAAAAAGCAGTAGATTTTGCCTACCTTACCACAGAAAATGAACACACGTGCACAAAGCAACACAAAAAATTCCTTATTACAACATGAGCATTTGAAATTCTTGAATACAACATGGGGTTAGAATCTATCAATTGTCAAAACCATATTGGGAGCTCGAAAGAAGCTCAAAATAGACTGGAGAATGTGGCTGGACACAAATTTAATTATACTAATAAACACAGAATATAAAAAAATCCACAGATAGGCCGCATCAGTCTGTGAGCCGCATGGGCCAAAGTTGAGGAAAAAAGTAGCGGCTTAGTTACAGTCTGTGTTTTACAGTACACTCATTTTCCAAAGAAATTCACTGAATAAATTTACTAACAATAGCACTTACCATGGGTGTGCAATAGACTGCTTGCATGAAAATCGCTGAGAGGGGTCTTTACACATCATGTGCCGGATGAAATCTTTGGCTGGAAAACACAAATGTTTTCTCATGCATTTCACAATACAAAACAATCATGAATACAGACCTGTTTACCCTAATAATGAAAAACCTGGAATTCGCCACACAAAAACCCGGAATTTAAGAAAAATACCAGAATTCACATCGGTACACGACTCGCGATAAAACACCGATTCAACTCGGCGCCATCGCGATCAATTTTCACTTCATTTTCTATTGAAAAGTTCAAAATTCTCACATCATCTTATTTTACAGTGATAATATAATATAAATGGACTCATTTCAAGCCCTAATTACAATCTCTACCATTAAAAAAATGCCCGAAAAGCTCTTCGAATCGAAAGTAAAAGCCTGGCCGCCATTTGCATTCAGTTTCGGTCAACCCTTGCGTCTTTTCATACGAACGGAAACAAATAATAGACAATTTTTCGAAATCCAGGAATTTTCAGCGTTCACCCGGAATTTACTATTTTACCCAGAATTTTAGCAAATTTCCGGATTAATTCCGGCAAAACCGGAAGGGTAAACAGGTCTGAATATCCTTGAAAGTTTTCGTCGTGTTGGTAATTCCAAATTTTGATGCACATTTTTCTTCTCTCACAGCACAAAACAGTCAGTGGAAATGTAATCATGTTTTGTGATGTGAGAGAAGAAAATGTGTATCAAAACAATCACGAATCAAAAACGTTTTTTTGTGTTTTTTACTGCAAATGCTTAGAGCAAATAAAATCTGTGGCAAGAATTCAGGCACACTGAATCCTACACTCTCACACAATCTAGCATGATGAAAACAAACCCAAAACACCCAAGTTTAGCTGGTGGTATACTTCAGATTTTCTATACAATCTAGCATGTCAGCAGATGACGCTTTCTGGTGGCCTGACAGGGGACCACTCTCGTGGCGTATTTTACTTCCCTTGGTCAAACAGAAAGCAAAAATAAATTTTGGCCGCTTATGAATGACAGACAGAAAGAAAGAAAGAGCAAGTTTGTCATTGCTAGGAAACTGCCTTCAAACAGAACACCACCCGGTGTCAAGGGCTAAGTATGATAACTCTACATAAACAGCCCATGAACATACGCATGCAGGCAAACACGTTCAAACAAAACCTTGCTTTTGACAGACTTTATATTCAATAAAGTCAAAGAAAGAAGAGAATGAACATACAGTTTCCATTAATGTCACTAGAAAACATTTTGCAAGATAATAATAAATAATAATAATAACTCTTATATAGCGCCGTTCTCCTGGTGCAGCAGGACTCACAGCGCTTTACAAAAAACATACATACAATAATCATGCAGAAAAACAACATAATTATACAAAAGTGGAAACACAACCATACAAAAATCCATGAAAAAAAACAATTAGCCCATTATCGCACTGCACTCACACATAGTCCAACTCAGCAAAAACTCACAGAGGGTGAACTGAAGGGGAGAAGACACAGGAGATCAACAGAGGTATTTTTGGAAGAGAAGAGTTTTCAGGCCAGTTTTGAAAGAAGACAAAGATGGAGAGCTGCGGAGAGAGGAAGGGAGGTTGTTCCAGATGTGTGGTGCTTGGAAACGGAAAGCTCTGTTTCCAACTGTTTTGTATTTGGTGACAGGTGTGCAAAGAAGTTTGAGGCTACTTGATCTGAGGTTGCGTTCTGGTGTGTAGGCAGAGAGAAGAGAGGAAAGGTAGTCTGGAAGAGAGCCTTCGAAGTAGCGATAGGCAAGAGTGGCCACTTTGTACTCTACTCTAGCGTCAACAGGGAGCCAGTGCAGCTGTCTCAGCAGGGGTGTCGCTGAATCAGTCTTACGCTTTCTGAGCACAACCCTGGCAGCAGCATTCTGGACTCTCTGAAGACGCTTGACAGTAGAGAGAGGGAGACCTGCAAGGACTGCATTGCAGTAATCAAGCCTGGACAGTATGAGAGAAACAGCAAGTTGTGTAGCAGCTTCAAGTGATAAGTATGAACGAATGGAACAAAGTCGCTGAAGATGATAGAATGTTGAACGACAGACAGATGAAATGTGTTGATCGAATGAGAGAGATTCATCCAGACAGACACCTAGATACTTTACTGACTTTTGAAAAGGTACTGAAACATCTGACAAGGTCAAAGGATCACGCTTTATCACCAAGAGGCGGTTTCGGTTTCCAACAGCTAACAACTCAGTCTTGTCCTCATTCAACTTGAGTCTATTCTTATCCATCCATGATTTGACATCAGACACGCATTGCTCCGTTTGATGGGACACCACAGGAAAATCAGAAACAGGGGCGGGCTTATTGATCTCAGTGTCATCAGCGAACTTATGATAATCAAAATGATTACTTTCAATGACGTCTGAAAGAGGTTGGATGTACAGAGTGAAGAGAATGGGGCCTAACACTGACCCCTGAGGGACACCACAACATAGCTGAGAGGGCTTGGAGGACAGACCATTGACCACAACCGACTGAGAACGTCCAGACAGGTATGAGCTGAACCAGATTAAAGCAGTAGAACTGATACCAAAGGAGGCGGACAAGCGTTCAAGGAGAATAGCATGATCGATTGAGTCGAAAGCAGACGACAGATCCAGGAAGGCAACAACAGACACAAGGTTCTGATCCATGCTTGAAAGGAGGGAATCTGTGACAGCCAACAGAGCAGTTTCAGTGCTATGACAAGCGCGATAAGCAGATTGTTTTGACTCAAGAAGATAATTTTCCTGAAGATGTTGCAGAAGTTGTTATAAGATCACCATAGCAGGTGACAACTAAACCAACTTTTAATTATCCACAGTATAGGGGGTAATTGTTGAAAACGTTGGTCCACACAGATTGGATGTGCTTCTGGGGCAGTGGGTGGATGCCTTGTGCCTCCATACGGAGAGCTGGACGATCCAGCCCCCTCCACTAGTCTCTCCCCATGGGAATACCGGGGGGTCTTTTGTAAAAATTGTTCCCCCACCTTCTGGAAGTTATGTGCTTGTAACTTCCTCTAATCTGCCACTCTCTTCGACTCTGCCTTTTCCCTTTGCTTTCTATCATCCACTATCTTTCTGACTTATAGGTCCATTCTCCTGCCTTTAAAAAAAAAATCTTGCAAATAATGTTTCTCCTTTGAGCTCCTCCAAAATCGGAAATGTGTCGGCTGTACGCAGTGCGGAGACCAGTGAAAACTGAAAACCAGACACATTCGTGCTTTACCCATTATGGCCATATGGCAATGAAACGCAGAAGAAGAAGGATGTGCTTCTTCTCTTGCATCTTCACAATATATGCTACAACGCACAAAAAGAAAAATGTCACACTGGAAACAGCACAACAAATGTACAGTGGTACCCCTCTAAGACCTTGACAGTGCGGTGAAAAAGAAAGTCTTATCTGAGGGGTGGTCTTATTAGAGGACCAAGCATCTTTTCCGAGTCGCCATATCGATCACTGAGCAGTTTATGATCAAAGTGTGAACTGAAACAGTCGCGATCGTGTCGATCTTTACGAACTCTGTGCACACGTAAATGCGAAGTCAACTTCCAAGTTGAAACTAGGTGATCGGTCATACTCCATAAGTTGGAACTCAGTGAATCAGAATGGTTTCACTTTACAAAAAAAAAGTTGAAAAGCAGCTCCTTTCCGCTATCAGATTGATAAATCGGCGTTAGTGTGTGCACTACAACTCTCACTGAATGCATACAACTCACAAAATCCGATAAATGAAAGCAGCTGGCGCATTTAGCGTTTGCCATGATTTCGTATATGCGGTGTATGCGGCGGCATTTTGTCAGCCGAGTTGTATGCGCGGTAAAAGTTCTGTGTGTGCAAACTGTGACTAAAAATGAACTGCCAGAGCGTTACTTTGTCATGTTTTGTGTTGTGTTGTGTCGTTGTGCATAATCCAGTATTTAGTAGGTCCGTTATGGTGAAGATTAGGTCTGTACTGTTATGTGTAGTTTGTGTCTGAGTGCAACATGGGCCATCGAAGTTGCCATCGGACTTGGCGTTGCCATGACTTTCGATCACGAGTTCGTCTGCTTTTTATCGAGAGATCGATTTGCACGAACTTGACTGCAAAAAGATAAGATTGTGGTCGCATCTCAACCCCTGAAATCGGGTCGTAAGTCGGAACTCAGGAAAAGTCGTATTTGCGGCATAGGATATATAGTGGAATGTGTCGGGGGAAAAAAAAATCAGTCGTATGTGAGGAGAAGTCGCATTTGCGAGCGTCTTATTAGAGGGGTACCACTGTACCTTCAAAATCTAGTAATTCCTTGCATTGCACTTTTAAATCCAACAAAATCTCATCATGGTGTACAAAAAGAAATTGAGGGGTAAATAAATGAAAATAAATGGAGAGTGCATCAAATCAAATTTTGGATTGCCTTGAAAATGATAAGGCGTGGTTTTGTTTTATAAAAATGTCACCAAAATCTGTTCATAACTTTCTGAGTAAAATTGTATCTTAGACTATTCAGCAATAACAAAGACACGAACAACCGCTAAAAAGTACCTTGGTCGTGGGTGACAAATTATAAAGATTGATAATAGAATATAAGTTTCTCACCGGAATCGGAAATCTCATCCCAGTATGGTGAATCAAACTCGTACTCGGCCCTCAAAATCTGTTTGAAGAGTTCAGCATCATTTTCGTCGTAGAAGGGAGGGTATCCACACAGCCTGCACAGGCAATACAGCAGAATGTGTAAATCACAATTTCAATTTTTACTGATTTAACAAAAATATTACTGATAACCCACACTTTTTCCTGTAACAGTGAAGGAGTTAATACTGAATGCAACTGTATTTTTATTTTAATAGATCTTTCTCCTGTTGCTGGACTTGAGATCATTCAAATATTATGCTTTGGGACACAAACACAGCAGACAGGCTAAAAAAACCATTTGGAGTCCCCAACTCTATTATTTACCCATCCAATGTTTCCATAGCTCCAAGGATTCTCCTACATTTACATAACTGTTTCCACCCCAGCAAACAGACCCTCCAGAGAAATCAAAACAGGTGAGAAACTAACGGCACTAAACCTGTCACCATCAAATATGCATTGGTTCCCCACACTGTGCAAACAGGGTTCGCGGGTCAGAGCCAGCAACCCATCAAGCAACTGACAGTTACTGTCTTTCTGCAGTTCAACAGGTTAGTGCACATTGGTAGGAATGAAGCGTTTTATGAACTTGATTGGCCATTGCCAAATGTAATTAAAACCAAATAAACTATCCATAAATAACACTTTGTAGCCTTATGAGCTTGATTGTCATTGCCAAACACAATCAAAACCAAATAAACTATCCATAAAGAAGTCTTTGTAAAAATCCATTAATAACCTCTGACAACTTCACAATTCCTGTCCATGTTGATTACAGTAACACTTGATTGATTAAAGCAGCTCAACAATGAAAGATTCACTGACCTAGTGGATGACAAGAGATTGTCCCCAAATTCATTCATTTGAGCTTTGGGTAATAATATCTCTTTTAGATGAGATGGACACAAACCAAGGAAATGGAAAAATTATCGAACTAGCACACATAAAAAACCTAACAAACACAAACATAGAATTTTTGTACAATTTGAAGCAGTGTAAGTAAAATATGTACATAAGGAACTAACATTCCATCAAAGAAATCAAGGTAAAAAGCAAAATTACATCAATTGATCACAGACTTCTTCTTCTTCTTCTTCTTCTTCATCTTCGATCGCTCAAAGTTTCCTGTCAATTATGAGCGCAGATGCATCATGCTGCCGTTATGCACCTAACTAAGAAATAGTTAGGCCCAGCAAGTCCGACTTCGGCTGGAGGAAATGTTTTTGAAAAGGGTTTTGTGAAAAAAGGCAGGAGAATGGACCGGTAAGGCAGAAAGATAGTAGATGACAGTAAGCAAAAGGGAAAAGGCAGAGTCAAAGAGAGTGACAGATTAGAGGAAGCTACAAGCACAGAACTTCCAGAAGGTGGGGGAACTATTTATACAAAAGACCCCCGGTATCCCCACGGTGGGATGACAAGACTTCTAAAAAAAGCTTTTGACGTATGTGCATTGGGAAATACTCTTTATAGAAAGCCTTTTGACATGTTTCTTTATCTATTTTATTGACCCGTGTCCTACACAAGCAGCATAATTATGCAGCCTTGACTTACAACAGCAAGCTTTCACCTTCACTTCTGAATTATCTCACATTCTCCTCCTAATGTAGATTCTTAACATGGAATGCTTGATGATCGATCATGGTGAAAACATTTTTCAAAGTGTTCTGGTCTAACTGCCAACCAAAACAGCTCTTCATTTGACTACTCGCAAGAGACAGATAGGTAGACAATCATAATAATACATTCTTATTCTAATATTTAATATCGCCAGTGCATAGTTTTCCTCAAAAGAAAAGAAAATTAGATATAATGGATCATAAAAAAAAGTTCTATAATGCATCATCTTTCAGTTTTTGTCATAGCGCTAGATGGATCTTGAATGCCCAACATCAATACAGAATTGATTGATGACAATTCAAATGCTTATAAAATACAAACTATGCTTGACCAAATCTTACAACAATGTCGCCTACACGTAACGCTGGTAATACTCACAAGATGTAGGCTATGACGCCTATTGACCAGCAGTCGACTTCTTTGCCGTAGGGTTGCTGAGCAAGAACTTCAGGGGCTGAAACACACACATACGACAGTCCAGCTCAGTGATTATATGTATATATAAATTATAATACAAATCTCTGTGTGGAAATTAAAGTGGCGTATCTTGTAAGACGTCACCTCACAGAAGGAAAAAACTCTATATTCCGGTCAAATACATAAGATGTGTGTGTGTGTATATTTTGGTATTTTCTAGTCACAGAGACAAAGAAACACAGACAGACAGATTAACAAGGTTGAATCCAATCAGATGTATTCAGCCTCCCCCCCCCCCCTCTCCACACACACACAAAACAAATGTTCTCACAGGGACCAGAAATTCTCTCTAATAATATAAGTAATATAAACAAAACAACAACAGGTAACACATTCTGCCATGTTGCAATGTTTGTCCTCTCTGTCCGTGCATATTAATGATGATGGGAGGTCCACCACATGACACCCCATAGGGAATTGTTACAAGAATCACGGCTCACAACTACAAACATTGGACTGGACGTATTTCTGCTCATGCTCCCGCTCCCTAAGGTCACAAATGTGTGCCGCATAATGATTGTATTATGCAGATCTCAATGTGTTGCCACTGCTGCTGGTGCTATACAGGGGGCCGTTTCACAAGGGCTAATGCTACGAAGCGCAAGTGCAAATCAGCAAAAACGGTACTAAGAAACACCTCTATCGCCGACGTTTGTCAAAAACGTTTTGTGGCTACTCCCAAAGTATCTCTTGGCGAACTATCACGTGACTTGCATGGGGTGAATACATTTCTTGTTGTTGATTGGTTCATTAAAGTTTGGTTAAAATAATACTTTTTTTGGACCAATCAGACAAGAGCTTGTAATATTTTTCCGCAAACGTTTTCTAAAGTGTTTCTTAGGCCCTGTTTGGCGTAAGCGTTATTCGCGCAGCGACCGTTATCTAGAGAAACTCGACTCTGTTCAAACATCCCCTAAAACACATCTGAGCCTCTTCGCGGCCAAATTATTCAAATGTTTCCACTCAGTTAAGTTACATTTCTTTACTTTGTTTTATTCTTCCTTCCGTTTCATGAGTTGCTATTAACTCATTCGCATCGCAAAGATTTTGAATTATTAAAAAAACAACTCACAAATCACTCCAGCCATACACACAAACAAAACATACATAAACAAAAGAGGAAATGAAAGAAGATTACAGGTTTAAACATAGGGAAGTGGTAGATCACACTTTTTTATATACAGACTTTATATAGGAAAACTCTCTACACCAATTGGTTTCCCCACAACAAACCACTACAAAGGCAAAGTCAGAGGCAAAATTGTGGTCTAAGGGAGCAAAGCAAATGCATCAAATTGACAGCTATCTATTAATTCCGCACATATATGGCCGGAACGACTTGAATGAGTTAACTGTTATAAAACCGGGCAAAAAATCAGGCACATGCACAATTTCTAAGCAAAAAGAGAAAAGAGGGCGATCAATGGGGTGGGGGAGTGGGAGGCATGAGGATACAATGTGTTCCTAATCCTACATTTAATTTTTTTAATTTATTTTTGTTTTATTGACTTTTTTTTAAACAATACATAATACAATGCAATATATACATATATATTATTATATCCTCTTTTGCTTTATCCTCTTTTGTTTATGTATGTTTTGTTTGTGCGTTTTTAAACCCCGAGGAAGTCAAATGACGAAATATTGGAAAGTTTTTATCCTGTTTGTTTGTGTGTTTTTAGCCTGAATGTTTTCATATATATTATTATATATATATTTTCTTTTTTTTCGTATTGTGTTTTTTATAATAAACAAACACAAAAAACACACCGGACAAACAAAACCAGAGAAAGAAAAAAACATTGGGGAGAAAAAACTAAAAAACAACAAAAACACACACCACAAATGCAGGACAATACAAACACAGACATAGAACGGAAGGCACGAGAAACACAACAGATACATAGTAACAAATGGCAACATCATCCGCTATTATAAGCAAACATGCAGAACATTCATGAAATGTAGACGCATAACAAGAACAAAATGTGCATATTGCTAATGAAATGCACACGCGCACGCATGCACGCACACACACACACACACACACACACATTGCCATGGGAAGAGGTATGAACATAATACAAGAACGAGGGAGTGGGTTGCGCAGAAGTCATTGAGTAGCTAACAGTATGAAATATTAAATCAACAAACATCTACATTTAATTATTAATAGTTGAGGCAAAAGTGGGCATTTTCTCTCTTCCTGGTGTATAAATTGACATTTTCAATACGCATGCGCGTACAATGGCAAGATAAAAAAATAATGTTGAAAAAGATTATTTCTAAACAGATTAACATAGAATATCAAAATGGAAAGGGAGATAATATTTACTTCTTCTTTCCAAGTTAGCAACAACAACAGAGTGTGTATGTCCACCCAAAGGCATATTATTTTAGTGAAGTACAGTGGAACCTCCCTTATAAGACCTTCAAAAATCATCCAAAATGAGGTCTTATAAGGGAGGGGTCTTATAGGGAGGTAATTTTAATACTTACAAAGATAGTGTTTAACTGTTAAAGAAGACAGAGCACAAACTTAAAGTATTATACAGATTATGAGGCCCCCCCCCTTCTCAGAGAAGTAGGTCTTATATGGGAGGGAGTCTTATAATAGAGGTTCCACTGTATTGTGTTTCAGCCCTAGGGATCGCTGCCACTTTTTTTATTTACGTGTTTGTCTGTAATATGACTCCAAAATAGTTCAGTGAATCTCCGAATTATGAAACTGAAGGGGATAATGTGTTCACATCTACAAACATTGGACAGGACATATTTCTGCTCATGTTCCCGCTCCTGGGGTCACAAATGTGCGCCGCATGATTGTATTATCCAGGGACGGTATTCATGTCGAGATAGCATGAGACTTAGCATGATGCTAACTTAGAAGCTCTTCCAAAAGTCCTATTAAATCCTATAGGACATTGGAAGAGCTTCTAAGTTAGCATCATGCTAAGTCTCATGCTATCTCGACATGAATACCGTCCCAGATCTCAATGTTTTTTACCGCTATATGTCACTTTCAGATATCCTCTACACGTGCCTGTGAAAGCAATGTCTAGAGAAGAAATGTTCCCGGGAGAGAGTAATCACTTTTATATGTACAAAAAGTACAGCTTACATTTGCATCTGTATTTCAGAAATCCGTTTCCGTTTCCGCTTTAACTATTTTGAAAAAATGTGCTATGGGTGCAAATTAGATAGGAAGTTTCTTCCTTTTACTGTCCAAACAGATAGCTTAGTCATTGACATTTCAAGATCAGAATTACTGTATTTTATGAATTGTAGAGAAATACTTTTTTTTTTCAGTCTGAGACGCCTGCACCTTACAATGTGACTGACAATTTACAAAGAAAATTATGATAACAAAAATGAGAATTTTATTTTTTTAAATTGGGGGGTGGGGGGTGGGGTGATGTGAGGGGGGGGGGCCTCGTAATCTGTATAATACTTTAAGTTTGTGCTCTGTCTTCTCTAACAGTTAAACACTATCTTTTGTGGAGGAAGAGTGTTTGAAATGGCTATATTAATGCATGTCCTGGAACTCAATTTTAATTAATTGACATTTTTCTCTGAATGATGGTTTGTCTCATTTGCATTCACTATAATTTTGAGAATTACTGGAACCAAAAATATCTGTTACTGGGATTAAATCCAATGTGCGCTCAAGAGTGAAACAATCCTAAGGGATTACAGTTTCTTTTGTATTGGTTACTCTGTTTTTCTGTTGGAAATTTCACAAACACACACAGCCCTTGATCCCCCCCCCCCCCCTCTATTTCACACACACACACACTTTCTCTCTCTCTCTCTCTCTCTCTCTCTCTCTTTCTGTCTCACACACACACACACACATGCGCACGCACACGCACGCACACACACACTATTTACGTACATTCCCAATCACCCATCCCTTCCTCCCTAACCCCATCCTCTCTTCTTCCCTTCAATCACTTAAAGGTTCTTCCTGTTCTTTTCTTGAGAGCCAGCCCCTCGAAAGGCTTGGTTTCTTTCAGTGGCCAATAGATTCCCCACCAAATCTGGGGGGGCTTAGTGGGCAGCAGTCTAAGTGATAATCAATACCAGCGCCTTCCTTCTCTCTCTACACCAGTACACTTCACAGAATGGGTATACAGTGTCAGCAGACAAAGTGACCCCGCCTCAGGTCTTTCCCCTATGGCAAACTTGCTTCAGCTTTTCTGTTTCTGGTTCCCATCTTGACTCATAACCTTCAAAAGGGGCATCAATTGCTGTACGATAAGTTTGACAAAGAGTCGTGGTGGATGCTCTATGAAAGAAGAAGAAAGAAATAGTGATAATTAATGGATGAAAGGAAACAAAGGTATGATTTTGTTCAAAGGGAAAGGTGACAGCTACACCCTTCTTCTTCTTCTTCTTTTTCTTCTTTGTCAATCACTAGATGATAACATCAATGGCCCTCAAGATGGAAGCAGTCGTCTGAAGGTCCACCAAGCTGCCACAGCATTTGTCCCTCAGTGATGTTGGGTTTAGACATGTTCAAATTAAGGAAATGTGACAGCTACACCCTTCTTCTTTTTCTTCTATGTCAATCACTAGATGATAACACCAATGGCCCTCAAGATGGAAGCAGTCATCTGAAGGTCCACCAAGCTGCCACAGCATTTATCCTTCAGTGCTGTTGGGCTTAGACATGTTGTCTGGGGCATTATGGAGCCGGCAATGTTGCAAGATATGCTCTGCATTCATGACGTCTGCTCTGCATGGGCGCATCTCAGAACACGGATGCTTCTAGTATACAGTCCATACTCAGACTCACCAATCTTGAATATTGTGAACAAATGGGCATGCAGTTTGGTTTGACCAGAACTACACCCTACATCAAAGTCCTGCAAATGGCCCCAAAGAACAGAT
>CM065687.1:27151128-27153628 GCA_017654935.2 Phymorhynchus buccinoides | reverse complement strand
GAAATAAATAAACTGAAAGACAGGTGAGAACGAACGAGAGAAAGTCAAAGAGGCGGTGGAGGGAAAGGGGTGGGGTGGGGGTTGTCACAGAAATGAGAGCCGAGTAGTTACAAAAAAAAGAACAGAAAAGAAGGTTCAAACGTCAAGGAGGGGGGAAAAGGTGAGAATGAACGAGAGAAACAGTGTGTGAGAAAGAGAGAGAGAGAGAGAGACAGAGAGACAGAGAGAGAGAGAGAGAGAGAGAGAGAGAGAGAGAGAGAGAGAGAGAGATTAACACTTTTCCAAAACAGCACAGTATAAAAACAAAACGGTAATGAAACGTTTCTTTCGACATGCCCTTGATGCACCGAGCCCCTAATATCCACCTGCTGGTACCGTAGTCATGAGTAGGTCCGCTTCTTAAAAACTACACGGGTAGTAATTTACTACCAGTGTTAACTGTTTAACTTTAAGACGCACTCGTGCATACGGCACCTTGGGAGCCTTTCTTTGCTGCCTGAAAATAAACACGGCTTGGATTTTGCCAAGTTGACATCGTCGCCCGGTTGTAATATATCACGTGCTGATTTTATTGTGTGTTGAATGACACCCCCCCCCCCCCCCCCCACACACACACACACACACACACACACACACGCACACACGCACGCACACACACACACGCGCACACACACACAACTGACAGAAGAGCAGGATTGTCCCCACTGCTATCTTTACTGTCATAGTGGGATCTTAGCCCAGCCCACCAGAAGAGCAGGCTTGTCCCCGCTGCTATCTTTTCTGTTATAGTGGGATATTAGCCCAGCCCACCAGAAGAGCAGCTGTCCCCACTGCTATCTTTACTGTCATAGCGGGATCTTAGTCCAGCCCACCAGAAGAGCAGGCTTGTCCCCGCTGCTATCTTTTCTGTTATAGTGGGATATTAGCCCAGCCCACCAGAAGAGCAGGCTTGTCCCCGCTGCTATCTTTTCTGTTATAGTGGGATATTAGCCCAGCCCACCAGAAGAGCAGCTGCCCTCTCTGCTATCTTTTCTGTCATAGTGGGATTTTAGCCCAGCCCACCAGAACAGCAATCTGTTCCCGATGCTATCTGGCTGCCATAGATTTCATTTAGTCCAGCCCACCAGAAGAGCAATCTGTCCCCGCTGCTATCTGGCTGCATTTAGTCCATCCCACCAGAACAGCAATCAGTCCCCCACGGTTATTTTGGCCAAGTTTCTTATTATATAAAATAGTCGGATTTCGCCCTGTCCCCGCATCTAGCCTGCTATCTTGGCCGGACACGACGGCCAGGCTTCCTAGACTTCTTGGTTAAAGACCCACCACGTCACGTGTCAAAATCATGTTTTTTCACGTGTCTTCCCTCTTATAGCTGGTAAATCTTAAGACGTCTTCCAAGCATAAGAGGGAATGTGACACGTGACGTGGGGGGTCATGAATATGCTTATTCTTAAAGTATTGTTTAGAGTTGGCTTTCAGTGAGGAAGACAGTATAATTATATTATACGTCATATGGGGACGCAGCCTGTCATAAATACACTACATTGCGGACAAGGGGGGTGGAGGGACAGAGAGAGAGAGACAGAGACAGCCAGACAGACAGACAAAATTAATGGAGAGAGGGGGGGGGGGGGGGGGGGGGATAGAGACAGACAAACAAATGAAAGAAATCGAAGACGCAAGTAAAACGAGTCAAGACCAAATTTCCGGACAAGAAGCAATAAGCATTCGATCTACCTACCTACCTACCCCACTGGACAGAGAAATCCAGAGGCGCGCAGAATGAGTCTGAGCAGTGGAAAAAAGCATGCACGGGTCATTTGATTTAATTAAATGTTTTCCACGCGAGCCGTGGTCTGGCTGGGTTTCTTTTCCCGATAATTAAATTCTTCACAATGCTCACGTTGTCCGTCAGTAATCGAAATAATCCGAAAACGGATTATGGCCACACTACATTAAAAAATATAAAAAAAATACTGAAAGGAGGTGAAACAGAATCAAATAAAACGAGACAAAATACAAAAACGATTCGAAATCAGGTAAAATAGAATAATGAGTTGCCCAGACTCACTTGCTAGAAAAAGGTTTAGAAAGTAACATCCGAAACAATGCAACTGAGACAGTGTTTGTTGTTTTTGTACGCTGATAAATTAGAATAACACACACAAAAATCAATACAATTATACCGCCCACAAAAAGTTAGGGAACACTTACCAAATCATTGATATTTCCAAAACGACAAAAGCTACGTCCTTGACGTTTTAACAGTGGTTCATTAAATGCATGGCCCAAAAGCCTGCAAAGATCGACAGCAATCTGTTGAGCAGAAACATTTTTATGTTATTTTTTAAACAAGGGTAGCCTACTTTTTGAAAATCACAACATCCGAAAATTTTCACGAGTATCAAGAACGTGTCAATTAAGAGTGTCAAGAAAGACTCGAAAACGGGTACATCCCCGCCATGGGCTGTCACGTGCTGGATGCTGTCTACATGGAACC
>CM065687.1:27143628-27146128 GCA_017654935.2 Phymorhynchus buccinoides | reverse complement strand
GAGAATGGGGGAGAGAAAGAGACCACTAATAATCAGGAATTGGGGAGGGAAAGGAAACGAGTGTGTGAAAGTTCCTTTAACGTCCTCCGTCCTGGAACAGGCACATATAGGACATTAATAACAATAAAGACAGTGGGACGATCCTGGAGGTACTGCAATACCAGGAAAGTCCCGAAGTCTTTTTTTTTTAAATCCAGATAGTTGTTGATCAAGAGTATGGAAAATGATGAAAGAAGGGGGGGTTAAAAACAAAAATTTCGCAGACCAATAGGAGATGGAAGAGTGGGTGTGGTAAGAAGAGGAAATAAGGCGCGAAGGCAGCAAGGTTGGGAGGGGGGGGGGGGGGGGGGTCAACAACTTGGTGTTGTGGTCAAGGTGACAGATGTCACTGACGCAAAAAGTGTCTGTGGAGAACTATACTTCTCAACAAAAGTGAACGACCAATTTTTTAACAAGTGCGTAAAACAATGACAGCTCGAACAAAACCATTTCATATTTTAAGCATGAATAATTCAATTCATTGCTATGCTTGCTGTCGTACCCTGGCTTAAAGACTCAAGGGATCATCCCAACAGCCGAAACACTTGAACACTGTGGTACAAATGCAACAACTAGGGATGAGAAAAAATTGATTGTTGCGAAAAATAAGAAATAAATTTTCTTCCATTCGTTTCATAAGTCTTGATACTTGGCTCACCAAGCATCGCAATTTGTAAAAGAAAAGAAAAAAGGGGGTTGCGGAGGTACTCAACTTTTGTTGATCGGTATCATTATTCTTCGCAGCAAACTCCTTGGCAGGATCAAGTTCGTTGTTCTGTTGTGTTGTGTGAAACCTTCTAGAGGGTTGACAGACGAATCGATAAGCGAATTGCTTCACTCTCTCTGTTCTGCCCAACTGCGACTTTCAAGGGAGTTGAAAGAAGGAGGGGAAGTGGGGGGGTGAAGGAGGACGGACAGTCAGTCAGTGGAGGTTGTGTCTCCCCGTGGGGATACCGGGGGGGGGGGGGGGGGGGGTCGTAAAAATAGTTCCCCCACCTTCTGGAAGTTCTGCGCTTGTAACTTCCTATAATCTGTCACTCTCTTAGACTGCCTTTTCCCTTTACTTTCTGTCATCTACTATCTTTCTGACTTATTGGCCCTACCTTTGGGTTTTTTAAATCTTCAAAATAATGTTTCTCCTTTGAGCTCCTCCGAAATCGGAATGTGTCGGCTGTACGCAGCGGGGAGACCAGTGAAAACTGAAAACCGGACACATATGTACCTTACCCATTATGGCCATATGGCCCGAGAACGCAGAAGAAGAAGAAGTGGAGGTGGAGTGTGAAAGAAAACAGTGGGAAGACGAACAGAGTGGGTGAGGTGCTTGAAAACAAAAACACTTGTGGTATGGAGAGAGGCAAGGAGGACATAGTGATGGTGTTTTGCTTTGCCTTGAAAGTTTAGCCCTGGTGAAGGGCCGTGAGGAAAATAACGTGCTCCAGGGTAAAAAGTAACAAGGAGAAGAAGAACAAGTTGACAAACCATATAAACTTAATCCCAGTTGTTAAGAGAGATAGAGAGAGAGAGGGAGAGAGAGAGAGACGGACGAAACGAACTGAAACGATTTTTTTATTTATACAGGGTAATGAGATAAGCATTGCTTTTCTACACTCAGCCCTGTGTGGGGGGGAGGGAGACAGAGAGGGAGAGAGAGAGAGAGAGAGAGAGAGAGAGAGAGAGAGAGAGAGAGAGAGAGAGAGAGAGAGAGGAGAGAGAGAGAGAGAGAGAGAGAGAGAGAGAGAGAGAGAGAGAGAGAAAGAAGAGAGATAAGTAAGAGTGCTGGGGGGGTTCAGTTCTTTTCTTGTCAAATAAAGATGGTCATTATTTATTAATTGGCGTGAAGGAGAGAGCTTCTTGCATGTTTAACGAACACTCTTATGATCAGAGGAAGACACAGTGAGTTAATCCTCGATTTTTTTTTATCCACCCCTATACAGTCAAGAAGGGATATGTTTTTATTTTCTAAAACCAGTGGCAAGATGATAACGCACACTGTTTGTCTGTCTCTGCCGGTCTGCCTATATGTCTGTCTCAATCCATGTCTGTCTGTCTGTCTGTCTGTGTACGGGCTACTTATAAAATGGGCCTTATACTACTACACAGGCAGTTACAATAATATTGTTACAAATTCGGGACTTTCTGGGTATGGCTTGTACCCACGTGTCGTCATATCCGGCCACAAGGAGCGCTCCATAGTATGGGAGACCGCCATCTTAGTCAGTAACTTTGTTTGAAAAATGCCCGATCGATGCTGTTTACACGTTTAAATTCTGATCGCTTCTCGGCCTTTTGGCTAAGACAGTGATTCAGGAACATAAATTTTTGTTTATACCCTGGTTGGTTTGTTCAGCCCGTCGTACATGGCGAAGGCCGATACGCGACGTTAAACTGAACTTCCATCCTGTTTACACACAAATCTGACTAAGATGGCGACACTTTCGTTGGAAGGGTCGAGATGCGC
>CM065687.1:27136128-27141128 GCA_017654935.2 Phymorhynchus buccinoides | reverse complement strand
TGTTCCACGAGGAATCAAAGGGATGAAGTCAAGCGAGTCAAGTCTCATTGGCCCCTACCACAGGCTGATCGTGTCAACCAGTGATTAAAGTCACTTGGGTAAAGGAGCGTGGGGCGACTCCTGTACAGTTTTGGAAAACCACTAAAGGCAGTGGTGCCTCAAGGCTTCAATTCTATAACATAGTCACACGGTCTTACAATATCCAGCCATATTAAACAACATGCAAAGAACGTGAAACATAAAACAGCTCTATGTCGCTAAGTCAACACGACCTTCAAATTGAAAGGGGTCGCCATCTTAATATTCCAAGCGAAGACAGGCTTTGTCAATCTTGTAACATGGTGTGGAGGATGAACTTCATTTTGTAGATGAATGCAGACTGTATACCGACTAGCGGTTTGCTCTTATTAATTGTATTAACAGACAGATGCATTTTTCATTTTTAACAGATTTTCAGTCTCCAAGTCTCACACTAAGATCAAATTCCTTTCAACCTGAAATGACAAGATACATTTACGAATGCTTTGCCGTCCGCAGTAAATAATTAAGCAAAAATATAATAAATGGTTGTTGTTTTTTGTTATCGGCTGCAAATACTCTTCGTCACGAACTTCACCTTGTGTTTTTTGGTTTTCTTTGCCCGGCCAGAGACCGGGGTTTTGCGATCGGTTTGTGTGTGTGTCTGTGTATCGATTATCTCAAAAACTACTGTTTGGACTTTGATTAAAGTTGGCAGAGGGGTAGACAGCTTGAAAAGGAAGCTTCCTTTCGTTAATCAACACCGTGCTGACCTTGACCTTGAAGTTTGACCTTGAAAATCGAAATTTCCTTCTTTGGGCTATGTAATTTACCCCCCAGCTTTATTTCGTGAACTAGTGAACAGAATCGCTTCAAATTTTGTGTGGTGGTGTACCATGGTGCAAGGAAGTTTGTATAAACGTTCAGCTGTATCTCGTGAACTACTGAACAGAATCGCTTCAAATTTTGGGCTATGTATTTTATGCGTTCTGTAAGGGTGGAAAGTGGTGTGTTTATTGGGGGGGGGGGGGGGGGGAGAGGACATCACTCGGTGCAAGGAAGTTTGTATAAAAGTTCAGCTGTATCTCGTGAACTACTGAACAGAATCGCTTCAAATTTTGGGCTATGTATTTTATACGTTCTGTAAGGGTGGAAAGTGGTGTGTTCATTGGGGGGGGGGGGGTGGGGGGGGGGGAGAAGACATAACTCTGGCCGGGTTTGCATTGTCACAATGCGTTGCTGCCGCTCGGCGATGCCCTTGTTTCTTTTGTGGTCTGTGCTTACCACTTCTGTGTCAATAATTCCTTTGATGGTTTTACGACAAAGAAACGAGTTTGAGCTTTGAGTTTTGTACTTACCCACATAGCCGGGCGTTCCACAGGCGGTGGCCATCGTGCCAGACCCTTCGATCTTGGACAGGCCGAAATCGCTGATCATGATCTTGGCCTCGTCTGAAGGGCTGTAGAACAGCAGGTTTTCCGGCTGGAAAACACACGCGTACGTACAAACATATGAAAATAAACAGGCACATTAACACGTGCGTGCAAGTGCAAGCATAAGAAGAAGAAGAAGAAGAAGAAGAAGAAGAAGAAGAAGAAGAAGAAGAAGAAGAAGAAGAAGAAGAAGAAGAAGAAGAAGAAGAAGAAGGAGGAGGAGGAGGAGGAAAAGAAGAAGATGATGATGACGACAACGACGAAAACTAAGACGAAGAAGAAGCAGTAGAAGAAGACGGAGAAGGAGGAGGAGAGAGAGAGAGAGAGAGAGAGAGAGAGAGAGAGAGAGAGAGAGAGAGAGAGAGAGAGAGAGAGAGAGAGAGAGAGAGAGAGAGAGAGAGAGAGAGAGAGGGGGGGGGGGGGTCCCTACAAACGCTATTCAGGAAACAGATTGGCTCACTATCCAGCACCATTAAACGTGTTTGTAATTAAGGTAGACTGTTTCCTAAAGAAACTTAATTATTCCTTCCACAAAGCAAAAGCATAAAAAACAAAAACTAAGACGCTTTGGTGCCGAAGGCCGGCTCCTGAGTGCTTCTGCCAATCTTTCTTCCTTTAATTAAACCGCGGCTATAATTATCTTTCCCACGGGAAATGCACCCCCCTGATTCTGCAACGTTTTTCGTCTCAGATAATACTGTATTAAATGAAACCCCCCCCCCCCCCCAAAAAAATGCAGCTATTTAAATTTGTTGGATTGCAACAAACTGAAAACTCTTGTGGAATTCAACAGCTTTGGATGGTAGCCAGTTCTGATTTTTCTACAGATTGCTTAGCTTAATGTCTTAAGTGGTGCAAAGGAAATGAAATGCAATAAATGCAATTTGTTACCATTTTTGTTCTCTTATATTGGTTGTCCATCCATGTGCATGCTTTCGTTGTTGTTGGATTGTGTCTTGTGCAAAATCAAAACGATTTTCTTTGTATTCTGATGCATTGGCTGATAAAAGAATCGGACGAGTTTATGTTGTACGTCCACTCGACCGAAGTCATATGGGACATATAAAAGAATCTTGAATCTTAAATACAACACAATGCCATGCAGAGCAGTGCAAAGCAGTAGAGAATGACATAACACAACGCAATACATGATACAAATTACAATACAATACGTGTAGCTTCTCTGTGAGTGGATAATGATTTTCCCGATAATAGGTACGAATACATCCCAACTCTGGTGGTCGAGAGGGTTTCCCAAAGGCCAACAATAGCACAACGAGCCAATGTAGAAAGCCCTTTTGTTTGAGGACCAGAAAACTCCCTCAAAGTAGTAGAACGATTTAGTAAGAGCATTGTAAAAAGCTTGGTCATACATTGCTTACTTTGCGGATTGCCGCGTGCTTTGACTTGAAGCTAATGCCATTAAACATTTCGGATTGCCGCTAATGCCATTAAACATTTCGGATTGCCGCATGCTTTAACTTGAAGCTAATGCCATTAAGCATTTCGGATTGCCGCGTGCTTTAACTTGAAGCTAATGCCATTAAGCATTTCGGATTGCCGCGTGCTTTGACTTGAAGCTAATGCCATTAAACATTTCGGATTGCCGCATGCTTTAACTTGAAGCTAATGCCATTAAGCATTTCGGATTGCCGCATGCTTTAACTTGAAGCTAATGCCATTAAACATTTCGGATTGCCGCATGCTTTAACTTGAAGCTAATGCCATTAAGCATTTCGGATTGCCGCATGCTTTAACTTGAAGCTAATGCCATTAAGCATTTCGGATTGCCGCATGCTTTAACTTGAAGCTAATGCCATTAAACATTTCGGATTGCCGCATGCTTTAACTTGAAGCTAATGCCATTAAGCATTTCGGATTGCCGCGTGCTTTAACTTGAAGCTAATGCCATTAAGCATTTCGGATTGCCGCATGCTTTAACTTGAAGCTAATGCCATTAAGCATTTCGGATTGCCGCATGCTTTAACTTGAAGCTAATGCCATTAAGCATTTCGGATTGCCGCATGCTTTAACTTGAAGCTAATGCCATTAAGCATTTCGGATTGCCGCATGCTTTAACTTGAAGCTAATGCCATTAAGCATTTCGGATTGCCGCATGCTTTGACTTGAAGCTAATACCATTAAGCATTTCGGATTGCCGCATGCTTTAACTTGAAGCTAATGCCATTAAGCATTTCGGATTGCCGCATGCTTTAACTTGAAGCTAATACCATTAAGCATTTCGGATTGCCGCATGCTTTAACTTGAAGCTAATGCCATTAAACATTTAAAAGAAAATAAACTCTATCGAACACCACAGCTACTACATACGCGGTTTTGTGCTAGAATGTACCATCATTCTTCTTGTAAGTAAGCCATAAAGTAATAGCACAAAGGCAAAAAAAAGAAGGCTTCTTCTTCTTCTTCCAGTAATGTCCACCTGCCGTTTATCGGCAATTATTGACATATACAGGGGTTCAAAGACGAAGATGCGCAGCACGGGATGAGATAGGATTTGAGAAATATATTAGATAATAGAAAAGCGTTTGTTGTTTACAATGATATTGAAAGGATATGAAGAGAGTAATTTGGTTGTGTATTTATTTCATAAGTTCAGATAGGTATTAAATAATACCTAAGGGCGGGGACACATCTGACGCAGAATTTACGCACGGAAACCCATAAGTAAGTAAAAGAAAGAAGGAAACCAAAACAATACGGATTAGGGGAAAAACGGACACGTGCGCTTGTTTTTGTCCTTTCTTTTACTTATTTACGGATTGCGTTTGGGATTTCCGCGTTCCTCAACTATATTAAAAAGAAAACTTAACTTTATAAAAAGAAATGTCCCACATGGCTTCAGCCGGGAGGACGTTAAGCTAAACTTTCATTCGGGATTTCCGCGTGAGATGCGTCCCCGAGGGGAACGATAGCACCTTGTGGCACACAACCCTGCTGAGTTTACCTTGAGGTCTCTGTGGACGACGCCCCTCTCGTGCATGTAGTCGACAGCCTCGAGGATCTGTCTGATGAGCATGCTGGCATCCTTTTCCGTGTAGCTGCCCTTCTCCACGATGCGGTCAAACAGCTCCCCGCCCGTCACTCTGCGCACAGAACATGGAACAAACACATGAGATGAATACGTAGGCTATGGGTAAATGATTTGATACGCAGCGGCGCGTAAGCTGAGTGTCTTTGGATGCATTCAAACAGCCCCCCGCCCGTCACTCTGCGCACTAACATGGCAAACACATGATAAATATGGTGTCTTTTTGTGAAGTCATATATCTACAAATTTTGATTATCATCATCTTATTTGGGGGGGCATAAAAACACTCTGGTCGGAGTAATGTTTTGTGCAATCAGTATATCAAGTTCAAGTTGAAGTATACTTTAATATCTCCAAAAGAGAAATTCAGGTTAGGTGCAACAACATGACAGAGATACAACATAACTGAAAGAACCCCCCCGCATAACTGAAAGAACATTAATCAAACGTGTGAAACAAAATTATACCAACCACATTAAAATTGCAACTTAGAAATGTGC
>CM065687.1:27121128-27131128 GCA_017654935.2 Phymorhynchus buccinoides | reverse complement strand
TTCTGCGTGTCCATTTTCCATCCGTTTCCTCCATCCTTCCTTTCGTTTGTTGCTTTTTATCCCCCCCATATCGCGCTATATATGGGTAGACACTTGACTGATGGCTCCCCTCCTATTAACATATCTGTCTTGTTAAAACAAATTCGGGACTTTATTGGCGTTGCACTGCCTCCGGGATCGTTCACACCATCTTTACATCTATTAATGTCCCGTATGTGTCCGTTTCAGACCGGAGGACGTTAAACAGATTTCCATTCATGATGGCTCCCTCAACCGCTGCGCAAAACAACATGGCTTGCTACTAACCACCACCACCATCACCACCACACCTTCCTCTCATTTTTATTAATTCCTTTTTTAAATAATAAGATATACATCCTCCTTTATCTTTCTTTCCATTCACTTCCTTTTCCAAATAATAAGATAACAGCACAATATTATTTGTCATTTATTTTGGGGGTGGAGAGGGGAAGGGTGAAGACAGAGTGTTTCATTAGTACGACATATTAATATTGAATAAAACATGGAATTGAATACACTTTCAAAATCTTGAATTTCGTTGAAACGCTGAATAAATGAGAGAGAACTCAGAACTCAGAAATGTTTTAATGATTTAGGCCCACAGCCCCTATCATGACATGGCAAGAATAACATGACAAATAATCAAATGAATAAACAATCCATGAATACAAACAAATAAATAAATAAATAAATAAATAAAAATGCTACTTCAAGAGACATACACATTAACATAAATACATAACTATTTACATACATACATAACTATTTACATACATACATACATGCATGCATAAACTCTCACACTTGCAAATACACATACACGCATATCCTGACCTTCACACATACAAACTCTCACTCACTCACACACACACACACGCGAGCGCGCGCTCACACACACATTCATACACATACTCCTAAACACACACACGTATGCGCACGCACGCACGCGCGCGCGCGCAGAGAGAGAGAGAGGAGGGGGAGAGAGCATGGGGGTTGGAGGGGGAGGGGCTTCGGAAGAGACCGGATGGCCCAACAGACGATACATATAAATCAGACATCCATGTATTTGGAAGTCATTTCCGAAATATCAGATCCAGCCAAAAAAGGTTTTGCCTCTTTGTTGTTGTGGGTGTAATCCAAGAGGAGTGACCCGAACGGAAGGGGAGGTAGAGGAGGAGAGGATGGGAGGAGGAGGGTGGGCGCGCATGACAGAAAACGCACAAGCGAATACAAAATTTAAAAAAAAGTCTGAAGCGAGCTTGACAGGCTAACTTGAGCGTGCAGCAGGGTTTGCAATCTAACAGACACGAACACAAAAACATTATTCATAGCATAATGATGTGCTACACGCACGCACACACATACACGAACACACACACACACACACACACACACACACACACACACACACACACACACACACACACACACACACACACACACACACACACACACACACACACACACACACACACACACACACGCACACACACACACACACACACACATCTGCATTTAATAATATTATTATTCATTCAGTGATATCTGGGCAGAAACAAATCACAAAACCTGATACGATGTGGACATGAAACAATGTTTGTTTGTCATTCTCGCCTGTTACAAGCAATGCGTTTGCATAATTATGCATGCATGCAAGACTGTCGTGTCCAACTATGACGTCTTGACAGAAAAGAAAACGGTCGCCATTTCCGAGGGCAGGGCTGGAGTTTTTGTTAATAACGAAAACGCCTTGCCCAGGGTACATCCGCACTCTCTCCGACAAGAGGACCTTATTAGGACAGTATCCCCCGAAGACGGAATGTGACTGCCCACGTGGCGGGGTAATCAAAAACGGTCACACAAGTAATGTTCTCATCCCTAGCTGATGCATTTGTACCTTAGTGTTCAAGTGCTTCTCGTTGTTGGGATGATCCCTGGAGTCTTTTAGCCAGGGTAAGCCAACCAAGTCCCTTCAGTCCAACAAATCCCTTAAGCTGCAGTGCTCAGAGTAAGTGTGCAAATCACACCTAGTTTGAGAGCAATACTCATTCACTAAGGAAAATTGTGATGCATCATTTATTTCCATTAAACTGTAGAAAATCATTTCTTGTAAGCTGTCAATTTACTATCGGGGCCACAATCACAGCAGGCGCTTTCAGATGCAGGCTAATGTCAACACACGCACACTTGTATTATTTGCATAAAACATAATAATGAAAATACCATGCAATACAAATAGTAGAAGATTAGGATTTAGGGGGAAATGTAAAACAAAATATTGTCAATATAAATATATGCATATAGATCCAAGTCATGACACAATAATATAGAAGTAGAATACATTGTTGAGTAAACCATGTTCAGCTTACCATCACGAGCGATGTGAGCAAGGCGAATATAAATATTGATAAACAAACACAGAGAGAGAGAGAGAGAGAGCGGAGAGAGAGAGAGAGAGAGAGAGAGAGAGAGAGAGAGAGAGAGAGAGAGAGAGAGAGAGAGAGAGAGAGAAAGAGAAAGAGAGAGAGAGAGAGAGAGAGAGAGAGAGAGAGAGAGAGACGAGAAAAATAATAACATGAAGAGGGGTTTGAGAATAATACGCAAACATAACTTATCAAAACAAGCAGGCACAAATCAAGCTACAAGGAACAAATAAACAATCAAAACACGGGAAAACAAATGCCAAACACAATCCCCCAAAAAAGGAAGGAGCCATGGATTTGGAGTGGAGAAAACAAAAGAAAAAGAAAAAAACAAACAAGCTATAAAGAAAGACGAGCAAGCACACACGTGCATATACAAAAGCACATGCACACAAACGCGCAGATGCACACACAAACACGCAAAAGAAAAACAAGTTATAAAGAAAGACGAGCAAGCACACGCGTGCATATACAAAAGCACATGCACACACACGCGCAGATGCACACACAAACACGCGCACGTTAACACACGTTAACGTATATGCGAGCGAGCGCGCAAAGAGAGAGAAAAAAGGGAAAAGATTATAAACAAAGAAAAAAAAGGCACAAACATGGAAAGGAACGGTGGGAAGAAAAAATAATAAGACAATAATTATGCAATCACAATAAAAGTACACAACATGGAGTTCTAGAGAATAAATAGATGCAAAACAGTTGAAAGGAGGAGTTAAGAAAGAGTTGAAACAAAGATGAAACAAGAAATCCCAAAGCATAGGGTCTGCGTAACAGCATATACGAAAATATGCATGTATGTAAACGCCAAGCTTTATTTATATATGCAAGATCTGTAAGATCACATCACGTGCACAAAAAAGGAAGAGCTGGCAAAAGCAGAACACTTGACTCTTTCTTTGATTTTCCACAGCAAGAATGCACAAATCAATAAAATCAATACCACAATGTATCATGTGTGTCTTATATTCCCCCGGAGAGACCCCCACCCTCACCCCCTCCCTCCTCCCTTCTCATTCTCTCACTATTTCTCTAAAAACAAAAATCAAGATTTTGTTTAATAAATGTATGGAACAAGCTAGAACGTTCGGAGTATAGTCTTAGACTAGTAAAAGGAAAACGTCTCTAAAATGATATTTCCTCAAAAAACAAATTTGGCTCGATTTTTTTTTTAAAAGTGGTATTAGTAGTAGTATAATGTTTAAGAGATAAGAGATACTCTTCCCAAAAAACACATTTGGGCCGAATTTTTTTATAAGTGGAATAAGAAGTACAATGTTTAATAAATAGGATATACTCTCCGTTATCCTGAGGCAATGTGAAGTTAACATCGCTTAAAGATCTAAACCATCGATTTGTTCGTCGATTTGTATCCTTAAACGGTTATATCTTCATATTGCTCAGGAAAAACAGAGGCCATCTCTTACCATAATACTTCTTAAACATTATAATACCAATACCACTTATAAACAGTTTCTGATCAATTTTTTTAAATCTGATATTCTAAGCCATTTGGAGACGTTTTCCTTCCAGTCTTTAAGTCAATAATGGAAAGAATGATTTTTCAAACCCATCGCAAAAAGTATAATTATTTCAATTGTAAGAAGCGTCTCTCGCTCGCTCTCTCCCTCTCTCTCTCTCTCTCTCTCTCTCTCTCTCTCTCTCTCTCTCTCTCTCTCTCTCTCTCTCTCTCTCGTCTCTCTCTCGTCTCTCTCTCTCGTCTCTCTCTCTCTCTCGTCTCTCTCTCTCTCGTCTCTCTCTCTCTCTCCTCTCTCTCTCTCTCTCGTCTCTCTCTCTCTCTCTCTCTCTCTCTCTCTCTCTCTCTCGTCTCTCTCTCTCTCGTCTCTCTCTCTCTCTCTCTCTCGTCTCTCTCTCTCTCGTCTCTCTCTAGTCTCTCTCTCGTCTCTCTCTCTCTCTCTCTCTCTCTCTCGTCTCTCTCTCTCTCGTCTCTCTCTCTCTCGTCTTCCATCTCTCTCTCTCTCTCTCTCTCTCTCTCTCTCTCTCTCTCGCTCTCTCTCTCTCTCTCTCTCTCTCTCGTCTCTCTCTCTCTCGTCTCTTAAAAAGCCTCTCTCCCCTCTTCTCACCTTCTCTCTCCACTCTTCTCTCTCTACCCTCTCCCCACCTTAAAAAGCCTCTAAACACTCCCCACCTTAAAAAGCCTCTCTCTCTAAAAAGCCTCTACCCACTCTCCCACCTTAAAAAGCCTCTACTCACTCCCCACCTTAAAAAGCCTCTACCCACTCCCCACCTTCCTCTACCCACTCTCCACCTTAAAAAGCCTCTACCCACTCCCCACCTTAAAAAGCCTCTACCCACTCCCCACCTTAAAAAGCCTCTACCCACTCCCCACCTTAAAAAGCCTCTACCCACTCACCACCTTAAAAAGCCTCTACCCACTCACCACCTTAAAAAGCCTCTACCCACTCCCCACCTTAAAAAGCCTCTCTCACCTTAAAAAGCCTCTACCCACTCTTTAAAAAGCCTCTCACTCCCCACCTTCTCTCTACCCACTCTCTCACTCCCCACCTTAAAAAGCCTGTACCCACTCACCACCTTAAAAAGCCTTACCCACTGACCACCTTAAAAATCTCTCACCACCTTAAAAAGCCTCTACCCACTCCCCACCTTAAAAAGCCTCTACCCACTCCCCACCTTAAAAAGCCTCTACCCACTCCCCACCTTAAAAAGCCTCTACCCACTCCCCACCTTAAAAAGCCTCTACCCACTCCCCACCTTAAAAAGCCTCTACCCACTCACCACCTTAAAAAGCCTCTACCCACTCACCACCTTAAAAAGCCTCTACCCACTCACCACCTTAAAAAGCCTCTACCCACTCCCCACCTTAAAAAGCCTCTACCCACTCCCCACCTTAAAAAGCCTCTACCCACTCCCCACCTTAAAAAGCCTCTACCCACTCACCACCTTAAAAAGCCTCTACCCACTCCCCACCTTAAAAAGCCTCTACCCACTCCCCACCTTAAAAAGCCTCTACCCACTCCCCACCTTAAAAAGCCTCTACCCACTCCCCACCTTAAAAAGCCTCTACCCACTCCCCACCTTAAAAAGCCTCTACCCACTCCCCACCTTAAAAAGCCTCTACCCACTCACCACCTTAAAAAGCCTCTACCCACTCCCCACCTTAAAAAGCCTCTACCCACTCACCACCTTAAAAAGCCTCTACCCACTCACCACCTTAAAAAGCCTCTACCCACTCCCCACCTTAAAAAGCCTCTACCCACTCCCCACCTTAAAAAGCCTCTAGACGTGAACGGACAAGCGTCAACACCGATCCCCGATAGACTAAACAACACCATGGATGGGTGAATCAATTAGACCAAAGACTCTAAAAGGGTAAGATGGACTACTTAAGAGTTACGGCGAGCCGGGCTGATAGAGTTATCGTTAGTGGGGTAGTTACACCATTCACAGTGGCGGCTATCCAAAGACTCAGACTGGAATTTGAACGGAGAATTCAACTGGCCTATCGACGTGTTTTTAACCTAAATGTGTCACGTTTAAAAGGGACATAACCAGTGTTTCTGTCCTCACTACTCATATAGGGAAAAGGGACCAGATGTTAGTCTTTTCTTTTCAGTGTCTTTGGTTAGACGCCATCTATTCCAACCCAGTTCGTGTTGCTTAATTAACGCTCTTTCAATCACCAACATATTTACTTGTGGCGGTACCATAGCTGATGAGGTTTAACCGAGGCGTGGCTACTGCTACACATATCTGTATTGTTAAAAATTCGGGACTTTACTGGTGTTGCACTGCCTCCGGGCATTGCCTCCAGTATTGTTCCCACCATCTTTGTATTTAAAAATGCCCCACATGGTCGAAAGACCGCAGAGGGCGTAAAATCCTATTTCGTTAACGCTCTTTCAAAACGTCCAATCAAGCCCAGAAAAACAGTTTGCAGCTTTCACCCCAATGGACCTTTTACCAATACGTGATCAATGAATTGAAAGTTCAGTTCAGTGAAGCCCACAACGCGTTTCGTTCGACCAGCTTTCACAGCTTTGCCGACTATCAACCTGAGCCACAAATGATAATAAGTGAAAACAGTGCTGTCATCGAGCAAATCAAACTTGACGATTCGTTTAAAAGAACTTTGTTTTAAATCCACATCGTGATCTCAACAAACTGCAAAATGAAATACATTGCTCCAAAGATAATGAAGCAGTAACGAAGGACCCAAACTTATTCCAAAATTCATTGAACTCTTCCTTTCACGACATCCCGACATTGCACATTTCTCTTCAATCCGTTAACAACTTTCGCAATTCGAAATGTTTAGAGACTGAAAAAAATCCACCAAAGAAAGACTTCAACAAAGCCTCGTTAACGAAGGTCAAAAACAAATACCACAGAAGTTGTCAAGGACAAAAGACTTAGCAGAGGAATTTACCCCCAACACGCCACTTTGGGGACAGGCAACAACAATCTTATTGTCTCGTTGGCCGACCTGCGTACAATCAAAGAAATGTCATCTGCGCCCCATTAACGGGCCACCCTGACGGATGAGTTTTTGAAAGAAACACGTCCAAATAACCAGTAAAACACCTTTTACAGAGATTGCAACACTCACTTTGCTCTGGTTTCCTAGAAATCAAACCGTAAAATCGGCGATTCCTCCTTGGCGGAAGTCAAATTATTTCACCCATTATTGTGCCGTCTCGTTTCTAATGGCCGCATGCGTTTAGACCAAATCGTTAGCACGAAATTTTCGCAATGCAAGCCTTTTTTTTAAAATACAGATTATCTAAAGGAGTTTCGCTCACAACAAAGGAAACAGCTCCATTTTTTTTTTTTACTGCACTACAAAAAAAGAAAACGCTTCAACCACAATGAGTGACCTTCACCCACCCCATCCAACATGGCTACTCTCTCAGGCATCTCCGCCAAGGAGGAATCGACGTTTTGACGGTTTAAATTCCAGGAAATCAGAGCAAAGTGAGTGTTCCGATCCTTGAAAAGGCTGTCTTTCTGGTGATCTCGACGTGTTTCTTGCAAAAACTCATCCGTCAGGGTCCACCTTTAAGCTCCTTTCCACGAGTGAGGTCGAACGTAAGTCCACGCATCCCTAAAGGTGAAAAGAACTCGAGAAGGGTAAGATTAAGAAGCCCGGATTACATCGATTGAAGAACCAGAGAAACGGAACTTAGGCAGGTTAGTGTGGGGGGAAAGGGAGGGACAGATACAGATCAAACTGTATTGATCGAAATCCCAAAGGTTTTCTGGTGGTGGTGGTGGTATATAAATTATATACAAAACGAAAGAAAAATATATTTAACACTATCTGTATTGCTAAAAACAATTCGAGACTTTATTGGTGTTGCACTGCCTTCGGGCATTGCCTCCAGTATCGTTCCCACCATCTCTACATCTACTAATGTCCCATATGTGTCTGTTCCAGACCGGAGGACGTTAAACAGATTTATTACTAGAAAAAAATATTTTAAAGGTAATTTTATGTAAAAACAACAATCTGTGTGCAAATATCAAATTAGCCCAAAAAACTTTTTTAACTAGTAGACTGATTTTCTTAAGAAATCAGACAGCAACACCGTTTTACGAAACTGTAAAACAAACCACTGACCTTGAAATTAAAAACTTTAAGGAACGTGGCCATTAACATACTTTCTTTAATTTGTTCCTTGTTCGTTGTTTTTTTCTATCGCTTTGCATTTATTAAAATCAGTACTAAAAGACAACCGTCGTCACACTAGCTGAAATCGATCATTAGACAAAGGTCAGGGTTATTATTGAGATCACGAGCTGACAAGAAAGAAAAAAAAGAAATACAAATGCGACCAGCCCACAGACGCACGCTTGATCGTCTACAACGGCACAGAACTTCGTTCCAGAGGCAAGATGGGCTAATTGTTTTCCACTTTCCCCGTGGGGATACCGGGGGGTCTTTCGTTTAAAAAAATAGTTCCCCCACCTTCTGGAAGTTCTGTGCTTGTAACTTCCTCTAACCTGTCACTCTCTTTGATTCTGCCATTTCCCTTTGCTTTCTATCATCTACTATCTTTCTGATTTATTGGCCCATTCTCCTGCCTTTTTTCAACAACAAAAATCTTCATAGCTCCTCCGAAATCGGAATGTGTCGGTTGTACGCAGCGGGGAGACCAGTGAAAACTGAAAACCGGACACATACGTACCTTACCCATTATGGCCATATGGCATGGGAACGCAGAAGAAGAAGAAGAAATGTTCCACTCGGGACAACAAGTAATGCTATTATCTATCCCCAGCAGGAAACCCGAGTCTTAAATGCCGTTGGATGCGTAAGAATACAATACACCTCACAGCTAAGGTTTCGTATAGTATGTAAATGTTACCTCTCATGCACCGACATTAGATGACTTAATTTCCTTGCAACATCGATTCAAGCAAACTTTGTTATTGTTGGTTGTTGAGTTGAAGATGCCATGAAAGGTCATGTTGATTGAATAGAAATGCAAGGTATATGGATCTTGAATCGTTATTTTTTCGTTATTAATCGTTATTATGGCCTACTACGTGTTAATATTATAAGCAATGGCACGTCTCCGCACTTACCAAATCGAATAGTGCGTGCATACATACCCTATTTATCTTATTCTTACTTCAGAAAAAGAACCCCACCTTACCCCCCCCCCCCCCACACACACACACACACAAAACCCTCTCTCTCTCTCTGTGTCTCCCTCTCTCTCTCTCTGTGTCTCCCTCTCTCTGTCTCCCTCTCTCTCTCTCATACGTGCGCGCACGCACGCACACACGCAAACGCACGCACGCGCACGCACACACACACACACAAATATTCACGCGCATACACACACACACACTGGACTGGAACAAGCTTATGTTGTCAGGTTTATTTTTATTTTTAAAATTGTAATGACGTTGAACAAAAATATTTAACATCAATAAAAGTCAATAAAAACAAGTGCAACGCCGAGCGGCTGCAAAGCCCCCTCGCAGCATCGCCGAGGTACTCCGAAATTGGAATGGCGTAAATTTGCCCTTAATGTAAAACTAAGTACATCAGTGGATAGCTTGCATCTTGTGCAACAAGTATACCAAATGTGACGATAATAGACTGACTAGTTTTTTTATATATAGCCTTGGGGTTCGGACCTGTGATTTGAGCGCGCGCGCACATAACAAATCATGACAACTCTTGAACTGTGTTATAGACCATTCATCAAGAAATGTTGTGAAAAAAACTGCATTAAAATACATGTAAAACTTCGCGAGATATTAGCGATTATGTGTTTCGGGGTTTGAACCCCGTAACTGGCGCGACCTTGACCATAATGTAAAACTAAATACATCCGTGGATAGCTTGCATCTTGGCAAACTAGTATACCAAATTTGATGATGATAGACTGAATAGTTTTTGAGAAAAACGGACGAATAACCGGACGGGCGGAGGCACGCCGGACGGACACCGGACGGACGGACCAGACAAAAACAATAGCTCCCCGAACCTTCGTCTCGGGGACTAACAAACAAATGGAACACACACACACACACACAGAGACAGAGAGAGA
>CM065687.1:27113628-27116128 GCA_017654935.2 Phymorhynchus buccinoides | reverse complement strand
ACAAATCGTGTCAAACACTTGATATTCCTTTCGACAACATGCCACCAGTCTGGCAAGTGTTACAGAAAACTTGAAGACAAAGAAGAAGAAACAGGTTGTTCGTCAAAACAAAAACAAAAAACAAGCACAAAAAATGCGATCAGTAGGTGTGTGAGTGAAGAGAGTGTGTTGTGTGCGCGTGTCTGTGTAAGTGCCGTTTACTTACGTAGGAAGTAGGGTCTTGACCCTTTAAAATTTTAAACTGGGGGTAAAAACATCCCTTAAAACTGTAAACAGGGGGTGGGCGTACCCATTGAGAAAGGGAAATGAGAAGCCCTGCATTTTGTGAAAGATGTTAACGTGTACAGAGACCTTAACCCTTTCACCGCCAATGTCGCATTTTTGCACAATGATTTAACACACATGTCACTAAAAGGCATCAGACCAAGGTCTGTTATCCAAAGTCCCTATTTTCTTCATTTCTTTAAATATCACAGAGGAATGTCCAATATTGCAGATTATTTTTTTCTCTACCCAGGTAAGATTAATGGACATTTTTTACTGCAAAATGGCTGGCGGTGAAAGGGTACTGCTGGTTTATGCGCAGCCTTGCTCCAATTCGTTATGCCCAAAGCTATTTAACTGTTACATTTTGGTGTTTTACAACACAAGGTCAAAGCTTCCACCCCACACGAGACTAACAGTGACACAGGTGACGGATCAAGAAGCAACGCGTTTTAGTTTCCTTTATGGACGTATTAAAAACAAATCAGTTCATAAATAACGTATATTAACACATAACATCAACAACAACAACAACAACAACAACAACAACAACAACAACAACAACAACAACAACAACAACAACAACAACAACAACAACAACAACAACAACAGCAGCAGCAGCAGCAGCAGCAGCAGCAGCAGCAACAACAACGACAACAACAACAAGCAGTTCTTTAAATACAACAGTTGATCGATCAATGTTTGCCAATCAACGATGATAATCAAACAGTATTTTCATTACATCAAAACAATCAAATAAATTATGTAATTATGAGTATCCAAATCTGAAATCTTGAAAATTCATGTCACTACTTCAAAGTTCAAACTAAGCTAATACGTCTCCTGGTAACATGGATCACATTTTTATGTAGGTACGTAAGCAGAACCAGTCAAGGTTTAAAAAGAATGCACACAAATCAAACAGGACATAAGTGTTATGTAAAGGTTGGGAGTTCCTATTACAATGTTCAACAACGGATGATATATAAGTAAAACTAAAAGCGCAGTTCCGCGCTAAATCGTCCTAACCCTCAAATCGATGTGTAAAAGAGCAGAGCTGAAAACAGGGCAAGTAAAAAATCAAGTCACAGTCTCTACAACTCTACTTGAAGCAAAGAGGATTACAACAGCTTTTCTTGAGCCGACCAACTTGACCTGTCCATATACAGCACCAGCAACAACAAAACAAAAACGTACTGAAGGGACCGTGGTCAACAAAGGCTATTTGCACAAAATGAAGTCAAAGAGCGGATTAGCAACATGCCGAAACTGGTCAGGCAAAAAATCTGAACCAAACCAAGTAACCTGGATCAAAACATCAATAACGCACTGCTATTGAGGTTGATCTTCTAAAAATAAAATTGAGAGACAGACGACGGGGCAATAAACCACTGTTCAATGTTCACATGAAACAACGTGACATACTGGGGTGTGTGCTTTTTTTTTTATTCCTTAGCCCAGTGAAGCGGTGTAAAAGACAACGGGCATACAGTATTTGGCTCCAATCTATCCAATCACGAATCGCCAAAGTAGTTTCTTCCATTATTAATAATGGGTCGTTTTGTGAACGTACACTACAGCCATTATTCGTCAGAAACCACGAATAGCTATGCAAGATTATATCATGATCAATACAAAGATATATCCGTTTGAAGACATATCTTACGTAAAATTATATCTTTAAACGGTTATATCTTCATGTTGATCAGGATATAAGTGGCGATTTTACTATAATACTCCTTAAACATCATACTATCAATACCAGTTGGGATTTTTTAGCCGTCTCAAATATTTAAGAAAATGAAACATCTCGTTTTCTAGGCGATTTAGAGACGGTTTCCTTCTGGAGTATAAACGCACGCACACACACACTCATCCTAATACATTATAGAGACAGACTGGACACACCATAACCAGTCAGACAGGACAATGAGACAGGCACGGACATTGACAAACTGCACAGACAGACATAGACATTTATAAAGGAAATCGAGAAGCACAAAGATATGTGCTGACCCTAAAGCACTCCTTACTCTCCAGTTACTGAACTAAGAGTACAAAAATCGCATTAGGTATTAGGTACTTTAGAGTCTCAGAGGCGTCTCTGTGAAATTCGGGTTGCTCCCGCCTGGAGAGCGCGTCGCGTGTTAATATCACTTAATAATGCATGCCATGCAATCTCTCAGCTGCGTGGAGCACAAAGACCCATTCCCTAGGCGCATTGTTTTCCTCTCCT
>CM065687.1:27103628-27108628 GCA_017654935.2 Phymorhynchus buccinoides | reverse complement strand
AAAACCGCTCCTGAAACCAACACGGGAAACAAAATAAGGTACATGGCAATGCAATGATGTATCTGAAAAAAACGCTCCTGAAACCAACACGGGAAACAAAATAAGGTACATGGCAATGCAATGATGTATCTGAAAAAAACGCTCCTGAAACCAACACGGGAAACAAAATAAGGTACATGGCAAGGCAATGATGTATCTGAAAAAAACGCTCCTGAAACCAACACGGGAAACAAAATAAGGTACATGGCAATGCAACAATGTGTTAGAAAAAGCGCCCCTGAAACCAAAACTGGAAACAAAATTGGTACGGAGCAATACAATGTGTTAGAAAAAGCGCCCCTGAAACCAAAACTGGAAACAAAATTGGTACGGAGCAATACAATGTGTTAGAAAAAGCGCCCCTGAAACCAAAACTGGAAACAAAATTGGTACGGAGCAATACAATGCTTTATCTGTAAAAGCGCCCCTGAAACCAACATGGGAAACAAAATTGGTACGGAGCAATACAATGCTTTATCTGTAAAAGCGCCCCTGAAACCAACACAGGAAACAAAATTGGTACGGAGCAATACAATGCTTTATCTGTAAAAGCGCCCCTGAAACCAAAACGGGAAACAAAATTGGTACGGAGCAATACAATGTGTTAAAAAAAGCGCCCCTGAAACCAACACGGGAAACAAAATTGGTACGGAGCAATACAATGTGTTAGAAAAAGCGCCCCTGAAACCAACACGGAAAACAAAATTAGTACGGAGCAATACAATGTGTTAGAAAAAGCGCCCCTGAAACCAACACGGGAAACAAAATTGGTACAGAGCAATACAATGCTTTATCTGTAAAAGCGCCCCTGAAACCAACACGGGTAACAAAATTGGTACGGAGCAATACAATGCTTTATCTGTAAAAGCGCCCCTGAAACCAACACGGGTAACAAAATTGGTACGGAGCAATGCAATGCTTTATCTGTAAAAGCGCCCCTGAAACCAAATAGGATACACAATCGGTACATTATATCAAAGAAAGCTCCCCTGAAACCAGACGGGAAACACAACCGTGACAGTGTAAAGCAATAATGTATCAGAGATTGAGAAGGCTCCCCAAAGAGGAAACAACATTGGTATAGTGCAATGCAATAACGTGTGGGGAAAAACTCCTCTAAAACCCAAACGGGGAACACACTTGGTACAGTGCAATGCAATAATGTGTGGGGAAAAACTCCTCTAAAACCCAAACGGGGAACACACTTGGTACAGTGCAATGCAATAACGTGTGGGGAAAAACTCCTCTAAAACCCAAACGGGGAACACACTTGGTACAGTGCAATGCAATAACGTGTGGGGAAAAACTCCTCTAAAACCCAAACGGGGAACACACTTGGTACAGTGCAATGCAATAACGTGTGGGGAAAAACTCCTCTAAAACCCAAACGGGGAACACACTTGGTACAGTGCAATGCAATAACGTGTGGGGAAAAACTCCTCTAAAACCCAAACGGGGAACACACTTGGTACAGTGCAATGCAATAACGTGTGGGGAAAAACTCCTCTAAAACCCAAACGGGGAACACACTTGGTACAGTGCAATGCAATAACGTGTGGGGAAAAACTCCTCTAAAACCCAAACGGGGAACACACTTGGTACAGTGCAATGCAATAACGTGTGGGGAAAAACTCCTCTAAAACCCAAACGGGGAACACACTTGGTATAGTGCAATGCAATAACGTGTGGGGAAAAACTCCTCTAAAACCCAAACGGGGAACACACTTGGTACAGTGCAATGCAATAACGTGTGGGGAAAAACTCCTCTAAAACCCAAACGGGGAACACACTTGGTACAGTGCAATGCAATAACGTGTGGGGAAAAACTCCTCTAAAACCCAAACGGGGAACACACTTGGTACAGTGCAATGCAATAACGTGTGGGGAAAAACTCCTCTAAAACCCAAACGGGGAACACACTTGGTACAGTGCAATGCAATAACGTGTGGGGAAAAACTCCTCTAAAACCCAAACGGGGAACACACTTGGTACAGTGCAATGCAATAACGTGTGGGGAAAAACTCCTCTAAAACCCAAACGGGGAACACACTTGGTACAGTGCAATGCAATAACGTGTGGGGAAAAACTCCTCTAAAACCCAAACGGGGAACACACTTGGTACAGTGCAATGCAATAACGTGTGGGGAAAAACTCCTCTAAAACCCAAACGGGGAACACACTTGGTACAGTGCAATGCAATAACGTGTGGGGAAAAACTCCTCTAAAACCCAAACGGGGAACACACTTGGTACAGTGCAATGCAATAACGTGTGGGGAAAAACTCCTCTAAAACCCAAACGGGGAACACACTTGGTACAGTGCAATGCAATAACGTGTGGGGAAAAACTCCTCTAAAACCCAAACGGGGAACACACTTGGTACAGTGCAATGCAATAACGTGTGGGGAAAAACTCCTCTAAAACCCAAACGGGGAACACACTTGGTACAGTGCAATGCAATAACGTGTGGGGAAAAACTCCTCTAAAACCCAAACGGGGAACACACTTGGTACAGTGCAATGCAATAACGTGTGGGGAAAAACTCCTCTAAAACCCAAACGGGGAACACACTTGGTACAGTGCAATGCAATAACGTGTGGGGAAAAACTCCTCTAAAACCCAAACGGGGAACACACTTGGTACAGTGCAATGCAATAACGTGTGGGGAAAAACTCCTCTAAAACCCAAACGGGGAACACACTTGGTACAGTGCAATGCAATAACGTGTGGGGAAAAACTCCTCTAAAACCCAAACGGGGAACACACTTGGTACAGTGCAATGCAATAACGTGTGGGGAAAAACTCCTCTAAAACCCAAACGGGGAACACACTTGGTACAGTGCAATGCAATAACGTGTGGGGAAAAACTCCTCTAAAACCCAAACGGGGAACACACTTGGTACAGTGCAATGCAATAACGTGTGGGGAAAAACTCCTCTAAAACCCAAACGGGGAACACACTTGGTACAGTGCAATGCAATAACGTGTGGGGAAAAACTCCTCTAAAACCCAAACGGGGAACACACTTGGTACAGTGCAATGCAATAACGTGTGGGGAAAAACTCCTCTAAAACCCAAACGGGGAACACACTTGGTATAGTGCAATGCAATAACGTGTGGGGAAAAACTCCTCTAAAACCCAAACGGGGAACACACTTGGTACAGTGCAATGCAATAACGTGTGGGGAAAAACTCCTCTAAAACCCAAACGGGGAACACACTTGGTATAGTGCAATGCAATACTTTATCAGGAAAAAACACCCCACTGAAACCAATCGGGAAACAAAACAGGCACAGAGCAGTTTATCAGAAAAGTACCCCTAGAGCTAAACGGAAGATAAACTGCTACAGTCCAAAGCAATAATTTTTGTTTTTAAAAAAAAAGATCCCCCGAAACCCAAACGGGGAACAAAGTTAGTAAAGTGCAATGCAATAATTTATCAGGAAAAAACCTCTGAAACCAAACGGGCACCAAAACAGGCACAGAGCAGTTTATCACACACAAAAAGTACCCCTGAAACGAAACGAAACACAAACTGCTACAGTCCAATGCAATAATTTCAATGAAAAAGCTCCCCTGAGACCCAAACCGGGAACAGACTTAGTATAGTGCAATGCAATAATCTATCAGAAAAACTACCTCTGAAACCAAAACGGGAATGAAAACTGGTATAGTGCAATTCATCAGAAAAAGCTCCCTTAAAACCAAGCGGGAAGAAAAGCTGGTACAATGCAATAATGTATCGAAGAAAGCTCCCCTGACAGCAAAACAGAACAGAAAATTGGTACAGTGCAATTTATCAGAACAAGCTCCCCTGACAGCAAAACAGGAAACAAATCTAGTAACCAAAAAAGCTCACCAGACAGCAAAACGGGAAACAAAATTGGTACAGTGCAATTCATCGGAAAAATCTCCCTTGAAACCAAGCGGGAAACAAAATTGGTACAGTGCAATTTATCAAAAAAAGCTCCCTTGAAACCAAGCAGGAAACAAAATCGGTACAGTGCAATTTATCAAAAAAAGCTCCCTTGAAACCAAGCAGGAAACAAAATTGGTACAGTGCAATTTATCAAAAAAAGCTCCCTTGAAACCAAGCAGGAAACAAAATTGGTACAGTGCAGTTTATCAGAAAAAGCTCCCTTGAAACCAAGCAGGAAACAAAATTGGTACAGTGCAATTTATCAGAAAAAGCTCCCTTGAAACCAAGCAGGAAACAAAATTGGTACAGTGCAGTTTATCAGAAAAAGCTCCCCTGGAAGCAAAACAGGAAACAAAACTGGCACATATACAATGCAACTGGTACATATACAATGCAACAAAGTATCGAAAACAAATGCTCCCCGGCAGCAAAACAGGAAACAAAACTGGTACAGTGCAATTCATCAGAAAAAGCTCCGCTGAAAGCAAAACAGGAAACGAAACTGGCAAAGTGCAATTCATCCCAAAAAAAGATCCCCTGACAGCAAAACAGGAAGCAAAATTGATACAGTGCAATTCATCAAAAACAAAGCTCCCCTGACAGCAAAACAGGAAGCAAAATTGATACAGTGCAATTCATCCAAAACAAAGCTCCCCTGACAGCAAAACAGGAACCAAAATTGGTACAGTACAATTCATCAGAAAAAGCTCCGCTGAAAGCAAAACGGGAAACAAAACTGGTACAATGCAATAATGAATCGAAAACAAATGCTCCCCGACAGCAAAACAAGAAACAAAATTGGTACAGTGCAGTGTATCAGAAATAGCTCCCCTGACAGCAAAACGGGAAACAAAACTGGTACAATGCAATAATGTATCGAAAAAAGCTCCTCTGACAGCAAAACGGGAAACAAACTTGGTACAGCGCAATCCATAAGGAAACACAATCGCCCCTGGTGCCAAACCGAACACCATTTATGACAGTGCAATGGCATAAGTAACACAGCAGCTTATCGTCAACCACACAGAAAACAACTTCAAAA
>CM065687.1:27091128-27096128 GCA_017654935.2 Phymorhynchus buccinoides | reverse complement strand
TAACAACTTATGTTTCTTGATCCACCCCATTCACTACATTTTTGTGCGATATTTTGTTTAACAAAATACATAAAGGCAGTGAAATGGAAAAGAAAGGAGGAAAATCCGCACTACGTGGGTGTCAAAGTAAATGGGGGGGAAACTATGGCTTTGGGGTAAGAAAGGCTATAGGAGAAAGGGAAATAAGAGCGCGTCTGGTAGAAGAAATGTTTCGTTAATAATACATTTACCTTTTACGTACATGGGAGGGAGGAAGACGGGGTGGGCGAGAGAGAGAGAGAGAGAGAGAGAGAGAGAGAGAGAGAGAGAGAGAGAGAGAGAGAGAGAGAGAGAGAGAGAGAGAGAGAGAGAGGAGAATGGGAGAGAGAGAGAGAGAGAGAGAGAGAGAGAGAGAGAGAGAGAGAGAGAGAGAGAGAGAGAGAGAGAGAGAGAGAGAGAGAGAGAGAGAGAGAGAGAGAGAGAGAGAGAGAGAGAGAGAGAGAGAGAGAGAGAGAGAGAGAGAGAGAGAGAGAGAGAGAGAGAGAGAGAGAGAGAGAGAGAGAGAGAGAGAGAGAGAGAGAGAGAGAGAGAGAGAGAGAGAGAGAGAGAGAGAGAGAGAGAGAGAGAGAGAGAGAGAGAGAGAGAGAGAGAGAGAGAGAGAGAGAGAGAGAGAGAGAGAGAGAGAAGAGAGAGAGAGAGAGAGAGAGAGAGAGAAGAGAAATCAATCATGTGTTATGGGTGTGTGTGCGTTTCTGTTTGCGCGCGTGCGTGCGCGCGATAAAGAGGCACACAAACACAGAGAGAGAGAGAGAGAGAGAGAGAGAGAGAGAGAGAGAGAGAGAGAGAGAGAGAGAGAGAGAGAGAGAGAGAGAGAGAGAGAGAGAGAGAGAGATCATGTGTTACACGTTCGTGAGCATGCGTGTGCGTAAGTGAGTGTGCGAGTATGCCGCGCGCGCGCGCGTATGTGTATATTATGAGTGTGTATGCGTGTGCGCGTGCGTGCTTGCTTTGCGTTCAGTAAAAAGATTTCTAGCACGCAAAACCTTTCTATTCCCAATATGCACTGCGAAGGTCATGATTGTGTCTTGTGTTCTGTCTGACGTCAATGCCAACCAGTAATGGCCGCGATCAAAAATCGATGTTGCATAACGTACTTCTGATGAAATTCTGCTTAACGTCCTCCGGTCTGAAACAGACACATTATGGGACATTAGTAGAGATAAAGACGGTGGGAAAGATGCTGGAGGCAATGCCCGTAGGCAGTGCAACACCAGGAAAATCCCGAGTTTGTAACAATACAGATGTGTATGAAGTCCACTTACCTTTCTTCCCATTGCTTTATTTAACAAAGAAAAACATGGGGAGCAAAGGAGGGTCGTATTTTTAACCAGACACGAAGCGAAAGCTGGTAAATGTTTTCACCGCTGTCTGTATGTCTGTTCCTGACTGTCTATCTATCTATCTGTGTCATTACGATAGCGTTTGAACGGAGAGACCTACGACCCTCACATTTTGCAAGCGGATAGGTAGTTAGGACATCTAGGCCAAGTTCGAATATGAAGGTCATTGGTCAAAGGTCAGGATCACTTGAAAAGTGCAATCGCGCGGCTGGTGATCACGCGTTTTCACGCTCTAGTTAATGGTTTTCTTTTTGTGCGTGTAATTAGACAATACTCTCTCTCTCTCTCTCTCTCTCTCTCTCTCTCTCTCTCTCTCTCTCTCTCTCTCTCTCTCTCTCTCTCTCTCTCTCTCTCTCTCTCTCTCTCTCTCTCTCTCTCCCTCTCTCTCTCCCTCTCCCCTCTCCTCCTCTCCTCCCTCCCTCCCTCCCTCCCTCCCTCCCTCCCTCCTCCCTCCCTCCCTCCCTCCCTCTCTCCTCTCCCTCCCTCCCCTCCCCTCTCCCTCTCTCTCTCTCTCTCTCTCTCTCTCTTTCACCTTCTTCTGCAACTCTCTTCTCTCAAGATATAAGCAAGTCAAAGTCAAGTCAAAAAGTTTATTTCAAAGCCCCCATGAAAAATGTTACAGCGACATACACAAAAGGATTCCATATGGCTAAAACTATCCATATAAAACAATTAACCTTTCACCAGAAAACTGCTACGTTTTTGTTCGTTCGTTTGTTCCCATTAGACAAACTCTTTAATCTTCAAGACAAATAAGAAATAAATCCAAAGAGCGTGGAAAAACGGCTATTCAGAATCAGAAAGCACTTGACTTCTGATCATCAAAATATAATCGAAGCACTGCAGTTGTAGACAAAGAGTCATGGTAGAAAGTCACGGAGATGACATGTTCATGGGTGCAACTCCCCAAAATGAAAAAAAATGAAAGGCAGGGGTCCAGGGACCCATGACCCCGGCAGGGTACAGGGGCCGAGCCCAGTTGGACGATTCAGTGGGGTAGCTTGAGAGAGAGATATAACGAGACAGACAGTTAAAATGATAGACAGAAACAGGGTTTGATAAGCCTTGTAAAATCATTACATTGCCTTTGTAATCTTCGAAGATAAAACAACTAAATTCATAACGCCCCCCCCGGCCAAGGGTCCTTGGCTATTCACTGTGTCTGTACACGTGATGCAAGCGAAACTGACCCATGGCCAATATTAAAATGATGCGGCTGTGCCCAATGGAAGCTGTCTTTACCAGTGGCAGTTCTCCTTACACACCGTAAAGAATTGTTGGTTGTTGTCACTCCACGGGTGGAGTGAATGTGTGGGTGGCTCCATGAATGGAGCGAAAGTCCTCTGAAGACGGAGTATGGCCGCCCATGTGGCGGGGCACTTTAAAAGCAGCCATACAGTTGATACACGTAATCTTCCCACCCAAAGCCATGAGAAATGTTCACATGGCACTGGGTGTGCTCCCAGAGTGCTAAGCTGGGGAACGAAAACAATAACAACAAGGGCATCGCCGAGCGGCAGCAACGCATTGTGACAATGCAAACCCGGCCAGAGTTATGTCCTGCCCCCCACCCCACCCCCCAATAAACACACCACTTTCCACACTTACAGAACGCATAAAATACATAGCCCAAAATGTGAAGCGATTCTGTTCAGTAGTTCACGAGATACAGCTGAACTTTTATACAAACTTCCTTGCACCGAGTTATGTCCTCTCCCCCCTCCCCCACCTCCCAATAAACACACCACTTTCCACCCTTACAGAACGCATAAAACACATAGCCCAAAATTTGAAGCGGTTCTGTTCAGTAGTTCACGAGATACAGCTGAACTTTTATACAAACTTCCTTGCACCATGGTACACCACCACACAAAATTTGAAGCGATTCTGTTCACTAGTTCACGAAATGAGGCTGGGGGGAAATTACATAGCCCAAAGAAGGAAATGTTCGTTTTCAAGGACAAACTTCAAGGTCAAGGTCATCACGGTGTTGATTAACGAAAGGAAGCTTCCTTTTCAAGCTGTCTACCCCTCTGCCAATTTCAATCAAACTCCAAACAGTAGTTTTTAAGATAATCGATACACAGACAGACACACAGACAGACACACACACAGACACACAACCCGATCGCAATACCTCGGCCTCTGGCCGGGCAACAACAACATAACGCCCCAAATCGCTTGTGGTCAATTTTTGCTTTTGATGAATTAAAAAAAAGCTGAAATTCAGTGTAAACATCAAAGAGTAGCACCCATGCATGATTCCGATTGGATGCTTGGCGTGACAGACAGGTCTATGAAGCAAGCAGCCACCAGCGATCAAGAGCAGAAACCTATACGACCAGGACAGTGACAGGCGGAGAGGACAGATAGACAGGGATGCGTTTCTGAATCTGAACACGTCAGAAAAGGCACCAAGGCAGAAACCTATACGACCAGGACAGTACCAGGCGGAGAAGACAGGTAGACAGGGATGCGTTTCTGAATCTGAACACGTCAGAAAAGGCACCAAGGCAGAAACCTATACGACCAGGACAGTGCCAGGCGGAGAGGACAGGTAGACAGGGATGCGTTTATGAATCTGAACACGTCAGAAAAGGCACCAAGGCAGAAACCTATACGACCAGGACCATGACAGGCGGAGAGGACAGATAGACAGGGATGCGTTTCTGAATCTGAACACGTCAGAAAAGGCACCAAGGCAGAAACCTATACGACCAGGACAGTGACAGGCGGAGAGGACAGATAGACAGGGAAGCGTTTCTGAATCTGAACACGTCAGAAAAGGCACCAAGGCAGAAACCTATACGACCAGGACCATGACAGGCGGAGAGGACAGATAGACAGGGGTGCGTTTCGGAATCTGAACACGCCAGCAAAGTCTCCACGGTGACAACAAACAACTCGATATCATCCAGGCCAGAATCAATCTAAGCATAATACAGCGGCAGCCTATACCACCCACGAAGGCGACGGACTAGCCGTCAAGCTGGTATGACAGCTGTCCGCTACAATATCCCCCCAACCCCAGAATCCCCATCTCAACTACCACACATACACACACACACATATACACACACCACGCGCACGCGCGCACACACACATATTATACACAAACACGCAGAGAGAGAGAGAGAGAGAGAGAGAGAGAGAGAGAGAGAGAGAGAGAGAGAGAGAGAGAGAGAGAGAGAGAGAGAGAGAGAGAGAGAGAGAGAGAGAGAGAGAGAGAGAGAGAGAGAGAGAGAGAGAGAGAGAGAGAGAGAGAGAGAGAGAGAGAGAGAGAGAGAGAGAGAGAGAGAGAGAGAGAGAGTACGAAATGTTTTAATAAGATATAGGCATAGGCCCTTTACTGATGGGGGTGTCACAATGATAGAAACATAAATCATGCAATGACATATTTGGTTACACAGTATACATTATTTTTTTTCTTTTAACCATTCATATTCTTGAAATTGCAGCTACTCGCTGTACGTAAACGCTTTAAATCTTCGTACATAAACAAAGCTAGATTAGTTACAAGACATTTACATTTCTATTAGACATAAGTAAAGCGTATCTGAAATGACAGGGATAAGTGTAATATTTAGCCTGAATATATTTCACGAGAGAGAGAGAGAGAGA
>CM065687.1:27066128-27083628 GCA_017654935.2 Phymorhynchus buccinoides | reverse complement strand
TCATGTATGCACACACGCACAATCCAGCGATCGCGCGCAAGTGTGTGTGTGTGTGTGTGTGTGTGTGTGTTGTGTGTGTGTGGGTGTGTGTGTGTGTGTGTGGTCTTGTGCGTGTGCGTGCGTGCTTGCGTGCGTGCGTACGCGTGTGCGTGTGTGTGTTTCTGCCTGTATGTATGTATGCATGCATGGCTATCTGTCTTCCGACAGTCAGTCTGTATGTTGAAAGGGAGCGCAAGGAAGGAGAAAAGGAAGAACATTAAAATAGGGACCACGTGCATGAGACAGTCTGATCTCAGTGGTTTTCTTTTACAAGAATAGTCGCACACACATATACACATTCGCGCGCCGCGCGCGCGTATGCATGCACACACAACAAACGCGCGCGCGTACGCACACAAAACACACACGTGTGCGAGCTAGAGGACAAGAAACTGATCCCTTGGCAAAACCGTGTATCCTGGAATCCAAAAAGTGCATTCCAAAGGATTATATTAAAAAGTGAGCATTTATTATAATCCTCGCCTCGGTCACATTGCCTAAAATACACACTTCCCAATCCCTGGCACAACATTAATTTACCATGTCAAATGATGACATGGTGATTATGGACAACATCAACGGAGCAAACTGGTAAAAGAGCTCGTTAGCGCTTGCAGCAAACGCCCACACATTCGCAACAAGTAGAGGATGAAGATTAGGAGGAGGGAAAGAAGAGGAGGAAGAAGAGGAGGAAAAGAACGGATGAGAAAGAAAAAGGAAACGAATGAAGAGGAAGGGGGGTGGGGGAGAGAGAGAATGAAGAGGGGGGGGGGGGAACAAACGAGGATAAAGAAATAAGCGGAGGGACGGGAGGAAAATGGAGAGGAAAAAGAAGAAATAGAACAGAAGAAAAACAAAACATATAGACCACAAATAAATACTTCTTTTTTTTAAAAATAATTAAAAACTGCTTTTATTTTTTGTTTTAACGACGTCGCCTTGGCTTTAATGTGTGAGCGTGTTTGTATGGTGGGGAATCAGGCAGGATGGGAAGCATTACAAGCAAATGAATGTGTGCGAAAGAGAGAGAGAGGGGGGTGTATGTATATACGCTTCCTGCCTCTTTCACTCACCCACACACGACACACACAGTAGGAATATTTATAATTACAAGAAAGAACAACTGAGATTTGTAAAGCACTTAATCTTTAAAAAATAAAAATAATGGAAATAAAAAGGCTGGCAGCGCACGTTATACTCGAGTTTGTATTCTTCTCACTCGACAGTAGTATTGACCGGGTGCTTGTTTTCTATTTCCCTTGTCTGGTGTTTCACAACGGCGAGTGAAACCTTGCGCAATTGATTGGAAATATGTAGTAGGCTGCGACGTGAGAAAGCCTTGAACTATTTGTATAATACTCTGTGTGTGCAGGGTCGGATCCAGGACGGGTGGGGGGGGGGGGGGTTTCCTGGGTTCCCGTCCGTGTGTGTGTGTGTGTGTGTGTGAGTGTGTGTGTCTGTCTGTCTGTGTGTGTAATAATGTGTACGAGAGGGTTTGTGTCATTGTGTGAATGGACTGCAAGTGAAATCACGCACATATGTCTTGTCATCTAAATATGTGTTTATAAGTACACGTCTGCGCTGCGTCCACTGCACATAAGCGAGCAGAGAGAGAAGGAATGGGGAGACAGACAGACAGACAGACAGACAGACATACATAGCCATAAAAGTCAGACAGAGAGAGAACGAGACAGTGACACAGAGAGAGAGACAAAGAAATGGAAAGGGAGTGCGTTTCTGTCTGTGTGTGTACATGCGTGTGGGGACAATCGTGTTAACTGCTTGAACGCACGTGGTCGTGTGCAAGCGCGTGTGTGTGTGTGTGTGTGTGTGTGTGTGTGTGTGTGTGTGGTGTGTGGGTGTGTGTGTGATGTGTGGGTGTGTGTGTGTGTGTGTGTGTCGTGGTGTGTGTTGGTATGTGTGTGTGTGTGTGTATGTATGTGTGTTGTGTGTGTGGTGTGTATTGTGTGTGTGTGTATGTGTATGTGGTGTGTGTGTGTGTGTGTATGTATGTGTGTGCGTTTGTGCGTACGTGCGTGCGTGCGTGTGTGTGCATCACGGTAGACAGAGTTGTGTGGAAGGGTACAGGGAGGATGGAAAACTCATGACGCCATTGAATGAGTGGGGGTGAGGTAAAAACAAAAAGAGGGCTAGGTTAGTTTTTTAACAGGAGACGAACCACCTAAACAAAAAAGTAACGTCGCAACAAATATGTTTTAAAGAAAGATTGCAGATGTAGGCGTGTCATGGCGCGAGTAGCATACATTTCACCCAAGTAAAATTCAGCACACGAAATCGACACCCTAGTGCAAGTGCGAAGGTAGATGACCACAAAATTAGATTTTATTATTTTTAAGATAGGGCTTTAAATAAGTTTTCTTGTTGCCCTATCTAATGATCATTGTTGTTTTTCATTTGTGACTTTCAGAAATAAAAATGCTATTTAAGACACCAAGGCTGACTAACTCCACCTGTCAGTGATTCCTCTCCAAGATCACCCTCAAAGACACCCGAAGCTGATATGGGTATCCTTCCACCACTCGTTGACCGGGTACATGACGAACACCATAGGTGTCCCCCCCCCCCCCCCCCCCCCCCCCCCCCCCCCCCCACCCCCCCCCCCCCCCCCCACAAGACACACACACACACTGTTTTTAAAATAATGGGAGTACCTTACACTCAAGAGAATAACGTTGATCGCCGTTTCTGCACGTATATGCGTTTAAGCAAAATTGTATATTATAGTCCCAAGAGTTTAAAGGATATGATGGTACTATTATGGTACTAATCGTTCTCAAAATTGGCAGCATGGTTCCCAATCTTTTACGGGTGGTACCTGTCGCTATCAGTTCACCCAAACAAATACAGATTCAGCATCCTGTTTTTATTTTGTTCATCTTAGGTCGTTCCTCGACATTTAAACGGGAGCTGAATGAAACCCATAACCGTGTGCTTTTAAATCAGGTATTAGGTGTTAGGTACTGTTATAGTCACAGAAGGCATCATTGTGAAATTCGGGCTGCTCCCACCTGTGTGATTGATAAGGAAGGAAAAGGGGGGGTGGGGGTAAATTTTGACCAAATGACAACTTTTTCGTTGCCACTGGGTTTAATGTGAGCTATCAGCTGAACTTAATACTTCAATGCCATAGAATTCGTTATATAATATAATGATCACACTTTTTTCTCATTCTCCCATTCAGAGCACATTACAATTTCTGGGAGTTTGTTCTTGTGTTCGTGACTTTTCTTTTCCATGCTGACGAAGGCATCTGCAATGCTAGACAAATATCACAAGCCGTTCAAACTCATACTTCCATGCAAAAGTAAGGGCTACCGTAATATGACCCAATCAGTCACTTGCACCAACTGAGCTAAAACTATTATTATAAAAAAAGATCCGACTTCGTGAGATATAATAGATTCCAGATAAGAATATAGTGATCCAACACCCCCCAAAAAAAAAACGAAAAGAAAAAAAAGGAGACGGGCATTAAAATGAACAGGACATTTTATTTGGTTAATCAATCTCTCAGGAACAGGACGTTTTATTTGGTGTCTCCTCTCCTCTCCTCTCCTCTCCTCCCCCCCTCTCTCCTGCCTCCTCTCTCAGCCGCCTATGTCCCTCACACACGCGCACGCGCACGTTTTCACCTTTTTGTTCAAATTCCAGTCCCTCCCTCCTCCCCTCCCACTCACTATCACACACACGTGCTAACACGCACGCGCAACGCACGACGCACGCACACGCGCACGCACGCGCGCACGCGCGCACGCACGCACGCACGCACGCCACACACACACGCACACGCACACGCACACGCACACACACACACCTTTTTCAAATTCCAGTTTAACACCCAAAAGTTTTTCGAACAGCGTTCAATTTTAGTTTTCAAGAAAAGAAAGAAAAAAAAGGTTTGTTACCGCCACTTTCCTAAACACTTTTCATGCCTCAAAAATGTTAAAATTCCAGAAGGAGTGGGAAACTAGACGCCAACACGCATTCTTATCATTGTTTGGTGTTAAACAGTGGAGCCGATGTTCCGCTTTCCAGCGTAAACTGCGAATCAAGTGCAAGCAACAAACAACAACAAAATACCTTCCTTCAACAAAATAAATATCTTTAGTTCTGTCCTGTTTCTACTAAATTCCTGATCTAGCCAAGTTTTACTTGCCACCTTCACTCCTAACAGAAGAACGAACGAACACAACATCGATATGTTGTGCCCAATTTGGAGAATGGGGGGGTAAGTGAGTGTGTGTGTGTGTGTGTGTGTGAGTGTATGTGTATGTGTGTATGTGTGTGTGTGTGTGTGTGTGGGGGGGGGGGGTGTGTGTGTGTGGTGTGTGTGAGTGTGGGGGGGTGCGGGGGGGGTGGGGGGGGATGTGTGTTGGGTTGGGTGTGGGTGTGTGGGGGGGGGGGTGCGGGGGGTATGTGAGGGGGGGGGTGTGTGGGGGCGGGGGGGGGGGGGGGGGGGGGGGGGGGGAGTGTGCATGTGTGTGTGTGTTGGGGTGCGCGTGGTGTGTGTGTGGCGGTTGCGTGTGTGCGTATGTGCGTGTGTTTGTGTGGGGGGGTGGGGATGAGTGTGTGTGTGGGTGTATGTTGTATGTGTATGTGGGGGGGGGGGTGAGAGTGTGTGTGTGGGTGTGTTTGATAACGCATGTTTATGTCAATTCAAGTGCTTTTATGTTATTTTACAAATTGTCCTCTTCTGTTAGGTTATAGCAATGTCTTATATTTTGTCTTCATTTTTATGTGCATTCCGAAATAAATTTCTTCACTTGGTTTAAATAGCATTTTTATTTTCTGAAAGTCACAAATAAAATCAACAATGATCATTAGATAGGGCAACAAGAAAACTTATTTCTTATTTCTTCACTTGTTTGGAGACAATAAAATTGTTGAATTGAATTGAATTGATCAACACAGCAAAAGTCCCTCTTCTGTTAATCCTTGATGTGTGTACACGATCAAACAATCAACCAATATAGTTGGTTATATCTCTATCGGTGGTTATGTGATACATTCGGGACTTTCCTGGTATTGTCGTACCTCCAGGATCGTTCCAACCATCTTTACATCTATTAATGTCCCATATGTGCCTGTTCCAGGCCGGAGGACGTTAATCGGATTTTCTTCACCCTTGATGTGTCTAAACCGCATTCAATTAAATGTTCTGCGCATTCCATGGCAGTTGGAGTTTAAAATAAAATCAGAATTTCACAGCGGATGCTTAAAAAGAAAGAAAACTAATACGAAGCGCATTAATAATATTTGATGAAGGTTTGTTTTGCTTTGTTGTTTGTTTGTTGTTGGTGGGGTTTCAAGAATGGTGGCAAGCAATCTCTTTCTATCCCAATGAATCTTGCTTACAGGGTGTGATGAATGGATGACAATTTGACTTCTGAATTCTACCACTTCCAGCACAATGGAGGCCAAAGGTCATTATTTTTGACATAACAAGATTCAAGCAGCGAACAAGTCAGGGGAGAGAGATGGGGGAGCGAGAGAGAGAGAGAGAGAGAGAGAGAGAGAGAGAGAGAGAGAGAGAGAGAGAGAGAGAGGGAGAGAGAGAGAGAGAGAGAGAAAGAGACAGACAGACAAACAGAAACAGAAAGGCAGAGACAGAGAAAGAGATTGATATAGGTTCAATAAGCAAGATGTTCACACACTAATACGTACTCAGACACTATTTCTTTACTTTTTCTGAACTAATCTATGCCTACATAATGTGTGTTTGTGTGTGTGTGCGTCCGTGTGTGTGACCAATAGGCCCCGTGGTGTCTCTCTGTGTGTAAAACACTTAGCTGAAATTTGAAAAACAGTTGGCTGTAGACCATTAAAACCATATAAATATATACAATATGATATATACTCGTAACAAGCATCACTAGAGGGATACAGAGGGAAACATTTTGAAGTGCTCGTCGCTCTTCTGGTGACTGCTATTCTGAAGACCCAGGCCGTTCGAATAAAACAAACAAATGTACGCTAAAAACCGTTGGTTGAAGATCCCTAAAACCGTGTACATTATTTGTGATCAGCATCAATGGGGGAATGCAATGGGACTCATTTCGGCATGCTATTCTGGCAACCGCTATTCCAAAAACTGTGCCAGGGAAATGCTGCCTGCGAAGCGGTAGCGAGCGCGGGGTGTAGCTGCTAGTTAAATAATTAAACATTTTGAGCCAGAATCTTCCACAGATGTCTCTTGCCATACACACCCTTAGGGTATTAGGTAGGTATTAGGCCTACTTTGTAGTCACAGAGGCGTCTCTGTGAAATTCGGGTGGTTCCCACCTGGAGAGGCGCGTCGCAGCCAGAGGCGCGCCACCTGAACCTTTTTTTTTTTTTGCCATGCGCTGTGATTTTTGTGTGACTGATGGGGGGGGGGGTGGTTTAATTTTGACCAAATGACAACTTTTCGGGGGGGGGGGGGGGTGAACTAGGCAGGGGACTAACACAGTTGCCACTGGCAACTTTTAACGTGTGGTAAGTGCATGGGCACACGGGACATCGGTTTATCGTCTCATCCGAAAGATTCCACGTTCAGACCATAAGGCCTAGTGTAAAAATGAGAGGAAAAAATCCCCTGTACCCAGGTTCGAACTCGGGTTTACTTGACACGAACGCGAACGCGTTACCTAACTGTGCCACTCTACACTGATGTGTGTGCCACTCTACACCTCTACACCTGTGTAGATTGTGCCACTCTACACTCTAACACCTTGATCACTTACCCACCCTCCTCCCCTTTCAACTACATAACTCTATTTCCTTAGATAACATTTTCACCTTGTCGTTGGTAACCTGTAGTAGACTTAGAGGTCAGGAAACAATGTGGTCCGATCGTCTTTCATCAACAACGAAAACGTTCTTCGCAGTCCACCGCTCATCTTTCTTCCTCACTGGGGAGAAGAGGGGGGAGGCGAAGGGGTCAACTAGGAGGGGGATGGATCAATTCAAAGTAACGAATTTTGCCTTCCTATAGTTCCTAACCTTTTCTTTCTAATTGTTCGACACATTTTCATTCGCTTGAAAGTCAAGTAGCAAGAGATAGTGGCCTAAATAAGAATCAAAATACAAATACAAAGCATCCACTTTTCCAGCATCATAAACGTCCATTTTAAGTTTTATGCTCGATTTTTAAAAATGATAAATAAATACTTACTTGGCTTTCGATTTACTGATATGGTGGTTATACATCGTGTGATCGATCAGTGGTGTGAATGTAGGAAGGGCAAAACAGGCAACAGTCTTTATTAACCCTTTCACTGCCAGCCATCCTTGAACCAAAAATTTCCATAACATTTATTTGGTTACAGAAAAGATTTCATCTGCAATATTGTGGGATTTCTCTGGGACACATTTAGAGTAGGGTCAATTCTTACTGCCCAGATTTAGGAACACAATATTATTGAATAATAGACCCTGAGTTTTAATGACACGAGTGTTAAATCATTGTGGTGCAAAAATGTGACATTGGTGGTGAAAGGGTTAACACGCAAAAAAGAAACAGAGGGACACTGACTAAATATGGTTGTGGGACAAACGCTGTGAAACGAACCTTCACAGAGATAGGATCAATGAATCATCTACCTGAAAACAACAGCAACAACAACAAAACCAATGTTCATCTTATTATGATGCAATATGATTTGAACACTAAATTATATTTACCCAAATTAATATCTAGCTCTTAGCTGAGGGTATCAGGGCTCCCAATCGTTCCGTAAAACAAGGGGTCCCAGGGACTCCTTCACTTAGAGCATAGAGGGTCCTAGAGGCGGGATAGAGGGTCTGTAGTGGCATTGCGAATGCTAAAAAAATATTTTTTTTTCTAGTGCATCCCTGGGACCCACCTGCACATTCTTTTAGAGGGTCCTTTAGAATGTTAGTACTTCATAGACCCCCAAATGGGGGTCCCTGGGAGCCCTGGGGTATGATAATGATTCGTTTTTATGCCAGTAGGTCATGCTACACAGGGCAACTTAATTCACTTCTCCTCGGATTACATGGGGTGTTTTTTTCCAAGTTGGGTCTCAAGACTGGTCCGTCCTTATAATTTGTAGAGGTGACTTACTTTTTGCCCAAACCCCATTTCTTTCCTGACCTTGTTATCATCACCCCCCACCTCCCCCCACCCACCCCACCGGGTCCCACTCACTCTCTCTCAGTCTCTCTCTCTCCCTCTCTCTCTCTCTTCCATCTCTCTCTCTCTCTCTCTCTCTCTCATCCTTTCTCGTGTCATTTCATGTCATCGTTAACCAGTATACAACATCTCAAAATCTGCAAGTGGACATATTCACATATTTATGTGTGTCAAAATGTGCATGTGCACGCATCACTGAGCTTGAGTGAGAAAGTAGTGTGTCTGTCCGAGTATGTTTGAGTGCATGGATGCATGCGAGTGCGTACAGTTTGCGCAAGTGGATTCAGAGGAATGTGTGAGGGGGAGAGACACTTGGTCCAAAGATACAAATCAATCAATCAAATCAATCAATCATTGTCCAATTTACAAGAAATTCTTTTTTGCAGCGATAAAACAAATCAACACAATAAAGACAAAGACAAAGTCAAAGTATGTAGAAAAGTCAGAAGACAAAATATGCAAACATTTTAAATACTGCGCGCACATACAATCCTCGGTCACACCCACCCACGCCCACACGTGCGTGTGCCGTATGTGACTTGCAACAAAGTCTTAATTTTAAAATAAAAAGGTTCAAAACCCCATAATAAATAAAGCCAAATGAAAAGCCCAAACGAAGCCGTCCAAAAGGCTAAATAAAGTCAGCAAAAAGCCTAAATGATGATCCGCCACATGGCAACATATTAACATGAATGAAGACGACCAAAAGCCCAATTAAAAGAAGATGCTCAAAATCCTAAATAAAAACGGCTCAAAGCCCAAATGAAGACGTCCGAAAAAAGGCTTCGTAGCGATGTCCAAAAGCCTAAATGAAGGGGGGGAAACTACACAGAGATTCCATATCCAAAAAGAAGACCAAACCCCCAAATGAAGACGAATAAGTCCCTACTTAAAACATGTCCCAAGCAACCGCCCCCATTGTGTCAGCAGCCAGAGCCAGGTGGAGATCCCATGCCGGGACCTCGAGCACCAGACGGCTCAGAGAGGATGGAGCGAGAAAATAAAGATGCCCGGGAAGCCTAAATGAAGGTGGCCGAAAGCTTATAACATAGATGTTACATCTACGAAAAAATGGAGGTAACAGCCAACTCGACCAACAGCCGAACCCCCCCCCCCCCCCCCCCCCCCCCCCCCCGCGCCAGCCCCACCCCCCCCCCACCAGACCCTTAGCCCCCCCCCCCCCCCCCCCCCCCCCATCCCCCCCCCCCCCCTCCCCGCCCCCACACCCCACCTGCCCACCATCCCCCCCTCGGCGTCCCCCCCCCACCACCACCCCCCCCAACCCCCCCCACCCCCCCCCCCGCCCCCCTCAAAGCCCCCCCCCCCCCACTCAACTAAACAATGTTTTAGGCGAACCTGCAAACATGTTTGAACAGGACTCAGGCATGGGAATTAGAGAAGACAAAAAAGACTGAAAATTGGGGTCTGGAAGCAGGCATAGGAACAAGGAATAAAAAAAAAACTAACTGAAAACTGTGTGTGTTGGGATACAGCCCCCATAAAATGAAGCTTCTTCTGTTATCTAAGCCTTAAAAAACAGTATTAGAGATAAGACTGATATATTTAGTTCATTTTGCATTCATTGATAACCAATAACTTAAGTTTTACTCATTGCGCTTCTTTTTTTTTATCTCACAAATGTCCTCTTGGGCCATCAAAAAAGCTGAAACTTGCACACAAAAAAGACTGAAGAGGACCATCAAAAAAGCTGAAATCAGCTAAAAGACTGACAATTCCCATGCCTGAGGACTCTCAAGCTACTGGGCAGTACAATAGAGACGATGGACAAACATCAATACAGTCCCCCAAAGTCGGAGGCTTCATTCCCTTTCGTCTGACACTCATCCCCCTTTGTCAGGATGAACGGGGATCTCAATCTGTCCACGGATCCTGATCTGCCCCTCCTGCTGCTTCCAACCACCACGGCGGTCCTTACATGTCGACTTCATGTTATTGCTTCTTTGTTGCTACCTTTCTCCCCCGTCCACTTCCAGCTTGACCAAACACGCACTGACCAGTCCTTTGGGGTTAAAAATAAAATATACGCCCCCCACCCCCCCCCCCCCCCCCCCTCTCTCTCAAAGTTTTCCAGTGTCAGTGTCTCTCAGTCTCTCTCCCTCCTCTCTCTCTCCGCCTTTTCGCTTTCTTTCTGAGACTTTTATAAATTATTATCTCTCAGACATACATACGCGCACATACGCGCACACGCGCACGCATGCACACGCACGCGCACAGAGCACAAACTCTTTGTCTGAATCAGTTTTAGTGGTGGAAGGACGTTAAACTGAACAACAACACACACATCCCTGAAAAGACCAAATACATTTTTGTTATTGTTATCTTACATAAAAATACCCATCACAGAGGCATCCTAGATTACATTCAGCTCGAAATCGAGAAAACAAAAGAGCCAGACATCAGCCATATAAAAACCCACTCTCTCTAGGGTATCTGAATTTACAGCCGCATAAAGCAAAATCAGAATAATTCATCACCACTATGGGACCATATCAAAGCACGCGGTGTATCCATCAAGAGAGACAGAGATAAAAAGGGAGGGAGAAAACAGAGACCTGTGGACATACAGAGACAAACAGAGAGACGCTGAAATAATGAGACAGAGATCATACCGAGGCACTCTTCGAGAAAGATTGACTAACAAACAGACAGAGGCGGACAAAGAAAGACAAATAAACACAGACAGACAGACAGAGAGACAGAGGAGACAGATAGAGAGGGGGGAGAAAGAAACACAGTTAAACCTACAACAGGGGTAGAGAAAGACAAAAAAGGGATGAGAGAGAGAGAGAGAGAGATGGAGATGAGAGAGAGAGAGAGAGAGAGAGAGAGAGAGAGAGAGATAGGGAAACAGAGAGAGAGAAGGGGGGAAACTAGAGAGAGAGAAGAAGGGGCGGGGGAAACTGAGAGAGAGGAGAGAGAGGGAGAGGGAGAGAGGAGAGGAGAGAGAGAGAGGAGAGATGAGAGAGAGAGAGAGAGAGACGAGAGAGAGATGAGAGAGAGAGAGAGAGAGAGATGAGAGAGAGAGATGAGATGATGATAGCAATCACAGAAATTCCCCCTGTCTCTGCCTCACATCACCCAAGTATTGATCACCAATCCCCACGGGGATGACCCACGATACTGTCCATGCTCCCCCTGACCCCCCCCCCTTCTCTCTCTCCCTGTCTCTCTCACAACATTCGACACACTAACTAACACAAGTCAACACTGCGCGCGCGCGCACACACACACTGGGTCTCTGCCCACTCCCCCTCTCTGATTGTTATGTGTTTCCCTCTCGCGGTGTTGTGGAAAATGATGACCTAACTTTCTGTCGCTCCACCAACCAACGTCCAACCTCATCCGTTCCTCATACGAATTCTCTTTCTCTCTTTCTGCCCCCCCCCCTACCCTTCTCTCTCTCTTTCACTCTCTCACACACACACACAAACAAAATCACACCTAGTCGGCACAGAGCTCACAGCCACACCTACACACAACACAGTCCACACACAGACACACACACACACACAGAGTCTCACACACACACAGTCACACACAGTTTGCCAACATCACCTCCACCCCCACCCAAATCAAGACCACACTGGCTTTCCACAGCCTGGGGCTTCAAGTTCTATCAAGGCAAGGGCTGAAGGAGAGGGGAATAAAAACGTGCAAATGAAGTGGAGGTGGGGCCTGGGTGAAGGATGGGATGGGCAGGAGGTTCACTTCTTACTCACTGTCTACAATTTAATTTCTAAGAAGAACACCATTTTCAGCTTAGGTATCCAGACATGAATCAAACCTAAATAATCATGTGCAGGGCAACGCCCAAATTCTGCTTTAAATGTTGAATGCAAATGGAGGCACAGGCAATAAAGGATCTAATGTTTTGCTATTAGCCATGGTAACCAGAAAAACGTTTTACCAAGGTGAGTGATAATACACCCCATTCGCCTAAAAGATAACCCCCATTCACTTATCGGGTTCGCTTTAACCTTGTAAAGGATTTTACATATTATTTCTCTGAGTATTGTTTGGAGTGATGAACAGAAATGTTATACAGTGGAACCTCCCTTACAAGACCTTCAAAAATCATCCAAAATGAGGTCTTATAATGAAGGGGTCTTATTAGTTAGAAGGGAGGTAAACTTAATACTTACAAAGAAGGGCAATGTCTCAGAGAAGTAGGTCTCTTATGTGGGATGGAGTGTGAGAAATGTTTTACGTCCTCTCGGTCATAGACACATATGGGACATAATGTGGGATGGAGTCTTATAATGGGAGGTCTTATAAGGGAGGTTCCACTGTAATCAGAATTTGGAGAAATGAGTGTACGTGTGTGTATGCTGGGTCTGTTCTTTCCCACTATGATGACTTTCCCGGGTCATATATATAGCAGAGATGGCAGCTGCTATTCTGTCAGGCTGGGCAAGAATTTATTTATACTTATAGTGGAAATGCCTTGCCCAGGGTACATCCTCACTCTCTCGGCCAAAGGGATTTGAGGGCAGCTGGAATGGAGGAAGGTCCCCAAAGGCCAGCCAGTCCCTTTTGGCTGCATCACCAAGAGCCAGCCAGTGCAGACTGAAATTAGTGAATCATGCAAGGACAAATTCACGAAATTTGGAAGTTAAAACTTGATCATCGTTAAGAAACAAGATTTGGATTCTTTAAAAGTGTTTACTAACAATATTTTGATTCTTTTTGTTTTACTCCATTAGTCCATCTCCTGGTTCAAGGGCGGATCTGAGGGGGGTTCCAGACCCCCCCCCCTCCCCTTTGCCCCAAGCATACAAGGGTAAACGTAAGAAAATGGCTCCATTTATGCCTTAAAAATCCCCAAAAAGCAACATTTTCTGGGGGCTTTGCCCCCTTGGCTCTACACCGTAACCCAGGACCTATGCAGCTCCCTGGACTTCCCGCGGAAACCCCCTCTTGCAAATCATTTAGTCCGCCCCTGAGGTTTAGGTTTTATTTTGTAAGGGGAAAAACATTTTGTTTACCACTAGCACAGTACCAGTAGAGTACATTCGTTCATTTCAAAGCATGAAATGGAAGCAGAATAGGTGGTAAGGAGAGAGCAGCCCAATAGGGCATTTACTACATGAGGATGACCTTGAAATTCACTGCTCAAGTTGAATTTAGAGAGTTGAATTAGAAAGGTCAGCATAACTCGGGCAGAACGACTGCGGGCAAATTAGTAGTCTAGCATTGGCCACTGAAAGTAGGGTTATTAATGCCCTTGACGGCAAGAGTTAAGCCCTTTGTTGGTCAGTATCCAAAAGGGCATTCTACTCTTGCAAAAGGCAGCCATTAACTGATTAAGTGGCCTCAAATAGGGTTATTGGTGAGAGTTATGCCCTTGTTTGGTCAGTACTCAACCATCTTCCCCTGGGAACCCATGAAGGGCATTCACTCTTGCAAAAGATGTTCTTTGCATTGGCCAATAGAGAATGAACACTCGTGGCAAATGCCCTATTGACTAACCTCCTGTGATTACTAATCAGTGGACCACGTTGCAGCAGAAAGGGGGAAAATCAATCAAAGATTAGCACTGTGTGGCCCGTTCCATTGGCAGTAATGCAGAATTGTCAGGCACAGGGTCTGAGCGAACACACTATCAACCTGATGTGGTGTTACTGTTAGGAGTTGTACTTGCAGTAAAAATAGTTACTAAAATAGTTAACAACTGGAAGGAGTTTTGCATGACTAAACTATATTGCATTTGTAATTTAATACAAAGCAAGTGTGTGTGTGTGTGTGTGTGTGTGTGTGTGTGTGTGTGTGTGTGTGTGTGTGTGTGTGTGTGTGTGTGTGTGTGTGTGTGTGTGTGTGTGTGTGTGTTGTGTGTGTTTATGTGTGTGTGTGTGCATGCTTGTGTGTATGCTTGTGTGCATGCATATGTGTGTGTATACATACAAGTATGTGTGTGTGCACATGCGCATAAGCGTGCATGGGTGGAACGGTGGTGGAAGTGGGTGGGTGTGTGAGCCTGCTTTAATGGCATGCTTAATTCCCATCATACCTTAAAGCATTATAACAATAACATCAGTCACATAGCTTACACATCAGAATACAAACACTTTTACAAACTACAACAGTTCATAAAACTTCTGACTGGTGAACATGGAGGGAAAAAACACTAATGTCCACTTTCAGACAGCCTCCTAGGGCCCAGGGACCCCCATTTGGGGGTCTATGATGCACTAAAATTCTAAAGGACCCTCTAAAAAAAATGTGCAGGAGGGTCCCAGGGATGCACTAGAAAAATTATTTTTAAGCATTCACAATGCCACTAGGACCCTCTTTCCCGCCTCTATGACCCTCTATCCTGTAAGTGAAGGAGTCCCTGGGACCCCTTGTTTTGCGTGACGATTGGGAGCCCTGGACAGCTAAACACAACTGACTCCAATTTTTAGTCCGTCACCAAGACGGACTATTGCGATGGGCTGGTTTGTATTTTTGTTTGTTTGGTTTTTTTTTGTTTGGTTTTTTTTTTGTCTGTCCCAAGGATATATCTCCCGAACCGCTTGACCGAATCGCGTCAAATTTTGTGTGAAGGTGTGCCTCCTTAATAGGAAGAGATCGGCGCAAACCATTTTGCCGTCGTGACCTTGACCTTGACGTATGACCTTGAAAACCGAAAATCTATTTTTAGCCATATCTCGGGCACCGATCAACATAGGATGTTGAAACTTGGTATGAAGGTGGTTTTTGGCTTAATGCCGTTCGTTCTGATGATGGCATACCGATCAAGGTCAAGGTCAAGGTCAAAAAGATCGCTGGAGCCTGAAAATCGGAGGGTCATTTTTTTCTCCTTCTGTCTGTCCCAAGGATATCTTTCGAACGCGGTTGACAGAAATCACGTCAAATTGTGTGTGCTGGTGTGTCACCATGAGAGGAAGGCATCCGTGCAAACCATATTGCCGCAGGTCCTGACCTTGACCTTGGCGTACGACCTTGAAAAACCGAAAATCTTTCAGGGGCCATAACTCCCACACCGTTAGTGTTAGAGTCTTCAAATTTGGCATGAAGGTACTTTGGCTTATGCCCGTTCTGATGGTGGCATACCGATCAAGGTCAAGGTCAAGGTCACGGTCCGGGCGATCCGTAGGCCTTGAAAGTGGTAGGGGTCTAAAAATTGGGTTTTAGCCATATTTTCCACATTTGTACTTGACAGAAGCGCTTCAGATTGTGTGTGGTACTGTAATAATACCCTAGAGAAGAAAACATCCGAGCATAAATTATCACCATGCTGACCTTGACCTTGAAGTGTGACCTTGAAAACCGAAATTTCCTTCTTTGCGCTATATGTTTCATTCTTCTTCAAGCTGTATCTCGTGAACTAGAAGACAGAATCACTTCCAATTTTGTGTCAGGATGTGACACTCCTACGGGGTGTCGCAAGTGCGTGGCATTGCTGGTGACGGACATGATCTGCCGCTCGGCGACGCCCTTGTTTTTATTTATTTATTCATTATTAATGCAGTGATCCACAACGGTAGATACTCAGATAGTACTGTGGAGTAATGGCTGTCTGACTGCCTGAGGCCAGCAATGATCTTTGTGCAATCCACGAGACGAATGCTCTAAATGTAACCTTACCTAAATACAGTAGAACCTCCCTTATTAGACCTCCCATTATAAGACTCCCTCCCACTTAAGACCTACTTTTCTGAGACATTGCCATTCTTTGTAAGTATTAAAATTACCTCGTCTTATAAGACCCCTCCCTTATAAGACCTCATTTTGGATGATTCTTTGAAGGTCTTATAAGGGAGGGAGTTTTCCACTGTATCAACTATCCAGTAGGCAAGAGGAATTCTTCTTTAAAACAGCTGCTGGTTGAGGTTCGAATATATTCATTCAGCAGAAATAATGTTCAACCTTCAATTTGAAATGTTAGTCAACCAATGAATCATGGCCACTGCCAGCATCTTTCTGCCACCATCGTGACCATGTCTTTTTTCTTTCTTTTTGCACACTAAACTGCAAAACTATCAATTGAATTTGAAGCTTACTTTTTCAATTTACAGAATAATAAAAAGGAACCACTTAAATTGTAAATGCTGCATGCATGAAAATGGTACACACTGATCAATCACAAAGTAAAGTACAGATAAGGTATTACCAGTATTCTCACAACTCCTAAGCAACCTAAGCACTTAAGAGCATGGAATGTTTGTTTTTGTGTAAAGAGTACTTGTCATTCGGAGACCATATTCCTTCTTAGACAAGAAGTGAGACAAAGTATTTGTGTTTTATGTATAAATTTACAATGCAGGCTACATACATCTACCATAATGTAATTTAATGAGTCATGATATTTCAAAATATCTATTGTGAAGCAAACAAGACATTTTGAGTCGTAGTAACTCGGAACAGCTACTGTAGCCTAAATATAACTTCATTAGTCACGATCCTAAATGGGTCGCAGACAAAATGTTCATCATTTCTCTTTCTCGCTTTGCAGTCAGATGTCCACTCAATCACATTTTGTCATCGGTTGCCATAAACATAGCATGACATGTCAAGAGTTAAATAATGATGAACAATGGTTGTACCAATATACTGCGCAGAGAGATAGAGTCGTGACCAAAAACAAGACTATTTAGCAGATATACATTTTTTTTATTAATTATATCTTAATTCTTGGTAGGAATACTACATCTATGCCAATAATTAATATCTCAGTAAAGTAAGATGTGCCACACCCCCCCCGTCCCCCCCCCCCCCCCCCCCCACATTTCTCGGTTCATTGTATTTTTCCGTTTTTGCCTTCTTACCATACTAAAGCTGTATTTTAGGAACATTTTCAGCTAATTCTCTTTTGGAATACTCCCTAAACCCTAAACCTACCATACCCCCACTATTTACTGCAGTACGAACCTGCTATTGTCCCAGGTTGTCTTCGTTGCGTCTTTTCATCTTACAGTTGGGGAGTAGGGTTAGGGTTAGTATAGGGTTTTAGTATCCAAAAAGGTTATTGCTACAAAAGGTTCCTAAAATACAGCTTTTAGTATGGTAGAAAGGCAAAAATTGAAAAATACAATTTACCGAGAATTGTTGGGGGGGGGGGGGGGGGGGGGCCATCTTGACCTTTACCAATATCTCGTTATTACTATTTAAGTCATACTCATAGTACTTTTTATTGGGGCAGGGAGGGGGTGGAGGGGGGTAGTGTTTTCAGTGGAAGTTGTTTTGCTTGCCTGATTGTTGGTGCAATTGTGGTGCATGCTTTTTCCTGGGGGGAAGGGGGGGAGTAAGGGTGTGGAAAGGGATGTTGTCTTAAGGGGTGGTTGG
>CM065687.1:27061766-27065628 GCA_017654935.2 Phymorhynchus buccinoides | reverse complement strand
CGCGGAGTGCGAGACGCAGAGGAGAGTAGGGCCGAAGAGCGGCTGAGGGCCGCGAAGAGGCGCGAGAGAAGGAGGATGAGAGCGACTGTCTTTGGGGAGGTGAGAGAGAGGAGAGCGCGCGAGAGGAGGATGGAGCGAGTGAGCGAGCGGGGAGCGCGCGCGGACCACGCGCGCGAGGCGCGATTGAGAGAGAGCGAGACGCGGAAGGAGAGGAGAGAGGAGGGGGAAGAGAGGAACAGGAAGGGGAGACAGAGAGCTGTGGGTAGAGGCGAGGAGAGGGACGAAGAGAGGCAGTGGAAGAGCAGGGGAAGAGATGAGAGGGAGCGCGAGTGAAGGAGGGAGCGCGAGGGAGCGAGGCGAAGAGAGGAGCGGGAGACAGGCGGCGAAAGGTGGGAAGAGGGAGAGCGCGCTCGAGCGCTATAAAGAATAGGATCGTCTTAGTGTCTTTGTCCAGTTATCTCTATCGGATCTATTATGGTTACTCTCCGTGTTTGCGATTTTTCTTGCATTCTGGCTTAGTGCATGCTCATTATGCAGGTCGTACTCTCGATTCACTTTTGAGATCGACGGTAGCAGACTTATGAGATGATTGATCGATTCGGATCGGGTTCAGTGTTTGTAGATGTTAATGGATTGATTTTCCCCTGTAGTTTTTTTTTCCGATCTCCCTCTGCGCATCGAGAGACGGAGCGCACGAGGAGTAGAGCAGACCGAGCACCGCCCTACTGCCTGTGCATCCCTTTCTCCCTTCGGTTTTTTTGATGAGAGAGAGGCAGACCGGAGATGGAGAGAGCAGAGAGAGGGCAGAAGAGAGAGCAGAGGGAGAGAGGAGGAGAGAGAGGGAGAGAGAGAGAGAGGGAGAGAGAGAGAGAGCGCAGAGCAGAGAGAGAGAGATAGACCCCGCCCACCCGGGGTGAACCGGGGACTGTGGGTGTAAGTTGTATCTACTTTCAGTTCCTAATACCATCTAAACAATTTGCTGCACATTAAACTTCATGAAAAGAAACAAACGTATACGTAAATAGCATTATCATAATTAGTGAAGAACCGGTAGGGGCTTGCACACGCGCACACACACACACCCACACACACATGCAACAACACTACACGCATGCACACACAACACACACACCACTACAAAACACCCTAGCGCACACACACACATTCACACTACACACCATCCACACTACACTACAGAATATACCCACACACCACCACACATGCACTACACACCCATCATTCAATCACCACACACATCACTCACACCCCATCACTCACACAGCACACCACACACACACACACACACACCACACACACACACATGCACACACACAACACACACACACACACACACACACACAACTACACACACACAACACACACACACACACCAACACACCACACACACACACACAGGGTCTCAACGTTAGTTGACCCAATAATGTTTAAACCACGCTACCTACGATCATCATAAGTATTGTAAGAACCGGGAGTGGGCTTCTCCACACGCGCACGGCGCACGCACCCGCACACTCACGCACGCACGCACGCACGCGCACGCGCACACGCACGCACGCACACGCCACGCTCGCACACACACAAACACAAACACACACAACACATCAAACTAACATCACATCTTTTCACACAACACACACACACACACACACACACAGGGCATAACAAACAAGCAGTCCTCGTTTCGATCCCAATATACTCTCGTTCCGTAAAAAGTGCCAGTACCAAACAAAGAAGCAAAGCCTGGTCAGTAGAATGTCCCTGCTCTGAGAAAAACAAAAATTCACCATTACACTGACTTATCGTTGCGTACATCACAAAAGTTGAACAATAACGTTTGACGCAAGCGTTTTGTCAAAGCATCCCTTCTTCGGCTTTGCACTTACGTTACTCCTCTTTCACTCCTCTTTCAGCCAAGAGCGTTACGAACGTTACATGGTTCTGACAGCGATAGAGATAAGAATGTCAGATGTCGCTACAGCGCGCATCTTGTTAACCGTGGTTATGACGTCAAAGCAGAAGAAGTGCAGAAGAGAAATGAGGGGGGGGGGGGGGGAGGAGGGGCGGAGGGGGAGGGGGTGCGGGGAGGTTGGGGTGGAGGGCGGAGGAGGAGGAAGGAGGTAGGAGGAGTGAGAGAGGAGAAAAAGACGAAGAATGAGAGAGCATAAGGAGGATAATAAGGGGAGGAGGAGGAGGAGGGGAAAAGAAAGAAGACAGACTAATTACAGAAGAAGAAGAGAGTATTATGAGGAGGAGTAGGAGGAGGAGTACCGGCCGGTAGGCGGAGTCATTCTTCCAGGACGGAGGAGGACGACGAGAAGAAGAGAAGAAGAAAGAGAAGAAAGAAGAAGAAGAAGAAGAAGAGAAGAAGAAAGAGAAGAAAGAAGAAGAAAGAGAAGTCTCCGGTCTGCGATCTTCTGTTACATTCTTATTGCGTCTCCACTTGCGGCGATAAACTTACTCCTTCATCATCCGCCTTATGCTTCTGATCTTCGGACCTGTTACATGTATTATGTTGTTCTATTGGGAAGGACGGGACACAGAGAGAGAGAGAGAGAGAGAGAGAGAGAGAGAGAGAGAGAGAGAGAGAGAGAGAGAGAGAGAGAGCAGATAGAAGAGAGAGAGACAGACAGAGAGAGAGAGACAGACCGACAGAGAGAGAGGGTTTGGAGAGCGAGAGGAGACAGACGACAGACAGACAGACAGGAGAGATACAGAAACAACATTGTCCAAGTCATAAGGACGGGACACAGAGAGAGAGACTGAGGGAAAATATGGAGAGGAGTGGGACAGACAGAAAGACAGACAGACAGACAGAGACAGAAACAACATTGTTAAGTCACAAGGGCGGGACATGGAGACAGAGACTGAGGGGGAAATGTGGAGAGGTGTGGACAGACAGAAAGACAGACAGACAGAGACAGAAACAACAATGTCAAGTCACAAGGACAGGACAGGGAGACAGAGACTGAAGAAAAACGTGGAGAGGAGTGGGACAGACAGAAAGACAGACAGACAGACAGACAGAGACAGAAACAACAATGTCAAGTCATAAGGACGGGACAGGGAGACAGAGACTGAAGAAAAACGTGGAGAGGAGTGGGACAGACAGAAAGACAGACAGACAGACAGAGACAGAAACAACAATGTCAAGTCATAAGGACGGGACAGACAGAGAGACAGAGACTGAGGGGAAATGTGGGGAGGAGTGGGACAGAAAGACAGACAGACAGACAGACAGACAGACAGACAGAGACAGAAACAACATTGTCGAGTCATAAGGACGGGACAGACAGAGAGACAGAGACTGAGGGGAAATGTGGGGAGGAGTGGGACAGAAAGACAGACAGACAGACAGACAGACAGAGACAGAAACAACAATGTCAAGTCATAAGGACGGGACAGACAGAGAGACAGAGACTGAGGGGAAATGTGGGGAGGAGTGGGTAATTGTAGGGGGGGGGAGGGGGAGGGGGGGGGGAGCGGGTGTGGCGAGGGGAGGGGGACGGGTGATGGGAGCGGGGGTGGTTGTTTTTTTCGGGGGCGGGGGAAGGGAGGGGGTTGTTGTTCAAAGATGTGCAGCGTAAGTTAGCAAGGCTGACAAAGCCACTTGTGCTGGTTTTTAGGGCAGATTGGTGGCATGGGAATTTGTTGTTTTGTGCAGCGTGTTGTGTTAGTTTTGTTTTTTTTTGTTTTTGATTAATGTTTTTTCTTTTGTTTTTATTTTTTTGTTTTTTTGGGAATGTTTTTTTTTGATTTTTTTGATTTGTTTTGTGTTTTTTTTTTTTTTTTGTTTGTGTTTTTTTTTGTTTTTTGTTGTGTTTTTTGTTTTTTTTTATTTGTG
>CM065687.1:27051766-27056766 GCA_017654935.2 Phymorhynchus buccinoides | reverse complement strand
CGCCTGAGTCGCTTAGACCAAATCACGAAATTTCCACAATACAAGCCTTTTTATTTACAGCTTACCAAAAGGAGTTTCGCTCACCACAAAAGAAATAGCTCCATTTTTCTTTTTACTGCACAACAAGAACAACAAGCTTCAACCACTCAAGTGGCCTCCACCCACCCCCTCCAAAATGGCTTCTCTCTCCGGCAACTCCGCCAAGGAGGAATCGCCGATTGGACGGCTTGATTTCTAAGAAACCAGAGCAGAGTGAGTGTTCCGATCCTTGAGAAGGCTGTCTTTCTGGTGACCTCGACGTGTTTCTTGCAAACACTCACCCGTCAGGGTGCACCTTTAAAGAAAAGAGTTGTGGAAGTCGAAAACAAAAATCCCCCCGTGGGAATACCGGGGGGTCTTTTGTATAAATAGTTTCCCCACCTTCTGGAAGTTCTGTGCTTGTAACTTCCTCCTCATCTGTCACTCTCTTTGACTCTGCCTTTTCCCTTTGCTTACTGTCATCTAACTATCTTTCTGCCTTACCACCGGTCCATTTCTCCAGCCTCAAGTGGGTGGGTTTTTTTCACGAAACGCTTTCAAAAAGATAAATTTCCTCCAACCGAAGTCGGACTTTGCTGGGCCTAGCTATTTTCTTAAGCTAGGCGCATAACGGCATGCAGCATGATGCATCGGCGCTCGTATTAATTGACAGGGAAACCGTCTGAGCGATCGAAGAAGAGAAAAAAGAAAACAAGGGATAGGCTCGGATGTTTTCTACTCTAGGGTATACAGTGCCACACACACAATCTGAAGCGCTTCTGTCAAGTACAAAATAATGTGGAAAATACGGCTTAAACCCCCCATTGTTATACCCCTACCGATCTCCCTGACCTTGACCTTGACCTTGATCGGTCTGCCATTATCAGAACGGCCATAAGTACCTACATGCCAAGTTCGAAGACTCTAAGACCAACGGTGTGGAAGTTATGGCCCCTTAAAGAGTTTCGGTTTTCAAGGTCATACGCCAATGCCAAGGTCAGGACGGCGATAATTTATGCGCGGATGCCTTCCTCCCATGGTGGCACGCCACCACACAAAATTTGAAGCGATTCGGTCAAGCGGTGCGGGAGATATCCTTGGGACAGACAGAAAGAGAAGAAAAAAAACCAGAAAAAAAAACAGAAAAAAAAGAAACATACACGAACGAATTCATACTCCTTTGCGATCGTAGATCGGCAAAGGACAACAACAACAACAAAACGTATAAACGCTGTTGCCCACAATTTCTCCCGAGAAGCAACACTCACCGTTTCAGTTTAGCAAACCCGCCTAAATGTCCCCAGAGTTAGGAATCGGGTAATGAGTTATTGTTGATAGTATAGCCTACTGACCTTATCACGTGCCTGTGTGCGTGCTTGGCGTGCGTGAGTGCGTGAGTGCGTGTTCCAGAATACTCGCGTTCGGTCCAGTGTGTGTGCTACGTGTGCGCGTACATGCGTGCGTGCGTGCGTGTGTGTGTGCGTGCGTGCGTGTGTGTGGGGGGGGAGGGGGAGGGGTTGTGTGTGTGTGACAATAACAACAATAACAATAACAATAGTTTTTAATCAGTCTTTTCAGGCCATCTGGTCCATAATGACCTGGAGAAAGAGCGAAAAAGATCCAACATCAAAAGTGTGTGTGTGTGTGTGTGTGTGTGTGCGTTGTGTGTGTGTGTGTGTGTGTGTGTGTGTGTGTGTGTGTGTGTGTGCGTGTGCGTGCGTGCGTGTGCGTGCGTGTGCGTGTGCGTGCGTATGTGCGTGTGCGTGTGCGTGCGTGTGCGTACGTGCGTGCGTGCGTGTGTGTGTGTGTGTGCGCGCGCGCGCGTGTGTGTACGTTCATGTATGTGTGTGTTGTGCGCGCGATCGAGCATGTGTGTGTGTGTGTGTGTGTGTGTGTGTGTGTGTGTGTGTGTGTGTGTTGTGTGTGTGTGTGTGTGTGTCTCTGTCTGATTATGTCTGTCTGTACATGTGCATGTTGTGAGTGTTTGTCCGTGTGTGTGTATGTGTCTGTCTATGTCTTTATGTATGTATTTCTGTATGTGTGTGTGTGTGTGTGTGCGTGTGTGTGCGTGCGCGCGCACGCGTGTGTATGTGTCTCCGTGCGTCTGCTTATATCCAAGCTACTACCACAGCACGCCTAATCGATGACTGCGTATGTCATGGATTTCCAATTAGGTTTTAAGGGCCAGCCACACGTACGCTAAAATCGCACGACTGTACGATGCGATTCGATCACGCGTCGGTCTCGAAGAACTTGATGTGATTCGCGCTTCGAGACCACGTGATCGAATCATATCGTACAGTCGTGCGATTTCAGTGATCGTGTGGCTGGCTCGCTCTTGCTGTACAATGTAATGAAAACGGCAAAGAGACAGTCAAACGCTTAAAGGGGAAACAACCGATCCCAGGGATCGGTATCTTGCTCGTCAGGAAAGCTCTGCCTCGCGGTGGCTCGCACAACAGGGAACAAAGAAGAAGGGCGAACCGTCTCTCTCGCCAGCTGTAATTCAAATGCGACGCTCGCGCGGAACGGAAATTCTGCTAAACGTCCTCCTCCGGGTCTGGAACAGACACATACTATGGGACTTCGGTAGACATAAAGATGGTGGGAACGATCCTGGAGGCAGTGCCCGGAGGCAGTGCAACACCAGGAAACTCCCGATTTTTTAAAAGTACAGACGTACTCTTATGATGTGGCACGCGCTCTAAAGATGTTGGGAACGATCCTGGAGGCAATGCCCGGAGGCAGTGCAACACCAGGAAACTCCCGAATTTTTAAAAGTACAGACGTACATGTGGCATGCGCTCGATGGAATTCTGCTTAACGTCCTCCGATCTGGAACAGACACATATGGGACATTATTATAAAGATGTTGGGAACGATACTGGAGGCAATGCCCGGAGGCACTACAACACCAGGAAAATCCCGACTCTTTAATAATACAGATGTGTACACAATTGTTCATGAATTGTACATAAACTGCGCTCAGCGCTTCCCCTCTTGTATAGTCCGGTCGCGGGTTTAATGAATGCAGTCACGTATTTCGACCAGTCTCTCTACCACACTCAAGGTCCCATTTTCCCAACTTTCTAGATCAAGTTATTCATTGCTGCCACCATTAACCCATCAAACAGCTTAGATTAACCCCTTGATTGCCGTATAGCGTACCACGTACTGCTGAATAATTAGTCATTGATTGACATTAGGTCAGGTCAGGTCAATTAGTCATTGATTTGGTATTAGCCTCTACTGTATCTTAGCCAAGCGAGAAAGCGTGCGTCGAACTGAAAGTCATAGAGACTAAAAGTCGTATTTGTAAAAATAAATATATATATTTATTTTATTTAAGAAAATTTATATAGCGCTTCAACCTTTAACCCTTTCACCACCAATGTCGCATTTTTGCACCACAATGATTCATTTTAACACCCATGTCACTAAAAGGCATTACACCAGGGTCTGTTATCCAAAGAGCCTATTGTCTTAATTTTGGAGGTAAGGGTAATAAAGGGTAATAGGCCTTACGTTATACGTCATAGAGGAATCCTCAATATTGCAGATTTTGTTGTCTACCCAGGTAAGTTTAATGGAAATGTTTTGCTGATAAATGGCTGGCGGTGGAGGGGTTAAAGGTGGACCTTGACGGGTGAGTTTTTGCAAGAAACACGTCGAGATCACCAGAAAGACAGACTTTCATAGGATCGGAACACTCCCTTTGCTCTGGTTTCCTAGAAATTAAACCGTCAAAACGGCGATTCCTCCTTGGCGGAGATGCCGGCGAGAGTAGCCCTTTTGGATGGGGTGGGTGGAGGCCACTCATTGTGGTTGAAGCGTTTTCCTTTTTGTAGTGCGGTGGAAAAAAAAATGAAGCTGTTTCCTTTGTTGTGAGCGAAACACCTTCAGATAAACTGTATAACATTTTTTTTAAAAATATCAATAACAACTCGTGCAAACGATTTGGCGGCCATTAGAAAAGAGACGGCACACGCCTTCTCTTTGGGTGAAAGAATTTGACTTCCAGCACCTCCACCAAGGAGGAATCGCCAATTTGACGGTTTGATTTCTAGGAAACCAGAGCAAGATGAGAGTTGCAATCTCTGTAAAGGGTGTTTTCCTGGTGATCTCGACGTGTTTCTTACAAAAAAACTCATCCGGCAGGTTTGCCAACATGCCCCTTTAAGCTCTTGGACCTGTCACCACAAAAGTAATGAGTCGTAATGTCACAGGGGTCAATTTAGGGTAAAGGTAAAGATGTGCCACCCCCTTGCATTTCTCGGTTAATTGTATTTTTCCGTTTTTGCCTTTCTTACCATACATAAAACTGTATTTTAGGAATATTTTTAGCTAATAACCTTTTTTGAATACTAACCCTATCCCTAACCCTAGCCCTAACCCTAACCCTAACCCCCCACACTGCAGTACACCGCGATTTGTCACAGTTGTGGTTCGTTGCGTTTTTCCGTCTTATAGGGTGGGGGGTAGGGTTAGGGTTAGGGCTAGGGTTAGGGATAGGGTTAGTATTCTAAAAAGGTTATTAGCTAAAAATGTTCCTAAAATACAGCTTTATGTATGGTAAGAAAGGCAAAAACGGAAAAAAAAAAAAATACAATTAACCGAGAAATGTAGGGGAGGGGTGTGTGGCACATCTTAATCATTAGTTTGCATCGAAAGAGCTTCCCAACAAACAAACCAAAATGTGTTAATTGGATACTTTGTTGCAAAGTTATGAAGATTTTGAAGTCGTATACTCAAGGATCGGCGAAATGAGAAGATGGAACTGGAGAGTTTTCAAAAATGTGTAAGAAAACAGTCAGATGTTTGTAATAAAAACACGTTTTTTAAGACAGAAAGGATCGGTTTTGTTTTCACACTTCAATACTTCTAGGTGAGGTAGAGAAAGACGTATTATTGTTCAAAAGTAATAAGTCAAAATCTGGAAATTGATGATTTGACGCCCTTCCATCTAAAATTGCCCTTGGGGC
>CM065687.1:27044266-27046766 GCA_017654935.2 Phymorhynchus buccinoides | reverse complement strand
GTTTTGGTATTTGGTATACTGTAGTCACAGAGACTTATCTCTGTGAAATTCGGGCTGCTCTCCCCCGGAGAAAACGTCGCCGCAAGTGCAGCGCCTATCTAATTTGTTTTCGTCTTTTTTTGTTTCTTTTTTTTGGGGGGGAGGGCACAGGATAAGGAGGGGATGTGGGCACACTTGGAAAACCTAGCGGGATTTTCCCCTGCTCGTACCGACTTTCAGCTGCCGTGAGATTTTTACGTGCGTGAAGCGCACTGGGTCAGACTAGCTTTAAGTCCCCCATCCGAAGGACTGGACGTTCAGTTCGATTTTCCTGTCAAACTAGAAAGAAAGGGCGAGGAAATGCCGGGATTCGAACCCGTGTCACTGACTCACGCTGCAGTCACGCATTAAATTTGGCAGGCGAAAGTCTCAACCCCTCTGCCAACTTTCTCCCCATGCATGCATGTGTGACATCAACTTATATGATGCACGAACGAGAAAGGGAATACCTGGTAAACAAAAAATATAAAAAATAAACAAACAAACAAACAAAATACTCTACAAGTGCAAAAGTGACGATATTGTATTAACGAGAGAAAAACCCCACAACAGAACATGTCATATTTTATTTCAACCGAAACGCCTTTTTCAAACAACATAGAAAAAAAGCACAGGAACCAATTATACTCCCCCCTCATCTTCACAAGTCAAGCAGTCTCCGAATCAAAAAGAAAAAAAAAAGAAGAAAGATCAATAAACAGTCGCAGACAAACAGACAAACAAACAAGCGCGAAATCGCAATAGTTTGTGGCACGCGGTCTATTTTTACCACTCCAATCATGAGTCACCTCCCCTGGCTTTTCAATAATTTTAATCTGTAAACCAGAATGTTATCTCTGCACCATTTCGTAACTTTTTATATCTTTTGGAAAACATTTAAAACTATGTATCCTACTTATACTCATCGAAAGAAGCACCGCATACTCGTCGTGTCTGTTGTAGTGTCTGTATTACGTATGTTTATTATTTTGTACGCTTTTAAAATACATCATTTTAAAGAGTGGCCTGAATTTGAAGTGTAGTCTCGATTTGAAGTGCGACAATTTTGTCAATATGTGCGACAATTTTGGACCGACCGACCGACCGACCGACAGACGGACCGACCGACCGACCGACCGACTAAGTGAGTTATAGGTTTGTGACTTGAGCCACAAACAAAAAGACAGAAGACAGAAGACATCTCAAAGACGGACAAGAAAGCAAACGGAGAAGAGGGGGCATCTGATGTCAAATCTGCAGCATCAAGCCTTCAACCCTTGAGAATGAGATTACAATAATATTCACCACGGATACTAAACAGGCTAATGTTGAATCTGCCTTCCCAGTGGGGATACCGGGGGGTGTCTTTCGTAAAACAAATAGTTCCCCCACCTTCTGGAAGTTCTGCGCTTGTAACTTCCTCTCTAATCCGCCACTCTCTTTGACTCTGCCTTTTCCCTTTGGCTTACTGTCATCTGCTATCTTTCTGACTTCTTTGGCCCCATTCTCCTGCCTTTTTTTTCAAAACAAATCTTCCAGATACTTTTTTCTCCTTTGAGCTCCTTTGAAATCGGAATGTGTCGGCTGTACGCAGCGGGGAGACCAGTGGAACCTGAACGCCAGACACCTACGTACCTTACCCATTGTGGCCATATGGCCTGGGAACACAGAAGAAGAAGAAGAATCTGCCACTTGGAATACGAAGGTTAAACCTGATTGACAGAAACCACTATTCGTCTTCAAGCATAATGACCAGGAGATGCTATCATAATAAAAGGAATAACTAAAGGCTTTCTCAGGCTTACTATTAAGGCTTATACGGGCAAATAAATAAAGACTTATACATCGGAACCTCCCTGATAAGTCCTTCAATAATATCATCCAAAAATGAGGTCTAAAAAATTGGAGGGGGTTGTATAAAGGAGGTAGTTTTAATACTTACAAAGAAGGGCTATGTCTCAGAGAAGGGTCTTATAAGGAGGGGTCTTCTAAGGGAGGTTCCTCTGTAGTATCTTCCGATTTTACTTACAAAGAAGGGCAATGTCTCAGAGAAGTAGGTCTTGGTCTTAGTGGGAGGGGGAGTCTTATAACGAGGGGTCTTATAAGGGAGCTTCCTCTGTAGTATCTTCTGGTGTTACTTACAAAGAAGGGCAATGTCTCAGAGAAGTAGGTCTTAAGCGGGAGGGGGGGGTCTTATAACGAGGGGGTCTTATAAGGGAGGTTTCCACTGTAGTATCTTCTGGTGTACTTACAAAGAAGGGGCAATGTCTCAGAGAAGTAGGTCTTAAGTGGAGGGGGTCTTATAATGGGGGTCTTAAAAAAGGGAGGTTCCACTGTATGAACCTTCCGGTTTCACTTACAAAGAAGGGCAATGTCTCAGAGAGGTAGGTCTTAAGCGGGAGTGAGTCTTATAACGAGGGGTTTTATAAGGGAGCTTCCACAGTAGTACCTTCCGGTTTTACTTACAAAGAAGGGCATACGT
>CM065687.1:27027307-27029807 GCA_017654935.2 Phymorhynchus buccinoides | reverse complement strand
TTCCTTCCTTTCTTCTTTCTTTCCTTCCTCCTTCTCTCCTTCCTTCCTTCTTGTCTTCCTCCCTTCTCTTTCCTTCCTTCCTTCCTTCCTTTCTTCCTTCCTTCCTTCCTTCCCTTGCCTCGTTAATTTGAAATGCTACAACGCGGAGCTAAGCATACAGTCTGAATCAATTATTTCCGAACATTAGCATAGCTTAAGTCCGTTGGAAATAGTACAAGATTCAAACAGCTGACAAAAACAAGCTTGGTTAAACTTTCCCCCGACGTTTCGTCTCTCGACTTTTCCAGGGGTCTCTTTATTCTGAACAAGTTGTGGCCAGTACAAATGACATTTTCTTGTTCCACACCTGAATAAAACTCACCAAAAATAAGTACAGGTAAATGCCAGGTTGTCAATAGTACAATATTTATTAAGCCAGCATGCAGTACCCTTTTTGTTCAGGCAAAAACCGGAAGGTTCATACAGTGGAACCTCCCTTATAAGACCCCTCGTCATAAGACTCCCCCTCCCGCTTAAGACCTACTTCTCTGAGACATTGCCCTTCTTTGTAAGTAAAACCGGAAGGTACTACAGTGGAAGCTCCCTTGTAAAACCCCTCGTTATAAGACTCACTCCCGCTTAAGACCTACTTCTATGACACGTAGCCCTTCTTTGTAAGTAAAACCGGAAGGTACTACTGTGGAAGCTCCCTTGTAAAACCCCTCGTTATAAGACTCACTCCCGCTTAAGACCTACCTCTCTGAGACATTGCCCTTCTTTGTAAGTGAAACCGGAAGGTTCATACAGTGGAACCTCCCTTTTTTAAGACCCCTCGTTATAAGACCCCCTCCCACTTAAGACCTACTTCTCTGAGACATTGCCCTTCTTTGTAAGTAACACCAGAAGATACTACAGTGGAACCTCCCTTATAAGACCCCTCGTTATAAGACCCCCCCTCCCGCTTAAGACCTACTTCTCTGGTGAGACATTGCCCTTCTTTGTAAGTAACACCAGAAGATACTACAGAGGAAGCTCCCTTATAAGACCCCTCCGTTATAAGACTCCCCCTCCCGCCATAAGACCTACTTCTCTGAGACATTGCCCTTCTTTGTAAGTAAAATCGGAAGATACTACAGAGGAACCTCCCTTATAAGACACCCTTCCATTATAAGACCTACTTCTCTGAGACATTGCCCTTCTTTTGTAAGTATTAAAACTACCTCCTTTATACAACCCCCTCCAATTTTTTAGACCTCATTTTTGGATGATATTATTGAAGGACTTATCAGGGAGGTTCCGATGTATAAGTCTTTATTTATTTGCCCGTATAAGCCTTAATAGTAAGCCTGAGAAAGCCTTTAGTTATTCCTTTTATTATGATAGCATCTCCTGGTCATTATGCTTGAAGACGAATAGTGGTTTCTGTCAATCAGGTTTAACCTTCGTATTCCAAGTGGCAGATTCTTCTTCTTCTTCTGTGTTCCCAGGCCATATGGCCACAATGGGTAAGGTACGTAGGTGTCTGGCGTTCAGGTTCCACTGGTCTCCCCGCTGCGTACAGCCGACACATTCCGATTTCAAAGGAGCTCAAAGGAGAAAAAAAGTATCTGGAAGATTTTTTTGAAAAAAAAGGCAGGAGAATGGGGCCAAAGAAGTCAGAAAGATAGCAGATGACAGTAAGCAAATGGAAAAGGCAGAGTCAAAGAGAGTGGCGGATTAGAGGAAGTTACAAGCGCAGAACTTCCAGAAGGTGGGGGAACTATTTGTTTTACGAAAGACACCCCCCGGTATCCCCACTGGGAAGGCAGATTCAACATTAGCCTGTTTAGTATCCGTGGTGAATATTATTGTAATCTCATTCTCAAGGGTTGAAGGCTTGATGCTGCAGATTTGACATCAGATGCCCCCTCTTCTCCGTTTGCTTTCTTGTCCTTCTGGAGATGTCTCTGTCTTTTTGTTTGTGGCTCAAGCCACAAACCTATAACTCACTTAGTCGGTCGGTCGGTCTGTCTGTCGGTCGGTCGGTCGGTCGTCGGTCCAAAATTGTCGCACATATTGACAAAATTGTCGCACTTCAAATCGAGACTACACTTCAAATTCAGGCCACTCTTTAAAATGATGTATTTTAAAGCATACAAAATAATAAACATACGTAATACAGACACTACAACAGACACGACGAGTATGCGGTGCTTCTTTCGATGAGTATAAGTAGGATACATAGTTTTAAATGTTTTCCAAAAGATATAAAAAGTGACGAAATGGTGCAGAGATAACATTCTGGTTTACAGATTAAAATTATTGAAAAGCCAGGGGAGGTGACTCATGATTGGAGTGGTAAAAATAGACCACGTGCCACAAACTATTGCGAATTCGCGCTTGTTTGTTTGTCTGTTTGTCTGCGACTGTTTATTGATCTTTCTTCTTTTTTTTTTCTTTTTGATTCGGAGACTGCTTGACTTGTGAAGATGAGGGGGGAGTATAATTGGTTCCTGTGCTTTTTTTCTATGTTGTTTGAAAA
>CM065687.1:26999807-27022307 GCA_017654935.2 Phymorhynchus buccinoides | reverse complement strand
AAAAAAAAAAAAAAAAAAAAAAAAAGCCGAATATAAGTTATCATACTATGAAACCTTTCTGATGTGGCAACTGCTTTGCTGTGAAGTGTTGTGTTGTGCATAATAATAATATTAATGTCCTTTGCCTCAGTTTTATACTGGGCAAAGGAGTATACGTTTGTCCGCCTCATGTCTGGCTTTTTGTCTGTTTGTCTGTCCGGGCTATACTTCGTATTATTATTATTTTTTAAATTATAGCTATTTTATACAGTTTACCCAAATGAGTTTCGCTCACAACAAAGGACATAGCTCCAATTTTTTTTTTACTGCACTACAAAGAAGACAAACTATCTTCAACCACAATGAGTGACCCCTCCACCCAACCCCATCCAAAATGGCTTCTCTCTCCGGCATCTCCGCCAAGGAGGAATCGCCGTTTTGACGCGTAAAGATTTCTAGGAAACCAGAGCAAAGTGAGTGTTCCGATCCTTGAAAAGGCTGTCTTTCTGGTGATCGCGACGTGTTTCTGGCAAAAAAAACTCATCCGTCAGGGTAACCCTTATTTCCATTGCTACATAAAGTATATATGTGACCCGTCACCACAAATGAGTCGTCTTGTCCCTGGCCCCTAGGGGCAATTTTAGGTGGAAGGGGGTCGAATCATCAATTTCCAGATTTTGACTTATTACTTTTGAACAATAATACGTCTTTCTCTACCTCACCTAGAAGTATTGAAGTGTGAAAACAAAACCGATCCTTTCTGTCTTAAAAAACGTGTTTTTATTACAAACATCTGACTGTTTTCTTACACATTTTTGAAAACTCTCCAGTTCCATCTTCTCATTTCGCCGATCCTTGAGTATACGACTTCAAAATCTTCATAACTTTGCAACAAAGTATCCAATTAACACATTTTGGTTTGTTTGTTGGGAAGCTCTTTCGATGCAAACTAATGATTTAAGATGTGCCACCACCCCCCCCCTCCCCTACATTTCTCGGTTAATTGTATTTTTTCCGTTTTTGCCTTTCTTACCATACATAAAGCTGTATTTTAGGAACATTTTTAGCTAATAACCTTTTTGGAATACTAACCCTATCCCTAACCCTAGCCCTAACCCTAACCCTACCCCCCACCCTATAAGACGGAAAAACGCAACGAACCACAACTGTGACAAATCGCGGTGTACTGCAGTGGGGGGTAGGGTTAGGGCTAGGGCTAGGGTTAGGGATAGGGTTAGTATTCTCTAAAAAAGGTTATTAGCTAAAAATGTTCCTAAAATACAGTTTTATGTATGGTAAGAAAGGCAAAAACGGAAAAATACAATTAACCGAGAAATGCAGGGGGTGGGGGGGGGGGGTGGCACATCTTTACCTTTACCCTAAATTGACCCCTGTGACATTACGACTCATTACTTTTGTGGTGACAGGTCCAAGAGCTTAAAGGGGCATGTTGGCAAACCTGCCGGATGAGTTTTTTTTGTAAGAAACACGTCGAGATCACCAGGAAAACACCCTTTACAGAGATTGCAACTCTCACTTTGCTCTGGTTTCCTAGAAATCAAACCGTCAAAACTCGGCGATTCCTCCTTGGCGGAGGTGCTGGAAGTCAAATTATTTCACCCAAAGAGAAGGCGTGTGCCGTCTCTTTTCTAATGGCCGCCAAATCGTTTGCACGAAATTTTCGCAATACAAGCCTTTTTATTTTATTTTAAAAAAAAATTTATACAGTTTATCTAAAGGAGTTTCGCTCACAACAAAGGAAATAGCTTCAATTTTTTTTTTACTGCGCTACAAAAAAAAAAAAGCTTCAAACCACAATGAGTGGCCTCCACCCACCCCATCCAAAATGGCTACTCTCGCCGGCATCTCCGCCAAGGAGGAATCGCCGTTTTGACGGTTTTAATTTCTAGGAAACCAGAGCAAAGGGAGTGTTCCGATCCTATGAAAGTCTGTCTTTCTGGTGATCTCGACGTGTTTCTTGCAAAAACTCACCCGTCAAGGTGCACCTTTAACCCCTCCACCGCCAGCCATTTTTTCCATCAGCAAAAACATTTCCATTAAACTTACCTGGGTAGAGAAAAAAATCTGACTGCAATATTGAGGAATTCCTATAGACGTATATTATAACGTAAGGCCTATTACCCTTTATTACCCTTACCTCCAAAATTAAGACAATAGGCTCTTTGGATAACAGACCCTGGTTTGATGCCTTTTAGTGACATTGGTGTTAAAACATTGTGGTGCATAAATGCGACATTGGTGGTGAAAGGGTTAAAGGGTGAAGCGCTATATAAATTTTCTTAAATAAAATAAATATATATATTTATTTTTACAAATACGACTTTTAGTCTCTATGACTTTCAGTTCGACGCACGCTTTCTCGCTTGGCTAAGATACAGTAGAGGCTAATGCCAAATCAATGACTAATTGACCTGACCTGACCTAATGTCAATCAATGACTAATTATTCAGCAGTACGTGGTACGCTATACGGCAGTCAAGGGGTTAATCTAAGCTGTTTGATGGGTTAATGGTGGCAGCAATGAATAACTTGATCTAGAAAGTTGGGAAAATGGGACCTTGAGTGTGGTAGAGAGACTGGTCGAAATACGTGACTGCATTCATTAAACCCGCGACCGGACTATACAAGAGGGGAAGCGCTGAGCGCAGTTTATGTACAATTCATGAACAATTGTGTACACATCTGTATTATTAAAGAGTCGGGATTTTCACTGGTGTTGTAGTGCCTCCGGGCATTGCCTCCAGGATCGTTCCCAACATCTTTATTTCTAATTGTCCCATATGTGTCTGTTCCAGATCGGAGGACGTTAAGCAGAATTCCATCGAGTGCGTGCCACATCATAAGAGTACGTCTATACTTTTTAAAATTCGGGAGTTTCCTGGTGTTGCACTGCCTCTGGGCATTGCCTCCAGGATCGTTCCCAACATCTTTAGAGCGCGTGCCACATCATAAGAGTACGTCTGTACTTTTAAAAAATCGGGAGTTTCCTGGTGTTGCACTACCTCCGGGCACTGCCTCCAGGATCGTTCCCCACCATCTTTATGTCTACCGACAAGTCCCATAGTATGTGTCTGTTCCAGACCCGGAGGAGGACGTTTAGCAGAATTTCCGTTCCGCGCGCGCGCCGCATTTGAATCACAGCTGGCGAGAGAGACGGTTCGCCCTTCTTCTTTGTTCCCTGTTGTGCGAGCCACCGCGAGGCAGAGCTTTCCTGACGAGCAAGATCCCGATCCCTGGGATCGGTTGTTTCCCCTTTAAGCGTTTGACTGTCTCTTTGCCCGTTTTCATTACATTGTACAGCAAGAGCGAGCCAGCCACACGATCACTTAAAATCGCACGACTGTACGATATGATTCGATCACGTGGTCTCGAAGCGCGAAATCACATCAAGTTCTTCGAGACCACCGCGTGCGTGATCGAATCGCATCGTACAAGTCGTGCGATTTTAGCGTACGTGTGGCTGGCCCTTAAAACCTAATTGGAAATCCATGACATACGCAGTCATCGATTAGGCGTGCTGTGGTAGTAGCTTGGATATAAGCAGACGCACGGAGACACATACACACGCGTGCGCGCGCACGCACACACGCACACACACACACACACATACAGAAATACATACATAAAGACATAGACAGACACATACACACACACGGACAAACACTCACAACATGCACATAATTATACAGACAGACATAATCAGACAGAGACAGACACACACACACACACACACACAAATGCTCGATTCACGCACCACACACACACACACATGAACACACACACACGCGCGCGCGCACACACACATACACACACGTACACACGTACACACGCACGTGCGCACGCGCACACGCACGACACACGCACACGAACACACACGCACGCACGCACACGCACGCACGCACGCACGCACACACGCACACGCACGCACGCACGCCACACGCACACGCACACGCACACGCACACACACACACACACACACACACGCAAACACTACACCACACACACACCACTTTTGATGTTGGATCTTTTTCGCTCTTTCGCCACTGTCATTATGGGCCAGATGGCCTGAAAAGACTGATTAAAAAGTATTGTTATTGTTATTTGGTTGTTATTGTCACACACACACACAAACAACCCTCCCCCCTCCCACCCCACAAACACACACGCACACGCCACGCACGCGTACACGCACGCACGCACGATGTACGCGCACAAGTAGCACACACTGGAGCGAACGCGAGTATTCTGGAAAACACGCACTCACGCACGCCAAGCACGCACACAGGCACGTGATAAGGTCAGTAGGCTATACTATCAACCATAATCATTACCCGATTCCTAACTCTGGGGACATTTAGGCGGGTTGCTAAACTGAAACGGGTGAGTGTTGCTCTTATTCGGGAGAAATTGTGGGCAAAACAGCGTTTATACGTTGTTTGTTTGTTGTTGTTGTCCTTTGCCGATCTACGATCGCAAAGGAGTTAGTATGAATTCGTTCGTGTATGTTTTTCTTTTTTTTCTGTTTTCTTTTTCTGGTTTTTTTTTCTTCTCTTTCTGTCTGTCCCAAGGGAATCTCCCGCACCGACTTGACCGAATCGCTTCAAAGTTTGTGTGAAGGTGTGCGTGGCCTGCCACCATGGGAGGAAGGCATCGCCGCTCATAACTTATCGCCATCGTGACCTTGACCTTGACGCAAGACGTTGGAAACCGAAAATCTTTAAGGGGCCTATAATTTCCACACCGTTGGTCTTAGAGTCTTCGAACTTGGCATGTAGGTACTTTGGCTTATGCCCGTTCTGATAGTGGCACACCGATCAAGGTCAAGGTCCAAGGTCATGGAGATCGGTCCCCCCTTGAATGTGGTAGGGGTATAACAATGGGGGGTTTGGTTTTAAGCCGTATTTTCCACATTTTTACTTACCAGAAGCGCTTCAGATTGTGTGTGTGGCACTGTATACCCTAGAGTAGAAAACATACTGAGCATAACCCCTTGTCTTCTTCTTCTTCTTTCTCTCGATCACTCACGTATCCCGCTCAGACGTCCCCAATTATTATGAGCGCCGATTGCGTCATGCGCATTGCCGTTATGCGCCTAACTAAGAAATAGGTAGGCCCAGCAAAGTCCGACTTCGGTTGGAGGAAATTTATCTTTTTGAAAAGCGTTTCGTGAAAAAAAAACCACCCACTGGACGGCTGGAGAAATGGACGGTGGGAAGGCAGGAAATGATAGTTAGATGACAGTAAGCAAAGGGAAAAGGGCAGTGTCAAAGAGAGTGGACAGATGAGGAGGAATTTTACAAGCACTAGAACTTCCAGAAGGGTGGGGCAGGAAACTATTGATACAAAGACCCCCCCCCCGGTAGTCCAAGGGGGGATTTTGATTTGTGTTTTCGACTCTCCACATACTCTTTTTGCTTTAAATGTGGACCCTGACGGGTTCGTGAGTGTTTGCAAGAAACACGTCGATTGGCAACCCGAGACAGAAAGACAGCATTCTCAAGGATCGGAACAACTCACTTCGGATCTGGTTTTCTTAGAAATAAAAGTGTCAAAATCGGCCGATCTCCTTAGCCTTGAGGCGGAGAGACCGGAGAGAGAAGCCATCGCTGGATGGGGGTGGGTGGAGGCCATACCGATTGCGGTTGAAGCCTGTTCTTTTTTGTAGTGCAGTTAAAAAGAAAAATGAGAGCGACTTTCTGTTGTCTGCGTTGAGGCGACAACTACCCTGTGTGAAGCTTAAGCTGTAAATAAACAAAGCTTGTAACTACGTGGGGAATATTTCGTGATTTGGTCTAAGCGACTCAGGCGGCCATTAGAAAAGAGAAGGCACATGCCTTCTCCTTCACTGACAAAAATCTGACTACCAGCATATACCTCCGTTAAGGGGGAATCGCCGATTTGACGGTTTTGATTTCTAGGAAACCAAGAGCAAAGTGAGTTGTTGCGATCTCTGTAAAGGGTGTTACCCTGGTGATCTCGACGTGTTTCTTGCAAACAAAACCCTCATCCGTCAGGGTGGAAACGTGTGTAGGACGTTATCAGTTACACGTGAAACATGTTCACTCTTTTCCCATGGCAACAGCAATGAAATATACGTGTTACCGTAAATATGTGAAATAAGTAATTACATGAAATTCCTAACAATTTCAGTAATTTCATGAAAATCCTGTGACCCGCAATAATTACATGAAATTACTAAAAATCCTAGAAATTTCACGTGATTACTGAAATTAGGCACCAGTTATTTCATAAAATTACTAAAACACCACTTTTTGGGCTAAATATTAACGAAATTGTAATATCCAGTATGAAATTTGACTTCCTCTGATTTGATAAACATGCCTGACTGCTTCCAATCTTTTGCGATGTGCGTGTTTGAAGAAAATGAAAGAGATCTAAAGTCTGTAGGTACTTGTATCCTTTTAGTGTAGATATGTAATCATACCAAAACACATCTGCGAGATAGAGAGAGAGAGAGAGGAGAGAGAGATGAAGGAGGAGGAGGAGAGGAGAAGTGGAGAGAGGGAGAGAAGGGAGTGAAAAAGAGAGAGAGAGAGAGAGAGGGAAGAGAGAGAGAGAGAAGGAGAGAGAGAGGAGGAGCGAAAGAGGAAGAGGAGGGGGAGGGGAGGGAGGGAGATGGGATGAGAGAGAGAAAAAGAGGAGTGCAGAGGGAGAGAGAGAAAGAAGAAGAGAGAGGAGCAGAGAGGGAGTAAAGAGAGAGAGAAAGTGGAGAGCGGAGAGAAGTAAGAGGGGGAGAGAGAAGAGAGAGAGAGAGGGGAGGGAGGGTTCGAGAAGAGAGAGAGAGAGAGAGGGAGGGAGGGGAGATGAAGAGAGGGGATGAAGAGAGAGAGAGAAGAGAAAGAGAGAAAAGAGAGAGAGAGGAGAGAGAGAGAGGAGACGAGGAGATGTAATGTTGGCCAGAAAGACAAAAGGACTAAAAATGAAACAGAAAAAAGAAAAGACTAGAGAAGAAAAATGCTGCACTGCGAGGAGCACCCCCCCCCCCACCCCCCCCCCCCCCCCCGCCCACCCCCTCAGTGTCCCCCCCCCCCCCACCACCCCCCCCCCCCCTCCCCCCCCCCCCCCCCCCCCCCCCTCCCCCTCTTTACATTTACGATTGATGGCAGAGCTTAACCTTTGCAACTGCCCACACAGGCCATCTCAACCAGCACGACAAGGGTAGGGCCAGGCTGATGACTTCTTCTTTTTTCTCCGTTTATTATTCGTCAGTCTGTCTTTCTGGTGTTCCAACGCTTGCCAACAACAGCACAGAGACGATCGAACCCAAACACACGACACACCACACACAACATACAGAGACGACTGACGAGGAGAGAGACGAGAGAGAGGAGAGAGTGGAGAAAGGGGGAGGGGAGTGGAGACCGAGGAGAGAGTCCGAGGAGGAAGAGGCCTTACGAGAGGACGAGAGGATGAAGGAGGTGAGAGGAGAGAAGGGAGGCGAAGAGGAGAGAGAGAGGGAGAGAGAGAAGAAGAGAGAGAAAGAAAGAGGAAGAGGAGGAAGAGAGAGGAGACTGAGAGAGGACGAGAGGAAGGGGGAAGACGCGGGAGATGACCGCGGGATAGATGAGAGTGAGGAGAGAGGAGAAGGAATGAGGCGGCGCATGTGGTGATGGAGATGGAAGAGAGAGAGGGAGAGAGGAGACGGAGAGAGAAGCTGAAGAGACGAGAAGCGGCGAGGGTGAAGAGGGAGCGGGAGAAGGAGAGGAGAGAGAGATGGAGTGAGGGAGGGCGGAGAGAGAGAGATGGAGAGAGAGAGGCGGAGGAGAGAGATTGGACTGGGGAGCCGGGTAGGGGGAGAGAGAGAGAGGGGGAGGAGGATGAGAAGCGGGGAGAGGGAGAGAGGAGGATGAGATGAGGACGAGAGAGGAAGAGAGTGCAAGAGAGAGTGAGCAGAGGAGTAAGAGACCAGAGAGGACAGAGAGAACGAACGAGAAACGAAAAAGAAGCGGGTTATTGAGGGGAAAAAAGGACGTAAGCGACACAATGTGGTATTCTTTTAATCTTGCCTAAAGCAAACATGCAAGAAAAAAGCAATGATATTCAACGAGCAAAAATAGAGCGGACTGGGTGGTGGGAGAAGAGGAGGAGAAGAGATAGAGTGGACGTGAAACATACAAAAAATAACCATCGAACGCAGTTATCTCATATCTCTCAGAGCGAGGCGCGCAGAGAGAGAGGGGAGGAGAGAGAGGAGAGAAGAGGAGAGAGGAGCAGAGGCGGAAGAGCGGGAGGAGAGGGGATAGGAGAAGAGAGAGAGGACGGGGCAATAAGCGAGAGGAGAGGATTACCGGAGAGAGCGGTAGGAAGGAGAGAGAGCGACGCGCGAGGAGGGGTGATGAGAAGACGGGAGGGACCGGGGAGAGTGACGACGAGCGGAGAGGGAGAGGAGAGGAGAGAGAGAGGAGATTTTCTTAAGAGGAAGAAGAAGAAGGGCAGCTGGAGAGAAGTGGAGAGCATGAGAATGTAGAGAGAGAGAGGAGGTGAGAGAGAGAAGACGATGGTAATTGGGTGAGGAGAGGCAGGAGGAGACAGGAGAGAGTCGTGAGAGGAGACGAGTCGAGGAGAAGGAGAGAGGAAGAGGAAGAGGAGAAGAGGAGTGAGAGCGAGGGACGTGAGAGAGAGTAGGTGGGGGAGAGGGGGGAGAGGAGACTGGGGGAGGACAGAGGAGGTAGAAGAGAGGGAAGAGATTCCAAGATATCCACGGGATTACACCCCGCTTTGCAATACAGTATTTAAAGGCGGATGTGTGTAACAAGAGGGAAAAAACAGTTTGTATTGTCGAGAACCTCTCTTGGTATCGCGAGTACCTCCGGGATCGCCCCACCATGATGACTATTGTAGTGAGTCCCACAGGAGAGAGAGAGACCGCAGCACACCAAGCACAGAAGGAATGTTACACGAGAGAGAGATGAGAGATGTAGCAGAGGAGAGAGGAGAGAGAGAGAGAGAGAGAGCGGATGGATGAGACTGGAGTCGGGAGCGGAGAGGAGGAGAGGTATGAGGAGAGGGATGTGGAAGAGAGAAGGGAGGAGGAGGGGGCCGAGAGATGGGAGGGGGGGGAGGAGCGGAGAGACCTGATCGGAGGGGCGAAGGAGGAGACGAGAGAGGATGAGAGGAATGAGAGCGAAGAGATGGGAGAGAGAGGAGAGATGATTTAATGTAAGATGAAACCATGAGGAGAAGAAGACAGGAGAGAGGAAAAGAAGGAGATGAAGAAGAAGAAGCAGAAGAAGAAGGAAGAAAGAAGAAGCAAGAAGAGAGAAGAAGAAGAAGTGAATGAAGAAGAAGAAGAAGAGGGAAAGGATAAGGAGGGAGAGCAAGAGAAAGAAGAAAAGCCGAAGAAGAAGAAGAAGACAAGAAGGAAGCACAGAAAGAAGAGCAGGAAAAAGATATGAAGGAGTGGAGAGGGGAGGAGGAGGAAGGAGGAGGAGGAGGAGAGGGAAGGAGGCAGGGAGGAGGAGGAGAGGGGCAGGAGAGGAGAGGGAGGAGGAGAGGAGGGAAGAAGAAGAAAGAAAGAAGAAGAGAGAAGGGAAGAGAAGAAGGAAGAAAGAAGAGACGATATGAAGAAAGAAGAAAGAAAGGAGAGAGAAAGAAGAGATGGCAAAAGAAAGGAGAGAGAAGAAAAGAAGAAGACGAGAGAAGAGAGGAAGAAGAGAAAGAAGAAAGAAAGAGAAGAGAAAAAGAAGAAGAAGGACACATCTCCCTGGGGGAGAGATATAACAAGGGGAGGGAGATAAAGAGGGGTGGAGGCGATGTTTCGGGGTAGGAGCGAGACAGAGCGAGCACGACAAGAAGAGGAAGTTTCAAACGGAGCCATTAGGACTTACTCTTGGACAATAAGATAGTAGTTAGTGCATTGTTGTTGATGTTGACCTGGAAGCAGTCATTTTCAAGTCCACTCGATGATTAGGGTATTGTAATCCGATTCGCGGGTACAGAGAAGCAGAGCGCTGCTAATGGTGTTTAACACATTTTTGAGGTGAAGAAAAACTGAATGATGCACATTCACAATGTCCATGTTGTATGCTTTCAGAAGCCCAGCTCCTTTTGGATACTTGTGTTGCAGAACCCCCAGACTTGGAGTACACGTGGTGCAGAGCGAAACACAGATAGGAGACCTTTAAGCAATAGGAGAACATGAGTGAGCACTGTTTAACAAGGAAAAGCTCAATAATGAACAATCAAGGGGAGAAATTTCTCTTTGACAGAGACGACGGTCGACGCGCAAGCCGCCGCGCAAATAACTGTTACGCCAAAAGGGGTCTAAGAAACCTTTAGAAAAACATGTCGCGGATTGATAGACAGTATTACAAGCTTCGATGGGTAACTGCTTGATGTTCCAAAAACAAAGGTATTGATATTTAACGAAACGCTATTAATGGAGCAATCAAAACAACACATGAAGAATGTTATTCCACCCCATGCAAGAGTGAGAGTGATAGGTTCACGAAAGGAAGATAGACTTTGGGCAGAAGTAGAGCAGACATAAAATGTTTTTCGAGTAGGGAGTGTATTGGAGCGCTCAGAGACTGTACGTAAGCGCGTTAGATCTGTGAGAGCGCTGGGTGTCGCCAGGGTGAGCTGGTGTCAAGAGGTGAAAGTTCAGAGAGTCTGAGGCGAAGGAATCGGTGAAGATTTGAGCAAGCTTTTATGTAGCGAGAATCTACAGGGTAAAAGGATGCAGATGTGCCGCTCCGATGAGAAGAGGACCCCCACGCCGCGCACCCGACTGCTGCCGAGAGGGCGAGGAGAGAGTGAGAGAGAGAGAGAAGAGAGAGAAAGAGAGGACGATGAGACAAAATAATCATCCCCACACAGCACTTGCACTGGCACAAAGCTCTTTTTTTTATTTTTTACACACACAACTGCACACGCATAATGCTGGAAAGCCCAGCCCCATGGAAGTGCCTCTACTAATGATGGACGGAGGCTCGCTCTCACCCCACACACCAAAGAATGATATATCCCTCCGTTATCTCCCCCCCCCCCCCCCCCCCTCCTCCCAGTTTCCCCTTGTATTCCCGTGTCCCTTTGCTTCCATCCTTTGCAAAAGAAAAGCCATGACCGAATACGATATTGATTTTTAACGGGGTCTAGAGTTTCTTTGGTTCTTATCTCCTAGCTTTTTCGTGATATTCTACGTTATCCCTTCGTCATTTTGCTCGTTGTTTCCTGAATGGCAACTCATAAAACTGAACTAACTTTGTCCCCGTCCTCTCTCGAGTCATGGCGTAAATGCTAAATGCTCCTTAAGTGTGAAGCATTTCAGTTTCCACTGGTCTCCTCGCTGCGTACAGCCGAAACATTCCGATTTCGGAGGAGCTCAAAGGAGAAAAAATATTTGGAAGATTTTGTTAAAAGGCAGGAGAATGGGCCAATAAGTCAGAAAGATAGTAGATGACAGAAAGCAAAGGGAAAAGGCAGAGTCAAAGAGAGTGGCAGATTAGAGGAAGTTACAAGCACAGAACTGACAGAAGGTGGGAGAACTATTTTTTACAAAAGACCCCCGGTATCCCCACGGGAAGGATAAAAAAGACAAATAATGTCATCGAAGAGAAGGGAGGTGCATAAATACAACTCAAGTTATTTTTCCTTTTTTTAAGCAATGCTAAATGTCTAGCGTTGCCAGAATAACATGATACGCACACACCTTGAAGAGCGATATCAAACGATCATGTGGTTTAAACAAATCTTTATTCATTTGGAAACAATCAAACAGAAAGACAATCAGAGCAACAAGCTCGAAGCTCATACCGTGCTCCTTAAATTAACGTCATAATTGCACAATTGATTGAACAGATGGAGACTGCATTTAAACCAAGTAATATAAACAACTGTGAATACAAAAGAAGAGTTTAAACGATCATGTGATCAGTTATATTGTGAAGTACATTTGCCTCAGCAATGAGGAGTCTGTTTTAGAGGTTAGCATTCTATTTCCATTAGTATCCCCTCCAATTTCACAAAATGCAAGCCTCAAAACGATTTGTTTAAAGGAAAGGACCGCTGAACAATCGCTTAGTTGCCTAAAGATAGTATTGGGGAGGTCTGTGCTAAGCCAGTGGTTTCGAGTTCAAATGCTTTGATTAGTTTCATCGCCTGTAACATATCAAGGTTTCTGGTAGGTTTTCGTGTTCAGTGACTCCAGCAAGTAAACTTAAACATATCCATACTTTTAAATCTCTCGGACTGAAGAAAAAGAAGAAAACAAAACAGAGATCAAGAAACGGACAGGAAGACAGACAAAAATACAGACAGATGACAAGAAAGGGAAACAGGGAAAGATCTTAACTAAGTCAGAGCCGACACTAAAGCAGGGACTTAACCCAATCAAAGCCAGTCTAACGTTGTTAACTAATGCTCCTTTTCAAACGCCCATTAAATTTGCATGCACGCGTCTGTGCGGTCTTTTCTTGTATCCAGCTCAGCAGGAAGCACAGGGACTTCTTTCCACAAGGACCACCTCAGCTCGCCTGGCTGCGGGACAACGGTGACCTTTACGGAGAGAGACCATCAGAGCGTTAGACACGATGGCTTCATCCGCAGTCATGTATGGTCACACGCACAATCCAGCGATCGCGCGCAAGTGTGTGTGTGTGTGTGTGTGTGTGTGTGTGTGTGTGTGTGTGTGTGTGTGTGTGTGTGTGTGTGTGAGAGTGTGTGCGTGCGTGCGTGCGTGCGTGCGTGCGTGTGCGTGCGTGCGTGCGTACGCGTGTGCGTGCATGTGTGTGTGTTTTCTGCCTGTATGTATGTATGCATGCATGGCTATCTGTCTTCCGACAGTCAGTCTGTATGTTGAAAGGGAGCGCAAGGAAGGAGACAGGCCGTTCGAATAAAACAAACAAATGTACGCTAAAAACCGTTGGTTGAAGATCCCTAAAACCGTGTACATTATTTGTGATCAGCATCAACGGGGGAATGCAATGGGACTCATTTCGCAGTGCTATTCTGGCAACCGCTATTCCAAAAACATGTGCCAGGGAAATGCTGCCGCGAAGCGGAGCGAGCGCGGGGTGTAGCTGCTAGTTAAATAATTAAACATTTTGAGCCAGAATCTTCCACAGATGTCTCTTGCCATACACACCCTTAGGGTATTAGGTAGGTATTAGGTACTTTATAGTCACAGAGGCGTCTCTGTGAAATTCGGGTTGCTTCCACCTGGAGAGCGCGTCGCAGCCAGAGGCGCGCCACCTTTTTTTTTTCATGCGATTTTTTTTTTCTCATGCGATTTTTGTGTGACTGATGGGGGGGGGGGGGGGGGGGGGGGGGGGGGGGGTAATTTGACCAAAATGACAACTTTTTCGTTGCCACTGGGTTTAACGTGTGCTAAGTGCATGGGCACACGGGACGTCGGTTTATCGTCTCATCCAAAAGACTCCACATTCAGACCATAAGGACTAGTGCAAAATGAGAGGAAAAATCCCCTGTACCCAGGTTCGAACTCGGGTTTACTTGACACGAAACGAACGCGTTACCACTGTGCCACTCTACACTGATTGTGCCACTCTACACCTCTACACCTGTGTATGATTGTGCCACTCTACACTCTAACACCTTGATCACTTACCCACCCTCCTCCCCTTTCAACTACATAACTCTATTTCCTTAGATAACATTTTCACCTTGTCGTTGGTAACCTGTAGTAGACTTAGAGGTCAGGAAACAATGTGGTCCGATCGTCTTTCATCAACAACGAAAACGTTCTTCGCAGTCCACCGCTCATCTTTCTTCCTCACTGGGGAGAGGAGGGGGGAGGCGAAGGGGTCAACTAGGAGGGGGATGGATCAATTCAAAGTAACGAATTTTGCCTTCCTATAGTTCCTAACCTTTTCTTTCTAATTGTTCGACACATTTTCATTCGCTTGAAAGTCAAGTAGCAAGAGATAGTGGCCTAAATAAGAATCAAAATACAAATACAAAGCATCCACTTTTCCAGCATCATAAACGTCCATTTTAAGTTTTATGCTCGATTTTTAAAAATGATAAATAAATACTTACTTGGCTTTCGATTTACTGATATGGTGGTTATACATCGTGTGATCGATCAGTGGTGTGAATGTAGGAAGGGCAAAACAGGCAACAGTCTTTATTAACCCTTTCACTGCCAGCCATCCTTGAGCCAAAAATTTCCATTAAACTTACTTTTGGGTACAGAAAAGATTTTATCTGCAATATTGTGGGATTTCTCTGGGACACATTTAGAATAGGGTCAATCCTTACTGCCCAAATTTAGGAACACAATATTATTGAATAATAGACCCTGATTCAAAGAGTTTTAATGACATGGGTGTTTAAATCATTGTGGTGCAAAAATGTGACATTGGTGGTGAAAGGGTTAACACGCAAAAAAGAAACAGAGGGACACTGACTAAATATGGTTGTGGGACAAACGCTGTGAAACGAACCATCACAGAGATATGATCAATGAATCATCTACCTAAAAACAACAACAAAACCAATGTTCATCTTATTATGATGCAATATGATTTGAACACAAAATTATATTTACCCAAATTAATCTCTAGCTCTTAGCTGAGGGTATCAGGGCTCCCAATCGTTCCGTAAAACAAGGGGTCCCAGGGACTCCTTCACTTAGAGCATAAAGGGTCCTAGAGGCGGGATAGAGGGTCCTAGTGGCATTGCTGATGCTAAAAAAAAAAATTCTAGTGCATCCCTGGGACCACCTGCACATTCTTTGAGAGGGTCCTTTAGAATGTTAGTACTTCACAGACCCCCAAATGAGGGTCCCTGGGAGCCCTGGGGTATGATAATGATTCGTTTTTATGCCAGTAGGTCATGCTACACAGGGCAACTTAATTCACGTCTCCTCTTTTGCATGGGGTGTTTTTTTCCAAGTTGGGGCTCAAGACTGGTGCGTCCTTATAATTTGTAGAGGTGACTTACTTTTTGCCCAAACCCCATTTCTTTCCTGACCTTGTTATCATCCACCCCCCCCCTCCCTCCCTCCCTCCCTCCTTCTCTCTCTCTACTCTCTCTCTCCTCCTCGTCTCTCTCTCTCTCTCTCTCTCCTCTCTCTCTCTCTCTCTCTCTTCTCTCTCTCTCTCTCTCTCTCTCTCTCTCGTCTCTCTCTCTCTCTCTCTCTCTCTCTCTCTCTCTCTCTCTCTCTCTCTCTCCTTAGGGTATTAGGTAGGTATTAGGTACTTATAGTCACAGAGGCCGTCTCTGTGAAATTCGGGTGGTTCCCACCTGGAGAGCGCGTCGCAGCCAGAGGCGCGCCACCCAATTACAAAAAATTTCTTTTTCATGCGATTTTTTGTGTGACTAATGATGAGGAAGGAAAGGGGGGGGGGGGGGTAAATTTTGACCAAATGACTACTTTTTTCGGTTGCCACTGGGTTTCAAACGTGTGGTAAGTGCATCGGGCACACTGGGACGTCGGTTTATCGTCTCATCCAAAAGACCTCCACATTCAGACCATATGGACTAGTGCAAAGTGAGAGGAAAATCCCCTGTACCCAGGTTCGAACTCGGGTTTAACCTTGACACGAACGAACTCGCTACCCACGTTAGGGTCCCTTTGAGAGGGTCCTTTAGAATGTTAGTACTTCATAGACCCCCAAATGAGGGTCCCTGGGAGCCCTGGGGTATGATAATGATTCGTTTTTATGCCAGTAGGTCATGCTACACAGGGCAACTTAATTCACTTCTCCTCGGATTACATGGGGTGGTTTTTTCCAGGTTGGGGCTCAAGACTGGTGCCGTCCTTATAATTTGTAGAGGTGACTTACTTTTTGCCCAAACCCCATTTCTTTTCTGACCTTGTTATCATCACCCCCCCCCCCCTCTCTCTCTCTCTCTCTCTCTCTCTCTCTCTCTTTCTCTCTCTCTCTCTCTCTCTCTCTTCGTCTCTCTCTCTCTCTCTCTCTCTCTCTCTCAATCTCTCTCTCTTCTCTCTCTCTCTCTATCTCTCTCTCTCTCTCTCTCTCTTGTCTCTCTCTCTCTCTCTCTCTCTCTCTCTCTCTCTCTCTCTCTCTCTCTCTCTCTCTCTGTCTCTCTTCATCTCCTCTCTCTCTCTCTCTCTCTCGTCTCTCTCTCTCTCTCTCTCTCTCCTCATGTTCACTTAACCAGTATACACACCTCAAAATCTGCAAGTGGACATATTCACATATTTATGTGTGTCAAAATGTGCCTGTGCACGCATCACTGAGCTTGAGTGAGAAAGTAGTGTGTCTGTCCGAGTATGTTTGAGTGCATGGATGCATGCGAGTGCGTACAGTTTGCGCAAGTGGGTTCAGAGGAATGTGTGAGGGGGAGAGACACTTGGTCCAAAGATACAAATCAATCAATCAAATCAATCAATCATTGTCCATTTTACAGGAAATTCTTTTTTGCAGCGATAAAACAAATCAAGACAAAGACAAAGTCAAAGTATGTAGAAAAGTCAGAAGACAAAATATGCAAATATTTTAAATACTGCGCGCACATACAATCCTCGGTCACACCCACCCACGCCCACACGTGCGTGTGCCGTATGTGACTTGCAACAAAGTCTTAATTTTAAAATAAAAAGGTTCAAAACCCCATAATAAATAAAGCCAAATGAAAAGCCCAAACGAAGCCGTCCAAAAGGCTAAATAAAGTCAGCAAAAAGCCTAAATGATGATCCGCCACATGGCAACATATTAACATGAATGAAGACGACCAAAAGCCCAATTAAAAGAAGATGCTCAAAATCCTAAATAAAAACGGATCAAAGCCCAAATGAAGACGTCCGAAAAAAGGCTTCGTAGCGATGTCCAAAAGCCTAAATGAAGGGGGGGAAACTACACAGAGATTCCATATCCAAAAAGAAGACCAAACCCCCAAATGAAGACGAATAAGTCCCTACTTAAAACATGTCCCAAGCAACCGCCCCCATTGTGTCAGCAGCCAGAGCCAGGTGGAGATCCCATGCCGGGACCTCGAGCACCAGACGGCTCAGAGAGGATGGAGCGAGAAAATAAAGATGCCCGGAAGCCTAAATGAAGGTGGCCGAAAGCTTATAACATAGATGTTACATCTACGAAAAATGGAGGTCACAGCCAACTCGACCAACAGCCGAAATAACAACAGCCCCCCCACCTCACCCCCCCCCCCCCCCCTAAACAATATTTAGGCGAACCTGCAAACATGTTGAACAGGACTCAGGCATGGGAATTAGAGAAGACAAAAAGACTGAAAATTGGGGTCTGGAAGCAGGCATATGAACAAGGAATTAAAAAAAAAACTAACTGAAAACCGTGTGTGTTGGGATACAGCCCCCATAAAATGAAGCTTCTTCTGTTATCTAAGCCTTAAAAACCGTATTAGAGATAAGACTGATATATTTAGTTCATTTTGCATTCATTGATAACCAATAACTTAAGTTTTACTCATTGCGCTTCTTTTTTTTATCTCACAAATGTCCTCTTGGGCCATCAAAAAAGCTGAAACTTGCACCAAAAAAGACTGAAGAGGACCATCAAAAAAGCTGAAATCATCCAAAAGACTGACAATTCCCATGCCTGAGGACTCTCAAGCTACTGGGCAGTACAATAGAGACGATGGACAAACATCAATACAGTCCCCCAAAGTCGGAGGCTTCATTCCCTTTCGTCTGACACTCATCCCCCTTTGTCAGGATGAACGGGGATCTCAATCTGTCCACGGATCCTGATCTGCCCCTCCTGCTGCTTCCAACCACCACGGCGGTCCTTACATGTCGACTTCATGTTATTGCTTCTTTGTTGCTACCTTTCTCCCCCGTCCACTTCCAGCTTGACCAAACACGCACTGACCAGTCCTTTGGGGTTAAAAATAAAATATACGCCCCCCCCCCCCCCCCTCTCTCTCAAAGTTTTCCAGTGTCCAGTGTCTCTCCCCCTCTCTCTCTCCGCCTTTCGCTTTCTTTCTGAGACTTTTATAAATTATTATCTCTCAGACATACATACGCGCACACGCGCACGCATGCACACGCACGCGCACACACACACACACACACACTCTTTGTCTGAATCACTTTTAGTGGGAGGACGTTAAACTGAACAACAACACACACATCCCTGAAAAGACCAAATACATTTTTGTTATTGTTATCTTACATAAAAATACCCATCACAGAGGCATCCTAGATTACATTCAGCTCGAAATCGAGAAAACAAAAGAGCCAGACATCAGCCATATAAAAACCCACTCTCTCTAGGGTATCTGAATTTACAGCCGCATAAAGCAAAATCAGAATAATTCATCACCACTATGGGACCATATCAAAGCACGCGGTGTATCCATCAAGAGAGACAGAGATAAAAAGGGAGGGAGAAAACAGAGACCTGTGGACATACAGAGACAAACAGAGAGACGCTGAAAGAATGAGACAGAGATCATACCGAGGCACTCTTCGAGAAAGATTGACTAACAAACAGACAGAGGCGGACAAAGAAAGACAAATAAACACAGACAGACAGACAAACAGAGAGACAGGGAGACAGATAGAGAGGGGGGGGGGAGAAAGAAACACAGTTAAACCTACAACAGGGGTAGAGAAAGACAAAAAAAGGATGAGAGAGAGAGAGAGAGAGATGGAGAGAGAGAGAGAGAGAGAGAGAGAGAGAGAGAGAGAGAGAGAGAGAAGGGGGGAAACTAGAGAGAGAGAGAGAGAGAAATAGAGAGAAGAGAGAGAGAGAGAGAGAGAGAGAGAGAGGGAGATAGAGAGAGAGAGAGAGAGAGAGAGAGAGAGAGAGAGAGAGAGAGAGAGAGAGAGAGAGAGAGAGAGAGAGATGAGATAGCAATCACAGAATTCCCCCTGTCCTGCCTCACATCACCCAGTATTGATCACCAATCCCCACGGGGATGACCCACGATACTGTCCATGCTCCCCCTCCCCCTTCTCTCTCTCCCTCTCTCTCACACATTCGACACACAAACACACACGCGCGCGCGCGCACACACACACTGGGTCTCTGCCCACTCCCCCTCTCTGATTGTGTGTGTGTCTCTCTGCGTGTGTGGAGGATGACTGTCTGTCTCTCCACCAACCTCTCGCTTTCTCAGACATTCTCTTTCTGCCCCCCCCCCCCCCCCCTTCTCTCTCTCTTTCACTCTCTCTCACACACACAGTCGCACAGAGTCACACTCACACACACACAGTCACGACACACACACACACACACACAGTTTGCCAACATCACCTCCACCCCCACCCAAATCAAGACCACACTGGCTTTCCACAGCCTGGGGCTTCAAGTTCTATCAAGGCAAGGGCTGAAGGAGAGGGGAATAAAAACGTGCAAATGAAGTGGAGGTGGGGCCTGGGTGAAGGATGGGATGGGCAGGAGGTTCACTTCTTACTCACTGTCTACAATTTAATTTCTTAGAAGAACACCATTTTCAGCTTAGGTATCCAGACATGAATCAAACCTAAATAATCATGAGCAGGGCAACGCCCAAATTCTGCTTTAAATGTTGAATGCAAATGGAGGCACAGGCAATAAAGGATCTAATGTTTTACTATTAGCCATGGTAACCAGAAAAACGTTTTACCAAGGTGAGTGATAATACACCCCATTCGCCTAAAAGATAACCCCCATTCACTTATCGGGTTCGCTTTAACCTTGTAAAGGATTTTACATATTATTTATCCGAGTATTGTTTGGAGTGATGAACAGAAATGTTATACAGTGGAACCTCCCTTATAAGACCTTCAAAAATCATCCAAAATGAGGTCTTATAATGGAGGGGTCTTATTAGTTATAAGGGAGGTAATCTTAATACTTACAAAGAAGGGCAATGTCTCAGAGAAGTAGGTCTTATGTGGGATGGAGTTTTATAATGGGAGGTCTTATAGGGAGGTTCCACTGTAATCAGAATTTGGAGAAATGAGTGTATGTGTGTGTATGCTGGTCTGTTCTTTCCCACTATGATGACCGGGCCATATATATATATATAGCAGAGATGGCAGCTGCTATCCTGTCAGGTTGGGCAAGAATTTGTTTATAGTGAAAATGCCTTGCCTAGTGTACATCCCCACTCTCCCGGCCAAAGGGATTTGAGGGCAGCTGGAATTGGGGAAGGTCCCCAAAGGTCAGCCAGTCCCTTTTGGCTGCAGCACCAAGAGCCGGCCAGTGCAAAAGTCTGAAATTAGTTAACCATGCAAGGAAAAATACACGACATTTGGAGGTTAAATCTTGATCATCGTTGAGAAACAAGATTTTGATTCTTTAAAAGTGTTTTACTAACAATATTTTGATTCTGTTTGTTTTACTCCATTAATCCATCTCCTGGTTCAAGGGCGGATCTGAGGGGGTTCCAGATCCCCCCCCCCCCCCCCCTCCCCTTTGCCCCAAGCATACAAGGGTAAAACGTAAGAAAATGGCTCCATTTATGCCTTAAAAATCCCCAAAAAGCAACATTTTCTGGGGACTTTGCCCCCTTGGCTTTACACCGTAACCCAGATGCAGCTCCCTGGACTTCCCGCGGAAACCCCCTCTTGCAAATCATTTAGTCCGCCCCTGTGGCTTAGGTTTTATTTTGTAAGGGGAAAAACACTTTGTTTACCACTACCACAGTACCAGTAGAGTACATTCGTTCATTTCAAAGCACGAAATGGAAGCAGAATAGGTGGTAAGGAGAGAGCAGCCCAATAGGGCATCTACTACATGAGGATGACCTTGAAATTCACTAAGTTGAATTTAGAGAGTTGAATAAGAAAGGTCAGCATAACTCGGGCAGAACGACTGCGGGCAAATTAGTAGTCTAGCATTGGCCACTGAAAGTAGGGTTGTTAACGCCCTTGACGGTAAGAGTTAAGCCCTTGTTGATCAGTATCCAAAAGGGCATTCACTCTTGCAAAAGGCAGCCATTAACTGATTAAGTGGCCTCAAATAGGGTTATTGGCGAAAGTTATTCCCTTGTTTGGTCAGTACTCAACCATCTTCCCCTGGGCACCCATCAAGGGCATTCACTCTTGCAAAAGGTGTTCTTTGCATTGGCCAATAGAGAATGAACACTCGTGGCAAATGCCCTATTGACTAACCTCCTGTGATTACTAATCAGTGGACCACGTTGCAGCAGAAAGGGGGAAAATCAATCAAAGATTAGCACTGTGTGGCCCGTTCCATTGGCAGTAACGCAGAATTCTCAGGCACAGGGTCTGAGCGAACACACTATCAACCTGATGTGGTGTTACTGTTAGGAGTTGTACTTGCAGTAAAATAGTTAACAACTGGAAGGAGCTTTGCATGACTAAACTATATTGCATGTGTAATTTAATACAAAGCAAGTGTGTGTGTGTGTGTGTGTGTGTGTGTGTGTGTGTGTGTGTGTGTGTGTGTGTGTGTGTGTGTGTGTGTGTGTGTGTGTGTGTGTGTGCATGCTTGTGTGTATGCTTGTGTGCGTGCATATGTGTGTGTATACATACAAGTATGTGTGTGTGCACATGCGCATAAGTGTGCATGGGTGGAACGGTGGTGGAAGTGGGTGGGTGTGTGAGCCTGCTTTAATGGCATGCTTAATTCCCATCATACCTTAAAGCATTATAACAATAACATCAGTCACATAGCTTACACATCAGAATACAAAAACTTTTACAAACTGCAACAGTTCATAAAACTTCTGACTGGTGAACGTGGAGGGGAAAAACACTAATGTCCACTTTCAGACAGCCAGGGCCCAGGGACCCCCATTTGGGGGTCTATGATGCACTAAAATTCTAAAGGACCCTCTAAATGAATGTGCAGAGGGTCCCAGGGATGCACTAGAAAAAATATTTTTAGCATTCACAATGCCACTAGGACCCTCTTTCCCGCCTCTATGACCCTCTATACTGTAAGTGAAGGAGTCCCTGGGACCCCTTGTTTTGCGTGACGATTGGGAGCCCTGGACTACTGACTCCAATTTTTTGTTATTTCATTCATTATTAATGCAGTGATCCACAACGGTAGATACTCAGATAGTACTGTGGAGTAATGGCTGTCTGACTGCCTGAGGCCAGCAATCTTTGTGCAATCCACAAGACGAATGCTCTAAATGTAACCTTACCTAAATACAGTAGAACCTCCCTTATAACTATATAAGACCTCCCATTATAAGACTCCATCCCAAAGACCTACTTCTCTGAAACATTGGCCTTCTTTGTAAGTATTAAAATTATCTCCCTTATAAGACCCCTCCCTTATAAGACCCCGCCCTTATAAGACCTCATTTTGGATGATTTTTGAAGGTCTTATAAGGGAGGTTCCACTGTATCAACTATCCAGGCAAGAGGAATTCTTCTCTAAAACAGCTGCTGGTTGAGGTTCGAATATTCATTCAGCAGAAATAATGTTCAACCTTCAATTTGAAATGTTAGTCAATCAATGAATCATGGCCACTGCCAGCATCTTTCTGCCACCATCGTGACCATGTCTTTTTTCTTTCTTTTTGCACACTAAACTACAAAACTATCAATTGAATTTGAAATTGAAGCTTACTTTTTCAATTTACAGAATAATAAAAAGGAACCAC
>CM065687.1:26974807-26997307 GCA_017654935.2 Phymorhynchus buccinoides | reverse complement strand
CACTTGCGCATTGGCAAGTAATATTGTGAAAATGGCAAATCAAGCAGAAGCAAACTCAATTTCATTTGCTTCTTTGTGGGACTGAAATTGAGGGGTATGGGTGGGGGGCAATGCTTTTTAACAAACAAAAAATATTGGGCAAATAACCGACGGTATTCACGTTGAGATAGCATGAGACTTAGCATGATGCTAACTTAGAAGCTCTTCAAAAAAGTCCTATTAAATCCTATAGGACATTGGAAGAGCTTCTAAGTTAGCATCATGCTAAGTCTCATGCTATCTCGACATGAATACCGTCCCTGATCAGTTAGGATTAGGATTTTTTAGGATTAGGATTTAGGGACTCAAAACATAGCCGTAAGGCTTTCCTGTCCCATCTTTTAATTTATTTAGTTGTTTGTCTCATAAAATGTCTGTCGCACACTCAGTTTTAAGCGTTGGTTAATATTATTCATCGTAATCATACATAACTGCTGGGTATAGTCATTCCATTCGTCGAGAAGGTTTTTAAAAATGTTAGTATTCTGTGCTCTTTTCATGTTAGGTGGTAATTTATTCCATACAGGTGCAACTCTGTTAGTAAAATAAAATTTTCTATTATTAGTCCATGTGTTGAATAAATATTTTGTCGGTACTGTTCCTTGTTTTGTCAAAATCTGATATTGTGAATAAGTCATGTACATTTAGGTCATCTACACTATTAAATATTTTATAAGTTTGAATTAGGTCACCCCTAATTCTCCTTGCCTTTAATGTAGGTAAATTTAATTCTTTCAACCTGTCTGAATAAGAAACATTTTGAAGACCTTGTACTAACTTAGTTGCTCGTCTCTGTACTTTTTCTATCAAAGCTGACTGTCTCTTTAAACCTGGATACCAAATACAATTTCCATATTCTAAATGAGGTCTTACTAAACCTTTGTACAAGCATAAAAAAGTGTCCTTGTCCAAGAAAGAAAACGTTCGTTTAATTATACCAATTTTCTGATTTGCTTTACTTACAGCACTGTGAATGTGTTCATCAAATTTCAGTTTATCATCAAATATTACTCCCAAGTACTTTTCCTCAGAGCATTTCATAATGACGTTTTCTACACCATTGTTATGCATTTTGTAGTCTGTGCGTGGATTACTTTTTCCCAAATGCATGATTTTACATTTTGAAGCATTAAAAAACAGACACCATGTTTCTGACCACCTAACCAATGAATCTAAGTCTTTTTGTAATACATCTTGATTTTTCGTTATATTATACATTTTCGTATCCGTGACCCTAACAATGGCAATCTGTACATAAAAGTAAGTAATTAAACTGATGAAAATTACTATTTCAATCATACTTTTTACGTTTTGTTTTACAAAATATATTAATTGAAATCAATATGAATGTCTATAGATGCACATGTTCTAACACATCAAAAGGGTGACATTTCTGTGTCCAAAATGCCTTCTTCTTTTTTACTTTAAAACTAACATTCAACAAATTTTGAAGATTTTGCGAGTCCTATCTTGACGGGCAACTGGGCAAGGAACTCGGGAAAGCCTCGGAAAAATAATAATACGACTTCCTGAAACGGGATAATGCTTTCAGTAAAATGCAGACGATTTTTTACGGATCTATGAAGAAACAAATATCGTCTGCTTGCTAATGCTATTGCTAAGTTAGATCGCAGATCGAAGTATAATCGAACTGTCAACGAAGAAAAGCTCTAAAATTCCAATCTGTCAAATTCTAATATTCAGTAATTCACATAACATGGCACACAAAGTGAACACATTTCAACTCAGCACGAAATGTCAATGTTCTCTGTGATCGAGCCATGATCGAGCCAGCAACGAGACACCTAACTCTCGGCTATGGCTTCTAGCACACACTCACAGGCTCGAGTTGCTCCCTCAAAAGCATAAAAACGAACTTAAAATTATTTTCTAAATCATACTTACGTTCCGAGCGTATCTTTGAATTCGTATCTCTTGCGCACGTCTCCATCTTTGTGTTTTTTATCCAATTCGTGCTTTTTATCCGAATCGTGCTTTTTGCCGAAAAGCGGCATTATGACAGTGATGAGCTCAGGGCGACAGCGTCAATAACATGAGATGTTGCCCCACACCCAAACAGCAGGCCACCATTCAACTGGCAGTCACGTGATCCAATCCAGAGGGCGCGCTCCGCGGTTGCATACGTAATTGAGAGGAGGAAGGAAGCCCCCGATCGCGTCGTTTGGAAACTATGGCAACAACTGACGATGGTTGCGCGCTGTTTGTCATCCCGTTGCCATACTTCGTTATGGTTTCAGTACAAAGTAAGCCTACAATGTCAATGTACGGAAAATAGGAAGTAGGCTGCACAATAGTTCTTGATATTATCAAGAAACCAGGACACAAGTAGGCCTATGCACTCGACAAGACGCTCGTTACAAATAGCAGCGGTAACTTTGCAAATTTGCTTTTCGTAAAAAAAATTATAAAAAAATTTAAAAAACTTTTCCACGTGGAAACATTGTCCCATGCAAAATAGCCTCTACAAATTTAATTTAATAACGGTTTCAGTTTAGTTTGTTCCCTTATTTAAAATTATTGCAATTATTAAGATAATAGTAAAGTAAGGAAAAAGAATAGTTTGCAGTAGAATTTATATTTTTATTTGTTTGTGTTGGGAAATCAGTTGAATGAGCAAATTAAACGGGTGACTTAGCGGCTACAGCAAAACAACAGCTAGCCTACATAAACCGCCTATATAAAGACACACGCGCGCGCGCGCACACACACACGCACATTTTGTTTGTTGGCCTATTATTACTTTTATAGAAATTGTTTGCTTAGCTCTGTGTGGGTGGGTGTGCATGTGTGTGTGTGTGTGTGTGAGGGAGGAAAGGCCTGGTTGAGGGTGGAGATTTTGAAAAATATGTTGGGGAGGTCGTGGTGTGTGTGTGGGGTGGTGTGTGTGTGTGTGTGTGTGTGTGTGTGTGTGTGTGTGTGTGTGTGTGTGTGTGTGTGTCTTATATTGCATTGCAATTTAATTCTTATGGATGTATTTACTGTATATTGTCTTATTGTCTCTATTTTTATATGTGTGTTTTATGTGCATGCCAGACAAAGAATTTCTTTATGTTTTAAAGACAATGCATTTTTTGATTGATTGATTGACGCATAGGCATACACTAATGTAGCCTACAAGAGCACACAAAATAACACGCACGCACGAAACTTAAAAGCACATTTTAATGTTCAGTTTTTACATGCATGGGCCGGCTGTACGAGAACATACTCACATATACAAACACACGCGCACGCGCGCACACACACATGCGCGCACATACACATGCGCGCACACACACATGCGCGCACATACACACACGCGCGCGCGCACACATACACTGATCTGACTCGCTAACGTACCCCGCACTTAGCCTACGAAGGCTACATGCTCTGCTAAAAAGCACAAACTCAATGAGGAAGCAACCGAACTAGAGATTAAGCGAACAAACGAGCAAGAGTGAGAGACGGGGGGGGGGGGGGGGGGGGGGGGGGGGGGGGGGGGGGGGGGGGGGGGGGGGGGGGGGGGGGGGGGGAGGGGGGGGGAGGGGGGGGGGGGGCAACACCCATCTAGTAGCCTACAGTGAAACAATTGTTTAAGTGTGTACGCACAAATAGGCCTAGGCCTATTGTTTATTGTCACACACACACACACACACACACACACACACACACACACATTAATTGGTGTTTGGTTGCTTTTACTAATAATTGTTGCTTTATTGATTTGATTATTTTGTTGTAAATTGTTTATTTTCGATTGATCTTCATAGCAGTCGATGATTGTTCAATTTGTTTCATGTCGCATCAACCTGTTTTCGAGGACGTACAGTGGGGGGGAAACCACTAAAGTATGCGAGTCAATATATTTGCTGCCATGTAGTGACTAAAAGAGGAATGAAGTGGGACCAAAAATTGATTGAAAAACAACCAAGCCAAAATTGTGTGGAGGGTGTTTCTTACCTGTCTGGTCATGATTTTAACGTTTGCAAGGCAAGAGATGGACTTTTCAAAAATTGCAAGGCTTTGGCACTGCATTAGAAGCTTGCGTCACTCACATCACGTGGCTCTTTTACACATGGTGCATCATAATAATTTTGTTTCGTTTTCGTGCTTCTGAATCGCGTTATGTTATAAAACATTTCATGACCTGATTCTAAATGCCCCAAACTTAAAGTTCAGAGCATCATTTATTTACACTTTGCCAGGCGATAGGGTTTATTTTTTAATGAAAAAAATATATAGCGTCACTCATATCGCAGCCGTGCACAAAATGTAGGCCTACTAGTAGGCCTACGAATGAATGAGTGAACGACTTGAATGAGTGAATTAATTAATTAATCTTTTATTTAACGTGTGTTCACTTCACAGTGATATTACATGAACAGAATTAAAATCAACAACAATAACAATAAAAACGAAAAAAACAAAAAAAACAAAGAACTCAATACTAGCATGCAATTGAAAACTCGTTATAAGAAGTAGCCTAACCTATTGAACTACGTAAAATGTTTTGTTCGAGGTTGATCAAAAATGAATTAGCTTTTTTGTATAGCAGAGTTTTGTTACTTAAATATTTGTAAAGTGTGTAGGTAGAATATTTAATTTAGAGCAATGATTATTGAATTGATATATTAAATGTAATAGTACTTGGAATGTAATCATCACAAATGTTTCCAACATGTCCATAACAGAAGCATTTCACCTGAACATTTTTTTCAGTGTTTTCTGCTGCTGAGTGGAAATTCTGCTTAACGTCCTCCGATCTGGAACAAACACATATGGGACATTAGTAGATATAAAGATGGTGGGAACGATCCTGGAGGAAATGTCCGGAGGCAGTGCAACACCAGGAAAGTCCCGAATTTTTAGTAATACAGATGTGTAAACAATTTGGTAGGATTTTTTCCTTTCAAATCCTGGGATTTAGCCTACTTTGGAAAGTATCATGGAGGTGTTACACCATATGTGCATGGCAAGTAACGCATTTTTTGACAGTTGATAGCACATACCTTTGACAACTCAGGCTCATTTTCTTTGTTGCATTTCTTTTTATAAATTATTTGTTTTTCATTTAGAAATAACAGAGCAAGCCTTACTTCAAATTCAGAAACATATACTCTTTCCTTACTTATAAGTTCCAAAGCCAGTCCTGGTTTTTTTACACCATTTTATGGCCATTGTGTAGATAAGGGAAGATGGTCTGAATGGTCTGGATCCTTCTTATCTAGCTGATCTTCTGAAACTTTACACATCTCTTAGACAGTTACGATCTTCCTCTGACACTTCTGTCCTCCAGATCCCTCGTTGCCGCACCAGAACCCTTGGCGAACGTTCTTTCTCTTTTCAGGCTCCTTCCACTTGGAAGAAACTCCCTTTACCTCGCCGTTCTGCTAACTCCCTTTCTTCATTTAAGTCTTGGGACCCCCCACTATGTACTGCAGTACACCGCGATTTGTCACAGTTGTGGTTCGTTGCGTTTTTCCGTCTTATAGGGTGGGGGGTAGGGTTAGGGTTAGGGCTAGGGTTAGGGTTAGGGTTAGTATTCGAAAAAGGTTATTAGCTAAAAATGTTCCTAAAATACAGCTTTATGTATGGTAAGAAAGGCAATAACGGAAAAATAGAATTCACCGAGATAGGTACGGGGGGTGGCACATCTTGACATTTACAAGTCTTCTCTCAAAACTACTCTCTTCACATCATAGTCTGCTTCATTTCCTTTCAAAGTACTTTGTCCCTTCCATGCACGTGTGTTTGTGTGCGTGCGTGTGTGCGTTCGTGGGTGCGCGTGCGCATTTGTGTGTGTGCATTTAGTGTGTGTGTGTGTGTGTGTGTGCGTGTGCGTGTATGTGTGTGCATGTGCGCGCGTGTGTGCATATGTGTGTGCTTGTGCTTAACATATTTTGACGTTCATTTGTTTCTATTGGTTATTAATAACTTATTTATTATTGTAAGCGCTTAGGGCTTATTTAAGATTAAGCGCTAGAAAAGCCCATTATTATTATTATTATTATTATTATTAAAATAATCATTTGGAATCAGGATTAGGCCTATATGTCGTGTAAGTTGTTTAAAGGCCATGCTACGAACACTGTCTCAGTGACCATTAAAGTTGGTTATAAGGTGGGTGGGGCACTGATACTTCTGAATTTCGTGTTAGTCAGAGGATTTGCATTAAAATTGTATGCCCCTTAATTAATTAAAAATCGAAAACAAACCAAAATAATCCTTCGTCTCTTAAATGCACCCCATGTTGCACTATGTCACTGTTCATTTTAATCTCCTGTATTCTTCTTCTGCCAATAATGTCCACCTGCCGTAACCGGCAATTACTGACATGTACTGGGGTTCAAAGAATTACGCAGCGCGGGGAAAACAAAAGTGAAAATAAACCTAGACAGATAAGAGGGCGTGCACGACCGAGCACCCCTGGCTCATTTGTGGCGGTACCATAGCCAATGAGGTTTAACCGAGGCGTGGTTACCGCTACACCTATCTGTATTGTTAAAAAATCGGGACTTTACTGGAGTTCCACTGCCTCCGGGCATTGCCTCCAGTATCGTTCCCACCATCTTTGTATCTACAAATGTCCCATATGTGTCTGTTCTAGACCGAGAGGACGTAAAACACCATTTTTCATTCAGCACCCCTGGCTAGTCCGAGAACACCCAGCCGCACACGGGGGAGAGAGAAAAAAAAGGAGGGGAGGGGTGTAGTGTTTTTAGTCAGTGAGCTTCAGCACTTTCGCGATGAAGGAGCTGAGCGTGGGGGACTGGACTGTTTCTGATGGTAGGGAGTTCCAGTCGCAGACGGTTCGAGGGAAGAAAGAGTTGTTTGTGCTCATACTAAACCAAATTATATAACTATAATATGTGGCGGTACCATAGCCGATGAGGTTTAACCGAGGCGTGGTTACCGCTACACCTATCTGTATTGTTAAAAAATCGGGACTTTACTGGAGTTGCACTGCCTCCGGGCATTGCCTCCAGTATTGTTCCCACCATCTTTGCATTTACAAATGTCCCACGTGTATGTGTCTGTTCCAGACCGAGAGGACGTAAAACATCATTTTTCATTCATATTATTTAAAAAAGACACATTTGGGTTTGCTGTTGTTGTCCCCCCCCACCCCCCCCCCCCCCCCCCCCCCCCCCCCCCCCCCATCAAGCCTCTGTTGGTTTTTAAAAGCAAGAACAACAAATCTACCGGTGTTGCATAAAATACCTCACCCATGAAATAAATACCATTTCCTCATTCGAATTGTTTTTTGCTTGGGAAAGATTCGCCCCTTAATACATTCAGATGCGTCTTGTGGCATGCAGGAAGAACAGAGGATTCATCACTAAATGTTGACGTACACGTGTCAGTGATATTTTTTTATAATATTTATCATTATTATTTATTTTGTTTGCATGGGTGGTTGTTTTATCGCCCGCCATTTTGAAAAATACGAAACTAAGTGGCATGGCTTTATGCATCGATTTCAGTCTCGGCAGACACCTTCCCGCTCTATTTCTTGGTTCTTTCCGTGCAGATTGAGCACTTAAATCTCAATATTTTAAGTAATAGCAAAGATTCTAAAAGGGTAAGATGGACTACTTAAGAGTTACAGCGAGCCGGGCTGATAGAGTTATCGTTAGCGGGGTAGTTACACCATTCACAGTGGCAGCTATCCAAAGACTCAGACTGGAATTTGAACGGAGAATTCAACTGGCCTATCGACGTGTTCTTAACCTAAATGTGTCACGTTTAAAAGGGACATAACCAGTGTTTCTGTCCTCACTACTCATATAAGGAAAAGGGACCGGATGTTAGTCTTTTCTTTTCAGTGTCTGTGGCAATAGTTGACTTATTTTTCACATGAAATAATAATGGTTCTAGTGCGCATGTGAAGGGTACTTATTTCACAGTAGGTACTTATTTCTCATGACACCGGTAATGTAATCGTCCTCACCGTGACTTCTCTCTTTCTCTCTCTTCTTTTTATCTCACCTTTCAATGTTCACGCTGTTTTTGAAGATTTTACTCTGGCATAAGCTCTAAAAGTAGACAAACACACGGCAGGGTACAAGACAATGAATGTCTTTGCATTTGGTGGGAGTGAAGTGTGATGTACTGGATGAATACATTCGCCCATGTGCTAGAGGAGTTAAAAAATGATTTGCAATGTGTGTGTGTCTGAGCATACAGGATGGGTGGGGATAGTGTTAAAGCTGCAGAACGGGCACATTTATCAGCTAGTTTTAATCTGCCATCAAACTTGGCAGAAATGTTTGACTTTGTAAGACGGTGGTTCCGGATGACAAGAAGGCCAATCCTGAAGACTCTTGTTATGAGCTTTTCCATTCCTAATTTCTGGAGTTTGCCTGAACTACTTTCACCCATGGGACAATGGTCAACTTATGGCGATTATTTGCCCACCAGGGGGCAGTCAATCCACTAGGGGCTAATCACGCGATTTTCTTACTTGGGCGTAGTGAGAGAGGGTGCGACTCCTCCCTCTCTTTCTTTATCCCCAACTAAGAATATAGAGGATTAGCCCCACTCGAGCGTTATGCCCCCTGGTGGTCAAAAAACCCCGCTAAGTCGCTCATTAACAGTGCCTAAAACAAAAATGTCTCAAAACGTCTGGAATACACACCTTGTAATTTGGATTGTCAATGCATTTCTGTTTATAATTTCATTTCGTTGCTAAAAAAATCAGTTAAGAACAGATTAGGCTCGGGTATCACCTAAGAAATAATCCATCTTTATTAGTTTAGATTTTTTTTTAAATCTGATTTTTTTGTTTCATGAAACCCAGTTAACAGGAATACTTAAAATGGTTTTTTTATGAAAGTTTGTGGGCAGTTAGGGTCCCATGCTAGATGCGACCATGTAACTTATGGAGTTAGTCTGGGTTCCAGTTTGAATGAAAAACTTCTTCTTCTTTGTTTTTAGCTCTGTAGTCTTTTTTCTCCAAATGCCTTAGAGTAGCACACTGAACTGATTACTAGTTTTAGAGGGATGTCTGCACACTATTTCAATACTTTTGAACTGACTTTTCACTTTAAAATTTAATTAAACAAGCAGCACTTTTTTTTTCAAACACCATACATCACATTCAGAAATGAGTTCAGCAACACAAACAATGCTCACATTTTTGGGAGAAGAAATGCAGATTTTAATGTATCATAAACACATGTCCAATGAATTACACAGAACTCTAATATTAGTACAAAGAGCAAAACATCAAAGTGCGCATGATTACGGTTGCACCATTGTCACTAAGAATAATCACAGAAATGATGGCATTAAAAACATTCCAAGGCCTTGCCCTTCTTTGTTTAAAAATAGATTCTAATCAAATGAACAGAGATACACATACATATTATTTTTTATGCAAGAAAAGAGCCACCAACATGTTTATAATGCAATGTGTACACTTTATGCTAACTTCTCAAACTGCATTACATACTTGTATGACATCACGTATACTCGTATCACCAAAACAACAATGAAGAGAAAGAAAAACTAACAACAAAAACCAACATTATTGTCCATCCATGTTTCAGCAATCACCCATCAAAAATCAAACATTAGCTTGTCATACGAGTGTTTACACCAAGTTTCTGAATACAGTTGACTTGCTACTGTTTACTGATGCTTTTAATCACACCATCCAGCAAAATCTAGATGAGCAAACACTGCAACGCATTTCAACATCATGCACTACCAAAAGTCCATTCAACTTCAGACGGGAACACAAATTATTCACACAAATGGAACCTGCCAACGTAACACAAAAATACGACAGAAAGTAATCTATTCTTTTGAAGAACTTCAGAAATTCTGATTTCACTATTTCAGACAAACAACAAAATGTTAGAAAAAAGCCGGCAAAAACGATTTGTAGATTAATAAGTTAGGGGTGCATTCAGAAAAAGAGTAACAACCCATGTTCACTTACTATAACACTTAACGGTTCAATTTACTTTATATTTCTAACAGGTGAAGAAACAATATTACAATCTTACCCACTTCAAGATCTAAGGTACAAGTACAAAATAACACTCAAATCTTTTTTAAAAAAACATTTACACATATTTTGAGGGCATAATTGGACCCTCAAACCCTCGAAAAGTAATGGGAGTGTGACCGATTCTGGAAGTCTTGACAAAAATTAATAAATCGAAATGATGACAAATGTTGACCTTTTTGTTTTGTTTCTTCCCCCCTCAGATCTGCCTCCAGGGTTCCCAATCGCCCCGCAAAACAAGGGGTCCCAGGGACTCCTTCACTTACAGCATAGAGGGTCCTATAGGCAGGATAGAGGGTCCCAGTGGCATTGCGAATGCTAAAAATAATTTTTCTAATGCATCCGTGGGACCCCCTGCACATTCTCTAAGAGGGTCCTTTAGAATTTTAGTGCTTCATAGACCCCCAAATGGGGGTCCCTGGCCTCAAAGAATAGGAGATGCACTGACATTACCTTCAAGCAAATATTGGTATTTTGTTATTTGGTCTATTCTAGTCCCAGAGACTTATCTGTGTGAAATTCGGGCTGCTCCCACCTGGGGAGCGTGTCGCCGCAAGTGCAGCGCCACCCATTTTACTTATTATTCCTCCTTATTACAACTCGACTCAAAAGATAATGAAACAAAGTTCTGAAATCCTACAAACCAGGTTGGTAAGAAGGTTGTAAAATGCAGATGCTGAACCCATTGACTGCCAGAGAAAATTACAGAAAAAATCCTTGGGCAAATCATGCCATGAAAAAGACAACTGATAGAGCTAATCTGGCAAAATGGTCTGGGGATATTACTCTCTTGACTGTGTTAGAGCAAAAGCCAGCATATCAGGGTTATTCCTCTTCATTTGATGACGTCAATATCAGTGATGTCATCAGGTCAGTACGTGATATGTTGGTGGCAGTCAAGGTGTTAAATTAACTGAGCTACCACGATGCTATATGGCATAACTTTGGGCTTATTTAACACAAATGGCTATCAGGCAAAATTTCCCTCCATACTGATGCACAATTCTAAACTGAAACATAGTCGACTATGCTACTTACAACAACAAAAAACCAACTGAACGAACCATCGATTTCTTTAAAATTAGCAAATCGTTATATCATACAATGACAATCAGACAGAGAAGGAGACTTCCAGAGACATAGAGACAGCATGTAAGGGAGCAGAACATCTTAGCTACACTGCAAAAAAAGAAAGAAGAAAAAGTTCAACATTCAGCCAACCCTTATTGTGTGTAACATTTGACTAGCCAAGAACCCTTCAAGTCAAACACACCATAAAAATGTGCAACCAGAGCTGAGATTCAGAAATAAATTCCTTTCTGTGAAAACGGAGGAGGGAGTTGTGAGACTACCCTAAGCTCCCAGTGAATTGCAGAGGTAATGCACTAATGAGTATCGGAGGGGGCAATAAACTTGGGGCTGAAGACTTATCGATGACCAGTGTGCAAAGAGTAATGCAACACGCTTTCAAATGTACATCACAATAATTTGTCATCATGCCTCTAAAAAGAACCCATGTTCGCAAAGAAAGAAAAAGTCAGAGTAAAGGAGCTGGAAAAAATGCTTTAGATAGATATGACAAGCTTTTGTGGTACATTTGTGAGCACACACTTGCTTGACTGCTGTAACTTTATAGTAATTGGGAAGACAACAGTGGTGGTGGTAGATGTGTATGCTTGAATACTTTAAATAATAATTTGACTGTTAGGTTATCAGCATTGTTAAACATTTGGGACTTTACTGGTGTTGCACTGCCTCCAGGCATTGCCTCCAGTATCGTTCCCACCATCTTGCATCTACTAATGTCCCATATGTGTCTGTTCCAGACTGGAGGACGTTAAACAGGTTTTCACAAATAATTTGGAAACAAAACTCTACTAAATTCTCATTAAAAGAAGTCTCTGCATAATTCAAAGCACCTGTTAACGGAAACAAAAAATCCCACCCAAACTTCATGTTAAGCAACTCAAAGGGAGATAAAAACAAGATGAACAGTTGAATAAGTTGCGGTTAGTGCATCAACATAGAATTTCAAATTACTTGATCTCGCAGTGATCTTTGTGCTACAGTAGCCAATGAATGAATGAAAAATGGTGTTTTATGTCCTCTCGGTCACATAGACACATATGGGACATTTGTAAATACAAAGATGGTGGGAACAATACTGGCTGCAATGCCTGGAGGCAGTGCAACACCAGCAAAGTCCCGAGTTTTTAACAATACAGATAGCTGTAGCGGTAACCACGCCTCGGTTAAACCTCATCGGCTATGGTACCGCCACATTGATATTACAGTAGCCCAAATGATCTGCATGGTATTTATACTACGCTACTGCTTCAAGCAACTAAACATCAAAAGCTACCAAAACAATTGTGGCAAAAAAGAGCAGGAGAATTGCTCTAGTTCATATTAGCAAATGTGTCAAAATTGATAGTTAATACACCATTCATACTGCAACATTTGAGTCTCCACCTGTAGGTGTTTGAAGAAAAATCCTAATAGGTCTATCTGACACTGCAATAACCAGTCATGGATGGCTTGAGCTAGCATTCACAATTCTTAAAAAGTTGGCTGTGACACGTCTGAGTTATAAAGTTGACTATGACCAGAAACGACACAATCATTTATTTTATCTAAAGCTACTACCCATTGTTTAAATCCACATCTTTTTCTGTTCATAGTTGTTTGTGGGCTTTTTGCTAAATGATAAGGCAAAATCAAGAGTAAATTTTAATAAATGAGTGGTAGATTTTTTATTAATCTTACTATCTATATAATTAAATACTTACCAACACTCAAAACAATAGCATAACATACTTATTGGCTGGAAAAACCTAAAGCGTAAACGCTTAGCTACCAAATGACAAAGAGTAAGTCACTCTAGTGACCGTGGGGTTATCCCCCCTTTCCCACTTCCGGTCTGGTACAGTATGATTATATTAGATAAGACATTATCAAGAGAACATTTCAATCAGAAAAGAAGGATCACATGCACAATTTTCTTCATACTTCAGAATGACCCACACTATTCAAAACAACACTATTACGCCATAAATCTCTTGTAACTCACTGCCTGCCACCCTACACAAAACCACATCCACACAAATATCAATAATTTTTCTTTTCTTTCAGTGATAGTTTTGTCAATGCGAATTTCTACTAACATATATGTTCAAAATATAAAATTGAGCACTCTCCCTTTAATGCCCCCCCCCCTTCCCTAACAAGAAAAGAAAGTAGTACAATCATAAAACAACACTACACTAAACAGGGACAACGAGCAGAAAAGAATGTTCAAATCACCCGACTTTCACTGAAAGTCTTCATTAAAGGGCAGGTAAACCCCACCCCACGCTGCCAAGCATGCCTGCAAAAATCCACACGTACACCTAACAGCACAGCTCTGGTCGCTCAGTCCCTCGCAGCAACCTCAGGTCAAACATTGGGGGCCAGCCAGTTCAGGAATTTCAAGGCAATTTCGTATCCCATAAAACAGGCCTGCAACAGGTCGATCGGTCCATCAATCAGCCAATCAATCATCACATCAGTTTATTCAGTCAATTTATCATTCAATCAATCAATAATGACTAAAAAAAAATCGATTGTCTATTCCCATCACTGAAAACAATAAAGCAATGCTTTCCATAAAGCCCAAACTTAGCTGGCCGAATCTCTTTCCGGCGAACGGATGCTCGGCCGAAACGAGCGAAGCCAATTCGTGCTCTTTTCCTTTTCCCCCCGAAACAAACAACAAATCAATCTATCGCTGAATAGTGGGTTTGTTCCTTAATTTGACCCGAAACGAACTGTGCGTAAGTGTACCTTTGATCCCAACATCATAGTGAGGCTCAAAAAGCCTTCTTCGGTAAACATGTAAGCCTAGATTAAATCCGCTCACCCCCTTAAATTTCTGCATCTCGTTAGATGATAACCGAAGAAAATAACCGAGAAGTAACATTTTGTTGTTGTTGTTTTCAAAAGGGGTAGTAATAGCATTGAATTATTTTCATATAACAAATGATGGGATATTATGACAGATCGATGATCAGGCCATAGGCCTTTGAGTTTGATCTGTTCGTGCTGATCCAACTCTCTTGTTCACAAAACTGAAAGAAGCAGACTTTGAGATTGAGGTTCGTAAACATGACGAGGGTGACAAAACTACCTCTTTGCATTATGCTCTAGGCTAACATCTGACGGCAAGAAAGAAAAAGAAAATCGGAAGAAAAAACAAAGGCATGTTTTGGATCACTGATCTAAAAATAAAGAACAACGACAATTTTTTTCCCTTCAAGTATGAAGAGTTCCATTTAGCTCAACAACTTTCTTCCTTCATGTTCTCATTTTGCTCGGCGAACAGCTTGTTCCCAGAACACGAGATAGGAACAGGATTCGGGCCGAACTGCTGTTCGGCGAGCAAACGAACGGCTGTTCGGCGAGCATGTGCTCGGGCTATTAGGGGAAAACCCGGTTTCGGCCGAACATTTTAGTTCGCCGAACATCGGTTCGGGCTGTTCGCCGAGCAACCGTTCGGCCAGCTAAGGATGGCTTTTAGGGAACCCTGTGAAAATGTTAACATTAATTTCACAAGAATAAAAGCATAATTTTTAAAGAACAGTACTAATTTGCCCCCCGCCCTCCCCTCCCTCTCATATATTTCCCCTTAACAATTTCCCTTCCATCTTCCTCTCTCTTAAATTTGTATATAAGGTAAGGTTTTAAAAAATATATTTTTTTTTCTTGTTTTCTTTTTCTAATTATTAAATAAGGTAAAGTGTAAAACAGATTAAATATGACAAACGATGCAGTAATGAGCATGAAAAATAAGATAAAACACTATATTTCATGTAAAATAATAAACACAGAAAGAAAGCTCAGTCTTTTGTCAAGGATTCTGAGAAAGTCAGATCTAGGAATCAGTGAGTGCATGCATCCTTGGGGACTTGGTTGACCCTTTGTAAACTATCCCTGTCACCAACTGTTTTGAAAACCTCTTTGACCAAGACAAACAAGTCACAAGGAATTCTCAATGAATGTTCAACCAATTTAAAACAAGAACAAGAACAAGCCAGAGAAGCATCCATTTCCTCTTGCTATCTGATGTCCCTCATTGAACATGACTAACATGCTCACCCACAACACACACATCCATGCACCCACTTGCTCACCTCACTCACTGAACACACACACACACTCTCTCTCTGCTCTCCAACTCACAGCATTGGCAGGGAACGCTCTCAACATGACAGAGGTCACACACACTCTCAGAGGTCAAACACTCTCTCTCTGTCTCACTCTCTCTCTCTCTCTCCAACTCACAGCATTGGCAGGGAACGCTCTCAACATGACAGAGGTCTCTCTCTCTCTCTCACTCTCTCTCTCTCCAACTCACAGCATTGGCAGGGAACGCTCTCAACATGACAGGGGTCACACACACACACACACACACATACACTCTCTCTCTCTAACTCACAGCTCTCTGGCAGGGAATGTTCTCAACATGAAAGGGATCACACACACACACTCTCTCTCTCCCTCTCTCTCTGTCTCACTCTCTTCTCTTCAACTCACAGCATTGGCGGGGAAGGCTCTCAACATGACAGGGGTCACACCGCGGTACAGGGCCAGGATCCCATCCTCTCTCAACAGCTCCCTGGCCACGTCCCGAATGCCGTTGGGGTACTTGCCATGGGGAGCTGTGTGTGTGTGCCAGAAAAAACGCAACCGTCAATCAAATCAGTTCAAATCAAAGAGCATTTCTGCTTTTACGTAATGATAAACTTGAGGGTAGTTTTCTTCTTTTTTTTTCTCTCCTCGATGCTAGTTCGTCTGTTGTGTGCAGCTGGGTGATAAAGTAAAATGCAGTGAGCTGCTAAGCGAAACCCACTTTTTCATTTACGCCTTCAGGGCAAAACAAGGGGTCCCAGGGACTCCTTCACTTGCAGAATAGAGGGTTCTAGAGGCGGGATAGAGGGTCCCAGTGGCATTGCGAATGGTAAAAATATTTTTGTAGTCCATCCCTGGGACCCCCTGCACATTCTTTTAGAGGGTCCTTGAGAATTTTAGTGCTTCATAGACCCCCAAATGGGGGTCCCTGGGAGCCCTGGCCTTGATTTATAATAATAGTGAAACAGTCAAGTCTCATTCCACTTGATGTGGGATTATGCAGTTGATAGGAAGAGATTATATGACAGCAAATTTATAAACACAATTTTAAAACATGTCAACATACTGACACCTGCTTTACACATCAAACACCTTGGAAAATAGATGAGAACATTTTTTTAAAGAAGAAATGACTAAGCAGAAATTAAGAAAAGGATACATTAACAGGTAACTGGTGAATATATATATGATTGATTGTGGCTGCTTTACTCATTCGCATCGCAGTGATTTTGTATTAATCAGAAAACTCACAAATCACTCCAGCCATACACACAAACAAAACAGACATAAACAAACTGAGAAATGAAAGAAGATTACAGGTTTTTACTTCAGGTTTAGACATAAGGAAGTGGTAGATCAGACTTTTTTTTATATATAGACTTTGATATAACATGATGTTGTTGTTGCCTGTCTATGTTTCCGACAATGACTGCCAGATAGCAGAGGGGGCAGATACTATTCTGGCGGGCTGGGCGAGAATTAGCTTATAGCAGAGGTGCCTTGCCCAGAGTACATCCCCATTCTCTCGGCCAAAGGGATTTGAGGACGAGAGTTGGCATTGGGGAATGTCCCCAAAGGCCAGCCAATCCCTTTGGGCGCAGCACCAGAGCCGGTGCAAATGGTTCGACAGTCATAGTCTTCCACGAAAGACTAAGCAGACCAATACTGTAGAATATCATGTGTAGTACAGCTCTCATTTACTATTGGCCCTTTCTACAGGCTAATGTCAACCAGTGATAAAAGCCATTTGAGTAAAGCACAAGGCAAAACACAATCAATTTGATCAAACACAAACTGCTGACCAGTCTGAAGGCGAGACTTGAGCACGTCAGGAGGAATGGCCACCATCCAGTTGAAAATGCCTGCCATGCCCCCGGCAAACAGCGTGCGCGAAATACTCAGCTCTCCCCGCCTGAAATCACAATGAAAGAATAATGATGTCTATTTGTTGGAAATTCCATCCATGCCATTAAACAAAACAAAAAAGGTAGGTGAAATTCCTTTTTAAGCACCTTCTTTTTCATGCTTCAACACATTCGTTTTATGTTTTTGTTTTTTTAAATCACAAATCATACAAAGCCAAATACATGTAATTAGAAAAAAAAATGAACACATGACAACAACAGCAAAAAACCCACTTTCTTGACACTCAACATTAACTAAAACATTGAATTTGAGAATTTTCGCTTACATTTTTTACTATTAGTTTTTCAATCCAATTACATGTTTTGGGTGCTTTTTTTGCTTTTTTCAATCTAATCGTTAAATTACCTGCATTCTACCTTCATGAAAAGGCATGATCAGTAACAAGAGGCTCTGTGGCAAAATGGTTAGATTTGCTGATAGGTTTGAGGGTACGTGGTTCGAATCCTGTTCCATCCGTGGTATTGTGTCCTTGGGAAAGATACTTGACTCCTACTTCCTCACTCAGCCCAAGTATAAATGGATACCTAACATCAGTTGTGGAGAAAACAAGCGCGAAATCGCAATAGTTTGTGGCACGCGGTCTATTTTTACCACTCCAATCATGAGTTACCTCCCCTGGCTTTTCAATAATTTTAATCTGTAAACCAGAATGTTATCTCTGCACATCTCTGCACCATTTCGTAACTTTTTATATCTTTTGGAAAACATTTAAAACTATGTATCCTACTTATACTCATCAAAAGAAGCACTGCATACTCGTCGTGTCTGTTGTAGTGTCTGTATTACATATGTTTATTATTTTGTACGCTTTTAAAATACATCATTTTAAAGAGCGGCCAGAAGTGTAGCCTCGATTTGAAGTGCGACAATTTTGTCAAAATGTGCGACAATTTTGGACCGACCGACCGACAAAGTGAGTTATAGGTTTGTGGCTTGAGCCACAAACAAAAACTCCTTCAGATGAGACTAAAAACCAAGGTCCCTTGTGTGAATGCATGCACAGGATCTTCTGTACACGTTCAAGCCCATTCCACTATCCAGGAGTAGGCCGAGTTGCTCCGGTGAAATGGATGACACAAACTCACTTAGCATGCATGCAGTCTATCCAATAATAGTCTAGATGAAGACTTCTTCTTCTTCTGTGTTCCCACGCCATAAGGCCACAATGGGTACGCATTGTGACTCACTGATGTCCGGCAGCGGTCAGCAGGTGCTGCAGCCACTCGTAGGTCATGAAGACTTCAAGCGTGGGGCAGGATAAACATCTCCAACAAGAAAGAAAGCCAAGCATTGTGACTCACTGATGTCCGGCAGCGGTCAGCAGGTGCTGCAGCCACTCGTAGGTCATGAAGACATCAAGCCTGGGGCAGGATAAACATCTCCAACAAGAAAGAAAGCCAAGCATTGTGACTCACTGATGCCCAGCAGGGGTCAGCAAGTGCTGCAGCCACTCGTAGGTCATGAAGTACATGCCCGAGGCGGGCATGTCGCGCAGCAGAGTGGCGGCGGTGCCCCGGTACATCCCGCGGATGCCCCCCTCCCGGTACAGCTGCTTGGCGCAGTCCACGGGCCCTGCATACTTTTTCTCTTTCCCGCCCGCAGCCTGCTGGATCTGCACAGCACAGTCGCAAGGGTTAAACCTGACAATTTTCAAAAAAAGGAAATGGGAAACGCCACCCACAAAGCTGAGCACTTTTAATCAATTTAAAGCAATTTGGACGCATAATCGGGGCTCTTATACAACGGCAATCGGGTTTTCGCTTACAGCAAAGCAGTTTTTCCCGTTTAATTTTTTTAAATTTTGTTGTTGAAAATTTTCAAAAAACGGAATTCCTTCTGTACCGATTTTTCAAAACAAGGATTTCCTTCCTGAAAAGGAAGCAGTTTAAGCCATGCAGTCGGGCAGCTTTTTCCAGGGCTCCCAATACAGTGGAACCTCCCTCATGAGACCTTCAAAAACTACCCAAAATGAGGTCTTATAAGGGAGGGGTCTTATAAGGGAGGTAATTTTAATACTTACAAAGAAGGGCAATGTTTCAGAGAAGTAGGTCTTATGTGGGAGGGAGTCCTATAATGGGAGGTCTTATAAGGGAGGTTCCACTGTAGTAAAAAATTAAAGACTTGACCCTTTCCCTGCCAGGGACAATAATTAATTTATGATTGTCACTGATGATGCCATAACATCTCTAAACTCTGAGAAAAAAAATCTCAACTTTTTTTCCGGCCGTAAGTGGTTATTAATCTTTTTTAAATTTATTTTAGTTTTACCTGGGGAGATGTCTATCCTTGAAAAAGTGTTATATTAATAAGCAAATTTATGTGTGTGAAAGCCTGCGCAAACATTGGTAAACTGATGGTCAGATACCAAACATGCATCAGATACCAAACATGCATTTACGCATGCACACACCACATAATTACACACTGAAGCGAGAAACTGAGGAGGAAGGCACACACAACATGCCTACCCATACACACTTACAAAACTAAGACACACATATACATGATAGAGTCATAAACAACATAAAACAAACTGTTTTATACCATTCCAGCAATCATTTTCTCTGAAGCAGTTTTTCTTCTCCTCAACACAAAATTCAAAGCAGGTACTGAATAAAATATCCTTGGGTTTTTTCCTTCTTTTTGCTTTTTACTATTTCAAAGAGACAAAAAAAAAGCACATACTGTATAAAATGCTCCTGTGTTTTTCTTTTTTTACACTTTACTATTTCAAAGAAACACAAAGAAAAAATATTTACCTGAAGAAGGCACTTGATTCGTTCACCTGGGGCCATGATGACGGTGGTGAACACACCTGCCAGCATACCTGCTTTGAACAGCTGGAAGTACCTGGCAACACACAGGTTTATTATCTATAATTCATGATGCAGTGAATAATTGTTACGAATTGCATGAAACCTCATATTTGCAAGATAAAATGATTAAGAAGCTGTGCTAGTTCTTTCCTAATAAATACTTCTGTATTTGCATAAATCTTGTTTAATATTGTGACTGCACGCAATTCAAATAAAAGAGAAAAAAAAAAAAAGAGAAGATGGGGCAGTAAAAAATTCAAACAATTCAGATTTACGTGACTTTCCACATCAGTGTGAAAGCACAGTACATAAATCAACCATGAGACTCACGTCAACTCTTGGTCAGGCGTCTTCTGCTGAAGCCGCCGCCCCACCCCATAGCCGAAGAAGCAAATGGCAAAGATGGGGGCCACTCCTGCCACGGGGGCTCCCATCCCTTTGTACAGGCCTTTCACGCCCTGCGAACCAAGAAACAAAACTATTTCTTCAACGTTAAGTCTTATGCTTAGCATACATGTAGAAAAAGGCAACGCCAGGCAAGACTTGGTCAGGCGCTGTACTTGTACCAAACAGTTGAAACAGTGATGCACTGAGGTTAGAAATAAAACATTTCAAGTTTTAATAGGACTACGACCTAGGCCTTGCGACTTCACTGACAAAATCAATGAATGTACACATGTTCCTTAACAGAACCAGAAGGAATACAATAAACACATGGCAGCAAGTACTAACTACTATGTATGATATTGATAAGCAAACAAAGTACAAAATGTATCATTTATCAATCTTGATATATTTCTCAGCATGTTGCATCAAAGTGCTCAGGTAATTGATCTTTAATAGTCAACTGTATTCTCTTTTCCCTTGTAATATTCATTTCATAGTTCATAACAAAATCAAGTACAGTAATAGCCATACATAACTTAAACTTGTCAATTACAGCGGATTAAAGTGCAAGTAGTTGTGCAACAGCTTACCTCCTTTACCACAGTCTGACGCGCACAGTCAAAGGTCCCAGCGTATATTGGGTTCTGACCTGGCAGAGGTTTGGGCATTGTCTGCAGTCGCACCTGAAATCGCAGACAACTATAAAGCCACACTTCAATATAATAATGCAAACTCACCATATATGCCCTCCCGGGTCGAGAGGAAGTAAAATCTAAACTACTACTACAATGAATTTTTAACTAGCCTTTTACTAGTTTTAGGTTATGAAAACACTTTCACTATCGGTTACAGACATGAAATAATGCTAGCACACACTAGAACATCATCTCAAACCAAATGTGAGATCCCAGTCAATAATGAAAAGAAAGTCTGCTTGTCTTGGTGTTTGTTTCTGTTTGTCTGTCTTCTTCATTTTTCGTTTTTTCTCGATTTGTTTTGTCTTCACCTCATCCTTCCCCACCTTTTTCTTGTCCCTTTTTTCCTTCCCCCATGCATAGTATACGAATACAAATATCCCATATGTACCCTCCTGGGTCGAGAGGTCACTGTGTTTGCTTTGTTTTCATTGGTAGTTAGCGCTTAGAGCTTAAAGATTAGGCGCTATAAAAGTTGTCTTAATAAATAAAATAAATAAATTCTTGTTGCTGACCCATCCGGGCAATTTCTTGTGTAGTGGACACTTGTCCCGTTAGTCTTGACCGGTTTTTGTTTACAAGTGGACGCAAGTTCGCGAGTGTTAAGCACTCCAATTTTTAGGTCTGATTCCTCCGTTGAAAAGAACTGAACGGTAAATAAGACTTTAATGAAATCAATAGCATAATACTAATAGATTCAACCAATTTGCTACTACTGTACCAGTGTGCAAAATTGGGTGCATGTAAGTTTATATTATGATCAGGTACTTTGCGAGGTTAATCCAATCGGAGGTGTTAGCCTAGTCCGACCATGTCCGACATTTTGTTTTTCTTCTTGCCGCGTCACACTGACGATCGAGTTGATCAACTTTTTCTTATGTAGCTCATGTAGCTTATATATAGGTCTCCTAACGCTACAGAATATGAGAACCAGGATCTTAACAACATGATAAAAAACCTAAATGCTATAACTTCCCTCAATGATACATTAGTTATAACTGGAGACTTTAATTTTCCTGAAATTAATTGGGTAAATGAGACTAGTTTAAAAGGCACAGAACACCCGGCTAGCAAATTTTTAGAAAGTCAGTGAACGTTATCTTTTTCAGATGATTACTGAACTAACTCACTTTAGAGGGCTTCAACATGCAAACATTCTTGATTTGATTCTTTGTAAAGATACTGATGATATAAAAAAGATATCCTATCTTTCACCACTTGGTAAAAGCCACCATGTTACTTTATGTTTCAATGTAAATTTCACTTCTGCCAGTGATAAGCTACCACAAAAAAACGATGCAAAAGTGAAGAAATATCTTTGGGATAGATTACGATGGTCTGAGCACTTTTCCCCCAAAATATTGACTGGGACAATATTTATAGTTGTTAGATACTTCTAATGTTGATGAATGTTGGGATAAAATTTATAATCCACTTTGTGAGGGAAGGGACAGGT
>CM065687.1:26924807-26964807 GCA_017654935.2 Phymorhynchus buccinoides | reverse complement strand
CGCACGCACACACACCCTCTTCCTCTTCTGTGGTCACGTGTTGACCAACTTCTATATATAGAAGTAATTGTACACACTTTACACATGCACACACACACACACAAACACAAGCATAAGAACAATAACTACAACAAACATACACACACACTCACTCTTTCTCTCTCTCTCTAACACACACACACACATATGACGCATGCACATACGCACAGAGAGGGAGAGAGAGAGAGAGAGAGAGTTTTTAGCAATAACTAGCGCAACTCCGAGTACCGGTAACGCCTAGTAAGGTAACGCCTAGTAACGGTAACGCCAAGTACTGGTAACGCTGAGTACAGCAAATGTGAAGCGATTCGGTTAAGAAACGGTGGCGTTATAAGGCCACGTTTCCCGTTGGCGCTGCTCTGAGAGTGACGCTCTCTCCCTAGTAACGGTAACGCCTAGCAACGGTAACGCCAAGTACTGGTAACGCTGAGCACAGCAACTGAATTTGAAGCGATTCGATTAAGAAAAGACGGAGTTATAAGGCCCCGTTTCCCATTGGTGCTGCTCTGAGAGTGATGCGCTCTCCCTAGTAATGGTAACGCCTAGAAACAGTAACGCCAAGTAACGGTAACGCTGAGTACAGCAAATTTGAAGCGATTCTGTTCAGAAACGGCGGAGTTATAAGGCCCCGTTTCCCGTTGGCGCTGCTCTGAGAGTGACGCGCTCTCCCGATTCTCTTCAAATTTGCTACCCGGCTTTGCCCCCGCCACAGCAAGCCTGACAGCAAATTTGAAGCGATTCGGTTAAGAAACGGCGGAGTTATTTGTGAAAAGGTGAAGCGGCGTATATCGCGCGCGTTTCTGAATAGATTCGCTTCCGGTTTGGCACATCGATAGTCACCGTTCCCGGTCATCTATCTGCCAAATTTGAAGGCAATCGGTCCAGCAATGCCGGAGATACGGGCGCCGAGAGGCCGGCGGATACGCGTTTCGCGCATTTGCCAAACCGCGCAAATGACACGGCCGCCTCGGTTGCCGTTGCCATCGCCCCGTTAGGGCTCATAGCAAATTTGAAGCGATTCGGTCGAAAAACAGCGGAGTTATAAGGCCCATTTTGTGTTTCACACACACACACACACTTGCCTTTTCATTATATGACTAGCGCAACGCCCCGTACCGGTAACGCCTAGTACAGGTAACGCCAAGTACCGGTAACGCTGAGTACCAGTTTCGCTGGGTCCGCGAAATATTATATTTTTACTTTTGTGGCTGAAAACCCAATTTTTAGACCCCTACCACTTTCAAGGCCTACTGATCTCCATGACCTTGACCTTGACCTTGATCAGTATGCAATGATCAGAACAAACATATGCCAAAGTACCTACATGCCAAGATTGAAGTCCCTAGGACCAACGGTGTGGACGTTACAGCCCCTTAAAGATTTTCGGTTGTGAAGGTCATACGCCAAGGTGAAGGTCACGACGGCGATAATTTATGTGCGGATGCCTTCCTCTCATGGTGACACGCCACCACACAAAATTGGAAACGATTCGGTGAAGCGGTTCAGAAGATATGCGTGGGGCAGAAAACCCCAATTATTATACCCATACCACTTTCAAGGTATACCGATCTCCCTGACCTTGACGTTGACTTTCATCGGTATGCCATCATCAGAACGGCCATAAGCGAAAGTACCTCCATGCCAAGTTTCATGACTCCAGGACCTGTGGTGTGGAAGTTATGGCCCCTTAACGATTTTGGGTTTTCAAGGTCATACGCCAAGGTCAAGGTCAGAGCGGCGAAAAGTTTTATGCGGATGCCTTCCTTTCATAGGGACACACCACCACACAAAATTTGAAGTAATTCGATCAAGCGCTTCGGAAGATCCTTAGGACAGACAGAAAAGAACAACAAACAAACAAAAAAAGGAAACAAACCTGAACGAAAACTTACTCCTTTGCGATCGTAGATTCAGTGGCAAAGGACAAAAACAGAAAAACGAACTGAAAGCCAACTTAGTTTGGCCTTTCGGCATGTGGGGCATTTGTAAATACAAAGCTTGTGGGAACAATACTGGAGGCAATGCCCGGAGGCAGTGCTAAACCAGTAAAGTCCCGATTTTTTAATAATAGATACGTGTAGTGTCATCCCGTTGTAATCTCCACTGCCCCCCCCCCCCCCCACCATCCCTCCGCCCACCCACCCACCCCCTACCCCACCCATAACCAGCTCCGCTGACCTACTCGTCACCACAGCACGTGTGAACCACGGTCTCATGCACGCAGCAGTCCCCCCTAGAGTTGAGAACCGGTTCAAATTTTTCGAACCGGTTTTTCCTCTCAGAACCGGTCTTTTCGAACCGGTTTTTTTAACCAGTACTCACATCAGTAGTTTCACCTATGCAAACATATTTATTTGTCAGAATATTCACACACACACGCGCACGCACACATACACACACACTCAACAAAAAACTCAGCTCAACTCCAACAAACATTTTAATGACGGGGCCATCTGCCCGTGTCAAAGGAAGGTGATGGTAGGGGTGTAGTTGAAAAATATAATAATCATAGGGAAAATAATTAAACCAAACCAAAAACAAAACGTCATATGGCGGTTGGAGTGTGAAGGATGGTGGCACATTCACAACGCAATGAACTAGCTTTGAGAATAATCAGATATGTAGCGGGAGGATAAGGAATACAAAAGTATAAGTTATGTTCCTGAACTGATAATCAAAATGAGAAGAGAAAATCTTTCACAATGGAAGGAAAAAATATCACACAAGCGTGCGCACACACACACAATCACACGCGCACAACCGCACACACGCGCGCTTGCACACACACATACACACATTCTCTCTCTCTCTCTCTCTCTCTCTCTCTCTCTCTCTCTCAGTCCCAGGGCTGGGTGGAGAAAAGCTGTTATTGCTAATCTCATGTTCCCTAGTTAAATAATATTTCGTTTTCATTCTTACAACAGTGATGACATATTCTACGTTTAGACAATATCTTCAGTAAGCGCATTCATTTTAATCGAACAATAACTACCGAATGTACGTTAAGCAGCTTATGAAACTACTCCCAATCCCAGTTATAACAATGAACACACCCCCCCCCCCCCCCCCCCCCCCCCCCCCCCCCCCCCCCCCCCCACCTCCTCCAAAAGGAAACCCGCAAAACAAATCAAATTTTAAACAAAACCGTACATCGTTTGGATTTAAGAGGTCAGTACATAGAGTGAGACAGGGGATGGGAGGGAGAGCGAGAGAGAGAGAGAGAGAGAGAGAGAGAGAGAGAGAGAGAGAGAGAGAGAGAGAGAGAGAGAGAGAGAGAGAGAGAGAGAGAGAGAGAGTATACACATTTACGTATGAATAAAATACAATGCAAATATCATAGCAAGTTCATGTCCGTTTATTTATAAGAAAAAGCTTGTATGTGTGTGTATGTGTGCGTGTGTGTGTGTGTGCGCACGCGCCTCTGTGTGTGTGTGTGTGTGTGTGTGTGAGATATATATAATATATATAGAGAGAGTGTTCGTGTGAGTAAGTGTGTGTGTGTGTGTGTGTGTGTGTGTGTGTGTGTATGTGTGTGTGTGTGTGTGTGTGTGTGTGTGTGTGTGTGTGTGTGTGTGTGTGTGTGTGTGTGTGTGTGTGTGTGTGTGTGTGTGTGTGTGTGTGCAGATCAAAATCTTTTCGAACATATTTGCTCATCTTCTTAGCATAAGAATTTATAGAAATGAAATTAAATAAACTTAAAAAGACATTGTTTTATTGTTGCTCCATTCACAGTTCTCTTGGTGATTAGTCATGTTTGTTGTTCCACCACTCCATTGATCGCACTGCCACATTGCAAGCACAAAGCAATACTTTCTACAATCACTCTCCATCACTCTTTCGATTTTTTCCCAGGAGAAAATACCTCCAAATGTTCGTTACTGTAGTGTAGGCCTACTCATTGGCAATACTTGCTCCTTACAACACCAGGCAACTAGAAACAGCTACACCCAATCTGCGCTAAGATTCAGTGTTGTTCTTCGAAATGAATGCGTTATTCTAAGATAAACTTACTTTCAGTTTGCAGTTAAAAAACCCGGTTCACAGCAACTCAAACCGGTTTTTCGAACCGCGGAATTTCAGGACCGGTTTTTCGGCTCAAACCGGTTTTTCCCCCCACCTCTAGTCCCCCCCCCCCCCCCCCTTTAATAACAGCACGTTTGGACAGATCCCGTTTGGCCTAGTTAGTGACACTGTAAATAGGTACATATTGCGCGCATTTCCTGCAATGCTTTGCCCCGGCCATAGCAAGCCTGACAGCAAATTGGAAGCGAATCAGTTAAGAAACGGCGGAGTTATTCGTGAAAAGGTGAAGCGGCGTATAGTGCGCGCGTTTCTGAACCGATTCGCTTCCGGTTTAGCACACCGATAGTCACCGTCCCCGGTCATCTACCTGCCAAATTGGAAGGCAATCGGCCCAGAAACGCCGGATATACGGGCGCCGAGAGGCCGGCGGATGCGCGTTTTGCGCATTTGCGAAACCGCGCAAATGATACGGCCGCCTCGGTTGCCGTTGCCATCGCCCCGTTAGGGCTCACAGCAAATTTGAAGCGATTCGGTCAAAAAACGGCGGAGTTATAAGGCCCGTTTCGTGTTTCAGCCACACAGACAGTTGGCTTATTACTATATGATGATGATTATTCAATTATAGATGAAACTAAGGGGCTCTGGGCCTGCACAACAACTACATATGATCATTATCCAGGACAAACAACAATCAATTAAACCTTTTTCAGTAAAAACGTCAGATATTAAACCCTAAGAAATCAACTAAGCATTGTTTTCACAAGAGCGTTTGCAACCCTTTTAGCCTGACTATGTGGTAAGTGTCAGAGGAGTTGTCTCTCCTTGAAGATTCCACAAACGCCAAACTTATCATATGTGATACTGTTTTTATTGCAATTTTATTGCAAGCATGCACAGATTTCATATTAGACAGTAACATGCTTGAAATCTCTATATTACTGCATTATATTTCATCATAAAAGAAAAGATGTTAATACTAACGTTTCTTTGTATCAGGGGCTCAAAAGTGGAAAACCATGCTGTAAACTGTTGATGGTCAGTGCTGAGAAAGAGGAGTGCTAAACAATGGGTGGAATGGTCTGGCATGGGAAAGGGGCTGCGTTACAGTCCATGCCTCTGTGGAATCAGAGATCCAATGATAACCCAAACATGTGGAGGGGGGGAACCACAGGCACTTGCTTCTCGTTTATCATATATGTATAGCTCAGTGCTAGAGGGTTTAAAACCCCCCCCCCCCCCCCCCCCCCCCCCCCCCCCCCCCCCCCCCCCCCCCCCCCCCCCCCCCCCCCCCCCCCCCACCCCCCCCCCACCCCCCCCCCCCCCCCCCCCCCCCCTATTTTTTATATTTCGTGTGCGGCTGGGTGTTCTCGGACTAGCCAGCAGTGCTCAGCCGTGCACTTTATATTGACTGAAAAAAAACCCATTTAATTTTCCTTTCTATGTCGGAATTATTAAGGAAGAGAAGAAAATGTCCTCCGACCCGCCACAGACACACACAGGACATTTATATATACATAAAGACAGCGGGTCGATCCTGGAGATACAGCAATACCAGAAGTTCCTTTTTTGTTTATAGTAATGATAAACTTGACAAAATGATGTCATGTTAGTCATGACTTGTGAATCATTTTTAAATTATTCAGGATTTATTATTTCTATACAGAAAGTGGGTTTTTTACCTTTTAATTAAGCAGCAACCAAAAAATGACATTTGAAGCATCACCTCGATCTGGTGGGTTGCCATTAAACTTTATGAATTCCTGCTGTCAGGACTGTGACCACAGTGCAGTGTATGTTTACTGGAAGTCAAAATAAATAATATGAAATAACATTTTAAAAATAAGCTTTCATAATATTTTTATGGGTGCAACTACACAAAATGGAAAAAAACTGAAAGGCCGAGATCCAGGGGTAATGTCCCCCTGCAGCTGAAGATTATTTATGAAGGTATTTTAGTTCACGTTTTCCACAATTTATACAAATGCTTATTTTAAAGTGCTTGAAAAATACAATAGACACACAAAGATCATGTTTGACAATTTTTTTAAAAAGGAACTTCCTTTTCTGGTAAAATTCAAAAACAGGAAATCCTTGTATACTAGGAAAAGTTGCACCCATGTATTTTACTTCTCTGTTAGTGTTACTACAAATGATTATATCCCTATGGGTATAGCAAAGGGCTCTTTCAGCATAAGTAATTTCCCCACCTTCAGGAAATCATAATGCTAGAGACTTCCTCTTTCACTCTGTCAGCTTTCTCCTATACTTAATATCTATAATAAAGTATTTTTTTTCTTTTGCTTTCTTTTTGTAGAAACTATTTCAGAGAATGTTCTTTTGTCTTTTTGTTGTTGTAGAAACTAGTTTAAACAACAACAACAAATGTTCTCCTCCAAAAACATTTTGAGCTCCTCCAAAGTTGGAATGTGTTGTTGGCTGAGGACAAGGAGACAGGAAGCTGAAAACGAGAAACATAATTATGATAGAAGAATTTAAACATTAACACTCAAAGCAAACGAGGTAAGTTTACAGTAAACAACAGAACATAATTCCGTTCCTTGCCCATTATCCCACTGCGTGGGAACACAGAAGAGGAGGAGGAAAAAGAGGAAGAGAATTATTTTGATACTTTGACAGAAACTGTTCAATATTCAAAGCATTGATCTTTATTGAGCCTTTTGAGCATTTAATTTCATGTCTCACACACACACACACACACACACACATCACCATTAACACTGACAGATTTCATATATGTCAGTTTCAAAACATTTTATTTAAATACCAAGAAGCGACAAAAAGATTATTTTACCTGAGATTCATGGATATAACACAGAATAGTGTTCAGTAAACAACAGATTTCATATTTGTTATGTGCATGCAGAAACAACACTGACAAAGATGGTCTGAAAAATAAATGAAAGTAAAATTGAACACTCAGAAAGACACATTTTGGAGACCTTTGGATTGTAATTTGTATTGCATATACGCCTTTCTGTAATACTATTATTAACTGTAACACACAAATAAAACATTGATACAATAACAAAAGAAAGTTTTTGAACGTCATGAAGTTATTGCACTCCTACCATTACTGTGTCTCCGTATTGGCCACTGCAAGTAGGGTTATTAACGCCCTTGACAGTAAGAGTTAAGTCCTTGTTGATCAGTATCCAAAAGGGCATTCACTCTTGCAAAGGGCCTCAACTAGGGTTATTGGTGAGAGTTATGCCCTTGTTTGGTCAGCCGTACTCAACCATCTTCCCCCACCCACCAAGGGCATTCACTCTTGCAAAAGGTGTTCTTTGCAGTGGCCAATAACTATAAGATTCATTGTAGGCTTACATCATAGGATTTTTTGTCTCCATAATAATGAGTAAATCATTCAAGTTTGTAAGCCTTTTTTAATATATCATTTTTTTCACATAAAAATCAGCAGTACAGTGGAACCTCCTTTATAAGACCTTCAAAAATCATCGAAAATATTTTTCTGATCGCTTCTCGGCCTTTTGGCTAAGACAGTGATTCAGGAACATAAATTTTTGTTTATACCTTGGTTGGTTTGTTCAGCCCGTCGTACATGGCGAAAGCCGATACGCGACGTTAAACTGAACTTCCATCCATCCAAAATGAGGTCTTAGGGGGGCAGGGTGGAGTCTTATAAGGGAGGTAATTTTAATACTTACAAAGAAGGGCAATGTCTCAGAGAAGTAGGTCTTATATGGGAGGGAGTCTTATAAGGGAGGTTCTACTGTATTCCCATTCTTTCTTAAGAAACTTAACACTATTCATTGATTGTCACATTTTACTGAAGCATTTTAGTGCATTGTTATTTATGAACGTCAGAAGCAATATGTCTATATTTCCAATATGTCACAGTAGAAATGGGAATCCAGAAGGAGTTGGAATCCTATTGGTACAGAATTACAATTTGTACTAGTAGAAATCAGAATTCTGATTTCTACTGGATTTTATCTAGCAGAAATTAAAATTCTGATTTCTACTAGTACAAATCGGAATTCCAATTTGTACTGACAGCCAGTAAGAAATGGAATTCAGTACAAATTGGAATCAACATATCATAAGTTATAAGAGAAGAAAAAACAAAAGATTGGTGTGAATATTAATATTTTAAGAGCAGTGATCATTTAATTCTAAGAAAAGTTGTTGATCAAGTTGTGAACTGTACTCAATTAACTCAAGTTTGCAGCTCAGCTGTGCCATCAGATGACATATCAGATGTGCAGTCCTTTGATGTTTCAGTTTGGGCAGAGTTTTGGCAGTGTTTACAATTCGACTCAATGAAGCAAACATGGAAGAGGAGAAGCAGAAATGTTATTCCCTTTTGGAAGAGCACATAAGCCAGTTATCTGACAACAACAACAAAACATCTGTGATCAGTGAGGAGAAATACGGTAAGAATTTACGCGTACTTTCCTTGAACAAGGGCACTAATTAAATGGGTGGTGCGCCTCTGGCTGTCTCCAGGTGGGAGAAACACAAATTCCAGACGCCTCTGTGAACATAAAGTACCAAATACAAATAACAAAAAACACAAAATTAATGCAGTTTGGGAGCAACATTTTAAGGTATAGCGGGTAGGTGCCAAAGACATTTTGTTTTGTGCCAAGACTACGCATCCTGTTGTCACAAGAGAGCTCTACTAGTGCAAATCGGAATTCCGATTTGTACTAGTCGGATTCCAATTCCTACTGGATTCCCATTTCTACTGTGACACACATATATTATGTTTAAAGCAGTTCATTATCAACAGTCTTAAGGTAATAAAAGGCAATTGCAACAAACCTTTTAACCTTCCTTGATGACTGTTAAAACTTTTCATATTTGTTGACTGTGGTACAGACACCATTGCTTTCTTCTTCTTCGTCGATCGCTCTGACAGTTTCTTGTCATTATGAGCGCAGATGGGTCATGCTGCTGTTATGCGCCTAAAAAATAGGCCCAGCATGTCCGTCTTCGGCTGCAGAAAATATTTGTACGATTTTTTTTTAGAAAAAAGGCAGGAGAATGGATCAGCAAGGCAGAAAGATAGTAGATGACAGTAAGCAAAGGGAAAAGGCAGAGTCAAAGAGAGTGACAGATTAGAGGAAGTTACAAGCACATAAGTTCCTAAAGGTGGGGGAACTATTCATACAAAAGACACACACACACACAAGGTATCCCCCTATGCTTTTCATATAGCATTTTTGCTACTTATCTTCTATCACCGACTGTGGGTGGCTCAGACACCCATACATAGAGGAATTCATAGTACAAAACCTCATTTCACGACTGTGGGTGGTTGGAAGTTGGAACACCCATACCCTCTGTAGAGGCATTTTTGTTACAAAGCCTTATCCGGTGACTGGGTGCTTTTAACACCAATACTCTCTGTAGTGGACTATTTGCAACAAAACCTCATTTGTACTTATTTATACATGTGAAGCGCTGTGAGCTCAAGAGAGAAAGGGCGCTCTATAAATGTTAGTTATTATTATTATTTGGTGAGTGTGGGTGGTTGAAGCCTCATTATACTCTCATTGCTGTAAAGAAAATCATATTAGAATCCTTATTCATGGACTTTGGGAGGATGAAGCATCCACAGGTCGCAGATAGGGATTAGTTTTTCATTCTATAAATGTATGGGTGTCTGAAACACCCAGTCGACTAATAGGGATTTTCCCTATATAAAGTATAGGTGTCTTAAATACCCACAGTTAACAAATAAGGGTGCCTCAACTTTATTGTTTATTTATTTGTTTATTTTACATTATATTATTCTTGTGCTTTGGTTTATATGGTGTGCAATGAAAAAAATGATAGCCATTGAAAATTCTGGGTAAATATCTTCATTAGGTTATAAATTATTGACAATTAATTAAAGGTCAGTCTGGGTGTTTTTTCACCTACAGTCGTTGGGGAAGGTTAAAAGAGTAATAATAAAAACATGCATATATTTGTATGTAGAACGAGTTCCAACAAACTTAGATATGAAAACACCAATCACATCGTGTGACAACACATGTTCAAGTAATAAAAAATGCATTCACTTGATAGGATAAACTTGTGCAATCTTAACTGTTACAAATTTGGTCAAAAGTCAACAAAGGTGGTCAACATGTTTACAATTAAATGCATGCAAACAACAACAATCAATGGATATACACGGACTAAAAACACACTACATCCAGCAGAGCAACAAGAAAAATAAATTTAAAAGACATTTTGGAGTTGGGAAGTTTTTCCTTTGGTCAATTAAGGTCAAACTAAAAGTCACCCTTTGAAAAAAATAAAATAAAGTGAGAAGATATAGAACAACAGTTTTAAATCAAGAGGATACTGATCACCCCCTCATTTCTCTTGCAAAAATAAATCATTTCCACTTAGTGATTGTGAAAATATAAACAACTACTCACACAGCAAACATTGGCAGGCGATAATTTCCATGTCTTCGTCAGTTTTCAAAGAAGACTAAGGACTAGATCACCTCAGGCAAAAACATTTACAAAACGACAGGCTTGTGCCCAGTAAATGCAAGAAAAGCTTTCAGGCCCTTGATGGAAACAGCAGTGGTCGCGGTGTTCACCAGAGGGTGAAACAACAAACGCTTCTCGCCACCCCCTTTTCCCACATCTCCATCCCCTTCAGGTTGAGCCCCAGCCCCTTCTTCCTTCTGGCTCTCCCCACTCTCCTCCTCCCAGAAGCTGCGATGCAGGATGAGCTTCACTTTGTGCTCCAGATCGTTGATGAGGCCAAAGACGGTTACGCTGCCTTGCTTCACTCCGAGGGCTTTGACCAGGTTCTCTTCAGAAGCGAAGCGAAAGCCGCCGGGGGCACCCACTTGCTTGGCCAAGTCGTTGAGCTTGGTTTCCACGGAGTGCGGGGCGCAGTACAACCACAGGTTCTTCTTTTTGTCGTTCAGGAACAGATTCTTGGCGAAGACGCCATCCATGGAGGCTATCAAGGGAAGAGCCTGCTCCACTGTGAACACCTGAAACAAAACAGAGCAGTAGATGTATTCATGTTTTATATTATTTATAAACATTTCACTTTAAAAAATAATAAAAATACTACTTCCACAAAATGAGTATCAAACACATTTCTATATTTGAGTAGGCACGCTATAATCTTCAATCTTGTTGCTGCCGTTATTTTTGTTTATTTCATTTGGATATATATATATATATACATATATATATTGGCCAATAAAAAATATTTAAACCAGAAACAAATTTATTTTTAAAAATGAACATAATTAAGTTCAACATGTCTTTATTTTGTTTGACTGATGGATTTTATTTATTTCATTTCCTTGTGCGTTTCTAATTCTGTTCTAGGACTTCATAACATATGATATATCATATAATGATATATCTATTGCCTCGGGTGGAAGGTTATTTCATTCACACACTGCTCTGGGAAAGAAGAAGAATTTTCTGTAGTTGGTCTTGGTTGCAGGAAGCAGATATGCTGTAGTGCACACTTGTCTCATCTGTCCAAATGGTGGGTGAGGGATTGGCCTATGCTGAGTATTGCTGGCCACCTCTCCATGGTAGTACTTGAAAATGGCCAGCCTTGCTGTTTGTCGCCTGTCCTTGGATTGAGGCCAATGCAGCTCCATCAATATATACTACGTTTGATGACTGATGGTGACAGTGAACTGCGCAGTGTTGCATCGTTTTTAGCTTGTCGATGTTTTTGGCAGTGTAGGGGTCCCATACAGGTGCAGCGTATTCTTGCGTTGGTCGTACCAAGGCCTTGTAGGCTGTGTCCTTCACAGTGATGGACCAGGGCTACTTTTAGATTCTGTCTAAGGAAGCCCAAGGTCTTGTTGGCCTTGTTACTAAAACATAATATTCTTTTGTTAGTACGACTGCATTCAATGAAGATTTTGTTAATCAAAAAGTGTCCGTGGGGGATCAGACCTTTTCCATATTGCTGGAGAGCTCTTCTGTTAACTCCAGCAGCTGGGACTCACAGGATCGGCCGGAGCAGAGTCTGTGTTGCTAAGCCTGAAGAGAGAGAATGCTGTTTTTCTCCAGGTGTCATGATCATGTCAGATCATGATGATGGCCATCAACTTCTGGCCATGAAGATGGTAGGGGCCTAGGAGTAGGATGGACGAAATCGGGTCAAGCCGACTAGTTTTCCCTCAAAATGTCGAACCCGTGTTTTGGCTTCGTGCCAAGTGGTCAGTCTTTGCTTTGTTTTCAGTGGTAGTTATTCTTGTTGCTGACCCATCTGGGCATTGTTTTGTGTGTAGTGAACTCTCGTCCCGTTAGTCTTGAACGGTTTTTGTTTACATGTGGACGCAAGTTCATGAGTGTCAAGCGCTCCAATTTCTGATTCCTCCGTCGAATAGAGCTGAACGGTACATAAGGCTTTAATGAAATTAATAGCATAATAGATTCAACCAATTTGCTGCAAGTGTGCCAAATTTGGTGCATGTAAGTTTATAATCAGGTACTTTGCGAGGTTAATCTAATCGGAGGTGTTAGTCTAGCCTGACCATGTCCGACATTTTGTTTTTCTTCTTGTCGTGTCACACTGACGATCAAGTGGATCAACTTTTTCTTATGTCGCTCATGTAAAAAAGGCTATCATTTTAAAACGTCGTAACTTTCTCAATTTTCGACCGATGTTGCTAATTTGGGTATCAGTTTAAAGGTCTTGTTGAGCTCTTTCCAATGACATAAATTTCATTAGGATTTAAATAAATAAATAAAATATAATTTTTTATAACCAGGAGGCAGGATTTTTTCTTGATACTCCAATAAATTACTGCTTGTGCTCGCATGTTGTGGCAATGAACAGTGCTAAACAGCGGTCTAGTCACAAGTTGCAGTAGTGAGTAGACTACTAGAGTCTACTACTGGGCCTGAGATAGTGGCTGAGTGGCCAGACAGTGAGACAGGTGCTAGTCAGCTAGTGTAGCCTTAGGGCAGTTAGGCTAAGCCTACACTCACACTGTAGCCTGTGTAGGCTAGAAGTTGTTGCTATCACGGACAAATATTAAGATTCTCACATACAATATGAGTAATATCAGCTGACAAACCTCTTCATGGTCTAAAGTAGTAGCGGTGATTCCAAGTTCCTCTAATTTAGAGAGAAGATCGCTTTTAGTTTTCGGTGCTTCCATGGTGCGCGTGGCGTCGTCAGAAGGTTAGATAACTCTGGAATTTCTCAAGCGTTCAGTGGTGAATTTCTTTGGATAACGGTCGCCGCGCGAATAACGCTCACGGCAAACGGGGCCTAAGAAATACTTTAGAAAGCGTGTGCGGAAGAATATTACAAGCTCTTGTCTGATTGGTCAAATTTTTATTTCATTTTAAGCAAACTGTAATGGACCAATCAACAACAAATTAGACAAATTAGTTAATTGGACGAAAGAATGGCAAATTAAATTTAATGGACAGAAGTGTAAAGTGTTACATATTAGTAAAAATAACCCTAACTTTTGTTATACAATTGATGGTTGTGAATTAGAAGCTTCTGAAGTGAAAAAAGACCTGGGAGTTATGGTGTATAATAAGTTAAATTTTGATCAACACATCACTGAAACTATTAAAAAGGCAAATAAAATCTCTGGTATGATTTCTCATTTCATTCAGCACAAAACTAAAGATATTATGGTGCCCTTGTTCAAATCATTGGTGAGACCAATAGTAGAATATGGTAATGTGATTTGGTTCCCATCATTAAAGAAACATATTAATGCTATCGAAAATGTCCAAAGGCGATTCACTAAACAAATTATCAACATGAGTAACATGAGCTATGAGGAAAGACTAAAACTTCTTAATCTACCTAGCCTAGAGTATAGAAGAGCACGGGGAGATATGATTGAAACTTTTAAGATCTTAAATGGATATAATAATTCGAGGGCTGCCTGCCAGAACGGTCTATCTCAAAAGGAATAAAGAGCACAGATGGGCAGTGCTGGCATTCACCCCTCGTGAATATGATACTAGAACTACAAACACACTTTTTTCTCTTAGTAACTCTACGTACGTACTAGAGGACACTCCTTAAAACTAACAAAATCATTAGTTCATACTAATATTTATGCACATTTTTTCACAAACAGGGTTATTAACAATTGCAATTCTCTACCAAATGATACTGCAACCGCAGGAACACTCAATAGTTTAAAAACAAATTAGATAATTTTTGGGAAGATTATTGCTTCCATACTAACATAAGTATTCAGTAATAATTAGTATGCAGATCAGTTTGCTTGTTTTCACTGTATGTTGTACTCTTTAAAAAAAATATATAAAAATTAATAATAACCAACAACAACAAAAACTTTTAAATTGCGTTTCCTTATAAACTAAAAGGAAATAGCAGGCTAAAGGTTATTTAAAAGCCTATATGCCGTATATGATATGATATGATGACAAGAACCGTATTCACCCCCTACTAGTTCCGGATAGTTCGCCGCTTGTCACCTTTCGACTGAGAGCAAAACGCCATGCGAACTATCGGCAAACGAACGGTGTTTCTTATACCGTTTTTGCCGATTTGAGCGAGCGCGACGAAACGTTAGCCCTTGTGAAACTTAGCTTAGTGGACCAAGTCCTAAGGTTCAAAAATGCAGCAAAACTCTTCTAGGCCTTTGACGTTTGAGTGCATTGTAAATTTTCTGTTTCATGTTTTTGATTAATATTTTAATTTTAATTTTGATGTATGTTATCTTATTTTACACGGTGGAAGACAATTTTCCATGTGCATGCAATGGACAATAAAGAAACTTATGACTTCATTGTTTCATTAATATGATTAGTGCATCAATATGGATGCTAAAAACCGCCACAGCAATTGCCAAACTAACCAAAAGGAAGGACGCATTGAGAGGCTGCAAGGCCTGGTCGTCCAAATACCTGACCTGACCTGACCTGACCTGACCATTCGTTACTGCAGATTCTGGTACATAGATGAAACGCCCTGTTGACTCACATGACCATCACAATGGCGACTGCTATGCTATGTTTGACAACACTGTTATTGCTTTCGCTTTCTTGTGCAGCTCAATACAAGCCTACATGGGAATCTCTTGATTCTCGCCCCCTTCCAGCATGGTACTGCTATCTTTATCTTCGTCTCTATGTTTTTCATCTGAATTACTGTGGTCTACCTGCATAATTACAAACACCTCCACTGTTTTATTTTATGTTTACTTTCCTTTTCATTAGGCTACTTCTATTTCCTCAGCTTTCCAATTTCTTGTCTTCTTACTACCCCCCAAAGTGCATCAGAATCTTCAGCCTGATGAAGTTGGCTGCCTGAGGCAAAGAAGAAGAATTATGATAACACTGATGTGCTGCCAACCCGCAACTACAAGTACAACTACAGTCAACACCAACAGCAGGACAACTGACTGTCGAGACAATCACAATGATTCACAAAGACTGGCTCTCTGGAATTTGGAAATGTCCATTGCTTTTAAGAAAAGGGACAGAAGTAGACTATGGTTGAAAACTACAGGCAGAGAGTAATTTATCCCGTCATCCTTGGGGGTTTAATGGTCTTACCAGGGTAAGCAGTAGGTCTTTCTCTTTTCTATCTTTTTCTTTTTATTCTAGCAAGGATTGCGCCAAAGACACTGAAAGGGGCGTCTTTGATTGCGCCCTCCTAGTTCCGTCGCGTCTATCATCAGAAGTGGCGTCTGCAATGTATGCATCCAGATCCACTTCCCCGACCACATTTCCACCCCCTTTTCCCAACCATATCAATGTTGATCATCCGGGCAGCAATGTTCTCTTAAGTTTTTCTGCATGACTGAAGTCCCCCAGTTCCAACGTAACAGAACCATGATGGTGGTTGCTCAGTGAAAGAAGAAGATCTGACTTACGGCGTTAAGTGGTCTCTAATTAAAGTCCTAAAAGTAACCAAAACATAATTGATATACTATTTTGCAAAGCCTACAAGATTAACAATAAAACCTGTCAAGTACCTCCCAGCGGAATGTACACACCCAGCATACATTTCTTTTAAGAAATTTAGACTGATCTATGCTTTGATGATAGACTGATCTATGCATTTTCTGTACAGAAAACAGGATACTAATAGTAATACACAGTAATACTTATAGGCTGGAACTTATCTTGCAACTTCTGATAGATCTACAACCCTTGATACTGCTAGTGTCGCCAAAATTATAAAATAATTACGCTTAGCCTTTCTATCACATACATCAATTTTGTGTTAATAATAATGGCTGTAGAATGCAGTTCAATCGATTTTTCATTAGAACGATCCATGAAGGTTTGCTTGTGATTATGCGTTGTTTGAGCTTTCTTCTATTTACAATTTATTCAGTGATGTTTTACAATACATTTTTAATATGGTAATTCTGTTTTGATAGATGAACAACCCATTTCATGGAATTTGGTTGCTGTTACAGGTATGATGAAGTGAAGCTTGGGATTTTCATTCACTGGGGCGTCTTTTCTGTGCCCAGTTTCCGATCTGAGTGGTTCTGGTGGGATTGGCAGGTACTGGCAGCACATTTAAGACACTTTGCATATACACACTTTGAAATATTGGTTTATTGTTAAATGTAGTTTCCTGTTAATACAAGTTTATAAATGTTAACCATTTGTTTTCGATTGTTATGTGAAATATTTCAATGCTCAATCTGTTGTGGACTTGCTACATACAAATTAGGAGGCTGTTTTCTGGCTATCTGCAGTATGTAGCCTTGAGGTTTTGTTGACATTTTGGGAATATCTCCAAAGCTTGTTATCTTGCAGTCCTCTTGACTATGAAAGTGGAGATATATCTTAGGAAAACCAATCTCAACTGAACTTTTGATGGTATTACCACATATCTATCCAGTTTTCTGGAATAACATTTTCCTTCTCTGCTTGACCGGAGTCATAATATGCATGTATTAATGCATCATTTGACAGGGAGCCAAAGACCAGGATGTGATTGACTACATGAAGGCCAACTTCAAACCTGATTTCACTTATCCTGACTTTGGGCGCCAGTTCACAGCAGAATTCTTCAACGCAGCAGAATGGGCGGACATCTTTAATGCTTCTGGGGCTGGGTGAGTGAGCATTTAGAAAATTTGTATCATAAAAAATATGAAAGAAACAAACTAACAATCTGACAAAACACAACAAAATTATCAACAACAGTAGAATAGTGGATGTGTATGTGTATGCCCTTACATGCCTGTATGTCCTAGACAGATTTTATTAAAAAATGGCATATATGTTTTAATTTGTGCTTTATGGGATCTGATGACAGACCATCACATGCTTATGATTGCATACCTCTGCATCTCCCTATTCCTAAAACTCTATGGAAATGCAAAGAACAATAACTGTGGACAAGCTGTCAGGAATTGCAAAGAACAAAAACTTTGGAGAAACTCTAGGGAAGCGCAAAGAGCAATAACTCTTGAGATCGCATCCCATCCCATAGTGGGAGACCAGAGCTGTCAATGATTAAGTATTGTTTTCCACAAAGAGAGGTAGAAACAGGGATAGACTAATAGGGATACAGTGACTGAGACAGAGAAAGAGAGAGCGAAAGAGAGTGAGAGAGAGAGTGAATGAGCAAGAGAGGCTTTTTGGCTCTTTAACACGAAGTGAGTCAAAAGTATGATAGTTGTTTGGATGTGTATGTTGTGTCCATGGTCTAATCTCCAAACTTTAACGTTGGCATTTTTTGGGTCACTCATGTTAACGAAGTTAACACGAAGTGAGTCTATAGTATGATAGTTATTCGGTTGTGTGTGTGTGTGTGTGTGTGTTGCGTCCATGGTCTAATCTCTAAACTTGAACGTTGGCATTTTCTCGGGAAGTAGAAGGCGTACATTGTTCAAACTTTCAATACACATAGATGTTTATGAAATATTTTCACCCATTGATAAGACATCTATTCAATTTGTGTAATTGTTCAGGTACATAGTGTTTGTCAGCAAGCACCATGAAGGGTACACCAACTGGCCTTCAAACTATTCGTGGAACTGGAACTCTATGGATGTCGGCCCCAACAGGGATATCGTGGGTGGGTAAACAGAAGGTTATACTATAGTTTACAATGCAGAGTCCTCTTTTTCATGAAAATCTTAAACATGAAACAACAACAAAAAAGATCGACCCATTCACTGCTGGATAATAGTTTTGAGAATTTTTTTCGAAAGTTTGTGTGTATGTATGTGTGTGTGCGCACACGCGCATGCACTTGCGTGTATACGTGTGTGTGTATCTCATACGCAAGCACACATATTCACATGTCCACATGTTCTTGCAAAAATCAGATGTACATCGTCAAAATTAAATACAACAGAATGTGGAAAGACTTGAGAGAGAGAGAGAGAGAGAGACCATGGAAAGAAACAGAGAGAGAGAGCATATTATTTTTCCAAGTTTACTCATGCTAGAATAAATCATGCTGCACTAATTATGTCTTAGTCTTTGGACATTTTAAAAATGATAACTAGCCATTTGTTTTGTGCAGGTGAACTAGCAGATGCTATTAAGTCCAGGACAAAGATGCACTTTGGTTTGTACCATTCTCTATTTGAGTGGTTCAACCCATTATACGTTCAAGACAAAGCCAACAATTTCTCCACACAGGATTTTGTCAATGTGAGTTGATTTCCATTCATACAAATAAATAACAAATTTCAATGTGTAGTAGAGATGTTGGTTATTTATTAACAGCGATAGAGATGAATCCAGGATAAATGAAATCAACAGTGAGTGTTCAGTCCTTTTTCTTTAGATGAGTCACATTGTCTAATTTTGTCAACCTCAAATGTATGAGATTTTGGATTCGCCTCCATTGATTTAAAAAAAAAGAAAACTGAGATGCTGTAAATTTCCTTGTGTCTGTTTTTCCATAAATTATTGTATTCTCATATTTTTCACATTTTTTCTTTGAGGTTCTTGACTTTAAATATAAACAAAACTATTCTAAAATTTTATAGTGTTAACTGTACACTGGCTCTGTTTTTTTGTTTTAATTTCCCTTCATTTCTATCTACCTTCTACTTCTTTCTTTGTGTGTTGTATTGTATTGTTACTGTTTGTAATACTTCAATAACACGATGTTTTTTTGGTTTTAGTCTCCCTTCATTTCTATCTACATTCTACTTCTTTCTTTGTGTGTTGTATTGTATTGTAATACTTCAATATCACGATGGTATGACGAGACGCTTTAAAAAAAAAATGTCCTTGATTTATTTTATTTTCAACTACTGGTAATATCTTTTATCAGTTGTTGTTATTGCCGTTGATCATGTTGTTTTCTTTGTTGTTATTTTCTTTTGTTTGCTTGTTTCTCTCATCTGAAATTATGATTTAAAGAACCTATCCAAATCGCACATGATGATTTGTACAGGTAACTCTAAAACATGTACCATGTTTTTGGACTAATTCAGGCATGGTAATCTTCAGAGAATTCTCTGAATTCAGAGAAAAGTGAATGTAGAAAAACACATGTCAGATGGAGGTTTAAGATTGAGGATAAGCCTTTTTTACAAGTTTTAACAGTTTTATATATTTGTCCTCGAGAGGAATTGCCCCCTGACCACCACAAAGGGCTCTGTACCCATTGAGGCCACCATTAATAATGTCCCCTGAAACACCCAAATATTTTCAGAGAAATACGCTTTTCCTCCATTGCCATGCCTGACTATAAGGCACACCTTATTTTGTTATCATATTTTCTTACTGTATTATTTATCATATTATAAGGCGCAGAGGTCTTAGTCTAGGAAACAAGTATCGCCTTATAGTCCCAAAAATATGGTAACTCAAAATATTGGCAATCTCTTCAATTTTGACTGAAGGTGTTTTTTTGCTGTGATTGCATTGCATGCAGAGAAAGACACTGCCAGAACTGTATGAACTGGTGAACACGTACAAGCCTGATGTCGTTTGGAGTGATGGGGACTGGGACGCCAAAGATACCTACTGGCAGTCACGTGAATTTCTTGCTTGGCTGTATAATTCAAGGTACAGTTGCCATATTACTGGAATTTTGCTTGTGTTTGTAAGTGGGTGTGCGTGTGAGTGAATATGTACAACTGTGTAGCTATGTGATGCATGGTGGTGTTCTTGAACGTGTGTCATTGTGTGTGTGTGTTTGTCTGTGTGCATATGTGTCTTTCTCTTTGTGTGTGTGTAGAATTTTTAAAAAATCCATTTATGTAATTCCTTTCACCGCCAGCCATTTTTCAGCCAAACATTTCTGTCAAACTTACCTGGGTACAGAAAAGTTGGCACCTGCAATACTGTGGATCCCCCTATGACATACGTGAAATAAGGCCTTTTCTTATCTCCCAAAATTAACAACACAAGGTCATCAGATAACAGATAATAAGTTCATGCCTTTTAGCGACATGGGTGATAAATCAGTGTGGTGTTAAAATGCGATATCGGCGGCGAAATGGTTAATAATGTCTTGTGCCTTGCTGCATTTTGCATGCATGTCATGTATGAATTGTTCTTAGAAGTGACACACATAATTTTCTCTAGTTGTACACTTCACTGCCATTATATGATTTTATACAGATTTATTTGCCACAATTGTCCAGACTGTAAGGCACAGCTTATTATAAGGTGCACCTCCCAAATTTTACACAAAATTTTGATTTCATTATTTTACTTTCTTAAGTTACTACCCGTATATAGTTAGTCATATTCATATAAGACGTAAGGGTCTGAGTCTGGGGGGAAAAAGTGTTGCCTTATACTCTGCATAATATGGTACATATTCACATTTTGTGATTTAAGGATACTGATGTGTATGTGTGTGTGTGTTCAGTCCTGTGAAAGACACAGTGGTGACCAATGACCGGTGGGGCAATGGGGTCATGTGTCACCATGGGGGATTCCTCACCTGCTCAGACAGGTACAATCCAGGTAAGACAAAAAAGATTAAAGACATTAAGGATCTTCAAGAATATCAATCACACTGTGTTGTTCATCGTGGATTTTTTAAAGATTCTTCTTAGCTTTTTCTAGTCCCTCAGGTTTGCATCCTATTCAGATTATTGGTCATTAACCCAATTTTATTTAAAACATGTTAACCCTTTCACCGCCAGCCATTTATTTTAGCAAAGAAACCCATTAAACTGAACAGGGTAGAAATTAAAAAGTATGTGCAGTATTGGGAATTTATCTGTGAAATGCATAAGATTAGGTCTGTCCTTACCTCCCAAAATTAAGAAAATAAGGTCTTCATATAACAGACCCTGATTGGATGCCTTTTAGTGACATGGGTGTTAAACTATTGGGGTGCATAAATGCGACATTGGCGGTGAAAGGGTTAATGTGGTAATGTGTTAATATGTTCCTTATGAAGAACAATGTGACAGAAACCATTTGTCTCGGCTTTTTGTTTTTGGATAAAACATAGATTTCTTTTCGAACAAAAATATCAAAGTGAATTATTGTTGTATATATGTTTTATAATGAAAATGCAGTCTTTGATTATTCTCAATATTCTGAGACTATGGATACTGCAGTAAGTAGCTTGTACTCAGCAGATACATACAAAGAATGCTTTAACTGTGTCCTCTTAAAAGAAAACTATTTTGCTTTCCGAACAAATCATTTTCACAAACTGTCTTCCACAGTTAAGCTTGATAATATGTCACCTAAGACGGAATGACGTCAACTTGCAAAAACGAGTTGACAGGTACAAGGAAACTAAAATGAGGTTGGGTGGGAGAAAATGAATGCGCACATTAAATAGGAGTGGAAGAGGGGATAACGAGAGTAGGGGAAGTGTAGAGACAACAGTCAGGGTAAAATAACACACTCACACACACATATGTATGCAATAGCACACAAGCACACACACAAACATACCTTTGTTTTTGACCACAACAATCAAATGATAAACTGTCATCATCAATATGGTTTGATGCTTTATGCATTTATGTTTTCTGGTGCATTAGTTATTAGTTACCCCTTTTTTGTAGTTCCCAGCAGATAACTGATTATTTTGAACAAAAATTGCTTCAAGTATATTATTACACAATGAAAACCAGTAACAACAAAAACGAACCGAACAAAACTTTGTGGACAGGTGTCTTGCAGAAGCGAAAGTGGGAGAACGCCATGACTCTGGACAAGCAGTCGTGGGGGTTCCGGCGCAATGCTCAGCTGAGTGACTTCCTAACCATGGAGGACCTGATCAACACACTGGCCTCCACTGTCAGGTCAGGGAGGTCTTCTCTGCTACAGTGGAACCTCCTTTATAAGACCTTCAAAATGAGGTCTTATAAGGGAGGTAATTTTAATACTTACAAAGAAGGGCAATGTCTCAGAGAAGTAGGTCTTGTGTGGGAGGGAGTCTTATGATGGGAGGTCTTATAAGGGAGGGTCCACTGCAGTACTGTACTGTTGCTACTACTGTACCATATTATTTTAACCCTTTCACCACCAGCCATTTTTCAGCAAAACAATACCATTAAACTTAACTGGGTAGAGAAAAAAACAAGAATTCTGATCGCTTCTCGGCCTTTTGGCTGAGACAGTGATTCGGGAACATAAATCTTTGTTTATAACCTGGTTGGTTTGTTCAGCCCGTCGTACATGGCGAAAGCCGATACGCGACGTTAAACTGAACTTCCATCCAAAAAAACAAATCTGCAATGTTGGGAATGCCTCTATGACATGTATAAAGTAAGGCCTATCCTTACCTCCCAAAATTAAGAAAATATGGTCTTTGGATAACAGGCCCTGATTTGATGCCTTTTAGTGACATGGCTGTTAAACCATTGTGGTGCATAAATGCGACATTGGCGGTGAAAGGGTTAAGGCTCACCCCCCAAATTTTACACAGTCACTAAATTCAGAGTTTGTTATAATACTTTGTACTATATTCCTAGTCGGATTATAAAGTGCAAGAATCTCGGTCTAAAGAAATAAGTGTTGGCTTATGGTCAGTCAGTCTGTAAAATATGGAACTAGGCCTATGCTTTTTATTTTGTGTCAAAGTTATTTGTCTGGCAATATTTTTTTCGGCCTATGCGGCGCACGCTCCAATAGTAAGAAATGAATTTATTTTGGTCACAGAAGGTGCAAATAAATAGAGGAAAACAGGCAATAATTTGATTGCCACATTTGATTTGTAATGGTGGGTGAGCAGCTCGGTGAAGATGATGATAAACCGTTACAACAAAAAAAGCGGTAAAGGTAAAGATGTGCCACCCCCCCTGCATTTCTCGGTTAATTCCATTTTTCCGTTTTTGCCTAACGCTGTATAAAGCTGTATTTTATTAACCTTTTCAGCTAATTATCTTTTGGGAATAATAACCCTTACCACCCCCACCCCCCCCTATAAGATGGAAAAACGCAATGAACCACGACTGTAACAAATGCTGCGGTGTACTGGAGTACATAGCGGGGGGGGGGGGGGGGGGGGGGGGGGGGGGGGTCCTATTAGATCATGGCCTTTATCATGACTGCAATTAATTATTGAACAAAGATAATTAGCTGAAAATGTTCATAAAATACAGCTTCATGTTTGGTAAGAAAGGCGAAAACGGAAAAATGGAATTAACCGAGAAATGCAGGGGGGGTGGCACATCTTGACCTTTACCAAAAAAGCAATTGAGCAATTGAACAAATATGTTTATGTATGATATAGTCTTCTTCAATTGCAATCGGTGACACAGTTTTAACATTTGATTGGACCTTTTGTGCTAAAAAGCCAGAGAAAGGATACCACTGCGATAATGTGAGCAAGTTATTCATTGTAGGTGCTTGCCATTCTGTCATTCTTTTTCTATTTTGGTATAGATAGGACGATGTCAGCAGATAAGGTGCAGGAGTGAAATAAAAGTTGTCTTATAGGCCTAATATGGTATTGATTTTGATTAAATTATGTGGCATCATCTGAGGAAAGTCTATGAAATTAATCTAGCTTTTCATTCAGATACATTTCTGGAGATAAAATTTCGATTTTTATATGATTTATTTTGAAAGAGTAAGATTAATAACAAAAGTTTTGAAATTATGCTGATGAAATTTTATGGATGATCAAAGTATAAAGCTAAAAACAATTCATTTAAAATAACTGCTGATCAGTGTATAATGCATGCATGTGTTCTGACACCCTTTCTGCATGTAACCAAACTACATTGGAAATCTGGTCAGTCAAAATTGAGCAGATTTGATTTTGAGATTGCCGATATTTCGAGGTTAAAAACCAAGTTTTATGACAAAGAGGATTAAATTGGAACCTAAAATAGTGTATAAAAGAATTGCGAATTATCACATTTTTTTTATGCTACCCATTTTTGAGTTAGCTGGTTTTCACTGATTTTTTTTTTACAGCTGTGGAGGTAACCTGCTGGTGAATGTGGGTCCGACCCACAGCGGGATAATTGACCCCATCTTTGAAGAGCGACTGCGTCAACTAGGGTCCTGGATGCAGGTGAACGGGGATGCCATCTATAAGACCCATCCCTGGTCACATCAGAACGACTCCATCACTCCAGGAATATGGTGAGAGAGACAACACTCTGTGATTATCGTTCTCTATTAATGGTTGGTTTGTTTTTCCTTCGGCTTTTCCTTTATTATTATTTTGATTTGTTTATTACTTTTCTTGTTCTTCATGCTTGCACGCCTTGGCATGAGGCTGTGTCAGACCAGTTGACATAAGCTGGAAGAACACCAAGGTTGCATCAAAATGTTGTTATGTTCTGCATGGTTGTGTGGGGATTGTCTTAAGCCATGACAAGCTCCTGGCATATCATCATCAGTCTAAAATCCTCCGAATTCGGAGTGTGGCTGCCCACGTGGCGGGGTAATCAAAAATGGTCACACACGTAATGTTCTCATCCCTAGCTGGTGCATGTTGTACCGTAGTGTTCAAGTGCTTCGGCTGTTGGGATGATCCCTGGAGTCTGTAAGCCAGGGTAAGACAACAACTACAACGACAACATACTTGTTATTTTGTACAGATAAAATCTTGTGTTTCTTCTTCACCCAGTCTGGCCGTGGCCTGGGAATGCAGAAGAAAAAGAAAAAGTTGGTCCTTTATTGGGGTCTGCAACGAACACCTTTTGCAAGAGTGAATGCCCTTGGTGGGTGGGGGGAAATGGTTCAGTACTGACCAAACAGGGGGATAACTCTCGCCAATAACCCTATTTGATGTCACTAAATGGCTGCCTTTCGCAAGAGTGAATGTCCTTGTCAGTACTGACCAGCAAGGGCATCACTCTCACTGTCAAGGGCATTAATAACCCTAGTTGCAGAGGCCTATAAGGCCTGTGCACATTAGGTCCGCAATCCACAAAGTTCCGCACGGAACCCCATTTACTTACATATTAAGAAATAAGCGGATGGGATTGCGGAAGAGTTCCCGCGTGTAATGTGCACACTCCTTCATATTTCTTACTTCCAGATTTGTTGTTGTTGAGGATTGCGGAAGAGTTCCCGCGTGTAATGTGCACACTCCTTCATATTTCTTACTTCCAGATTTGTTGTTGTTGAGGATTGCGGAAGAGTTTCCCGCGTGTAATGTGCACACTCCTTCATATTTCTTACTTCCAGATTTGTTGTTGTTGAGGATTGCGGAAGAGTTCCCGCGTGTAATGTGCACACTCCTTCATATTTCTTACTTCCAGATTTGAGGATTGCGGAAGAGTTGCGTGTAATGTGCACACTCCTTCGTATTTCTTACTTCCAGATTTGTTGTTGTTGAGGATTGCGGAAGAGTTCCCGCGTGTAATGTGCACACTCCTTCATATTTCTTACTTCCAGATTTGTTGTTGTTGGGATTGCGGAAGAGTTCCCGCGTGTAATGTGCACACTCCTTCATATTTCTTACTTCCAGATTTGTTGTTGTTGAGGATTGCGGAAGAGTTCCCGCGTGTAATGTGCACACTCCTTCGTATTTCTTACTTCCAGATTTGTTGTTGTTGAGGATTGCGGAAGAGTTCCCGCGTGTAATGTGCACACTCCTTCATATTTCTTACTTCCAGATTTGTTGTTGTTGAGGATTGCGGAAGAGTTCCCGCGTGTAATGTGCACACTCCTTCATATTTCTTACTTCCAGATTTGTTGTTGTTGAGGATTGCGGAAGAGTTCCCGCGTGTAATGTGCACACTCCTTCATATTTCTTACTTCCAGATTTGTTGTTGTTGAGGATTGCGGAAGAGTTCCCGCGTGTAATGTGCACACTCCTTCATATTTCTTACTTCCAGATTTGTTGTTGTTGAGGATTGCGGAAGAGTTCCCGCGTGTAATGTGCACACTCCTTCATATTTCTTACTTCCAGATTTGTTGTTGTTGAGGATTGCGGAAGAGTTCCCGCGTGTAATGTGCACACTCCTTCGTATTTCTTACTTCCAGATTTGTTGTTGTTGAGGATTGCGGAAGAGTTCCCGCGTGTAATGTGCACACTCCTTCATATTTCTTACTTCCAGATTTGTTGTTGTTGAGGATTGCGGAAGAGTTCCCGCGTGTAATGTGCACACTCCTTCGTATTTCTTACTTCCAGATTTGTTTTCTTGAGGATTGCTTTTCCGCGTGTAATGTGCACACTCCTTCATATTTCTTACTTCCAGATTTGTTGTTGTTGAGGATTGCGGAAGAGTTCCCGCGTGTAATGTGCACACTCCTTCATATTTCTTACTTCCAGATTTGTTGTTGTTGAGGATTGCGGAAGAGTTCCCGCGTGTAATGTGCACACTCCTTCATATTTCTTACTTCCAGATTTGTTGTTGTTGAGGATTGCGGAAGAGTTCCCGCGTGTAATGTGCACACTCCTTCGTATTTCTTACTTCCAGATTTGTTGTTGTTGAGGATTGCGGAAGAGTTCCCGCGTGTAATGTGCACACTCCTTCATATTTCTTACTTCCAGATTTGTTGTTGTTGAGGATTGCGGAAGAGTTCCCGCGTGTAATGTGCACACTCCTTCATATTTCTTACTTCCAGATTTGTTTGTTGTTGAGGATTGCGGAAGAGTTTCCCGCGTGTAATGTGCACACTCCTTCATATTTCTTACTTCCAGATTTGTTGTTGTTGAGGATTGCGGAAGAGTTCCCGCGTGTAATGTGCACACTCCTTCATATTTCTTACTTCCAGATTTGTTGTTGTTGAGGATTGCGGAAGAGTTCCCGCGTGTAATGTGCACACTCCTTCATATTTCTTACTTCCAGATTTGTTGTTGTTGAGGATTGCGGAAGAGTTCCCGCGTGTAATGTGCACACTCCTTCATATTTCTTACTTCCAGATTTGTTGTTGTTGAGGATTGCGGAAGAGTTCCCGCGTGTAATGTGCACACTCCTTCATATTTCTTACTTCCAGATTTGTTGTTGTTGAGGATTGCGGAAGAGTTCCCGCGTGTAATGTGCACACTCCTTCATATTTCTTACTTCCAGATTTGTTGTTGTTGAGGATTGCGGAAGAGTTCCCGCGTGTAATGTGCACACTCCTTCATATTTCTTACTTCCAGATTTGTTGTTGTTGAGGATTGCGGAAGAGTTTCCGCGTGTAATGTGCACACTCCTTCATATTTCTTACTTCCAGATTTGTTGTTGTTGAGGATTGCGGAAGAGTTCCCGCGTGTAATGTGCACACTCCTTCGTATTTCTTACTTCCAGATTTGTTGTTGTTGAGGATTGCGGAAGAGTTCCCGCGTGTAATGTGCACACTCCTTCGTATTTCTTACTTCCAGATTTGTTGTTGTTGAGGATTGCGGAAGAGTTCCCGCGTGTAATGTGCACACTCCTTCGTATTTCTTACTTCCAGATTTGTTGTTGTTGAGGATTGCGGAAGAGTTCCCGCGTGTAATGTGCACACTCCTTCATATTTCTTACTTCCAGATTTTTGTTGTTGAGGATTGCGGAAGATTCCCGCGTGTAATGTGCACACTCCTTCATATTTCTTACTTCCAGATTTGTTGTTGTTGAGGATTGCGGAAGAGTTCCCGCGTGTAATGTGCACACTCCTTCATATTTCTTACTTCCAGATTTGTTGTTGTTGAGGATTGCGGAAGAGTTCCCGCGTGTAATGTGCACACTCCTTCATATTTCTTACTTCCAGATTTGTTGTTGTTGATTGCGGAAGAGTTCCCGCGTGATTGCTTCCAGATTTGTTGTTGTTGAGGATTGCGGAAGAGTTCCCGCGTGTAATGTGCACACTCCTTCATATTTCTTACTTCCAGATTTGTTGTTGAGGATTGTGGATGAGTTTCCGAAGGGATGTTTTTGTAAATGTGCACTTGCCCTTAGACCCAGCCCTTTTGTTCACTACCATTAATTTTGCATTCTATATATTCCGCTAGTATTCTCCTTTCTTAAAAGCTACAGAAAGAAATGAAAATAAAAGTGCTGTTCAATGGAAATAATTTTAAATATGTTTTGGTTTCTGTAAAAAAAAAAAAGATGAAGAAATTTGAAGATTTCAAAAACTGTTTGGATTTCCACAAATTTTTATAGAATTTTTGTGATATGAAAAAGGTATTTGACAATATGTGATGCAGTACTCGAATACCCAGCTAAAGTCGGCCAGCCACAAGAGAGAGAAAGAGAGAGAGAAAGAAAGAGAGAAAGAGAGAGATGTTTGATTGATTGAAAAATTGTTCAAAATAAACTATTAGAGATAGATGAATTATGTTTTTTGCCTGTTAATCTGTTGTCTCTGGCCTTTCTGAAAATATGAATAAGTCAAAAGTGATCATTTACGACATTAGCCTGGTTTTCCTGTGCTGCATCACATATATTCTTTTTGCATGGCAGTGCTTTTGTTTAATACCTTTGTATCTCATTAAATGTAAAGTGCTGTTAATTCGTTGCATGCTGATTGTGTTGAAGGTACACCACGAGGAACACCAGTGAAGGCTACGATGTCTATGCCATCCTCCAGGATCTCTACGGAGATCCGCACATTTTGGGATCTCCCCAGCCGTCCGACCAAACCACTGTCTCCATGTTGGGTTACCCTGGCAACTTTCATTGGGAATATTACGGGTTGCAGGGAATAGCTGTCAGCATTCCGCCCATATCTGTCAACGATTTGCCTTGTAAATGGGCCTGGGTGCTGAAATTGACCAACCTTCGTAATTAATTCTTTTAGCATTCAACCCATATCTGTTGATGATTTGCCTTATAAATGGGCCTGGGTACTGAAATTGACCAACCTTCGTAATTAATTATTTTAGCATTCAACCCATATCTGTCGATGATTTGCCTTATAAATGAGCCTTGGTGCTGAAATTGACCACCCTTCATACTTATTTTAGCATTCCACCCATATCTGTCAACGATTTGCCTTGTAAGTGGGCCTGGGTACTGAAATTGACCAACCTTCGTAATTCTTTTAGCATTCTGCTCATATGTGGCGGTGATTTGCCTTGTAAATGGGCCTGGGTGCTGAAATTGACCAACCTTCGTAATTAATTCTTTTAGCATTCCACCCATATAATTAATTATGTCAATGGCCTTGTAAATGGGCTTGAATCATCAAAATGGCCGACCTTTATAATTCTATAATTACTGTCCATATTGCTCAGTCATTTTCTTTGTAAATTAGCGAGAATGCTGAAGTAGACCATCTTTGTTACTTAATATTTGGTGTGCATTTTGCTCAGTCAATCATTTCGTTTTAAATGGCTCACAGTGATGAAATTGACCACCATTTGAAACTGATTTGGTCAATATAACTGTCATTTGATCACATACCATACAATCATGACTGTCAATAGTTTGCGTTGTAGATTGGGCTGGGTGTTAAAATTGACCAACATTTGAAATTTTGTTTAGGCAGCATACTACCTGTTACTGTCGATAATTTGTTGTGTAAGTGGACCTTGGTATTGAAGACGTCATGCAACTGATTCTGCCAGTGGATCGCTTACACTGACAGTTGTCTGCTTTGTAAATGGGCATGGCTTCTAAACGTGTATGATCAGTCCAAAGTTTGCGTGTATTTGTGTGTCACAGTTTGTTAAAATCCTGTGCAACGAAAAACAACATATCTGGTTTGTATTTTTTTCCTACTGGTCTAGATTCTCTCTAGTCAACATTTTTACTTATGGAGCCACGAAGCAAAGCTGCTTAATCACTGAGTTAATGTCTACAGGGGCTGGCTGGCTGTCTGTCTGTTCCTGACTGACTATGTGTCTATGTATGTTGACATGATAGCGTTTGATTGTATGCTAAGTTTATATATCACTGAATAAGTGTACATGCATTTTGTATATGTGTTGATTATTTGGTTTTCCATTTGGGATGTGGGTGTGGGTTGATGATTGTTGGGTAGGATGGGAGATTGGTGGTTTAAAAGTACCGTATTTTTCGGACTATAGGGCGCACCTTTGTATAAGGTGCACCCCCAAAATTTTACCCAGATTTCAGATTTTGTTATTATATTTTCTTACTATTTTATCAGTCATATTATAAGGCGCATGGGTCTGAGTCTGGGGAAAAAGTATCGCCTTATAGTCCGAAAAATACGGTAATATAATTATTTGAAGAAAAGAAAATGACATGACATTTGCAAGTTTATGTGCAATCTTTAGTTTGCCATTATTGTCGTATATTGAAATAACATTTATTTGCATAACTGTTATTAGTAGTAAATGGACTAGAAGACTGCAAGAAGTGTGTGTGTGTGTAAATCTGGAATATCAGGTTAGATGGTTTGTCTTGTTTTATCGGAAGAAATCCAGTATACTTTTATATCTTTGATGTATATTTTTTTCTACTTTTGTATAATTTTATTTGCTGTTAGAAGCCACATTTTTTGGGAGTGGTTTTCTTGATTGTGTTAAATTTTTTTTATTTTTCTTGTTATTTATTTTTAGCATTAAAGCACAAGTTTGCTGAACTTTATACCTCTTTTGTATGTAAAGAGGAAAAAAATTAATGAATGGACGTCAAAGCAACACACACACACACACACACACACACACACACATGTGCATGTCCAGCATACACAATACCTTGAATTTACAGTTGCTTCAAAAAACAAAACAAAAGTCACAAGTTTCTTTATTGTCCACTGGCAGTGTACAACGCACATGGAAACTTGTCTTCCATCGTGTAAAATAAGATGAGATATATCAAAATCAAAATATTAAGTAAAAAATATGAAACATAAATTTACATTAAAACAAATATGTAACTCTCACACCACACCCAATCATTCATCCCCTCTCCACTATCTTGCTCACTCATCATGCAAGCTACCACCACTTCCGCCTTCATTTTTAGCACTTTCTTTTCTTGTCTCCTTCCTTTCCTCCTTTTTTCCTTGTTCCTGTTCTCTTTTTTTCTTTTCTTTTTCAATAAGACAAATTAATTTTTTGGGCAAGGAATTACAGATTTTATAAAAACTCCACATCTTTTCAAAAACATGACAAAACTGAGGTCCCATGTGCTCACGCACTTTGTGCATGTTAAAGAACCAGTGGCAATAAAAGGATTCCCAATGACCAAAATGTATCCTCCTTGTCAAGATATTTAGTCGTACCCATCATCAAAATACAAAAAACAACAATCCAACAACAAAAGAATGGGAAAAAACAAGGTCCCAAGGCGAGGGTAGCCCCAATTTCACACACAGTAATCGATATACTCTAATAATAAAGATAATAAAATTCAGTCCTATATACTACTCTACAATTGCTTTGCATCACTTTTTGTTTTCTGAATTGTTGCTAAGCATTGCTTTATTTTCATAATTATTTTTTTTCATTTGTTTTTCATACCGGCATCATTAATAATTGTCATTGCCAACCAATTGAACTATACTCAGTACTGGCAGCAATATGCAAATTGACATGACGTGGCTCCAGTCAAAACCTGTTTCTCGTGTTGAATGAAGAACATCGTCCGATTTGTTTCTCTGACTAGTTCACCATGCGTAGACAACTATAGAAACGTATGAATGACATTGAGATGGTCTAAGCTGGCGGATGGGCAACAGTACAGGCTATGAATCTCTTTTGAAACGTGTTTTATTTTCATAATATACAGTTACAATATATATAAAACACAGGGTTCACATGCACAATACATGAAATACCCAGGCCAGGAATCTCAACCAGGGATGTGGAACTTGTTCCAAGGTACATGTATCGTCTAAAAAAGGTATTCTGGTCGGAGATCTTGAGTCTTTCCATTCAGCGGGAGGACAGATTAATTACTTGTCTTCAAGCTCGCCAGCATCTCTTCTGGACTGCTATTCACCTTCAAAAACAGCATTGGTCATGCAGATGGGAATAAAATGTCCATTTAAACCGCAAGAAGAAAGTTTTACGAAGGAAGCCTTAGGTCAAGAACACGTACCCACAATCTGTATTGACCCTACAGCACAGGCAATTAAGCCAGACTGACTTGGGTGTCGCAGAATGTCACGTGGACCATTATAACTGGACGCCCATCTTGCTTAATTACTGATGAGTCAAAATGTGTCCCAAACCTGAGGTCCGTGCATGTGTCATGCAACCCCTCCATCACTTTGAACAGGCCGTCAAAGAAGAGTGGGACATATGACTCCTCAGCAGAAGGTCCAGAATCTCTACTGTGTGTGAGGAGGTGCTTCAGGACGTCATTCAGATACCTGGGAACCACATTATTGACGTTCCATTGCGTGTTGTTTGACAAAGAGTTTGCACATTTTTCTATAAAATGAATGTTTTGCTTCCATAAGCTGATTAGGCAAATGCTTACACGGTTGTTTTTTTGTCGTGTTGTCTTAATGTCCCACCAATAGTATTAATTAACTTATAAAATATATTATGAATAAAGCCAATCGAAATACAACAAAATACAGAATATCTTTAAAGTGATGCAATGCAAACGTGGAGTAGTATATAGGTATTGAGAAACGAAAAAGAGAGACAGACAGACGAATATTTTCCATGAGTGGATAAACACACACTGACATACTCAGCTTAAGGCGGAATTACATGTTAAATGCACACACACGCACACACACACGCGCGCGCGCGCACGCAGGGGAAACAAGCCCCAACCCTTTGCTTATATTCGATCAATGCCCATCTTCAAATAAAACTCTGACTTTGAATTTCCTTCCCTCTTTCTTTCCTTCTTGCTCCATCGCACTTCAGTTGTCTGTCTTACTCAGGGCCTGTGTATCTAGTATCATTCAGCCCTATAGCTGCTCTTACTCATGGGCTCAGTCTTACGTACAACACTGAGCCGTATTGCAGTTGTTTGTTGCTCGATCAGTGCACGATAAAAGAAGCACACACTCACTGTTTGAATGTGTAGAAACATATCAGTTGAGGGTTACCTTCATTCATATTCTACTACAAATCAGGATGACTAGAAACGGTCTTTTTAATTCCAACATATTCAACAATATGAAAAAAATAGGAGGAACAAGAACACAAAAAAGTAGACCTGGCAGTCTCCATTTTCAAGTTTCATCAAAAAAGTATTTACACATACTTAATTAGACTAAAAGGGAAAAAATAGGAGGAACAAGAACACAAAAAAGTAGACCTGGCAGTCTCCATTTTCAAGTTTCATCAAAACAGTATTTACGCATACTTAATTAGACTAAAAGGGGTAAGTTGAAAACTGAATAATCACAACAAATGTCCTTTCTTTCCCTTTTTTCCATGCTGATTTCAAAACAAAAAGGTGTTATTTTTGTTTATGGTTCCAGTATATTCAACAATTAGAAAATAAAAATCGATCTGAAAAGATAGAAAGAAAACAACAACAAAACACATTGACACATATCAGCTAGTAATCTTAGATCACAAAACGTTCCTTATAGATGGAGAATCTAAGATCTAGCTTGTGTTTTCGGTTCATACTGCTTCTATATCCCAATGATTCCCTCACTGAACTTTTCTATCCCGCTCATACTCGTAATTATTTGCACTGATACCAAGGAGATGGGATTCTCAACCAGAATCCAACCTAATTACCACCACCCCATCCCTCGCGCCCAAAAAAAGAAGAAAAAACCAAGCTGAAATAAATAAAGTTAAAAACAACAAAGTCTGTCTATGTTATTGCACATTCTTTGGAAGTTATGACTGCAAATGATATTGCACATATTTATAATGATATAAAACGAACCTTGGAATAGCAAGATGAAAAAGAGTAAAACTTGCATGGTTACTATATATAGGACTTGGGAAGTGAGGTGGAAAGACGTGCCCCACATGGCCGAAAGGCCGCAGAGGGCGTTAAACCCTATTTCTCTCAGGTGGAAAGACAGGCTTGGGAAAAATAGGAGGCTTACAAAAAGGACGAGATGAGAACTCTCTCTCTCTCTCTGCCATCATAGCATAATTAATAGTTTGTTTACATCGAACAGCTGATTGAAATCTCGCGTGTTTGAACTGTCAATCACTTGACGACCTCTGATGAAATATTTCATGAGATATGTTTTCATTTGAGATAAGAAACAGAAAGATGAATATTTATATTCAAATGAGAGAAGACACTTATTGAAGGAAATACTTGATCAAAAACTCATCAAAGGCATGAAGAAAATAACAGAAAATGGGCGTGACTGTATGCCCACGTGATCTGACGTCATTTGTAGCAGAAGAGTTCGCCATTCTAGCTGTTGTGTTTTGGAACAGTTTGCTTGGTACTGGGTCAGTCGTTCTAAATTATCTCTCCACAATGTCATCACCAAGTCCTGGCAAACGTAGAATGGACACAGACGTCATCAAACTGTATCCTTTTATAAGAAATACTGATGCAGCCAGAAGATGAAGTATGATTGATGAAAAACAAAGCTATTTCCTGACGACTAATTTAGTAATTTCGCAGATGCAGAGAGAGATCGAGCTGAGGTCACACTCACAGCCTATGATCGTACAGCTGCCGTGAAACTGTTTACACGTCACTACAGAATATGGTTAAAAACACAGGAAAATACCCATGCTAGAATAATCGTACTTGCATGTATTTACTGCTTTATTTTCTTCAGTTTTAAAGTAATTTTACGTTTTTTAATACAGGTGATATACAAACAAAAAAAGTTCATGGCCTTACATCAGAAAGCAGGTCAGAACTAGAACTCGGGCTCGTACCAAAACATTTGAAGCATGAAATTGGATTAGGCAAACTGCAGAAATGTAATGTTAGATTGAAATAAGAATGAACAAAACCATGAAGAAAACCTGTTCATCTTTGCTTTTCTTGAAAATGAACCTTATTCAAATTTGTGCATCCAGTATTGAGGGCATTTTACCTACAGCCTCACTAAGTAAAGTAGCTGCACTAGCTTTTGTTGCCACCGTGTCCAGAAATAGACCTGACATAAGTGTTTTTCTGTCCATTATGGTACATAAATATATAATTTTTAGAATGAGATTTTCAGCCTCTTCCACTTCATTTAGATATGGTTTTCATTGTTCAGTGCATGATGATTATTCCCCCCTTGTGGTGTCCAACTTCATATATATAAGATTCTTTACAGTTTTATTTATATGTAAAAAAAGAAGACAATAACAAGCGTAATTACATATGTGATAATAGAAAGGCAATGCCCACATTTATGACCATTTGAAAGGGAGATACTTTAATAACAAAGAAAGCAAAACGGATAAATTATCTTTTGCCAATGCATTATCTTCTCATCTGAGCAGAAATGTCGACTTTGCCCTTAGATACATCGCTTTTATATGTTGTGAGTTTTACCTATGTTGAATGTATGAAAACGAAAACTCACCTGTACTGATCATATTGGCCTTTTAGACTACTGTTAGTAGTAGTAGTAGTAGTAGTAGTAGTAGTAAATAGGGCTAGAAGTGGGCCTCGTGGCCCTTTTTTGCCCTTTCCCGTTACTTAGTAGAGCATGCATGGGATTTTTGATGCTTGATTTTATAGTATTTCCTAAAGTTAGAGTCTTGCCACCAGTAATTAAAGTTCTTGATCCATATCAGGGCAAATTTAGAGGCATAGGAAGCAAAGACCCAGCATGGCTACCATTTTCTTACTATTCTTGTAATGATTTGCCTTCAAAACTGAACTTCAAATATGAAGGTTGTGGAATTGCAACCTTAATCTATTAAGATGTTATGCAACAATGATATGTTTTATATGTATTTCAGGGAAATGTTATACACTGTAGTCACTTTATTTTGATAATCTCGAAGAGTTATACCACAATTCTTTGAAGACCTAGTGTTTGTTCTCATAGTAAAACGGGTAACATGCTTGTGTTCAGGATTGATGCAACAAGCCTCCTTTAAAACAAAATTCCTTACAAGTTACATAGGAAAAAAAGTGACCCAGACAGATCAATCTTGGAAGCCATTATTCCAATGTACTGGGACACACACATACACACACAGTCTCACACACACATGCGCACACACACACACACACACACACACACACACACACACACACACACACACACACACACACACACACACACACACACACACACACACACACTCTCTCTCTCTCTCTCTCTCTCTCTCTCTCTCTCTCTCTCTCTCTCTCTCTCTCTCTCATGCACTGGTTTGATCAGCAAAGACGTTAAATGAAACACACACACACACACACACACACACACACACACACACACACACACACACACACACACACAGAGTATTGCGCACACACACACACATACACACTCTCTCTCCCCCCCTCTCTCCCTCTCTCTCATGCACTGGTTTGATCAGCTTGTACAAGGAGAGCCAGCCTTTTTTGCCTTCCTGTTTTGTAATGACACCCCACCACATCATTGTTGGTTTGGGCCTAGCAGTAAAACCCAGACCAAATGTGAACAGACGACAAAATTGTTGCTGTTGATCCGTGTGCCATGGAATGCAAACCCATAAGCTGTTCCAGTGAAGAGTTCACCATATTCTCAGAATTTATTTCAAACATTTGGGATTCATGCATGTACTCTGAGGACTGAAATGGTTGAGTAAAAATAAAGTAATGGTCAACTTAGGACGCGCATTTTACCGCCAGGGGGCAATCAAACCAGTAAGGGCTTAGCGCGTGATATTCTTAGTTGGGCGTAGTGAGAGAGAGAGAGAGAGAGAGAGGGAGGGACTCATCTCCCTCTCTCTCTCTACTGGTTTGATTGCCCCCTGCCAGTCAAATCAGCATCCTAAGTTGACCATTTCCAGATGAACGTGTGTGTGTTGTCAATATGGAGCTTGAACTTGAAGCCAGTTCCCTAATGCGAGTGTAGGTTGTGCTAACTTATAGGCTTTCTACAGTTAAAACAAAAAATGAAGGTACTGAAATTTTATTTTCAGATAGCCAGTATTTTCAGATAAAAAGACGAACATAAAGATTATTAATGTGGGACCACAAAATTATTGTGAGTTATCTAGTCTTTTTGAGTTAGCAAGAAACCACTGTATTTCTATTTTTGTACAGTATATTGCAAGGCCTGGGTAAGCATAGTGGAGACAGGATTTTATTATTTTTTACTATTACACTTACATAATGGAATAATGTATTTAAACTATTAGTATTAACTAGTATGCTTATCACTGGATCAGCAAAAACAAACATGAGAAGAGCCAAAGAGCCAGAAGAATTTCTATCCATAATTTTTTTTTAATGTGTCATTTTTATGGCTGTGGAAGAATAAGCTGTTCTGGTGGCTTTATGGGGGATGGCTATCCTGACTTATTCTATCTTCCCTAGATCAAATTGGAGGAATAATCTATTTTTGCTGCACACACACACGCGTGAGAGAGAGAGAGAGAGAGAGAGAGAGAGAGAGAGACGTATGCAAAAGGGGGATAAATCCACCAAAAGTTAGAGATATGACTCTGTGCCAAAAGGTGAGCACGGAGAGGGTCAGGTAGTCACATAACCTTCTGACTGTTGTGCTTATGTTATAAACATATAGACAAATGTCTGAAAAGACACTAGAGACAATATCAGCTTTATAAGATCAGTAGTTGTTTAGTTATGTGAACATGAATGTCAAATCAGCCCCAAAATCTGGTCTTCAAAAGTGGACATTGCAAATAGTCATGATTTCAACAAGTGCTAGAACACACAAACTCCAGTAAAATTACTTGAAATTTGGACAGGTTATGCAAAAGTACCTCATTAGTAAACGCTATTGTAACATTAAATGAAAGTTCTGTTGCTTAAACCAATGTTGATATCATTTTTGATGTAATCATTCAACCAAAATCAAACTTCCCAACAATTTTCACTTATTAAATCCAAAATACATGAAAATGTCATGCTTTGTTGGAGCAGATATTACTTTATCATAGGAGTATAAAAGTTTTTTACAAAATATATTATTTTAAATAATATTGTACTTTCTCTTAAAGGTTCTGACTTAGATGTAACACTTGACATCCGTCATACCTAAGCTATAATGCTCAATAAAATCCTCAAGATATATATTTTTAACTTGCTCTCTTTTATTTTGCAATTAAACTGTCATATAAAGTTGACCCCTACCCTTATTTAACACCAGCATGTTCATTTCTTTCTTCTGCACTAATCCAAATGTTCAATGTAATCATTTTACTGGACTTGATGTTCGTCATCAAGAAAATGTTAATTATCAAATTTAGCTGGTTTTATTGTCTAACCATCTAATAAACAAATAAACACCACTTCAGTGGGTTTAGTCATTCATTTAGAGCACTTTGCAGCCTTCATAGAAAGATAAATGAAAAAATAGTGCTTAATGAAAATTATCAATGTAACTATGATGTTCGTCATACATGTCCTATGGTGTAAATAGTGAATTATGATAAATAATTCAACAGTTTTGGGAATTTTTTTTTTATTCATGCAAGTTATTATTTTCTTTAAAGTATTCTGCTTACTGTAGTTGACAAAAATACAGTTATTTATAGACATTTTTTAGGTAACTTTGATGTTTGTCATACATTTTTCACACATTGTGTAATAAAACAAAAACAATGACATGAATCAATTAATAGTTTGGTAGAAAATATTCTAAGTTGTAATTGTTTTTTTTATGGCATCTTAAGTACTTAAAGACAGAATTAGTGTATTTGATGCAACTTTCAAATGTAAAGTGATGACAAAGGTCATTTGTTACCTCAACAGACCCATAATAATCATCATACTAACAACAAATTTCAACAGGAAATGTCACAGACTAATAGCAAACAATGAAAACAACTTAACACAACATGATTTGCTGGAGCTATGAGAAAATACTGTGACATAACACCATGGTTGTGATGTAATCATTGATGTTTGTCATCAGGTGGGGGACACCACATTATCACTATTTTCTCAGAAATCGGTTGAAAAATTGTCCTGCCACTTTGCACATGTTATGCCTCATTTATATCCTTTCTAAATATGCATGTATTTAAATGGTATTAATAGTTTCATTTTTTACCCTCTATGTCCACTTTTCATGCCCACCTTTTGGCACAGAGTCATATATGTAATGTTTGTGCTGTACATGTAATTTCCTTGACAGTTGTTAGCATGGAAAGCAAACATGAAGTGACACTGTTGAGCGGCCTGAATGAGTTCATTGTCAAGTTCTTTGGGCCCCCTTCAAGTAAGTATTGGCTCATTTGATAATGATTCCTTGTTGAGAAGTTCTGAAGTATCATAATTATTTTGATGGAGAAACTCAGAAAGTACTTTTAATTGGTATAATTAGATGGATTCAAGTTATTTGTGATACTTTCTTCTTCTTTTTAAAGTGTATGTGTGTGTGTATGTGTGTGTGATAATGTGTATGTGACCCGAACTCAGACTAAAACCTGTGAACTAGACCCTCTACCTTCATCTCTCTTCTCCCAGTGTCTTGATGATCTCCTTCCTTACTTTACATCCATCATCAATGAATCTCTATGTTCAGGCCGCTTTCCAACTCATTTCAAATCTGCAGTTGTCAAACCTCTCTTAAAGAAGCCTAGTCTTGATCCTGAAAATCTAAAGAACTATCGGCCTGTCTCTAATCTTTCATTCCTTTCTAAGCTTACGGAAAAGGTGGTTCTTAAACAGCTGTCT
>CM065687.1:26769807-26919807 GCA_017654935.2 Phymorhynchus buccinoides | reverse complement strand
ATGCCATAGTATGGAACTCTTTTTGCGTTTTTGTTTGTGGCTCAAGCCACAAACCTATAACTCACTTTGTCGGTCGGTCGGTCTGTCTGTCGGTCGGTCCAAAATTGTCGCACATTTTGACAAAATGTCGCACTTCAAATTGAGGCTACACTTCAAATTGAGGCCGCTCTTTAACATGATGTATTTTAAAAGCATACAAAATAATAAACATACATAATACAGACACTACAACAGACACGACGAGTATGCGGTGCTTCTTTTGATGAGTATAAGTAGGATACATGGTTTTAAATGTTTTCCAAAAGATATAAAAAGTTACGAAATGGTGCAGAGATAACATTCTGGTTTACAGATTAAAATTATTGAAAAGCCAGGGGAGGTGACTCATGGTTGGAGTGGTAAAAATAGACTGCGTGCCACAAACTATTGCGATTTCACGCTTGTTTCATTTCAGCTCCCTATGAAGGAGGTGTGTGGAAAGTGCGTGTTGACCTGCCGGAAAAGTACCCTTTCAAGTCGCCCTCTATTGGTAAGGTAGCTGAGGCTGAGAGCTGAAGGAAAATACTGCATGCTGTTTATTGATTGGAAAACAAAAAGATGAATTCTATCTGTAGAATTTTAATGGATTCTTTGCATGACTGTTAAAACCTTCCTCCTCCTCTCTCATTCTCGAATCATGCTTGTTAAATAACTTTAATTTTTGTTTTTACAATTTTAGTAAAGATGCTCACAGATTAAAATAACAACTGACCACAAATTATTATACCAGCTAGATAGAGCAATCTCTGAAGTAGGAGTAACATGATTCATTGAGTAAGTTTTACTACTAACTGATGTAATTATAAAAACAGATGCACAAATGGGTAGAAAACCAACTTTTTTTCCCGCAAGAGAACAAGATTATTGTATTATTATTAGCTGTTGTTGTTTAATTTATATCTGACTGTCATCATCTGTGGGGTGGGTTTTTTCTGTTGCAGGCTTCACCAATAAGATCTACCATCCAAACATTGATGAAGTGTAAGAGTTAAGCTTATCTTAATTTTCTATGTCACTGTCTAGACCCCGCCTTATCAATGTTTATATTTGTTTTCTCTGTTCATATGTTTAAGGTTGTCATTATTATCTTCTGTGGTATCCTCTCAAAAAAGGAAAGATGAAATTTTTATTTCATACTAAATGTCAGATCTGTGTGGTAGGTGTGGTCTGTGTATGTGTGTGTCTCTGTCTATAAGTCGATGTGTCTGTGTTTGTGTGTCAAAGTCAATGTATCTGTGTCTACATTTGTGTCTGTACATAGATTGACATTCTACTACAGACTGTCTTCTTTCCCTGATCAATATTAAAGAGATCGGTCCTGCATGAAAGTGTGACTGATTGTTTAGAGCTGTATTGCATTTACTAATTTAGTAGTAATGTCAATGGTCTTTCCCATTTAGTTTTTTTTCCAGTTTGTTAATGATATTTTAATAAATAAGATTATACAGTAGAACCCAAGATCTGCATCATTTGTGAGAATTTGAAGAAGACAAAAGAAAAGATGTGTTCAAATCGTGAATGTCAATTATCATGGAATGAAAGATGTTTCGTCAGCTTGGTTAAAAGTCTGACTATTGGTAGTTGTCTGGTTGTTGTTGTTGTTCTTCTTCTCCTGTGGTGGTGGCCAGCTTCTTTTTATAGAAGTAAATGCACACACCTCAGGGGGTGACCAAAGAAAAAGAAGCAGAAGAGCTAGAGAGTATGCATGCATTTTGCATTGCTTGCTGGTAACTTTCTCATCTTGACATATATGTCAAATCCTTGTAGAGATTAAACTGTAAAGGCGCCTATTTGAAACTGAAGATCTATTTTGGCTGAAGAATTAGGACATGTATGCTTGAGGTTGCCATCTGTGTAAGTGAATGCTCCTCTAAAAGTTAGTTTTTAAAAAAAGAAGAAAAGGACTTGCTGTTTGTAACAATGGATCATCCATAATAAGCTACATGTCTTAAAGAATAGAAATCCAAGGACTACTGCTTTTTTTTGCACAGTATTTAATTATACTGCTTTTATAAATGATACAGTAGTCCAGTTTGAGAGCCCTGGTGATCATAGTATGGAACTGTCTATGGTTCTTGAATGAAGGAAAAAATGTGTGTCGTATGATATAAATGCCTGTCCGCAGGAAATAATACTGTTAAATGGTGACTGGTTTTCAGGTCAGGTACAGTGTGCCTTGATGTCATCAACCAAGCCTGGACAGCACTGTATGGTGAGTGTCAATAGTGTGCCAGTAAAGCAGAATGAATGTCCTGTTGATAGTGTCAATAGTGTGCCAGTAAAGCAGAATGAATGTCTTGTTGATAGTGTCAATAGTGTGCCAGTAAAGCAGAATGAATGTCCTGTTGATAGTGTCAATAGTGTGCCAGTAAAGCAGAATGAATGTCTTGTTGATAGTGTCAATAGTGTGCCAGTAAAGCAGAATGAATGTCTTGTTCATAGTGTCAATATTGTGTTAGTAAAGCAGAATGAATGTCCTGTTGATAGTGTCAATATTGTGTTAGTAAAGCAGAACGAATGTCCTGTTGATAGTGTGCCAGTAAAGCAGAATGAATGTCCTGTTGATCGTGTCAATAGTGTGCCAGTAAAGCAGAATGAATGTCCTGTTGATAGTGTCAATAGTGTGCCAGTAAAGCAGAATGAATGTCCTGTTGATAGTGTCAATATTGTGCCAGTAAAGCAGAATGAATGTCCTGTTGATAGTGTCACTATTGTGCCAGTAAAGCAGAATGAATGTCCTGTTGATAGTGTCACTATTGTGCCAGTAAAGCAGAATGAATGTCCTGTTGATAGTGTCAATATTGTGCCAGTAAAGCAGAATGAATGTCCTGTTGATAGTGTCAATATTGTGCCAGTAAAGCAGAATGAATGTCCTGTTGATAGTGTCACTATTGTGCCAGTAAAGCAGAATGAATGTCCTGTTGATAGTGTCACTATTGTGTTAGTAAAGCAGAATGAATGTCCTGTTGATAGTGTCACTATTGTGCCAGTAAAGCAGAATGAATGTCCTGTTGATAGTGTCACTATTGTGTTAGTAAAGCAGAATGAATGTCCTGTTGATAGTGTCAATAGTGTGCCAGTAAAGCAGAATGAATGTCCTGTTGATAGTGTCACTATTGTGCCAGTAAAGCAGAATGAATGTCCTGTTGATAGTGTCAATATTGTGCCAGTAAAGCAGAATGAATGTCCTGTTGATAGTGTCACTATTGTGCCAGTAAAGCAGAATGAATGTCCTGTTGATAGTGTCACTATTGTGCCAGTAAAGCAGAATGAATGTCCTGTTGATAGTGTCAATATTGTGCCAGTAAAGCAGAATGAATGTCCTGTTGATAGTGTCAATAGTGTGCTAGTAAAGCAGAATGAATGTCCTGTTGATAGTGTCAATATTGTGCCAGTAAAGCAGAATGAATGTCCTGTTGATAGTGTCAATAGTGTGCCAGTAAAGCAGAATGAATGTCCTGTTGATAGTGTCAATAGTGTGCCAGTAAAGCAGAATGAATGTCCTGTTGATAGTGTCAATAGTGTGCCAGTAAAGCAGAATGAATGTCCTGTTGATAGTGTCAATAGTGTGCCAGTAAAGCAGAATGAATGTCCTGTTGATAGTGTCAATAGTGTGCTAGTAAAGCAGAATGAATGTCCTGTTGATAGTGTCAATATTGTGCCAGTAAAGCAGAATGAATGTCCTGTTGATAGTGTCAATATTGTGCCAGTAAAGCAGAATGAATGTCCTGTTGATAGTGTCAATAGTGTGCTAGTAAAGCAGAATGAATGTCCTGTTGATAGTGTCAATAGTGTGCCAGTAAAGCAGAATGAATGTCCTCTTGATAGTGTCAATAGTGTGCCAGTAAAGCAGAATGAATGTCCTCTTGATAGTGTCAATAGTGTGCCAGTAAAGCAGAATGAATGTCCTGTTGATAGTGTCAATAGTGTGCCAGTAAAGCAGAATGAATGTCCTCTTGATAGTGTCAATAGTGTGCCAGTAAAGCAGAATGAATGTCCTGTTGATAGTGTCAATAGTGTGCTAGTAAAGCAGAATGAATGTCCTGTTGATAGTGTCAATAGTGTGCCAGTAAAACAGAATGAATGTCCTGTTGATAGTGTCAATAGTGTGCCAGTAAAACAGAATGAATGTCCTGTTGATAGTGTCAATAGTGTGCCAGTAAAGCAGAATGAATGTCCTGTTGATAGTGTCAATATTGTGCCAGTAAAGAAGAATGAATGTCCTGTTGATAGTGTTCGAAAAGAGTACACAGACCTTTGACTGAATCCAGTGTCAAAGCTTTGGTGTTGCTTATTGGTTTTTGTTTCGTTTTGTGCTCTTTGTGACGAGTGTCTGCAAATGCTGTTAACTCATTCGCATCGCAACGATTTTGAATTATTCAAAAACCTCTCAAATCACTCCAGCCGTACACACAAACAAAACATACATAAACAAAAGGAGAAATGAAAGAAGATTACAGGTTTTTACTTCAGGTTTAGATATATAATTAAGTGGTAGATCAGACTATTTTATATATAGACGTTATATACAAAAACTCTACACAGATTGGTTTCCCCACAACAAACTACTACAAAAGCAAAGTCAGAGGCAAAATTGTGGTCTAAGGGAGCGAAGCTAGTTTATAAGTGACCAAGGTATGGTATGCACACAGATTTACTTCCCTTGAAGCAAATGCATCAAATTGACAGACAGCTATGTATTAATTCCGGACATATATGGCTGGAATGTCTTGAATGAGTTAAAGCTAAAGCAGAACATTGACTCGATACTGTCCACTGTTCATTGGTGCCAAGTTTGTATGGTGGACTTTATGGTTACTTACTATGAAAGTTGAGGTCAATGTTTCTTGCTGTTGGACGGTCATGGTTTGCCTGGCAGTCTTTATGGTCAATGTGGGGATTTGAATGTGTAGAGTTGTGTTTCTAAAGCAGAATGTTGACTTCGTATTGTCAAAGGTTTGAAATTGTTTTGTCAAGACTCTGAAGTTGCTCGATTTCTGGTGCATCCTGTACCTTATAGGGGCAAATGTCTATGTCCAGTGGTACAGTGGAACCTCACTTATAAGACCTCCCATTATAAGACTCCCTCCCACATAAGACCTATATCTGAGACATTGCCTTTCTTTAAGTATCAAAATTACCTCCCTTATAAGATTATCTGAGACATTGCCTTTCTTTGTAAGTATCAAAATTACCTCCTGTAAGACCCCTCTCATAAGACCTCATTATGGATGATTTTTGAAGGTCTTATAAGGGAGGTTCCATTGTAAAACAAAACAAATGCCTGATATTTGTCCACAGTTCTGCTTTGCCGAGTGGCTATGGTTTGTCTCACAGACTTTTTTATTTTTATGTAAAGATGTGTTCTGGGAAAGCAGAGCGTAGACTTAAATAAAAATTAATGACTTTAGATAGTCCATTGACGTATTATTGGATTTATTGCAAAAACTAATAACTTGTATCAAACAATCACTGCAGAAATATAAAAAGAGGGGTTTGCTTTTTATATTTCAGCAGTCTTTTTTTTAATACAGTTGATTAGTTTTCGTAATAAGTTCAATAATATGTCAATGGACTATCTAAAGATAGCTTTTTCCAACGTTTCTTTATTGTTAGAAGGTCATGGTTTGACTTGGCGCTTTTTACGGGTCTGCTCTGAGCTGTCTTCTTCTTCTTCATCGTTCGCTCAGACAGGAACCCCAGTGGCACGGACGAAGGCTGCCGTCCGCCGAAGATCCTCCAAAGAGCCGAAGATCTTTTCCCGAACCGGTGTGTCTGAGCTATCTGATGATGGAGACGGTGTGTTTCAGATTTGTCCAACATCTTCGAGTCGTTCTTGCCTCAGCTGCTGGCCTACCCCAACCCTGTGGACCCTCTGAACGGGGATGCCGCGGCCCTGTACCTCCACAGGCCAGAAGAGTACACAAAGAAGGTGCAAGGTAGGAGGAGTTGGTCTCCCCACCAGGCATCAATATTTTAGTGCGCATAGTTCCCCCCACCTTTTGGGAAGTTCTGTGCTAGCAACTTCCTCACTCTCGTTGACTCTTGCCTTTCTCTTTTCTTACTGTCGTCTTCCTTTGTTCTTCCTTATGGGCCAATAGACGATTTTCGGAAAAAAAATAGGGGAGAGCACTTCGTGAAAATTAGAGTTGTTTACCTCCATTACTCGTATCAAATACCATAGCAACAATGCAACAATGGCGTCGAAGCTTGAAGCCGCATGATGCGAGTCAGCGACTTGCAAACATTTTTTTTTTTTAAATTAGGGGTGGCCAGTTGCCACAAACTGATAAAACTTGCAAAATGTGACATAAAAATATAAATGACAAATTTTAGAATGACGCACCGTGTGCTGTATGTCTGCTCAAACATGCGAGGTGAGAGCTGGGGACCTACCTGATGGTAGAGTAACTTCCCCTGTTTGACCGATTGAATTAGGCAAGATCACTCCCACACACCATGAAATTATTCCCCTTAGTTATTTTAGAACAATTCCTGTTCTCCTGCCTTTTTTCCCCCAAAAAAACACTCTTCTCTTGAGGTCTTGCAAAATTAGAATTTGTTGGCTGAATGCAGCAAGGAGACCAGAAAACCGGACACACCTACGTATTTCACCCACTATGGCCTGGGAATGCAGAAGAAAACGAAGGTGTTGGTGCTCTCATGGGGCAGTGTGTGGATGCCTCGTGCCTCCATATGGGGAGCTGGACGACCCCGCCCCCTCCATGAGTCTCTCCCCGTGGGGATACCGGGGGGTCTAAATAGTTCCCCCACCTTCTGGAAGTTCTGTGCTTGTAACTTTCTCTAATCTGCCACTCTCTTTGACTCTGTGCCTTTTCACTTTGCTTTCTGTCATCTACTATCTTTGACTTATTGGCCCATTCTCCTGCCTTTTTCTAAAAAAAAAAAATCTTCCAAATAATTTTTTTCCTTTGAGCTCCTCCGAAATCGGAATGTGTCGGCTGTACGCAGCGGGGAGACCAGTGAAAACTGAAAAACAGACACATAAGTACCTTACCCATTATGGCCATATGGCCTGGGAACGCATAGGAAGAAGGTGCTCTCATTAATTTCTCCATCACGTGACGAGTCTACGACAAGACTCCAACTGACTTTACTCCAGCGCCTCCCGCCCGCCCCTTTCCTCCCAAGAACAACGTTGATGAACCAATTTCCACGTGTACCCGCTACATCGAAGTCTACAGCACCAGAACTACTTGTCTCTAAGAGCTACGGCTATGAGGACGTAAAACTCTCTGCAAACAACAACAATTTATCCATGCCACTGCCAACATCCCACTTATCTGACGTGCACTTTCACTGATTTTTGTGTTTGTTAGTGGAAGTTTTTGCAGCATTTTAATTGTTAGTGATTCTTCCGATGGCTTTATTGGTCATATCTGTTGTGAAGTGAGGTGATTGTTTTTGAGCATGCTTCTGAAGAAATGTGAAAGATGTTGCGAGGAAAAAAAGTGTATTACAGTACTTCTGAATGACTCAAGACTTACGTTGGCTTTCGTTTTTGTAAAAGTGAACAAGTAATCTTGTTTGGGGTAATGAGGTTTTATACCGAAATTTCTCTGCCCCTGTCTCGTGACCTGAGATGCGAACACCACCTACTTAAGATTATCGCCCTTGCCTGTCAGGAACTAGTAGTATATAGCCACAGAAAATTATCTGCTCCTGACTCATCACCAGGGGGCATCGGCGGTTCGGGCCTAAAATTATCGCCCTTTCGTGTCGGCAAGTAGATAAAGCCTCATTGCTTAATTACTTTACATGAAAATCAGACATTTAAAACAAGTAATAGAAGCCGACATTCAAAGCAAATGATCTTTTTTTCGTGCATGTGTGTGTGTGTGTGTGCGTGCATGTATGTGTGTGTGTGTGTGTGCGTGTGTGTGTGTTTGTGTGTGTGTTTTAATGTTTGGTTATTTAACCACCAACAAGATTGTGATCAATATTATAACCGTATTTTACGGACTACAAGGCGCACCTGATTATAAGGCGCACCCCCCAATTTTTACACAAAATTCAGATTTTGTTATTATAGTTTCTTACTATATTATCAGTCACATTATAGGGCACAGGGGTCTCAGTCTAGGAAAAAAGTATCGCCTTATAGTCAGTAAAATACGGTATATATATTTTTTATTTTTTTATTTTTCTAAACAGATTATGTTCAGAGGTTCGCCACGGAAGAGGTGTTAAAAGAGCAAGAGGGCGGGGACTGCGACTCGTCGAGCGACTCCAGTTTGAGCGACTTCTCCGAGGACGAAGCCCAGGACATGGAGCTATAACGCTTGCTGCTCTAGTGATCATTGTTTTCCAATTGACTCATCTTTCATCTGTACATAGACAGCATTGTCAGTATACATACAAATATATATTATGTGTGTGCTCGCACCTTGTCTGCTGCGTCTTGGACAACACAACATGGGCTTCGGCTAGAAGGTTGGTAAGTGGGGTTTTAACACTTTGTTTTATTTGTGACCCAACACCGCGAAAGGGACATTAAGTCGCTGGGCTAGTTTCTCACAATTGGCTTGCAAATTCAAAAATCTAATTTTTTGGTCAATTTTGAGTTATGGGTATTTTTGTGTTCTCTAGCATCTTATCTTTCATATTTATAAAGGATATTTGTTAATATGGTCTCTGAATTATCTTCTTATAAGTGTTTTAAAATGAGTACATCAATGCATTTTCCTCAGCTAGGCTAGACTTTAGAGTGTGTTTTCTCAAAATGGCTGACGCTCACCCTACAGACTTTAAATGCTCATAACTCTGGAACGGAAAAAAATACAAGAATGGTTCTTGTTTCATTATAAAGAGAATTGTCTGCAGTTTTCAAATGTACAATTTGCTCAGAATGGTCAGTTTGACACTTAATGTCCCTTTCGTGGTGCTGGGTCACATTTAGTCTTTTTGAGGTGGGGTTGGGGGGAAGGATAAGATGGGTTGGGTTGTGTGTTATGAACTGTTATTAAGTAAAATTCCTTGGTATTTTAAGCGAATTGATAAATGTAACAAGAGCAGTCTTTTTCCCCTCCCCATGTGTTTACTTTATTTCAAGTTCTGCCCGTTTTATTCACATGCAATAAACAAGAATTGTTTTAATTATGGTGATGGCAATCTGTTTTTATAAATCTTACTTGACGTTGCATAACAACTTTTAAGCTTTTTTCATCGTAAAAGAACCCTTCTGGATTTTATTTTGAAATTGTTTTAATCATAGTCTTACCTTTGACCCATTCCCTCTCCCTTTCAACCTCCACCCAGCCTTTTTCCTCAAGAAAAATAATTATAATTTTAAAATCAGGACTGTAGAGAAACACCCCCCCCCCCCCCCCCCACACACACACACACCCTCTTTTTTCTTATCCTGTGAAATGTAAAACCAATACATTGTCAGATAAACTTTGAATAAAGGTAAGTAGGTAAACAAAAAGAAAAAATGTGCAGCTTTTATTGTGGCTTAAAAAAAATATCATAACATGGCTTGAATCCATACTGTGTTGCTGGGATTTGCCATTTGGTGATGCAAGTTTTGGAATTAGTTCATGTTTAGAAACTGACCCTGATCCAAAGAGGAATTTAAAAAAAAAAATTGTTTAGAAGACAGAAGATAATAGGTTGAATTTAAAAGATCAGCCTGACAATCCTTCATTTTATTTCAAGGTGCAAAATATTTCTGATCTCTTAATTTTAGGAGTTTGTACAATGTCTTTATTTATGCTTTTTGGTGAAGAAATCTGGTTTTAATTGATGTTGGTTTGTGTGGAGTAAATACAATGGAACCTCCCTATTATTAAGAAAAGAGCAAAGGTGGACCCTGACGGATGAGTTTTTGCAAGAAACACATCGAGATCACCGTGAAAACACCCTTTGCAGAGATCGCAACACTCACTTTGCTCTGGTTTCCTAGAAATCAAACCGATTCCTTCTTGGCGGAGGTGCTGGAAGTCAGATTGTTTCACTGAAAGAGAAGGCGTGTGCCGTCTCTTTTCTAATAGCCGCCTGAGTTTAGACCAAATTGTTTGCACATATTTTTTGCAATACAAGCCTTTTTATTTTTATTATTTTTAATTTTATATAGTTTATCTAAAGGAGTTTCGCTCACAACAAAGGAAATAGCTTCATTTTTGTTTTTACTGCACTACTAAAAGGAAAAAGCTTCAACCACAATGGGATTGGCCTCCACCCACCCCATCTAAAATGGCTTCTCTCTCCGGCATCTCCGCCAAGAAGGAATCGCTGTTTTGACAGTTTGATTTATAGGAAACCAGAGCAAAGTGAGTTTTCCGATCCTTCTTAAAGCTGTCTTTCTGATGATCTCGACGTGTTCCTTGCAAAAACTCACCCCCCAGGGTCCATCTTTAATAGCATGGGTGCAACTTTTCCTGGTATACAAGGATTTCCTGTTTTTGAATTTTACCAGAACAGGAAGTTCCTTTTTAAAAAATCTGTCAAACAAGATCTTTGTGTGTTTACAGTATTTTTGAAATACTTTAAAATAAGCATTTGTATAAATTGTGGAAAATGCAAACTAAAATACCTTCATAAATTATTATTTTGCTTCAGCTGCAGGGGGGACATTACCCCTGGACCCCGGCCTTTCAGGTTTCATTTTGTGTAGTTGCACCCATGTAATATGGAGGGCCTTTATAAGGAAGTGGACACTCAGTAATCCGGATATGATTGGGACACAAATCGGTGAACATTTTGTGAGTCACACCGCCAGAATCTTCCACAGATGTCTCTTACCATACACATCCTTAGGGTATTAGGTAGGTATTAGGTACTTTATAGTCACAGAGGCGTCTCTGTGAAATTCGGGTTGCTCCCACCTGGAGAACGCGTCGCAGCCAGAGGCGCGCCACCCAATTTTTAAAAAAATGCATGCGATTTATATGTGACTGATGAGGAAGGAAAGGGGGGGGGATAAATTTTGACCAAATGACAACTTTTTCGTTGCCACTGGGTTTAACGTATGCTAAGTGCATGGGCACACGGGACCTCGGTTTATCGTCTCATCCGAAAGACTCCACGTTCAGACCGTAAGGCCTAGTGCAAAGTGAGAGAAAAAAATCCCCTGTACCCAGGTTCGAACTCGGGTTTACTTGACACGAAGCGAACGTGCTACCACTGTGCCACCTTTATGGGGAAAGTCTCAATAGGGAGGTTCCACTGTATAAAGGAAACAATGATGACAGTAAATAATATAGAGTGAATTGCAAACACTGGTCAGAGTTTACTTTTGGAGGTGTAAAATTTTTACTGAATTGTCTGTTGTTGTTATTTTAATGGATTGATTTTTATAAAATTTGGAATGAAAACGTACCTTCTTCCTCATGATGAGTGCATTACCACCAGTTCAACAAAATCTTCTCTATTTTTTTGCATTTATAATTGTATATTTGTTTGAATATTTAATTATGCTTTTTAATACAACATTTTGCCTGAGGGAACCTCTGCTTCTGTGGAATCTTTAATGTGCACTAAGCATGCACAGCTCATAGAACTTCAATGTATCATTGCATCCAAAAGACAAGTGTTAAGATCACAAGTTAAAATTTAGTGGAGGAACAAAAACAAAAAACAAAAAACGCCATGCAACTCTGCCCAAATTGGGATTCATCCCGTTGCTTTGCTACCTAGACGAGCACATTACCTCTGGACTATTTCAGCTCTATTATCATACAACTTAAGCCGCCTGTAAACTTGCAAATTGCAGTAACAGCCCGTCACAAAGTAGGACTTTGTTATTTTGTTTTATGTATTATGATATGTTGCATTACATTGCCTTATTTTATGTAAATTCTTGTAGCTCCTAACTCAAACCTCAAATATAGGTCCTCGCTGCTTTTCAATCATCAGGTCATAATACAAACCATGCCAGGGTTCTGTCGTTTTGTTTCATTCAGTCATGTAGTCATTCTCTAGTCAGGTTGAACTTTCACCAAAGATGTTTACACCTAAAATTTGTAAGGTGTCATGAAAAATGTATTTGGTGAAAAACAGTTTTTTTTAAAAACCCACAAAACATACTTGCAATAGTAGGGCCAGAAAAGAGGCGGGCAAACATGCAAGGGTGTCCACTTTAATAAATTATCCACATGTTAAATTGTGTACTGTAATGCAAGCTCGAACAACAAGCTTGGGGGTTAGTTCAAACTTCAGTGCATGATTTTACTTGTGAGTCGATGGAAAATCCACATGGTTCAGATGTCATTGGTTTATTTCAAATGCATAGAGTGATTAAAAGGACAGTACAATTCAGGTTCCTGTGTCTTAATTCTTATGAACTGATTGGATTTGAAAACAAAACAAAGCTTAAAACATATAGTTTTGGCTTGAGGCTTGTATTTTAACCTCTTGCATTATTGAAAAAACAAACAAGAAACAATTACAAACAGCAATGGCATTTAGCATGCATGACATCTAGTCTAATTTGAAAAACAAATTCAAACCCTTAGCAGGTAAAATCATCTTTGTAGGGACTTTGAATGCAAGTTTTACATGATTTTAAAGCATATAGAGCTAGCTGTCTTGTAGGCATCGCCTGAGTGAACACAAGAAGATATGTCAGATATATCTATGGTATATGTCAGATATATGTCTGTGGTACAAGTGTCATCTTGAATGGTGCATTACTATATAGGTATCCCAAAGTTTGAGACTTGCAATGCAGAATTAGATCAAGGATGGAGTGTGTTATGGGATACCTTCTGAGAAAAAAGGGAATTCGTTAATTGTGGGGTTTTTTTTTATATGATTAAACTTGCCTCATTGCTAATGTCTGTTAATGTTGTAACACGGGAGACAAGGTGTGTTCACAGATATAGCGTAACACTTTTTTTTTTTTTTTACAATTCTTCCGGGTGGTTGATGGAGATAAAAAGAGAAAATGCTTTTACGTTTTAATGCATTGAATAATTGTGTCGATGGATGAAAGAATGGAGTTTTATGTGGTCAAAATGTGTGCAGTAAGCATGTTATTTTTTGTATGCATAAATAGTGCCCTCACAGTAGGTGGAGTGGAAGGTGTGTTTGAAATTAGTTCCCCTGCTAGGTGTGTTTAGAATTAGTTCCCCTGCTGGAAGCAGATTTTAGTTTTCTCTCATCTTAACCTGCTCTGATTATATGTTTGGTTTTAAAAGAGAGGAAAACATACTTCTCTGTGGGTATTCTGTTGGAATTTAGTGTGTCTGCCTCATTATAGATTTATTTTTCTGCAAAGATATTTTTTATTCTTTTTTTCATTCAAAGAGATTTAGAGTAATGGTAATCAGTTCTATACATATTGATCATTTCATTTTGATAGGAAGCATTGATGGATGATAGAGCGGATTACTCTTTTAGTTTGTGTACAATAAGTTAGTTCCCACTTACTGTTAATTAGAAGATTCTTTTTTTTCTGTACAATATCAGCAATTTTCTTTTCTTTACATTCATTTAAACGGAAGCCTGTTCATAAAGTTTTCAACATCTTGAGTTATGTTAAAATGAGATTCTAAAGGCAAGATGGGATGGATAATACTGTAGGGTTCTTTTATTTTAAATTTTGTGAAAATTTTTAGGTCTTGTATAAAGAGCATTCTATATGAATGATTGGTATATTTATGTAGGACACTGTAATGGAGGTGATGACTCAATAAAAATACTTTCAAGGTTTAACTAGTGCAGTACAACTCGAATAGCGTGTCCACTTGTTATGTTACTCAGCACAAGAGAAGAAATGATATAGTTCTCCATCACGTATCAATCAAATATGATCCCTTTTTTTCTTTTTGAGTGTTCTGTATTTTCCAGTGTGAAATGGAAAAGGACAAGGATGTATAACATTAACAAGTTCCAAAATGTTGGTAATATGCCCTCTTCATCCGAGAATTCCACTATTCATGCATTCACTGAGTAGAGGCTTAAATATTTGAACTAATCGTTTCCTGCCAAGACACCGCCCTGTTTGCTTAATCCTTTTGTCATGCTTTGCATTAATTATTTAGTTCGCTCAATGTTTGGATTACTGGTCACTTCCTCTCTGATTGTTTGTCTTTTTATGGTATCTTGTCTGGATGCAGTAATCTTGTATTATTTTCACGTGAACATGCATTATCTAATGCCATGTAGAAAACTTAAGCTGAAATGTTGTTATTTAGTAATTAAATGATGTCACCTTCATTTTGGTTAAATATTTACAAACACTAGCACCAATAGATGATTTTTGGCGAGAAAAAACTAGGGAAGAGCACTTTGTGAAAATTAGAGTTGATTACCTCGACTTACTCAGTCCAACCAGGCAACCATGGCGGCATTGCGTCGAAGCTTGAAACCGCAGGATTCCAGTCAGCAAACATCTTTTTTTGTTGAAAAATAAGGGGTGGCCAGTTGCTACAAAATGATAGAACTTGCAAACTGTGACGTAAAAATATAAATATACATCAAATTTAGAATGACGCACTGCGTTCTACATGCTGTGTGTATCCTCAAACACACAAGACGATGGCTGGGGATCTACCTGAAGGTAGAGCAACTTCCCCTGTTTGACCGATTGAATTAGGCGAGATCACTCCCATGCACCAAGAAATTACTCCCCTTAATTATTTCCGAACAATTCCTATTGTAACAGTCTTTGCTATTGTAATAGGTTGAAACAAACATTGTTTTTGATTAAATCACAGATGAAGAGAAATTGAAGACAACAGACTGTTCTTGCTTTTTTCTTGTTGTAAAGATTACTTATAAAAATAAGAAAAGGTATTTAAGCCTGATGTCTAAAACCTTGTTTTTAAATTGAAAACCCAAATTTGATAGTTTTGTCGATAGCAAAAATGTGTGTCAAGATAGACCGTCTTCAAAGACAACCGTTGGAAATTAATGAATGACACCAGCTTTCATTGTCAGTTATTTTAAAAGTTTTAAAATTCTTGCTATCATTAAAGTCCTTTTCATCTTCTGTTAGAAACGTGGTGTTTGCGTGGATAATTTTTCTAAAAAACCATTTGAGACAGAAAGATCATGATGTACAAATTGAGGCTTTTAGTTATTGTTGAGAACCCCTTGGTATCATCCAGCGGAAATACCTAACACATGTAAAGTTTTATCTGTGTGTGTGTGTGTGTGTCTTTTACTGTTATGTGTTCTTTTCACTTTACCATTATTATAAACTTTTTAACTGGTAAGACAGTTGTCATTTTAAAGCATGTTTACCATTTATCTGATTGACCCTCAAGGTGTGGTTAGACCCTTATTTTTTCACTTAATTTTTTTCCAGAATGGATCTTATTGGGGAAAAAAGTCAATCTGAAGAAAATGTTTTAAAGACCTGGTGCTTGTTTTTAGAACTAAATGATATTTTAGACTATGTTTTGCTGTGTCTTGATGTCATCTGTGATCAGAGCTATTGTGATGTTAATAGCTTGTTATCGTTATTAGAGAAACACCCCTATGCTCTCATTTCTGTTTTTCTCCCCCCGTCTTGGTGGTGGCATTTTCGATCATGTTTAAGAGTTGTATTTAGCAGATTCTATTATTTCCCTTTAAAAAACGTAGAATATGCTGTTGAATATGATATTGGTAAGATTGAATAGTGCCCCATGACAGTTAACCTTTAGTTAAAAAAGTTTTGGTTTTTTTCAAAATTCAAAGGAAAGGCTTAGCTTTTACTAATTTTGTGCTCAACACAAATCAATTAAAAAAACAACAACAACTTACGTCTAACCAAACGCAACTTGGCAGATTTATAAACTCTCTGGACAGTTTGTTTTATGAGTCAGTGTTCATGTTGAAAATTGTTGGAAAGTAAGTTCAGTGAATTTTTCAGATCTGCTTTTAAAATGGGCTTATTTGCATTAGCATTGTAGGTGAGGGCAAATGCAAACAGTACATTATGCTGAATGATTGTTCTGCTTAACACGCTATACAATTTGCTCTTATAAAAAAACACACAATTGAAATGTATTGTTAACTTCCCTGTAGAGCCTGAGAGATTCTGCCAAGTTTTAAAGGCAAATGTTAAGAAAAGCTCCCGCCTCTGCCCCTTCCATTCAAATAAACAAAAAAATAATGGAAGTTGATGACTAAGCTGACCCTAATCCTATCCCAAACCCTATTTCTAACCCTAACCTGAAACCATCTGAAATGAATGGAAGGGGCAGAGGAGGGAGCTTCTCTTAACATTTGCCATTTTATATAGTTGTAGAGTTATAGTACTACCGTCTTGCGAACATTACATAATCATTATGCATTGTTGCCTCTTATTCATTGTTTCATTATTTTGCAATTTAACTCCCATTCTGTTGAGTCTTGATTTTGCTGCCTTATCTGCTTTTTAACTGCATACATGTAATTTGATAATGTAGGGAGAACACTGTGGCTATAACATACATCTTTCCCCCACTCCAGTTTTTGTTTTTTTCTTGCCTCCCTTGTTTCTTCACACACACACACACACACACACCACTCTTATTTTGTGTTATGATAGACATAAAAAAAACATTTCTTTAACTGTTTCATGATAATTTTTTGAGGCCTTTGATGAATGTAGTTTTCACTCAAAAAGTATTATGGATCATTTGCACAAAATATGGAGAAAAAATGGATCAAACGAAGCAATGAGCAACATCTCTTGTTGAAATTACACGAAAAAACGGGTTTGAAGCAGTATTTAGTACCACCCTTCATTAACACGAGCGCCATGAAGTTACATAGTAACATTAAAAAAAAATGTTTTGCCTGAATGTCATCAGATTATGACTTTTAATAGGTTACTGTGCTTGAAGATCATGACATTAAATATAGTAACTGTCAATAAGCACTTAATTGTTTTATGCTTAAGTACCATGAAGTTAAATAACATTTAATAAGCATCAACACTTTTTTTGTGGGAATACCAAGCAATAAAATAACATTCGGTAATCTGCGTTGTCAATTTTGTGTTTGAACGTCATGAAATTAAATATTAAAAAAGCAGAGTATTAGTGTTTGAACACCATGAAATTGAGTTGTTGTTGTCGTTCCTTGGCTTAAAGACTCCAGGGATCATCCCAACAGCCGAAGCAATTGTACACTATGGTACAAATGCACCAACTAGGGATGAGAACATTACGTGTGTGACTGTTTTTGATTACCCCACCATGTAGGCAGCCACACTCCAACTTTGGAAGATTTGGGACTGATGATGTTATGCTAGGAGCTTGCCATGGCTAAAGACAATCCCCACATAACTATGCAGAACATTTTGATGTAGCCTTGGTGTTCTAGCTTATGTCAATTGGTCTGACACAGCCAGTAATGCCAAGGCGAATGAAATTAAGTAAGATGCAATAAATTGACAGTTACAGGTTTGAACTCCATAACATTAAATGATATTAAATAAACATTTAGAGTTTTGAATTTTTCACTTTTGTTCCCTTGTTCAGTGTTAAGTGGTGTACTTTTTCCTGGTTTTTTTTTATCCTTTTGTGAGAAATTTGATGATGAATGTTTCAGCATTATGCATAACCATCTTTAGGCATGCATGTGTACCTTTGGAATTATATGCTTTGTAGAAAAGAGTGCATACTTTGGAAAAACAACAACAGTGAATACCCTCCCTGTGTGTGTGTGTGTGTGAGAGAATGTTTGTTTCGATCATCTTTGGAATACCGTATTTTACGGACTATATGGCAATACTTTTTTCCTAGACTGAGATCCCTGCGCCTTATAATGTGACTGATAATATAGTAAGAAAATATAACATAATCTGAATTTTGTGTAAAATTTGGGGGGTGCGCCTTATAATCAGATGTGCCTTGTAGTCCTTAAAATACGGTATTTTTATGAGGACTGGTTTTTAAATCCAATGTTTTTCCATAGTTGGCAAAGTTCAAATCTGGTTTTTATGGTTCTTTTAAGAGAATAATAACAAAAATGTTTTAGAAATGTGTGATTTGTGAAAAGCTTGTTCACAAAATTCATAATGGGGGTACCTTTGTTAGGTATGGACGTACATCTGATTTAACCCTTTCGCCGCCAGCCATTTTTCAGCAAAAAAAAGATACCATTATTGTTAACTGGGTGGCGAAAAACATTTATCTGCAATATTGAGAATTCCTCTGTGAAATGTATAACATTAAGCCTTTCCTTACCTCCCAAAATTAAGAAAATAGGGTCTTCGGATAACAGGTCCTGATTTGATGCCTTTAAGTGACGTGGTTGTTAAACCATTGTGGTGCATAAATGCGACGTTGGCGGTGAAAGGGTTAAAGTATAGTTCAGTTTGATCACATTCACTGTGCTGACTTTACAACTACACACAAAACACATCATTCTCAAACTTTTTAAACAACACCAATAAGCAGCAACATTGGAAATACTATAATGTGTTTGAGTATATATAATATTGGAAATAATGAAGGAGAAAAGGAAACAACAGTAATAAAATGTACTTATAAAGTTTAATTTTTTAACATGCTTTTTGTGTAATGTGAGAAGTTAGCATTGAGAATGAGAAAGTTGCACATTTGAATGATATACTTAATGAACATGGTCTACATTGTTTAAAAAAAGGGTGGTATAGACAGACTTCAATGGTTCAAAACGTTGAAATAAAATTCAGTCGCATATAAAATTAAAGAAGTAAGAACTGGACCCTCTATTATAATTTTTTTTAGGTCTTATGTTGCTCTAGATATACAACCTAACAATAAGTGAGTGATCAATCACAAAAATATACAAGTGCTCCTGTTAACAAAATTCCCTGAAATTCTAAGAGTTCGGAAGTACATGTGTAATAAGGTTAGGGCATTATTTTTTTTATTCATCCGTTAGCATGTAAAACATTCTGCAGTTCATTACCTTTCTGTTTCTCCTGTTAAATTATCTTTTATTGTGTTCCCTTCCTGATCTTTCATTTTGATATTTTTACTGCAAATTCCCTGAAAAATGTGAACCTTAAAATGAATTGTACATGCTTATAGATCCTTGTATTTAATTTTATAAACAGATTCTTGTTTGGGTATGAATTGAAATCCTGTAAAAAAATTGCCTGCATGTTGGCAAGATATTGAGGGGATGGTTTAAACATTCATGTGTGTGGATTGTAGATTATTTTTTGTGGCGAGTGCGTGAAAGTGTGTGCATGCTACAGAATCTCTTCTTTAGTGTGTTAAGTGCTCCATTCACATACTGTATAATACAGCATCGTGAAGGGAATCTTGTCTTACTCCAGTTTGAACACTGTTTGCCTGCTTCTTCAGCCCGGCTGATAGTTACGATGCTTTGTGCGCGAGTTGACTGCCATTTGTGATCGTTCTATATTCTGTTATGGAACTCTTGTATGTATAATATTATTTGAACTGTTTTATTGGCCATTATGTACTAACAAATAAAGAAAACTGAACCTAATGGAATGAGTTGTGGTGCTGTGTTCTTGTGTGTGCAGAATAAAATGTATTGAATTCGGCATTTGCTTTTTATTGTAGAAGTATCCACGATTTGTAATACATGTATATCAATATGTACAGTAAAAATTGCTTAAGTCAAAATTGAAGGGACTGAAATTTTACTTTGAGATAGCCAGTATTTTGAGTTAAAAAGACTTCTCAACACATAGGTTATTATACTGGGTCCAAAAATTATTGCGATTTGTCCAGTGTTTGGGGGTTATCCGTTTTTGAGTTATCAGTGGGTTATCCGTTTTTGAGTTATCAGTGGGTTATCCGTTTTTGAGTTATCCGTTTTTGAGTTATCAGTTCTCCCCTGTATTCACAGATGTAATTCTGTTTGGAATGTGATAAATTGCCAGATACTTTCTTTCATTTCAACCGCCAAATTCTATCCTTTGGAACAGATTTTGATGAAAGATTGTGGAGGCACCCGGGTATCAACCGCGCCCGGGTATCAACCAAGCAGCAATCCATTACATTTGAAAATGTCCTATTTGGATGCATGAAATTTGTTTCTCCATTCTTATTTATTAAGGACAATTTTCATATAAATTAACATGCCCACAAAGTGAAATAAATAAATGTTGACATTTATTGTAGTCATAAAGGCCTTAGATGAAGAACATGTAATTAAATTTGTGGGTAAATTTGTGCTGAAGTTAAAAAGCTTAAGTTTCTTTTTAATTGACAACATGCACAATGTATTGTTCAAATAATAGCTCCTCTGTCTTCAATCTATTTTTTTTTAAAAGAAGATAAAATAGTGAAACTAAGGTTCCTTAAAGGGGCACCCTGATGGATATGTTTTGCAAGAAACATGTGGAGTTCACCAGGAAAACTCCACCGGCAACTCCACCACCAAGGAGGAATCGCTGTTTTGACGGTTTGATTTCTAGGAAACCAGAGCAAAGCGAGTGTTCCGATCCTTGAAAAGGCTCTGGTGACCTCGACGCGTTTCTTGCAAAAACGCATCCGTCAGGGTGCCCCTTTAAAGACGATATAATCTGAATGCTTTCTATGCCAACAAGAAAAAAATGTGTAGGACATATTAGGGCAGGGTGGCACTTTAGACTGAAGGATATTTGTTCAGTATCTGGAGAGCGAGTGAACACTAGGCGATTGCAACTGGGTGAGGTATTTATTATTATTTATTAATTTTGTTTGAAGTAAAATAAACTGGATGCTTTCTGCAAGGTCATATTTTCTGCAAAATCATAAACTGACTTACGTTTAGTTTGGGTACTACTTTAATGTTTATGAATTTGTTTTGAACTATTTGAAGAAACGAAGATGACTGCTGGGTTCAATAAAATTCACAACAAATTAAAACAGAGTCGAAATTGAAACCCAAAAGAAAAGATTTAATAACCCAAAAAAAGAACAAAATAAATCACATTTTGGGTTCAACCCGTTGTCCAGTGCTCAGTGTTGTTTTGAACAGTTCTTTTTCTTCTTCAGTGGTCAATTCTGTTTGGCAAAGCATCCGGAGCAGTGGGTGGATGCCTCATGCCTCCATACGCGGAGCTGGACGACCCCACCTCCTCCACGAGTCTCTCCCTGTGGGGATACCGGGGGGTCTTTCATAAAAATAGTTCCCCAACTTCTGTACTTATAACTTCCTCTAATCTGCCACTCTCTTTGACTGCCTTTTTCCTTTGCTTACGGTCATCGACTATCTTTCTGACTTATTGGCCCGCCCAAATTCTCCTGTTTAAAAAAAAAAATCTTCCAAATAAACTTTTCTCCTTTGAGCTCCTCCGAAATCGTAATGCATCGGCTGTATGCAGCAGGGATACCAGTGAAAATTGAAAACTGACACATACATACCTTACCCATTGTGGCCTTTTTATTTGGACTGGGAACGCAGAAGAAGAAGGCAAAGCATCAGATCTACAGACCAGTCGCCACCACGAAGTTCGAAGGTCTGACACTTTGCCAAACAGAATCGACCATTGAAGAAGAAGAAGAAGAAGAAGAAGAAGGAGACGTATATATGTGTGTTTACCAGTTCAGTATTAACCTGATGGTTGCATGCCAACATACATGTTTACGAAAGAATGTGTGAAAACAGATCTAAAATCAAATCTTGTCACATACAGTTACAACCCTGCCATCTCAGGACAGAGATATTTAAAAAACAAACATATAATAGATTTTGAATGACACACAGAGAAAACACAAAGCACAAGATGGGAAAATGTGGTTTACTGGAAAAAAACCCACCCAGCTTATCTATAATCAGACAAATGTCTAAAGATGCAAACTGAACAAACAAGCACAGTTTCTTTTCAATAAATACAAAGTCTTGTTCTTTTTACTATCCACAATAATAACATAAGGCAAAACAACAATAACTGTACACAGAAACAGTCCACCAAGTGGACAACTGGACTCGACCGTATAATTGTGCAGTTTTTTCAAAAAATGACAAAGTGCCTATGATGCAGGCAAACAATCAAATCAATCATCAAATGAACACAATTGCAAAAACTGCTGCCTCACAAAAAAAAGAAGAAAAGAATAGATTTTCTTATATGATTTAACAAATATGAAAGGAACCAATGCTTAAATCAAAAATTGATTTTTAAAAATCTCTATGCTGTAGCAGTTAGGGGTTAGGGGGTGATGGGTAGGGGATTTAATCAACGTAGCTTGTATTACTCATCCGAACAAAATCCCAAGTGCAAAACAAAACAAAGTACTGCAATGAACACAAGCATTTTATATTGTAAGCACAGTGATTATTACATGTCAAAAGAAATGAACTTACGCATTTTTAGTCTTACGAGGGATTCTTTATAAGTTTCTGGGTGTGGAGATTCTGTGGATATCACAGAAATGCAAGTTATGTCATGAGATAGACCATTATTATGACACTTCTGTAGCAAATTTTCGTAATTTTTCACCTGACCAAAACCGTTGGGCAAAGCAAAATGTCCACCAAGGTGAACACTGATCCCAATCTGAGAGAATCACTTTCAATCTGAGATTTTGTACCTATGATTATGTTCAAGGAAAGACATTGAAACAAAGGTATCGCACATTGGTAAATTGTTTTTAAGACTTTGCTTTATTAACTCTCTTGTGTGGTGAATGTTCATGAACGTTCAGAAAAAAATCGGATCAGAAATGCTGAGAACGTTCGGGAACGTACGGATTCCACGTGGCCAGTTTGGGCGCTTCCTTTTTGTTTCTATCACATGGCAGTCACATGAGCGCTTCAGCCTCGCTTTCGCTATAGATTACACTTCTGTCCTGTTGCTTGCAATGGCTTCTAGGCCGATTGATTTGAAATATATGAATTTTTGAAAATTAGTGACCGATTTCGGCATTTTCGCGATTTTTCCAATATGGATGACGAACAGTTATGGCGTCCATTGACTGAGGAAAGCAATGAATAGTCGTATTTTTGTGAAAGATGGGACTTATGAGATCGCGAAGTGATGAGCAAGGAGTGTATTCTGACCTATTTCGGCAGCGAGCTTGTTTTTGTTCGATCGATGCGAATTTTTGAAGTCGTGTTACTGACATCAGCATTTTCCCGACTTTTACATCATGGATGATGAGTCGTTATTGCATCCACTGAGTGATGACAGCGATGAAAATTCCTTTTTTTTGTGAAAGATAGGAATTATAAGATCGTGAAGTGAAAGGGTAAGTGAATGATTTTGATCTACATTTCCATTTCAGTCGTCTTAGGCTTCACCAGTCTGCAAAAGTAGGCAGTGAATGACTAGTGAATGCAGTTTGCGAATACACTTTGGCATTTAGATTTTTTGTGTGGAGCCATGCATCCCCATAACATCTTGAAATTCATTTTGCAAATCAGACAGACATCTCGGCAACACATTCAAAACAAAAAAACACACAAAATCTGCCAGGGTATATTTTATTTTATTATTTTTCTGACGCTACCCCGCCCCCCTTTTGTACGGAGTGACGTCCCTTGGGCTAGGATTTCAGAGGTGATAGAGAGCACAGAGTGTCAGGCACAAGAGGGTTAAAAAACAATAGTCCACAGTTGACTCAAGGGTTTCCACTTTGGCAGACGGATGTTAGAAGAGAGTGACCGTTACAATCGTCAAGGGATCGTTGTAACCGTCAAAACCGTAGCCAGTGTAAAACCTCATGTTGAAAATTATTTTCAAATAAGTGCTGAAGAGATAAAGGACACAATAGGCATTCCATCGGGAAGCCTTGATAAAATTTTACATGACTACCTGGATCTTCAGAACTGTGTTAAGACCGTTGGGTGCCCATTCAGCTGACTGAAGGTCGGAGGAGGGGTAGGGTTGAATGATGCACTCAAACACTACAACTTAGTGGATGGACGTCAGGTGGCAACTGGGACATCGTGAATAATGGAATATGCATGTATCAGTTTGATCCAAAACCAAGTAGCTAATTATCGTTTAGATGTTTCAAGGTGAGATCCCTTCAGTAAAATTCCACAGGAGATGGATTACTGAAAACCACAATCTAATAATTAGTCACTGTCGGTCTTCTCTAACGATTGTCATATGGCTTCAGTTTCTCTCTACAGAGAAGTGTGCCATCACCACAGGTTAAAACATAAACACCTGTATAGCCAAAGGCGCTTTGGACATGTCATCCATGCATTAGCATCTGAGGTTGCCTACTTTATCATGACAACGCAAGTCACTGCACTGCTGCAATTCCTTTGTATATTCTGCAAGAAAACAGAGCTCAGTTGGTCTCCCTCCCTCTTATTTCTCCAATTTAATCCCTTGTAACATTATTCTATTATCGTATGCAAAGCGCCAGTTAAAGGGGACGCAATTCCATAAAGTTGAAAATGCTTGAGGGTTTGCCGAAGGCTCTATTTTGACATACATCAGTCGGCCTGGTCTGGCACCATAACTGTTTGCTTTCAAAAGATGAATAAGTGTATGTGTGCTTAGGAAAGATACCTCGAAAATGTAGACTGGCCAGAAGAAGTGTACACCCTCTGTTATTTACATCCAGAAACTTATTGAGAGCCCCTCGTATTGCACTAATTGCTTTCAAAAGTGACATATTTAAGTATGTATGCGTACACACGTATGTGTATATGCATGTTATTTTTATGCTTATATGCATGACACACGTGTGTGCATGAGAGTGTGTGTGTGTGTTATAGCTGTCACTGCAGAAGAAACATTTCAAACACAAAAACATGTTCCCTCTGGAAAATTAAATTAAAGGAACCCTAAAATGAAAACTAAGGGTGAAAAGAGGCAATAAGGATCAATGACAATAAGACAAAAATTGTTAGAAAAATCAATAACGCTATGCATAATTTATATTCCATGGAAATGAAGAACAGGCTAGTCGCATAGGTGCAACAATCAAAATTGAAAGCTGTCATAGTTCAGGGACAATGTTAGCTGAACAAAGCCATCAGTTCAGAGACAATGTTAGCTTGAGGAAGTCGTCATAGTTCGGGGACAATGTTAGCTGGGGAAGCCGTCATAGTTCAGGGACAATGTTTGCCGGGGGAAGCTGTCATAGTTCAGTGACAATGTTAGCCGGGGGAAGCCATCATAGTCCAGGGACAATGTTAGCCGGGGAAAGCCGTCATAGTCCAGGGACAATGTTTGCAGGGGGAAGCAGTCGTAGTCCGGGGACAATGTTAGCCGGGGAAAGCCGTCATAGTCCAGGGACAATGTTAGATGGGGGAAGTCATCATAGTTCAAGGACAATGTTAGCTGGGGAAGCCGTCATAGTCCAGGGACAATGTTAGCTGGGGAAAGCCGTCATAGTTCAGGGACAATGTTAGATGGGGGAAGCCGTCATAGTTCGGGGACAATGCTAGCTGGGGAAAGCCGTCATAGTTAAGGGACAATGTTAGCTGGGGTCATAGTCCAGGGACAATGTTAGCTGAACAAAGCATAGTTCAGGGAAAGTCGTCATAGTTCAGGGACAATGTTAGATGGGGGAAGCCGTCATAGTTCGGGGACAATGCTAGCTGGGGAAAGCCGTCATAGTTAAGGGACAATGTTAGCTGGGGTCATAGTCCAGGGACAATGTTAGCTGAACAAAGCCGTCATAGTTCAGGGAAAGTCGTCATAGTTCAGGGACAATGTTAGATGGGGGAAGCCGTCATAGTTCAGGGATGTTAGCTGGGTGAAGCCGTCATAGTTCAGTGAAGATATGTTAGCTGGGTGAAGCCGTCATAGTTCAGGGACGATGTTAGTGGGAGGAAGCCACTACATTTCAAGGATGATGTTAGCTGGGGGAGGTTGTCAGAGAGGTGGAGAGATTGGAGGCTGCCTTCTGACTCTCCGGGGAAGTCCAGGCCCTCAGCACTTTGCGGATGCAGTGCAAGCCTTCCACAATGGACGACTGCAACATGAAACAAAGATCATTTTTACCTCAATACATGAGCCACTTTCCAGCGGGTAAACACGTGTAAAACCCAAGGTCCAAACAAAACAAGGAAAAAGTTAGGAAAGCTGGACAGCAGAAAGTTGATGGAAGTCTCAACGATGTCGATAGTCTGTGCATTATTTATATATTTGTTATTCTTTTGTATGTTTTTTTTATATATAGTTGAATCGAAATAGCACACATACGCGTTAAAGCCAACGTGGGACTATATAAGCAAGCAGCTAGGCTAAACAATGGCAGTTTCTCCTTGTCGCTGCGAGGGAAAGGTTCCCTTTTCAAACTAGGGAGAAGGGAAAAGTTTCTAGAAATAAACTTCACGCAAGCGAAAGCCTGCAGCCAGGAGAGACGCTGGCGCTTGTTTCTCTCTCTTTCTTCCACCAACAACTGAGACCCAAATCTTTGGATCGGGTCTTTTATACCCCTGTTGTGCCGTTAACGCGTAGTTCTCACATCCGCATGGGTGCAACTCCCCAAAATAAAAAAAACCTGAAAGGCAGGGGTCCAGGGACCCATGACCCTGGCAGGGTACAAGGGCAGAGCCCCGTCGGACGATTCAGTTGGGCAACTTAAGAGAGAGAGAGAGATAACAAGACAGACAGACAGTTAAAATGAGAGACATAGACAGCTTGAGTCTGATAATCCTTGTAAAATTATTACAATGCCTTTGTAAACTTCCAAGATTGAACAACTAAGTTAAAAACACCCCAAATCGCTTGTGGTCAATTTTTGGGGGGACGAATTTTAAAAAACCCTGAAGTTCAGTTTCTGGTAAAATTAAAAATACTGAAATCAGTGTAAAACTGAAAGAGTAGCACCCATGCTGATCTGTGCCACAGTCCCCAAGTGGTACTGACCTGCTTCACCTGCTCCACCAGGCACCGCGACTGGCTGAGCAGGCCCGGGGCCACCAGCCTCACCGCCAGGACCCACGCCGGCTGCTTGTGGCTCAGCATCCTGCCCGCGTCTCCCCCTCCCTGGCCGGGACTCCCCTTGTCGCCCTCTCCCAGGCCTGGGCTACCCCCGGGGGGACTTCTCCCCTTGTTCACCTGGTTGGAGGGGGTGGAGGGAGGGGAGGTTAAGGGAGTGCAGGGGGAAGAAGGGGAGGAAGAGTTTTCTGGGATGGGGAGCAGCGTCATGGCGTCTTCGGAGGGAATGCGCAGCGCCACCCAGGGGCACCAGCAGTGGTGGCTGGAGATGGGGTCCAGCTGAGTCTGAGGCTCCTGCAGCAAAGGAAAAGACGCAGTGCACTTCTTCTTCTGCGTTCCCAGGCCATACAGCGTAAGGTATGTATGTGTTCGGTTTTCAGTTTTCACTGGTCTCCCCGCTTGCATGCAGCCAACACATTCCGATTTCGGAGGAGCTCAAAGGAGAAAATTGGGAATATTTTTTTGAAAAAAGGCAAGAGAATGGGCCAACAAGGCAGAAAGATAGTAGGTTACAGAAAGCAAAGTAGAAAAGGCAGAGTCAAAGAGAGTGAAAGATTAGTGGAAGTTACAAACACAGAACTTCCAGAAGGTGGGGAACTATTTGTACAAAAGACCCCCGGTATCCCCACAGGGAAGCAGCAATCAGCAATCATTCTGACATCCTCTCTTTGAGGAGAAAATTGAGATTATCTTTAAACAAATTTCAGCTTATTTTCAAGTGCACGCCGTGACATCACAAAAGTGAGAATCAGAAGAAAAGAGAAATCATGAAGCAGAATTACAGTTGTTGTTTTTTTAGGAGAAAAACAATTTTTCAGGCTAGTGAAGAAAAGATGTTCAGCACAAACACACTCATACATTCTGGTTCACGCCTTACACATTTTCTCTGTTCAGAAGTGGTAATGTTTTCATACACCTACAGCACACATATGCACAAACACACACACACATTTTCCCTTACAATTTTTCTCATTTTGGAAGGGGGTCCAGAGTCTCTGTTCTCTTCCTTGTCTTCCCCCTGATCTGTGACAGAGCTGCTGGTGCCAGACCTGCCGTGGGCTGGCGTGAAGTTCCACAGCCCCATCTGCCGCCGGCACAGGCTGCACACTATCACCTGATGGCTGTTTTCTCTGAAATGAACAAATTTAGTTTTCAAAGAGATAGGCCTAGGTGGAAGCTTGGAAAACAGCTTTAGTTTAACCCTTTCGCCGCCAGCCATTTTTCAAACAAAAAATGCCATTAAGCTTAACTGGGTAGAGAAGAAAAATTACATATGCAATATTGGAAGTTCCTCTGTGACATGTATAACATTAGGCCTATCCTTGCCTCCAAAAATTAAGAAAATAGGGTCTTTGGATTACAGTCCCTGATTTGATGTCTCTTAGTGACATGGGTGTTAAATCATTGTGGTGCATAAATGCGACATTGGCTGTGAAAGGGTTAAGTGACGCTGCTCCCCATTCCAGAAAAGGGAGAAAGGTGTCAGAGTGGTTAAGACGTTCGCCTGCCAAATGTAATGCGTGACTGCAGCGTGAGTGACCCGGGTTCGATTCCCGGCCTCGCCATTTCTTTCTAGTTTGACAGGAAAATCGAACTGAACGCCTAGTCCTTCGGATGGGGACTTAAAGCTAGTCTGACCCGTGCACTTTATGCACGTCAAAATCCCACGGCAGTTGAAAGTCGGTGAGAGAAGGGAGAAATCCCGCTGCCTGGTATGCCCAAATTAATAGCTAGGTTTTCCAAGTGTGCCCACACCCCCTCCTCATCCCCCCAAAAAAAAATCTGTAGGTGCTGCACTTACGGCGACGCTCTCTCCAGGGGAGAGCAGCCTGAATTTCACAGAGATAAGTCTCTGTGACTAGAATATAACAAATACCAATTAAGTATCAAATACAATGGAAACCAGCTAACTTGAAAAATGCGTACCACAAAAAAAAAGATTATTTTTTGCTGTCCCAGTTTAATCCTTCTTATAGCAAACTTTCTTTTATCTCAAAATATCACAATCAGCTGTCTCAAAATAATATTTCTTTAAATTTTGACTTACCAGATTTCCAAAAATTGAAGGTGATGATGTCACTTATAATATTGTATTGGGCAGCTTAAAACTGAAGAAGTCTGACTACACAGTTAATATATTTTTTTTCTGTTTAAAAAAATGTAGCTACAAAAACAAAAACAAAACTCTGAAGTACCATATTGTATGGACAATATGGCAAAACGTTTTTCCAAGACTGGGAGGAGCCCTGCGCCTTATAGCCTGACTGATAAAATAGTAAGAAACCATAATAACAAAATCAGAACTCTGAGTAAAATTTGGGGGGGGGGGGGCCTTATAGTCCGTAAAATACAGTATGTCTTTTTCTTCTGAAAATAACTGCTCACTGTAAGCAACAAATTTAAAGCAAAATTTTGACCCAGCCCTGTATATGCCAATACCAAATGGGGAAAAAAAAGAACTTAACCCTTTCAACACCATTTTTTTAGCCAAAACTTTCCATTAAACTTACCTGGGTAGAGAAAAGATTTAATCTGCAATATTGGGGATTCTTCTCTGACATGCATAAAATAGGGCCTGTCCTTAACCTCCCAAAATAAAGAACATAAGGTCACTGGATACCAGACCCTCATTTGATGCCTTTCAGTGACATGGGTGTTAAATCATTGTGGTGCCAAGAGGCGACAGTGGCGATGAAAGGGCTAAAGACAACAATGAATAGAAATATTTTAAAATGAATGAACTATTCACCGAAGAGTCCATCCAGTGAAGGCCAGAGTGATGACTTGTGTTGGGGTTTCTGTTTCCGACATGTTTTCCTCGGCACAGAACTTGGCTGCGTGGCTTTCTGCAAACCCCTGAAACACCGAACTGCCACATGCAAACAGTGCAGAACACTTCACAATTCCACTCATTCAAATTAGGTAGTGAAATATAAGGACATACAGGCATATGCTTTTTAAAAAAAAGCAGAACAGAAGATGCTGCTAATTTAAGCAACACAAACTAAAGCATGGGACAAAGTGAGATATATCTCAAGACAAATTAGTACCAGACAATCGACAAGGATTTCCGTCAGCTAGTGAACAGGTAATGGAGAAACAAACTCATAGAACTGGGAGCTTCAGTATAAGAAAAAAATGAGATGAGGATTTCTTTTAAAGAACTTTCAGAAAAATAAATCTACTTTTAAAAGCAGAGTAGAAAAACGGGAACTTTGAAGAATGCAGAAAGGAAAGGTTTTCAACCATTACGCACACACAGACACATACACACACAGACAAACCAACCCATGATTCCAGCTGAGTGTAGACCAGTTCTGGCAGATACGGGGCACATCGTCTCAAGGCGGTAACCCTTTCCATGCAGCAGTTCCTCAACTCCTCCACATCGTGCAGACCCACCTTCAGGAAGGCTTCTGGAACCACACAGACATAACATCACCTTGTGCACATACCCAATGCAGGGGGCCGTTTCACAAGGGCTAATGTTACGCAGTGCGAGTGCAAATCGGCAAAAACGGTACTAAGAAACACCTCTATCGCCGACATTTGCCAAAAACGTTTTGTGGCTACTCTCAAAGTATCTCTTGGCGAACTATCACGTGACTAGCATGGAGTGAATACATTTCTTGTTGATTGGTCCATTAACCCTTTCACCGCCAACCATATTTCAACCAAAAATGTCCATTAAATTTACCTGGATAGAGAACAAAATCCATCTGCAGTATTGTGGATTCTTCTGTGAAATACATACAATAAGGTCTATCCTTACTTCCCAAAACTAAGACAATAGGGTTTTTGGATAATAGACCCCAATTTGATGCCTTTTAGTGACATAGGTGTTAAATCACTGTGGTGCTAAAATGCGACTTTGGCGGTGAAAGGGTTAAAGTTTGGTTAAAATAATACATTGTTATGACCAATTAGACAAGAGCTTGTAATATTCTTCCGCAAATGTTTTCTAAAGTGTTTCTTAGTGTTTGGTGTAAACGCTATTCGCGTGGCGACCGTTATCTCGAGAAACTAGACCCAGTATCCATACATCCACCAACTTACAATTTTATGTGCGCAAGCTGGCAAAACATTTGTTTTATGGCAAGCTAATTGCAACATCCAAGGGTACATGATATTACTCTCCACCCACCCCCTACTCTTGTAAAAGACAGTAATTTCTAGTTCTGTTTTGAAGTCAGCTTGGGACAAACTGAAAAACATCAAAGTAAACTTTTCAAATGGGCATGGGACTTGGGGGAAGAAGTATATGTACAATGTATTCATGCACATGCGAATTCACAACAGTACAGATAACATTTTTTAACCCTTTCGCCGCCAGCCGTTTTTCAGCAAAAATATACCATTAAACTTAACTGGGTAGAGAAAAAAAATCTATCTGCAATAATGTGAATCCTCTGTGACATGCATAGCATTAGGCCTATTCTTACCTCCCAAAATTAAGAAAATAGGGTCTTCGGATAACAGGCCCTGATTTCATGCTCTTTAGTGACATGGATGGAAAACCATTGTGGTGCATAAATGCGACATTGGCGGTGAAAGGGTTAAATAATTCAAGATATAATTTCAGTCTGTTAATGCAATGAATTATTTCTATTATGTTCTTGATACTATGAAAAAGTCACAAAGAAACACTAATTTTAAATTCAAGGTACTGTTTTCTTCTTCTTCTTTTTTTATGTCACACTTGATGGCAAACAATGTGCACACACACACAAAATAAATACATGTAAATAAATAAACGTCAAAAATCAATCAAGAAGGCTCCCAATTTGGAACCAGATAAATGAATATTCAGTCTACTACAGCTGTGTCATAAAACTGTGCAAAACAGTGTCCATTACAAAGATGGGCTTTACAAACAGTGCAGCCTACAACAGATTCTCTATGATTTATATACTGTAGCTATTTGCTTGCTACACCAACTGTTGCCATCATTTTTGACGTCAGATTCTCGATTTCGGCTTCGCAAATTTCTTAGTCGGTTATGTAGGTCATATTGAACCCTCACTTGATAAATTTATACGAGTTACCTCGCTAAAAAGCTGTCAAAATCGCTGTAATCGTCTACAATATCGTTCATCAGATGCCATAAATCTTCGTCAGACAACTCAATTTTTTTATTGCTGAATTAAACAAATAATAACTTCATGAAAGCTTCATCAATTTTGACACAGTAAAGACCAAACAGCACAGCAAGAAGTGGTTAACACGCAAGTCTCGCGGTTTGAGATTCTCGTTTATTAAACAGTACAGTCTGTGGCCATAGTCGACAGGTGCCAAATGGGTGCTAGCAGGCGTTCCGCAGTAACGGACCACTGGCGGGTGCTCCACGGGTTTATAGCTTAAGCTAACTGACACTAACCTGGACAAGGGTTGACAGCCAAGGGGCAAAACTTTTCATGGGCTGTTTGCAGCTTGTTCTTCAGTGCTTCGCACGCCTTCTTGTCTGCAAGCATCGACAGAGGCAACAATATAAATAATGATCTTCTTCTTCTTCTTCTTCTTGCAGTAGACAACCACCATCATCTTTTTGATGGTTCTGTTGTGTGTAAAAAAAATTTAATTATGATATAGAAGAAAATCATCTGTGGTGGGTTAACAAATGAACGTATAACTTTGCACGTCATTGTCACAAACTCATGTTTTACTGTTGCACACATCCCAAACAAGTGGTCTCAAACATAATGGCAGCACAAACAAAATGGCAAGAAACCTTGGAATGCACCACATCTGACCAGATCCCTTCATAATTACAATCCTGGCTGACTTCAAGTTCAACCCCAATTTAAATCTAAAGATCATATTTTTGATTCAACTACCATCACACTGGACATTGAATCATTTTAGTTTTCAACATTCTGTATGCTATAATCGAAAGGAACAATTTGGAAATAAATGAGAATAGAGAGATTAAAACTACCAGAGATTCATTTACAATTCCTAACCCCAAAAAATAAATTCTAAAAGATTAAAAAATACTGGATTTATTGCCAAACAAGAAGAAATGAATGAAATAACCAAAGAATACGTCTACGAAAAATACGGATTCAGCCCTAATTTTACATGGTGGCACATTGTTTTCCGCTCACAGTCGGCAGCGTTGGCTTTCTGCGGCAGGACCCCACACAGGTGGGCCTTGCAGGCTGTGCAGTGCAGCATGTCATACTCGGTGTTCTCCCAGCCGTAGCGACTGCACACCAGAGGGCAAAGCTCGGCCGGTTTGGCGAACCATGTGATGGGCTGACAACGGTTAAGGTCATACCAAATTTACCAGTCACTGCTTAGCTTTGTAATGGACTGGAGTAGTAAAAAAGATATATGTTGCATAGCTTTTCTGTTTTAATTTTTAGTTTTATTTACTGCTAGTTTGACCAACCCAGTTATTGTTTTCGTCACTTTTGGTAAAAAAAAAAAAAAGGTTTGTCAATCCAAAATACATGATTTTTATTATTCGATTCAGATTCAGAATAACTTTAATATCCCATCAGTGTTCCCCATGCTTCCAAATTTTTAAGGGTCATCATGACCCTTTGCCCCCGATTTTTAAGGGTCATTTGAAAATCTTTGAGGGTCAAAATAAAAGCCATAATAAATGGACAATATGCTCTAAAATAAAGACATGAAGCCAGTCAAATTCTTCACACCAACTTGACTTGAATTTGTGAGTTACTTTCTTCTTTTCATCACTACTGACAGTTGAAGTAGAACTTAAAGGGCCTGGAACTGGTTCGAGGGTTTTTGTCACCTCACTTAAAACTTCAGAGTCTTTCGCAATCCAGCGCCATTTTTTTGCTTCCAAGAAATGCGGCTATGCTAGGCAAGCAGTCACGTGCGAACAGCATGGGTGGCGAGAAATAAAGGCAAATTACTCTGTGGTTCATGATAGTTTTTGTCGTCTGCTTCAAGCATGGTATAGTAGTGAAAGAATAGGCCCAGTATATTTTGTTAATCGTTTCCCGCAAGCCGAAATGGCTTCAACATTCTGATCGCGGCGAACACGTTTGAGGAAGCAATCGGCTGAGAGAAAAACTGTACGTCACAATGACGCATTGACTGAAAAATCTATCGTCAAACTTGAAACTTTGTATGTAATTTACGTACAGATCTGCGTAATCGGGAACACTGCCCATAACTGAGAAATTGCAGCCAGGTGCATTTAACAATCACCACAATAACGTATACAAATTCACAATTATTCGAACATTAAAAATAAAGTCAAAAACAACACCCGTAATTTATCTTTAGAAAGATTTTTTTAAAATCTAAATAACAATAAAAGCATAAAAAAAAAATCAAACTGTTGGTTGTGGATACTTAAAAAGTTAATGGAAGAAAGAAAAAAAATCTCCAGAACGGGGAGCAGAAAAGGATACAGAGAAGGTCTCCACACGCTTGAGGAAGCTCGGGAAGGTCCTCCTGTTGGACGGTGTTTCAGGAGAAGTTGCACCAGAGCCTGGGCTTCTGCTCTGTGCTTTGCGCCGATTTGGGGTCTTTCCAGATTCTGGCGAAGTTGGCGACTTCTCAGGTCTGAAATACACTCTGCCAATGAAACAACGGTTCATTTTCTGCAAAATACCCCCTGACGAGAGCTGTATGTGGGGGGAATGGATTTTAAAAAAAGAAAAGAATGGTTGGCAATATTCACATTTAGATTTATGCCAGTGAAGAACGATAATTTGTAATTAGAATGCAACCGATTGCTTTTTCAGTCAACAGATTATCTCCCCTCACGGTCAGAAATATCTTCTTCTTTTTCTTCGATCGCTCAGTTTCCTGTCAATTATGAGCGCAGTGCGTCATGCAGTGATCGCACTAGGAAAGTTGAAAACCAGTCAACAAGTTGAGCGGTTTGCGTAGTTCTGCAAACAAGGTTTTGCTTCTTAATCAAATTAATATAATTATAATGAGATGCATGCATCATTTATGATTTAATAGACACGTTGGTGAAGACTTGACAAAGAAAGCAAAACATGAAAAAAATAAACGATAGCATTGGTTTATAGTGACGACAATGCATATTAAACCGCTTGCAGTGACTGAGTGAGATAGAACTAGAAGAGTAGCCTACATCAGCACTGAGTGAATGAGAAAATGGGGCGAAATCTGAAGTCACTGTGTCCAGGGTGTGTCCATGCAGGTCATAGCTATGGTGGAGTGGTGTTCTACTCCTTGACACAGGTAGGACAATACACTTTTTAAATTTTGGGATGGAATTCCATATCCCAATTTCCTTCCCAGTCTGCCAGGTGTTGGAGATCCTGTTGCAGCTGTCCTTGGTCCTGTTCAGAAGTGATAGTTTTGTAAGAGTGCTGTGTCGTCCGCAAACAGTCGTGTTGGTGATGTCATTTGCTTTGGCAGGTCATTTATGTAAGCGAGAAAGAGACAGGGTCCAAGCACCGATCCTTGGGGGACACCGGATTTTACGCAAGCGTATTCCGATCGGGGTCCCTCGATTACAACTGCCTGGAGTCTATATTATATATATGTCAGAAAGTTTTTGATCCAGCCGTTGACTGGTAGTGGTGGAGTTTGTGCAGGAGAAGGCTGTGATCCACATTGTCAAACTCCTTGTCAAAATCCATGACAAGGATTTTTAGGATGTCTGTTTGTTTACCCTCTTCCATGCTGTCCACCAGTTCGCTGACAAGTTCTAGGAGCAGAGTTTCACAGGACCGGTTCTTCCTGAATCTGTGCTGCTGGTCACAGAGGATGTCAAAGTGATCAATCACAGAGCTAACAATGATGTGCTCTAGCAGTTTGCACGAGATGCAGGTCAGGGAAACAGGCCTGTAGTTAGCTGGATCATAGTGTTCACCTTTCTTGAACACTGGTGTGATGTGAGCACATCTCCAGTCTGCTGGGACTTGACCAGTGGTGAGAGACGACTGAAAGATGGTGGTAAGTATGGGAGCCACTTCATCAGCGAGTTCCTTCAGCACTCTGGCGCTTATACCATCAGGCCCACTGGCTTTGTAAGGGTCCAGGTTCATCAGCAGGCATCTGACAGTGACACCTTCCTCAGTGATGGTGATGATATTCAGTTGTGGATATTGTTCATCCTTCATTTTGCATTTTGCCTGGAACTCACTGTGCGTGTACTCTGCCTTCACTGAATACAGATTGAAACTGCTGGTTGAGGGCCTGGGCTTTTTCTTTCGATTCTGATAACTGGGTCCCATTCAGTTATTCACTTTGAGAGAAGCAATTCTAAATTCCAGTGTTTAAATTTTAATAAAAATTTAATGTCACTTTCAATTTAAATTTTCGAAATGTAGAGATTCAGGTCAGGTCAGGTCAGGTAGTTAGGACATTAGGCCTCGCGGCCTCTTCATTGTCCTGTCATTTTTGTTTGAACTTTTGCACAGCTGAGGTTTTTGTATTTTGATTTTTGTTTTCGGCAAATCTGCCTTTTAGTCATGCTCGTATTGTAGTTTCAGACTATCATCTAAACAGTCATGAACAGATCCATTGTGTTACTGCGAATGTCTACTTACGATGTTGGAGGGCTTCGTTTCTCGGTTTCGAGAAAAGAAGACAAAATATCTCTCACACGTTGTGGAGTGACTGGAGGAGCAGCCATCTTTGGAACCCAAGATGAAAAATCCAGATCCAGATCCAGACTTAATATACAATTTCCCCCCATAATGGTGCCTTCATATTCTCCCGACTACTCCTGACTAAAGGGGTTGAAAGCGGGCATTTTTTGTTTCAGAAAAATAAAATCAGATAAGATTATGTTGATACTAAAGCAACCAATGGTTGTAAAGCTCACACTCAGAGATAAGCATCTCGTGTTTAATACCCTTTTTATTGTCTGACAACAACTCACAAGTTAAAACAAAGGTCAGGGTCAGGCGCCTTGTGTATGTGGCGAAAATGGTGTTTTACGTCCTCTTGGTCTGAATCAGACACATATGGGACATTTGTAAATACAAAGATGGTGGGAAGTATACTGGAGGCAATGCCCGGAGGCAGTACGAAACCAGTAAAGTCCCGATTTTTTTATTATACCATCAGGCCAGAGTTAGTGTTCATGGCTTTGTGTATGTCCGCTGCGTGGCCGGCTTAGTAACACCCCCCCCCCCCCCCCCCCCCTCTCTCTGTGTGTTAAATTGGTACTCCTCAAATCAGGCATTTTACACAAACCAAGAATCCCAACTCCACGACTAGACCTAGACTATTTAATTATACTTACTGGAATAGTAACCTGCCAAGACAGTCAAAAGACCATCAACTTTCACTGAAACAAAAAAGGGCCTGGGCTTTTTCTTTCGAATAACAGGGACTTTCAGACTTTGAGAGAAGCAATTCTAAATTCCAGTGTTTAAATTTTAATAAAAATTTAATGTCACTTTCAATTTAAATTTTCGAAATGTAGAGTCAGTGATCTCTCGATCTCTCTCTCTCTTTCTCGGCAAATCTGCCTTTTAGTCATGCTCGTATTGTAATTTCAGACTATCATCTAAACAGTCATGAACAGATCCATTGCCCCCCCCCCCCCCCCCCCCCCCCCCCCCCCCCTGTGTTTGTACATGACGTTCACAATTTTTGAACTTTCAGTCTACTTTTATTTATTTAATCACCACTAAAGCAAATTGTGTCAGACTAATTCCAATGCTGCTAACTCCATTCAACTAATTACAATATGAACCATAATTGTATGCGCTATTAAAACGTACGCAGGACATAACTGTCCTTTGCTATTTTATATTTGTTGACGGCAAATGTTTGAAGAAAAGCTCCCTCTTCTGCCCCTTCCATTAATTTCAGACGGTTTCAGGCGGCATGGGGGTAGGGTTAGGAATAGGGTTTGGGATATAATAGGTTATAGTGTTTAATGTCAAGAAGTCTTACCCAAAATATCCTCACTCTCCTGGACATAGAGATTTTAGATGACCTGGTGCTGAGGCGGAAAGTCCCCAAATGCCAAATAATCATTTTTGCTGCAGTACTAGGTAACAGCAAGTGCAAATGCCTCCGTCAGAGTTTGGGATTCAATATAATTCACAGAAGATTACCATTTACCATGATTTGCCATCTCAAGATTCAAAAGTTTGACATTTACCATGATTTGCCATCTCAAGATTCAAAACGTGACATAGAACATCAGTGGATCAAAGGTACACCTACACCTTTGAGAACAACGAATAAACCAGTGAAACCGAAGATAGGGATAAGGGGACAGTATTTGATAGGCACTTGTACATTTAAGAACGGCCATTATTTCAATATTAGAATTTTTAAAGAAATCGATGTAAATTATTGAATGAAAAAATGGAGCCTCTCTCTCTCTCTCTCTCTCTCTCTCTCTCTCTCTCTCTCTCTCTCTCTCTCTCTCTCTCTCTCTCTCTCTCTCTCTCTCTCTCTCTCTCTCTCTCTCTCTCTCTCTCTCTCTCTCTCTCTCTCTCTCTCTCTCTCCAACAGCTGGTCCTGACTGGCTGAGCGCCATAGAGCATCCAGGCTCACCATCATGTTCTATAAAATTGTAAATGGACTGGCCTGTGTAAGGTGCAACGCCCTCAAACCCCTACCTCCCAGCAGTAGAAGACAGAACCACAACATGCAATTTCAACGTATATCTGCAAGAACCGACTACCGCAACAACATTTTCTTCCCCCAAACCATCTGCGACTGGAACCGGTCCTTGCCACCAGAAACTGTCCAGTCCCTACTCCTGAGCTCCTTCACCTCGAAGGTGCTGAAGCTCCCTGCATAAAGACCACATAGCCTACTTTTGTCTTTTTCTTTTCGTGTGGTATTCTCGGACTAGCCAGGGGTGCCCAGTCTCGCATGCCCTCTTATTTATTTAGCCTTTGTTTTTCCGCGCAGCATATTCTTTGAACCCCAGTACATGTCAATAATTGCCGGTGGATGGAAGTTCAGTTTAACGTCGCGTACGCGGCTTTCGCCATGTACGACGGGCTGAACAAACCAACCATGGTAGTAAACAAAAATTCATGTTCCTGAATCACTGTCTTAGCCAAAAGACCAAGAAGCGATCAGGATTCAATTGCCGGTTACGGCAGGTGGACATTACAAGGGGGCAGCCGCCCCCCTCCGTTTCTATGTCACTGATAGACTGCAGCGGCCTACAACTTTTGATGAGATTTTCTGCAGCACCGTTGTCATGATATTGTACGTGAGGACAGAAATGCAACAGCAAAGACACTATAAAAATAGCAATACCTCACCATTCTCGAATGAAGTAGACGGCTAATAAATTGTAACTATATATATGTCCTTATTGTACAAGCTATGTTTATCTCTCTCTCTCTCTCTCTCTCTCTCTCTCTCTCTCTCTCTCTCTCTCTCTCTGAATTATTATTATTATTATTATTATTGTTATTATTATTATTATTATTGCTACTATTATTATTATTATTATAGGATTGGGTTTCATCTTGTTATGTATAAGTGTTTACTGCAAAATGCGTGCATGTTAATGATGAGTATGTAGAATAGGATTTGGTTTTATTTTGTCATGTGTATCGGCTTTAAACTTAAAATGTGTACATGTTACGAGTATGTAAAATAAGGATTAGTCTTAATTTTGTGATGAGTTAAGTTTTACTTATGTGCATGTTAAAGATGAGGACACGAAAGTAGGTTTAGGCTTGATTTCGTTATGAGCAGTATTTACTTTTAATATGTGTATTCGCTTGCAAACACTATGACTAGGTCTGCTTTTGTTACGAGTGTGTGTTTACTTTTTAATTTGTTCATGCTAAAAATGAATAATGTAATGTAGGAATAGGTTTCATGTTGCCATGGGTACATGTATTTATATTTTAAATTGTGCATGCTAAGATGAGTAGGTAAAGTAATACTATGTTTGACTAATTATATGCATGGGTTTCTTTTCAAATAAGTACATTTTAATGATGAATATATAAAGTATGATTGAGGTATTTTTTTATGCTTGTGCACTTCTCTACTGATTTTTGAATGTTTAAAGATGATTGTGAAAAGTCGGATTGGGTTTTATTTTCCCGTGTGTATGCGCTTACTTTACACATTTTGAATGTTATAGTTAATAATGATAGGCTTGATTTTGTTATTGATGTGTTACAATATAGGGATGTTTTTTGCATGCTTTATATTACTTTGTGTGTGTTTATGTTCGTTTTCCATTTTCTACTTTTATATATGTATTCTGTCCAGAGGGCTGGATGTAAAAAAGCATATTATTGTTTACTCTATTACCCTCTATAAATAAAATTCAATCAATCAATCAATCAATCTCTTCCTCTCTCTCTCCCCTTTTCGCTTGATGGCTTGCTCGAATTTTTTGGGAGCAGGAAGACAATATCTGCCCCCCTCCCCTCCGCCTCCTCTGAGCCAGTAAGGGGGAGGGTGGCAGCTGCCCCCTGCCCCCACCTTCCCCTACGCCACTGCGCGCGCGCGCGCGCGTGTGTATGTCTGTCTGTGTCTGTGTGTCTGTCTGTGTGGGTTTTTTTTACACTGAGTTAGTTGTAATAAGCGGTAGGCTATACTAATGTTGTGACGAATTTCGATTTTCTTGCAGTTAAAAAACCCCTTGCATGCTCTTAATAAATTCAACAGTCATGCCCAAAGAAGTCATATTAATGCTTTGTATTGTAAAATAAAAGAAATGTATTCGGATTGTCTATTTTCATTTCACACAAACAGTACATTTTGTAACATCTTCAGGTATTTACTAAATGTTCCCGTAAAAAGTCTATAAAGGGGACGTTAGTCTCAAAGTATATTGTGGATCTACTGTGACAGGCAGTGCAATATCCACTGATTGAACACGTGGGTAACCATTGACAGATTAAATTATTCTTGTTTGTAAGTTGATGGTACTTCGTTTTGTTTTGTTTTTGAAAACCTCTATATAGGATGCATTTCACATTCTTTTCCCCCCATTTTTTTCCCCTGAGGGTGCCAGAATCATGATCAATTTAATGATCGTGGGCCCGGCCTGTAGGGTTAACATTCCTAGCTCGTTAAAATTCCTAGCTCGCTACTATGAGAGTGACTATTTGCGACAACCACAAATTTCAGTTTTTCGTTACTTGAACCATTTACCTAACCCTAACCCTAACCCTAGAAAAAAGTGAAATTTGTCGTTCATGCTCAATCATTTTGCGACATTGAGTCTAAAATGCCGCAAATAGTCAGTCTTATAGTATAGCGAGCTAGGAATTTTAACGAGCTAGGAATTTTAACGAGCTAGGAATTTTAACGAGCTAGGAATTTTAACCCGGCACGGCCAAAGAGAAGAACTTGAACTTGAGACGTGATTGAGGCATCGATTGATGCCTGTTTACCATTCAAGGTGGTAGACTTAGACGTTATGCGCGCGTGGTGGTGCGAACGACTAAGTCAATGATAGCATTCTGGATCGTAGACCGTCGGGTGCTTCAACCAGAAGGCGTCTAAGCGTGACTTGAAGGCGTTGACAGAGGGTGCTGTTACCACAGAGTCTGGCAGGCTATTCCAAAGGTTGATAACTCTAACTTCTAAGACTAAGAGTAAGAGAGAAGAAGTTGCCTCTGATCTGGAGCCTATGGTGCCCTTTGGATATAGCATTAGCATATTCCAGATGTGGCCTTACAAAAGATTTATATAGTTTTACTTTTAGAAAAGTGTCTTTATCAAGATAAGTGAAACTTCTTTTAATAATTCCTAACATCTGGTTTGCCTTGCCCACCACTCTCTGTATATGAGGACCAATGATAATTTGTTATCAAAGGTAACACCCAAATCTTTCTCTTCTGTGCTATGTGAATTCGTGTCATCCATCCCACCGGCACACACGGCCTACTCGTACCGAATAGTGGGATGGGCTTTAATGTGTGCACAAGATCTTGTGCATGCGTTCGCACACGGGACCTCGGTTTTTGAAAAATCTCATCCGATGGTCAAGGACCTTTTCCCCAACTGACATCAGGTACCCATTTACACCTGGGTGGAGTGAGGAATATAGAATAAAGTGCCTTTCCCAAGGACACATCACTGTGACCTGAGCTGGGGTCGAACCTGTGCACTTGCAAGCTTAACAGATTATGAACTAGCAACTCTTAACAACTGATCCACAGCGGCTCCTTCATTTGCTAAGCAACTGCCATCACTATTTTGATTGTTTTATTGTGTTAGAACTGGGGGACTTTAGTCAGGCAGAAAAACTGTTGATATCATAGCCCAAATAACTGGCATTGATATGGTTGGGGTAAGATGTTTAGGTGGAAATATGGGGTCAGGAGGGAAACTGCCACACTAGAACTGAAAGGTGTGTGGCAGGGTTGGGTGGGATCATCGGGGGTGGGTTGTTATGGTTGAACTGAAGGTGGTGTCCACGCCTTTGCCGGGATGAAAACTGCACCAACTTGGCTTGTCAACTCAAGTAGGTTATGACTGTGAACAGCATTGGTGCTGATCAGTGACCTTGTTCAGCCTGGAGAGCCTAGCTGGTCCTTTGCCATCTGATCTCCAGTGACTCCCAGCCCAGGTGCTCACACTTCATGTTGGTCTAAAGTGGTTGAGCACAAATTACAACAGTGTTGTCTGTTGATTGTGGTCACACTGTGACATATTCACATACACTGATTGAGTATTTTGCTAAGTCTGTGATTATAAAAGTAACGTTTGTTCTCGAGTCATAATCGATTTCGTTCTGATTCCTCTAGCTAAGTTCTTTATAAGATTTTCAAACTGAAATTGTGTATGCAGTTTATGCATTTGCTATTAGTATTTGGCATGGAATCTCTTGTAGTGCTTTTTAGGTCAGGTCAGGTCAGGACATTGACTTTAAGTACATCTGGACCTTGCTGTCTTCTCAGCAATGATTTGGTCTTGAAATAGCATTTATACAGTATGGCAAATTCAGTGGAGTACATTTAACACGAAATTCAGGGGACAAAGAATTTTGTGTGTTGATAAGTATTTTGTGTTAAGCATTAGAAATAATAAAGATGGGTTTCGTCTGTTCAAACAGATTTTTGTGCTTTAAGTTTAGCCAATATTTCATGTTATCCTGTTTTGTTCTTCTCTGGTTCTGGTTTTCTACGTTGAAGGAGCCTTGAAAGGATATTTACTCAACGGAATGGGAGAGTGCATTGAGAGTTGACAAATATATCTATCTAAGACTAAGTGTTTGTGTTAAGAGTACTCCACAGTCCACTGCACTTAATAACTACGTTAGACTTAGAAGCTCATAATCTAGTGTTCGAACCTGGGTACAGGGGATTTTTCTCACTTTGCGCTATGCCTTACGGTCTGAACGTGGAGTCTTTCGGATGAGACGATAAACCGAGGTCCCGTGTGCCCATGCACTTAGCACACGTTAATCCCAGTGGCAACGAAAAAGTTGTCATTTGGTCAAAATTTACACCCCTTCCTTCCTTCCTCATCAGTCACACAAAAATCGCATGCAAAATTTAAAAAAAAAAATGGGTGGCACGCCTCATGGCTGTGATGCGCTCTCCAGGTGGGAGCAACCTGAATTCCACAGAGACGCCCCTATGACTATAAAGTACCTGTCACGATATTGTATTAGTTTTCGGTTTTAAGTTTCGCTTAGTTTAGACCTGTAACAGGGTGAGGGGATAGTAGGGGGTGAGGTAGGGTAATGGAGGGTGTAGTGGATCTTTAAGGGGACAGGGAAAAGGGAACATCCACCCCAAAATCAGGTTCCACACCGGTCTCAAAGTAGCCACATGTAACAGGGTGAGGGGATAGTAGGGGGTGAGGTAGGGTAATGGAGGGTGTAGTGGATCTTTAAGGGGACAGGGAAAAGGGAACATCCACCCCAAAATCAGGTTCGACACCGGTCTCAAAGTAGAAATTTTATTCACGTAAGGACAAGCACGCAGGGCATAGGTTCCTTTGGAGCTGGCACACCTCAAGCTCAGCTGCTGGGTCAGAGTCAATGACTGATCTCCTCTCAAAGATCCTCAAACTTGAAAAAGTGAGTACTTGTTTTGTAAATACATAACCTGATTGGCTGTGAAGGTCATGTGATGGCCTTCAAAAACTAAAATTGCTTTTCTACTAATTAATATTACTTATTACTATTTAGTCCAAGTTATAATTTATAAGCCTAACTCCTATTACTACATAACTTTAATAATTTTATTTTAATTTATTTATGTATTTAACTATTTATTTTAAACTTTCAAAACCCCTACTAAAACAGTCAAGCAACAGGTGGCCAGACACCACAAGTGCACAATTAACAAAAACCTTTAGCTCCACCCTCTTACACACCAATCAGCAAACGCAAGGTTAGCCTAATAAAAAAAAAGTGTCTGCAGTGAAGGTGTCAAAGATGGAGGATAAGCGGCTGTTCATCGGCGGACTGTTGAAAGGCGTGAAGGAAGAAGAGCTGGTGGAGAAGTTCTCACGCTTTGGTCAGGTCACCAATGTGGACATCAAGATGCGATCTACAGAGACAGGTAACTGTGGATGATACCGATTGCGACAAAAAGATATACCATTGTCTTTTCAAGCATATCATTTGCTATTTTTACTTCCACTTTCTACATATTATGTCTTTGTCTGTTGTTTTGATTTGCTGATTTGTTTTATCGCTGCAAAAAGAATTTCCTGTAAAATGGACAATAAAAATATTGATTGATTGATTGATTGAAGTTACTTTTTTTTCCTCTTTGGTTTGTCTGTATCTGTTATGAAACTGACCAATTATTTATTCATCTACAGTTTTTCCATCAATCAATCAATCAATCCTCTATTGTCTTTGCAAGAAAGATATTCTTTGTCTGGCATGCACATGACCATAGAATATTTTTAGTGTTTGGTTAAACTTTTTTTTACTATTTAGGACATCAACAAAGGACACCAGAGTTCGGATGTAATCAGGATTGTTATTATTGAACATGAAACATGTGACTAAAATGTTGTTCATTCATTCCTCTCTCCTAGAGATAAGCTAAAGGGGGCCCTGTTTGTTGTTTACAGATGCTAAAATCTTTGCGTACCTGAACCTGACTGCTGATGAGAATGCTTTCAAGAAATGTGAGTATGTCAATAAATATCAACAAATTACATGATATAGCATTTGGTGTAATATATTTTCCTTACTTTTCAAACATATTGAAATGTTCCCTTAGTTTATTCTGTCAACTTAGTACTTAGCAATGTATCTTGCTCTGATGTCTTCGAACTGAGGTCTGTTTAGCCTTTGTTCTGTGGAGTTGGTGACACTCACAATGTTAAATACTTATTTTAGCCAAGCACCAGTTTTATGAATGTTACTCTGAATGACAGAAATGATCTTTTCCCAAAAAATCCCACATATAATTTTTGTTCAGCATTACAGTAAAGCAGCCATTTTTTATTTTTATATGTGTGTAATGTAATATATGTAATCATACATTGATTCTCCATGCAATTGCATGTCACATTATTTCTTGGATGGATATAATATAATCAGAATCGCTGCTTGTGATTTCCCATACAGGCTTCACAGCGTACAACAATACGAAATGGAAAGGGGGGCAGCTAAAGATACAGTTTGCCAAGGAAAGTTTCCTTAGCAAGTAAGTCCTTTAAATAGTATGCTTTTCCCCCTGGATTTGTTTTATGTTTAACCCTTTCGCCACCAGCCATTTTTCAGCCAGAATATACTATTATAGTATTAAACTTAATTGGGTTGAGAACAAAAAAATCTGCAATGTTAGGAATTTCTGTGTGATATGTACACCTTACCTCCCAAAATTCAAAAAATAGGGTCTTCAGATAACAGGCCCTGGTTTGATGCCTTCTATTAGTGACATGGGTGTTAAACCATTGTGGTGCATAAATGCGACATTGGCGGTGAAAGGGTTAATATCCCATTGTCTTCTTGTGTTTGTTGATGTTGATGTGTTTGTTGATTGCACCTGCAGCCACATTTCTCAAGTGTGAGATAATAAAGTATTCTTGACTTGACTTGACTTGACTCATATTAGTGGATTTTGTGGCAATAATACTGGACATAAGAAAAGGACAGTTCTTTTTTTGTTGTTGTTGTTGTTGTTGCTGTCCCATCTTTTGGGCCGTACAGTGGCGTTGCTCCCACGCTACTCATTCCGAGTCCAAATTCGCAGCCACACCTCCTCACGTTCAGGTCGTAGAATCCGAGATCAGCAGCCCAAGAGGAGCGAATCTAAAAATCCGAGATCAGCAGTCCAAGAGGAGCGAATCTATGTTAGGCCGTCAGGAGGCAACCAACCGAGGAGACACTGCACTGCTGCTGAGTCACTTCGGTAGAAAGAACAATTCTTGTTTTTAACTTAAGTTGCTTAACTATAAGGCCATTGGACTGTGCAAGGTACAAACAAAGTTAAAAAGATACTACTTTCAGTACCAGTTGCATGGAAAACAATGGTCATTTTTGTGTGTGTGTGTGATATTTTAAAAGTATATGCCACATGGTGTATGCCATAGTTATGAAATCACTCACATTTGTCTATCCACAAAAATTCACATAAAAATTGTTTACAAATTCACCAAACCAGTTAATGAGCAAATCTGTCAAAAATATTGCCCTCTTGGTGGAAGTATAAATTTATTGTATATAAAATGGTTTTGGTACTATATAATTTATAGCATTTGATTTTTTTCCCCTTTATTACGAAAAAGTATGTTTTGCAGGGCTCCCAGGGACCCCCATTTTGGGGTCTATGAAGCACAAAAATTCTAAAGGACCCTCTAAAAGAATGTGCAGGGGGTCCCAGGGATGCACTAAAAAAATTATGTTTAGCATTCGCTATGCCTCTGGAACCCTCTATCCCGCCTCTAGGACCCTCTATTCTGTAAGTGAAGGAGTCCCTGGGACCCCTTGTATTGCGGGACGATTGGGAGCCCTGGTTTTGGCAAATTTATTACCCACTTGCTCTGAAGGTATTACGGAGCAGACACCAAATCATATCCTGTAGACCGGTTTCCTTTCAAAGGGACTGAGAAACTGTACAGTCAACAATGTTCAACGCAAATAGACCACTCAACCAAGCTCATAGGCTGATTACAGAAAGGAACTGGAAATGAATTTTGTCTCTGAGACAAAATCAGAGTGTAGAGTGGCACAGTGGTAATGCGTTCGCCTCGTGTCAAGAAAACCTGAGTTCGAACCTGGGTACAGGGGATTTTTCCTCTCACTTTGCACTGGGCCTTACGGTTTAAATGTGGAGTCTTTCGGATGAGACGATAAACCAAGGTCCTGTGTGCCCATGCGCTTAGCACACATTAAACCCAGTGGCAACGAAAAAGTTGTCATTTGGTCAAAATTTACCCCCCTCCCCCCACTTTCCTTCCTCATCAGTCACACAAACAACGCATGCCAATTTTTTAAAAAATTGGGTGGCCCGCCTTTGGCTGCGACCCGAATTTCACAGAGACGCCTCTGTGACTATAAACTACCTTATAATACCTAATAATAATAATACCTAGTAAAAGTAACATTATGGTAGGGGGAAATTATTGTCAATGATTATTATGGTGTGTTTGTTTCAGGTTGAAAAAGGAGCAGGCGGAAGCTAAGGCGCCCAAGGAAAAGAGGGAACCAGCTGTGCATAAAAGCCCGGCTTTGGACAGTGTGAAAAAGGCTGTTCCCGGCACCCCTATGGATGACAGTGGGGTAAGGAAAACCACTTACATAAGATGTTTCTCCATGTGGGGATACCGGGGGGTCTTTCGTAAAAATAGTTCCCCCACCTTCTGGAAGTTCTGTGCTTATAACTTCCTGTAATCTGCCACTCTCTATGAATCTGCCTTTTCCCTTTGCTTTCTGTCATCTACTATCTTTCTGACTTATTGGCCCATTCTCATGCTTTAAAAAAAAAATCTTCAAAATAATTTTTCTCTTTTCAACTCCTCTGAAATCAGAATGTGTCGGCTGTACGCAGCGGGGAGGCCAGTGAAAACTGGACAGATATGTACCTTACCCATTATGACCATATGGCCTGGAACGCAGAAGAAGAAAAATAAATATAAGACGTTTTAGACTGGTAATATACAGTAATACACATCAGAAAAACTATGAATGGATGTGTAAAAGATTAGTGGTTCTAGTTGATAATGCAAAGTTTTAAGTCTTCTTCTTCTTCTTCGATCGCTCAGACAGTTTCCTGTCAATTATATGAGCACAGATGCGTCATGCTGCCGTTATATGCCTAACTAAGAAATAGTTAGGCCCAGCAAGTCTGACTTTGGCTAAAGGAAATGTTTTTGAAAGTGTTTCTTGAAAAAAGGCAGTCAAAGAGAGTGACAGATTAGAGGAAGTTTCAACAAGCACAGAACGTCCAGAAGGTGTGGGAACTATTTATACAAAAGACCCCCCGGTATCCCCATGGGGGGGCAAAGTTTAAGTGATTGATAATCAAAGATAAATGATGACAATGTAGATTCTCTTCCCCTTCTCATCCTCCTGCCACCTGCCACCCCACCCTTTTAAATTAAACATTTAAAAAAAAATAGGAGACAGATTTCTATATGAAGCAGACCTGTTTACTCTACTCTTTTCGAGTAGTATTCTACTCAATTTGGACCTCTAATACTCTTCAAAACTGAAAATAATGCTCTTTAATTCTTGATTACTACTCATTTTCAGTGAACATTCTTTGATGGTTTAATGAATAAAGCTACACATTTTGCACCAAAACTACTCATTTCAGCTGTCCAGACTACTCAAGACAGGTCTCTAGTAGTAGTAGTAGTAGATAGGGACAAAACAAGCCGTCAAGCTTTTTATGAAGTAACATATAGAAGTGTGACATAATGTAATTTTTCGTTTTTACAGAAATGGGTTATGGGGAAATACAGCCGTGTTCTCCCTGTGTTGAATCTACGCAAGCCTGGATCAAGAAAGGTAGAGTTATGTGCTAGTAGATTGATTTTGTGTTTCTGCATGAGTGTACATGTGCCCTTTTGTGGATATCTTTACTGTGTGTGTCACTGTGTGTGCGTGTGCGTGTGTCACTGTGTGTGTATGTGTGGGTGTGCGCACCTCTTCTTCTTCCTCTTCTCTGGCGTTGGCCAGCTTCTTTTTTTTTATAGAAGTAAATGCACACACTTTAGGGGGTGACAAAAGAAAAAGAAGCAGAAAAAAAGATGAACCTAATTATGTGTATGAACAGGTAAAAGACTCATTTAATGAAATATGGTGCTATCTCTGTGCCATAGCCAAGCACAACTTTCATAGCAAACCTTGTTTGGGGAGACTGAAAGGGGGTATGAAATGGGCGTGGTGAATAACATTAGCAATATGATGTGTTACAAAAATAATGGCGTCATATTAAATGAAATGGATAAATACCTTCTTCACTATTCTTTCTGTTTCTCTTTGTCTCCTATCACTATCAGCATCATAGATCAAATTACGTGGCATATATTTGTGTTGCTTACAACATTGTTTAATACTTCATTCTATCTTTAAAAATATGTTGTTGTTTTTTCTGTTGTGGTATTGTTAACAGGCTGTTACGATAGATCCCAGTAAGACCCTCCACTGCGTGAAGAGGATGAAAGACGACGACAAACAGAACAACGTTGATAATGTGAAGCCCGCCGACTTGACCTGGCAGCTAGAGGAAAGCACCAGCGAGATCAACAAACTTAGACAAGGCATTTTCCCTCACATGGAGGCTCCACGCTACCAGTCCACCCCAAAAGAGCAGCAGGAGTCCATTGCCGCTCGTTTGCGGGAAATAGCAGCACAGGAACAGCTCGCTGACACGGAGTTGGAGGTTGTGCCGGTTGGGAACTCGCTACCCGTGTCCAAGATTTATTCTCACAGCAGTTATGATTCTGATGACGATTCGGTTGGTTCGGCGGACACGGATGAAATCGTCTCCAAAGCTTCCGCCAAGAAGGCGTCGGAACCAACGGCGAAAAAGTCCACGTCTGTAGAGAAGGGTGATAAGAGAAAAAAGAAAAAGGATTCTAATGACGATTCGGTTGGTTCGGCGGACACGGATGAAATCGTCTCCAAAGCTTCCGCCAAGAAGGCGTCGGAACCAACAGCGAAAAAGTCCACGTCTGTAGAGAAGGGTGATATGAGGAAAAAGAAAAAGATGACAAAAGAGTTACATGTTGGAGGCGATGCTAAGCTTGATGGCGGTCATAGAAGTATGTCCGTCAATGATTCCAGTAGTAAGAAGACACCAGGCCGTCTCAGCACCAAAAAAGAATCAACGGTGAATGAACAAAACCTCAGCCACAACAAAAAGACCAAGAAAGCTAAAGAGCAGGGAAGAGTTGAGTTTCAGTTTGTTAAAACTCCAACCATGAAGGGAAAGGTGTTGAAGAAATCGACCAAACTGAGCGCAATGGATCATCAAAAGGAAGAAAGTGAGCAAGATGAAGATATTGAAGTGAAGGATCATACAACTGTTAACACTGAAACGTCCTTGAATAAGACTCCAGAGTTCAAGGGCTTGGGCATGCTGTCGAGTGATGATGAGAAGGAAGAACAGCCAACAACTGCAGGACCTCGAGACAGCAAAGTAAAAAACAACAGGGCAGAAAGAACTTCACCAGCAAAAAATACACGGGGAAAGAAAAACAACTCTCTACTTGAAAAGGGAAAAACACAAGAAGATAGTTCAGACTCTGAAGACGCACACAAAACACAAGAAGATAGTTCAGACTCTGAAGACGCACACAAAACACAAGAAGATAGTTCAGACTCTGAAGACGAACAAAAAACACAAGAAGATAGTTCAGACTCTGAAGATGCACAAGAAACCCAAGAAGATAGTTCAGACTCTGAAGACGCTAAAAAAACACAAGAAGATAGTTCAGACTCTGAAGATGCACAAAAAACACAAGAAAATAGTTCAGACTCTGAAGACGCACAAAAAACACAAGAAGATAGTTCAGACTCTGAAGATGCACAAAAAACACAAGAAGATAGTTCAGACTCTGAAGACGCACATCCTCATAGCTTGAAGCAAAAGAAAGTTTTAAGGAAGCCAGAAAACGCAGAGAATTTATCCCAAACGAAAACAGCTGTTAAGAGCAATGGATCTCCAGGCCATATTGCTTTACTATCACAGGAAAGAGCAAATCCAATTTCCAACGATGACAGCGACCTTGATGACAATGACTTTGAAAAGGTTGCAAAGAAACTTGCAGCTAAAGCCCTTTGGCAAGAGCAGAGAAACAAAAAGACAGTCAACAAGAGACAACAAAGAACTGAGTCATCGGCTGGTGATAATTCTACGCCTGACAACAGTGCCTGCAAAAACAAGAAACAAAAGACGTCTCAGGTAATTGTTTTTTCTTTTTCACTGTTATGGTAGCTCAGAAACGCTATTTTGTCAAATGTAAAAGATGATTTTTGTTTACCGGTAGTTAACACTTCTTTTTTTTCACTGTATAATTTTTGTTCTTGTTGAAAATAGCTTCAGTTGCTGCTTGGAGCAGAAATATTTTTTTAAGAAATAAGGAAAATAAGAGGGTAAAGTTTGCACATTTTAGGTGTTAATGTTTAAGAAAATCTTGGACAAGAGAAAGAGACATCTATGATTTTTAGAATAACAACATAAAAAAAGAACAAGGTTTGACAACAGATTGTGCACAATTTATGGATTAAGGTGCCACACTGCATTTTGGGGGGGGGGGGGGGGCAAATTTTGTTTAATTTTGTTTCTCAGGAACTAATAAAGATATCTTCATGACATTTTGCACACTGATACATTACAGTACCCTGGCCTTCTGTGCCAAATTTGAAGACTCTGTATGAAGGCAATGTGAAAGTATGGAGTCCACCTTAGCCCCTCAACAGCACTGGATTGAAGCACTGCATGGTGATGCTGATCATTTGTCCACTTTCCTAAGACATCAAAAAGTGCAACTAACATAAAATTAGCATCTCTGTGTTGTTAACTCGCGTTCTTTGTCTCATCAAACAATAGTGAACATTTACAGGATCTTGCTTGAGACAAAGAACGCTAGTTATACAACTCAGAGATGCTAAATTTTATGTTAGTTGCACCCTTTGATGTCTTAGGAAAGTGGACAAATGATCAGCATCACCATGCAGTGCTTCAATCCAGCGCTGTTGAGGGGCTAAGATTTCGTGTGATGTATTTTTAGATGGACTCTTTACTTTCATAATGCCTTCACACAGATTGTTCAAATTTGGCATAAATGGTTAGGGTACTGTACTTCATCAGTGTGTAACATTTCATCAAGATATTTTTATTACCGTATTTTACGGAATACAAGGCGCACCTGAGTATAAGGCACAGACCCTAAATTTTACGCAAATTTCAGATTTTGTTATTATAGTTTCTTACTGTATTATCAGTCATATTATAAGGCGCAGGGGTCTCAGTCTAGGAAAAAAGTATCGCCTTATAGTCCGTAAAATACGGTAGTTCCTGAGAAACAAAATTGAACAAAAATTGCCCCCAAATACTGCAGTATGCTACCTTAATTACCCCTAACTAGATCATGCTATCATTTTTCAGCATATATTAGTGCATGAATTTTCTAAGTATATATTTTATTCATCAGTTTAGTTTTGTTCCTCCAGATTTTGTTCTAGAAAGAAAGACAGTTATTATAGTTATTTATACTGTACAGCTGTTAAGATTTCAGCAAAGTTAACTGAAAAATCATGCCTTTCTTTTTGTATTCTGTCCACAGGGTGAGGCAAGCCATTTGACTTCATTGGTGAGTTGATAGACATTCCGTTAATTCATATGTGTGAATGTCATTCCTGTTAATTTATTTACTATTGATCTTTAACACTGTCCCGACGTAGCCGTGCCATAGAATCACTACCCACAGCTGCCGCCTATTCCGTGTAGACGGCAGATTTCAGCATTTTTCTTATTTTTTTCCAGATAGCTAAACAAATACTAACAATAAAGTGTTTGGTATCAACAGAAAGACCAAACAATGAACTAAACGGTTATAGTAGAGATAAATCATTAGCTGACACTGTTTGGTCGTGCTTGTCTTCGAAAGTAACATGGGTAACAGAATTTTAAATTTTTGTAAATTTACACTCTTTTCCGTTTTTGTAACACCAAACAAAAGGTAAAACGGGTAAAAAATGTTGATGCTTATTTCTTTCTTTAGTCTTCTCTATCATTATTTATAACTTTTCACTTCATCCTATAACAGGGATGGATTATAGGGGGTTTCCTGGTTGCGTGGAACCCCCCCACACCCCCGACCCCTGGTTGCCTAAAATAAAACAAAACACAATCTCTTTGTCTGTCTGTCTGTCTGTCTGTCTGTCTCTCTCTCTCTCTCTCTCTCTCTCTCTCTCTCTCTCTCTCTCTCTCTCTCTCTCTCTCTCTCTCTCTCTCTCTCTCTCTCTCTCTCTCTCTCTCTCTCTCCCAGGGCTGGGTGGAAATAAGCATGTAACTTGCTTATCTCATGTTCCCTGGTTAAACAAAATTTCGTTTTCTCTCTCTCTCTCTCTGTCTCTCTCTCTCTCTCTCTCTCTCTCTCTCTCTCTCTCTCTCTCTCTCTCTCTCTCTCTCTCTCTCTCTCTCTCTCTCTCTCTCTCTCTCTCTCTCCCTCTCTCTCTCTCTCGTGATCTTCCTTGTCGGTTGCCGATGAGACATGTGTTTCAGTCTCTCCAAAGAATTTCTGTATTTTGTCAACTGTATGCTTCAAAATGCCTGTCAACGGTCTGCCCCTCAACCTAGAACGAATTTTAAACCAGATGCTGGAAGATATGGACTTGTCGAGCTTCAAAATTGAAGGTTCCGAAGATCGAGCTGTCATTGTTTTGAGACTGAGTTCGACTTCTGAGCAGCCATTTGTCTCTCAAGCAGCAAATCACTGTGCCGTTAACTACCGGAAGAAAGCTCAGTCTCGAGTCAATCGTGATGGAAAGCGCGCTGAGGAGCGCAGGAAAAGTCAGCAAACAGCAAGTGAACTTGTTTCTACTCCCTGTAATCTATTATTGCCAACACCTCCTAGCTTATTCTACCTTGTCGACAAAACTGACAACAACATTTCTCAGTGTAGCAGTCTTCCCACCTCCCCTGAACATCAGCCAGCGTTAGAGACACAGTCAGTTAACTCACAACCGATTGACATGGCAGACGGTGATTTCGACTATCAATCAGTGACACTTCAACCAGAGGACGATGTGTTATCGGCCAATGAGGTGAATGAAGTTTGTGTCAACGAGGTGTGTGAAGAAGATGCGTGTGCAGCGGGTGATGCGGTGGATGTGTCGGAAACCAACGAAGAAAACTATCAAAACGCGGGACGTTGCAGAGGCTTTGAAAGAGATGGCAAAGAGAATGGAGGAACATTTTGATGAAATCAAATCAATGCCACCTACAGAAACAAGAGAAAGAAAGAAAGTCGGGAAGAACCAGCTTGACCAGTGACGTGACTGTCGATATGTGTGATTCTGTCGATTCTTTGATTGACATTACGCGTTTAAATTTCAAAATCGTCTAGTCTATGTGGACTAAAGTTGTACTATTTCCGTGGCATGTATCCGTGTTGTGATGAATTTTCTTTTGTATTGTATGCTTGTGTTTTTCGTTTAGTTTTGTTCCCCTGCGAAAGGGCTTGGTAAAGCTTTCCGCAATAAACCATTCATTCATTCTCTCTCTCTCTCTCTCTCTCTCTCTCTCTCTCTCTCTCTCTCTCTCTCTCTCTCTCTGTCACGCACGCACGCACATGCACACACACACACACACGCACACACACACACACACACTTACTATATCGTTCATGCATAAAAAAATGTTCGTAACTGTAAAGTGCTTTGAAATCTGCTGGAAACCCTCCTTTATGTACAGCGTAATCCGCCCCTCTAAAAATGTGTTCCGCAGTACAAATTCCCTTCATTTAGTTTAATAAGTACATCCTGTGTAGGCTGTATGTGGAATGTGTCTCGCACTCAGCAACCTAGGAAAATGGTAACGATTCTCCTATTACAGCATGCATTCCAGCACGTATACCAACCACCAGCATTTAAACTGAAATTCATTACAAAGTTAACATGTCCCTACATGTTACTGTGGTGTTAGTTTCTCCTAGAGCGATCTGGAGATTTGTCTGAAAAAAAGGAAATTTATGACAGTCACCTTTCATTTCATATACTATATGGGCCTTTGTCATATTCCATGCCAGAATTTTAGCTAAGGACAATGTGGATCGTAAAATTCACACCTTATTATCCAAGGAGAGGCCTCCAATGCTTTGTTTATATTCCAAATATCGTCAGCTTCTGGGGCTACTTTGCCCCCCAGACCTCCCATCCTCCGCTAAGTCGTTCAACGCACCTATCTTCCTCCCTCATTATTTTATCAGCCACCCTGTTCGGCCACATTCATGATCATCTTGTTTAATGTTTGAAGACGATATGTGGTTGTGTGTAGGTTGATATGTGGTTGTGTGTAGTGGTTATAAATTTGGTGGGGACAATAGGTTTATTGAGAAACAGCCTGACCACTTTTACAGGGCGTGCTATGCCCCTGGTGCCACACATTTGGTATATTCTAGTCACAGAGACTTATCTCTGTGAAATTCAGGCTGCTCTCCCTCGGAGAGTGCGTCGCCGCAAGTGCAGCGCCTACCTATTTTTATTTTTTTTGGGGGGAGGGGGACACAGGGTGAGGAGAGGGTGTGGGCACACTTGGAAAACCTAGCTATCAGGCAGGCAGTGGGATTTCTCCCTGCTCTTACCGACTTTCAACTGCCGTGGAATTTTTACGTGCGTAAAGTGCACGGGTCAGACTAGCTTTAAGTCCCCATCCGAAGGACTGGACATTCAGTTCGATTTTCCTGTCGAACTAGAAAGGGCGAGGCCGGGATTCGAACCTGGGTCACTCACGTTGCAGTCACGCATTACATTTGGCAGGCGAACGTCCTGACCACTCTGCCACCTTTCTAACCTTTCTCCACATATCCGCTTAACTGCATATATTTTAGTAGGGCGACTTCCAAAAGTCGTGGGATGATACTCATAATCTGTTTAGGGAAACTTCAATGGTTAGACCTGGTCATGGTTGTTCCATGAACCCAGCCTTGCGTGGGTGCAACTCTTTCAGTTTCACACTGATTTCCCTTTTTTAACTTTTACAGAAACTGAACTTCAGTTGTTTTTTATCAAAAATAAAAATTGACCATAAGCGATTTGGGACGTTTTGAACTTGGTTGTTCTATCCTTGAAATCTCTCTCGGAGAGTCTTGAAAACAGTATGGTGATGTCATATCATTTTCAAAGGTGATTATGTCATTTTACAAGGCTTATGGGACTCAAAAACTGTCTCTGTCCATCATTTTAACTGTCTGTCTCGTTATCTCTCTATCTTGCATTGATTGCCCCCCTGAACCCTCCAACAGGACTCTGCCCCTGTACCCCGCCGGAGCCCTGGGTGGTCCTTGGACACATGTATGCCTTTCAGTCTTTTTGATTTTAGGGAGTTGCATCCATGGCCTTGATAGAATATCATAGATGCTCCTTCTTGCAGGATGTCCTGAATTGCAGCATTATTAAATTGCCTAGAGCCGGCGCCGCCAGATTATAATTAATTTTGAGACGTAACTATTTTCTTATTGTTGCTCTAATTGTCTTTCTGTTTGACTATGTTTTGAAATGTATAAAGAATTGTTTAAACCAACTATTTTCTTACAGTTACACACACTCTGAATTCAGGGAGAGGGGAAAGGGGAATGCATGATGCAGCATAGAGGGGGGAGCTGAGAAATGAACGACAATATTTTGGAAATAAATTAAAATCTATTTACATAAAAGACACAAGGCGTTCAGGTAGTATTTGGTCCTTTAATGAAAGTCAATAACCAGACGTTTCGTATGGTACATACGTTTTCGATGTAAAAAGAAACTGTCACTTTCTTGTTGATTCGTGGCTGGACTGAGAGCAGTGGCACGTGTGGTTTTGCGTGCACGTTCCAGTGCTGCGTAGACAATGTCCTGTGGGTACTGGCGGGCGATGAATCTATTTCGTTGGATTGAGAGAAAAATCTATGTTAAAGAACTTTGCAAGGATAGACATAAAGATCTCCTTAAGGGCTTCGCACACTAGCGTCAAGATCTCGAGATCGCGGCGATTTTTTGCTGCAAGGCGCAGTTTGATGCGCCGCTTGCGTGTGAGAGATTCGCGGCGCGGCAGGATTTGTGATGCGTAGCTGCTCGATTTTTTGTTGCTCGAGAATAGAACCGGCTCTAATTTTGATGCTCAAGATCGCAGAGATCGTGAAACTAGCCAATCACAACGGACGGAAGGACCATAACTCTGATTGAAGAAAAAAAAGGGCAGACTTGCTCGAACCCGAAATAAAGCGTCTGACGCTAGAGTAATCTTTCCTTGCTTTCCAAATAAGGAAGTTCACGCGACAAGAAGCAAAGCGACAAGAGTCGTGTGTGAGAACACCACTGCCTCGCTACAATGTGTGCTGTGATGCAGGCGTCAACGCGTCAAGGCGTTGCTCTGAGAAACAATTGACGCCTGATGCTAGTGTGCGAAGGCCTTTAGCACTTTTCAGTGTTTCCTTGTTCAGAAGTTATTAATTTATAATGAATTAAAAAAATTACCCTTAAAAAAAAAGAACAGACAGTTTGACCACAACAGAGTTGGTTCCAGACTTTTCAACCTGATTTGTTGCTGGCTAATGCTTTAAACAACACATGGGATTCTGATGTTTTTTTCTGTTGAACAGCAAAAGAGTCACCAGGCATATAAAAAGACCCTGGAAGAAATGGGGAAAAGAGAAAACCTTGTCACCAAAATGCTGCGTGAGGTTAGTGCTCAGAATTTAATATTAATTGAAGCAAAAACTCAACATCATTTTTCAAATGGATTTTTATAGTCCCTGAATTTATTTCTTGACAGTACAAGATTACTTTACAAATCAGTCTGTCAATACTTGAATGCACCCTTTTAACATTACATAACAAGTTGAAAACTAGGAAAAAAATATATCCATGGATAAAGCAGAAAAAACAGTATATACTATACTATATTCCACTCTTGCTGGTATTCCAAATTGTGAATATTAGTGTGTGACCCTACAACTAATACAAATTTTATCCTTGTATTTACATCAAGGTCCTTACAAATTCTGAAGTCATCCTCAAATGGTTGTGATTGACAATTTTTAAAGAAAAAAACGTCAGTCTAAGCAATATGAATTCAATTGATTCATACATATATTTTGCGTGTGCGCATACAGTGTATGTATCAACACTGAACAGCACAGCAATGACCTTTAGAAGCATCAAACTCAAAATGTTAGCAGTGAACTAGGAAGTTTAGGAACACGCTAAAGTGATTTTGTTGTTGAAATGTTGTTTTATTTCACAGTAAAGCAAATATGAAGTCACCGCAAACACTTTGCTTCATACTCATACTGCCAGTAGACTGTGTGTTTTGGGATCAATGGTTGGTACACAAGGAGCTGGAATTGTGGGACTGGGTGCTGAAAGAATGGAGGAAGTGAAGTATGTGGTTTGCTCAAATTACAAGGTGTTAATTGTTATGTGTTATTATTTGTTTTCAGGGAACCGAATCCAAACATGTCAAATTTTCTGACAGCGAGGAAGAACCCATGGATTCAGAAAGCGTAAGGCATTCATTAGTTTAATTTGTTTTTTGTTTTGTTTTTTTGGGGGAGGGGGATATGGTGTATGTGTATATGTTTTTCTCTTTTTGTAATACCAGTTCTTAACCTTTAGCACCCTGCATTTTTTCTGACGTTCCGTTCTCTGCCACTGCATTCTTTTTGAGGCGGTGAAAAATGCTTACACCCACTTGATTAAAAATGCTATAATTTTCTCTGTGTGTTGTGTGCAGACTTGATTATTGGAATAATAATAAAGAGATGATTGAGGAAAGTTTTGATATGATGTATTTTGCTGTCCGTGTATGTTTTGTTGTTGAAAAAAAAAGAAGAAGCGAAATCAACAAAGCAAAAGTGTTGACTTACTGTTTCGGCACGGTTGGAATGAGTGCCGTCTGCTTCAAAGTTCGCCCACTGACTAACTAACTCATGTCTAAGATCCCTTTAACGAAATAACTCGCGGAAATATTAAGAATATTATGAAAGGCATCATTTTCTTTGAATTCAACCTGGTAGTCAAAATCGGAACCGAATCACAATCGCGGCTCGAATCGATATTGGATCGTCTTCATCGAGTCACACTGACATCGGCTACCCCCCCTTCTACTGCATAACGATCTTCTATCACCCTTTCACTGTCGATATCCGACCTAACAAAGCCTAAGAATTCATGATTTAAACAAATATCGACGCTAATTTCCAGTAGGAAGCTTCGCCAACACGAAAATCCGCCATATTTGATAGCGAACTTTACTTTCTGACCGATTGAAACTTTGAAAAATTCATACAACTACTAAAAAAGCAAATGGCGGCTTGCTGGAAGAGAAGCAAGGAGCCGAGCCTCATTCTGAAGCTATAGTGAGGTAGTTTCTATTATTAGTAACAAAAATAAGGTCCGCGAAGCATTGGTTTGGGGGTACCCTCTCAGGGCGACACAGTGCGCCTGCAGTTACAGGGGAGATTATCGGCTCGGCGACACAGTGTGCCTGCAGTGTGCTAAAGGTTAATATAAAAAACAAACAAACTGGAGTGTATTGCAATTGGAATGAAGGCCTCTGCATCTCTGTGTGTATGTCAGTGCGTATATTTGTAAACAAAAATTATATTCCATGGTGGCTAAACTACTGAACAAAACTTTAAGAATTTTGGTGGAGTAGCCCCCCATATCTTGATGATGGTAAGCCATTGTGACAGTTTCACTGGACAACAAAACAGTGCAAACTTAATCCCAGTTCCTGGCTGTTGAACCGAGAGTATGTTTGTATGGCTTTTCAGCTTGTTTTTAATCTGCCATAAAAATGGCTTACTAGACAAATAATGGGGAACAATTCTGATAGTGCTGATTTTATAAACTAAGATTATATTCGCAATGAACATTTCATAATTTCTTTCACGACAGAGAACCAGATATTTTTAGACAAGTTTAGAAATAACATAAGTCATAAGTTTCTTTATTGTCCATTGGCATTGTACAACGCACATGGAAACTTGTCTTCCACCGTGTAAAATAAAAAATATTAAATAAAAGTATGAAACATAAATTTACATTAACAAATATGTAACTCTCACACCGCACCCAATCATTCATCCGCTCTCCGCTATCTTGCTCGCTCATCATGCAACCCACCACCACTCCCGCCTTCATTTTTAACCTTTTCTTTTCTTTTTTCCTTCCTTCCTCCTTTTTTCTGTGTTCCTTTTCTCTCCCCCTCCCCATTTTCCCCTTTTTTCTGTGTTCCTTTTCTCTCCCCCTCCCCATTTTCCCCTTTTTTCTGTGTTCCTTTTCTCCCCTCTCCTCCCCATTTTCCCCTTTTTTCTGTGTTCCTTTTCTCTCCCCCTCCCCATTTTCCCCTTTTTTCTGTGTTCCTTTTCTCCCCTCCCCTCCCCATTTTCCCCTTTTTTCTGTGTTCCTTTTCTCCCCTCCCCATTTTCCCCTTTTTTCTGTGTTCCTTTTCTCCCCTCTCCTCCCCATTTTCCCCTTTTTTCTGTGTTCCTTTTCTCCCCTCCCCTCCCCATTTTCCCCTTTTTTCTGTGTTCCCTTTCTCCCCTCCCCATTTTCCCCTTTTTTCTGTGTTCCTTTTCTCCCCTCCCCATTTTCCCCTTTTTTCTGTGTTCCTTTTCTCCCCTCTCCTCCCCATTTTCCCCTTTTTTCTGTGTTCCTTTTCTCCCCTCCCCATTTTCCCCTTTTTTCTGTGTTCCTTTTCTCCCCTCTCCTCCCCATTTTCCCCTTTTTTCTGTGTTCCTTTTCTCCCCTCCCCATTTTCCCCTTTTTTCTGTGTTCCTTTTCTCCCCTCCCCATTTTCCCCTTTTTTCTGTGTTCCTTTTCTCCCCTCTCCTCCCCATTTTCCCCTTTTTTCTGTGTTCCTTTTCTCCCCTCCCCATTTTCCCCTTTTTTCTGTGTTCCTTTTCTCCCCTCCCCATTTTCCCCTTTTTTCTGTGTTCCTTTTCTCCCCTCCCCATTTTCCCCTTTTTTCTGTGTTCCTTTTCTCCCCTCCCCATTTTCCCCTTTTTTCTGTGTTCCCTTTTCTCCCCTCCCCATTTTCCCCTTTTTTCTGTGTTCCTTTTCTCCCCTCCCCTCCCCATTTTCCCCTTTTTTCTGTGTTCCTTTTCTCCCCTCCCCATTTTCCCCTTTTTTCTGTGTTCCTTTTCTCCCCTCCCCTCCCCATTTTCCCCTTTTTTCTGTGTTCCTTTTCTCCCCTCCCCATTTTCCCCTTTTTTCTGTGTTCCTTTTCTCCCCTCCCCATTTTCCCCTTTTTTCTGTGTTCCTTTTCTCCCCTCCCCATTTTCCCCTTTTTTCTGTGTTCCTTTTCTCTCCCCCTCCCCATTTTCCCCTTTTTTCTGTGTTCCCTTTCTCCCCTCCCCATTTTCCCCTTTTTTCTGTGTTCCTTTTCTCCCCTCCCCATTTTCCCCTTTTTTCTGTGTTCCTTTTCTCCCCTCCCCATTTTCCCCTTTTTTCCTAAAAACACCCCACCCCCACTTTCACATTTCTCAATTTTAATGAAATGATCTGCATATGTTTTTAGATTTGTTTATTTTGCTCATTTCCAGAAGCCAAAGAAAATGACACTGCTCGGCAGTGATGATGATGATGATGATGATTCCGTGGTGGACTTCTCAGCTCGCCCCCAGTTTGAAGGGAAGAAAGGGAAGAAGGTATAGTGGTGTGCGTATGTGTGTGTGTGTGTGTGTGCGTGTGCGTGCATGGATGCTCCTTCTAAAAATCTTGCAGGATTTTTAAATTGCCTAGAGCCGGCGTCGCTGGATTATGAGAATTTGAGAAGCAACGATTTTCTTACCTACACACACACACTTGTACAATAAAAAGGGCCTATTTAAGCTTTTGCTATGTTCAAAGGAGTGTAGCACTTGTACTAGTCTAGAGGGGTTAAAAAAAAAGGTGCAGTAAATGTGTGTGTGTGTGCGCTGCCCCTGCAATCCGCCGGGGTCGCCCCCTTGCAGGATTTTTGAAATTTCCCAGGAGCACCCATGTGTGTGTGTGTGTGTGTGTGTGTGTGTGTGTGTGTGTGTGTGTGTGTGTGTGTGTGTGTGTGTGTGTGTGTGTGTGTGTGCCTTCCTATGAATGCGTTATCTCATACAGAGTTGACTTTCCTGCCTCTTTTACTTTTAGATAGAATCATTATGAGCATTACAATATTTTATTGACTATACAGTGATACTTTTTTAGAGGGTCCTTTTTGCTTATAGTACTTTTCGGGGGTTCCTGGTAACCCTGTTTTGTCTAGATTTTGTTTTTCATAGAAAATGAGTGCTTGTTATAAGAGCTAAATTAATGTCTAAAAGCTAAGTGACAGACATGTTGCGAGTGACATCATTTTCATTTTCTTTCTGTGTTCTCAAAGGCACACGGTAGCAAAGATATTCTAAAAGGGTAAGAATTAGATGGACTACTTAAGAGCTCGGCGAACCGGGCTGATAGAGTTATCGTTAGTGGTGACAGTACACCATTCACAGTGGAGGCTATCCAAAAACTCAGACTGGAACTTGAACGGAGAATTCAACTGGCCTATCGACGTGTAAAATGTGTCCTGTTCAAAAGGGACATAACCAGTGTTTCTGTCCTCACTACTCATATAGGGAAAAGAGACCGGATGCTTATCTTCCCCTATACAGTCTTTGACGATAGTTGTCAGTGTGTTTTACTTCCACTTTAAATTCTCTTTCAGTTGCTTGAGCGCCAGTCTAAAATCATGGACGGTCGCTTCAGGTTTGATGACCGATTTGCTAGCGAAGACAGTGACGATGGCGAAGACGAAGAAAAACAAGAAGGTCAGTCAAAGTTCATGGTGAATTGACATATTTTAGCATTAAATTAAATTATATTAGCAACAATAACGAATATGAAACAATATTGAACAAAGGGTGAATACTCCAGGGTAGGATAGTAAGTTTTTTTTCAATCTGCCCTGGGGGCAGGTAGACATTTTTTACCTGCCACCCAGTTTTAGCCACCTGCCCGATAAATGAATGTGCCATGAGTGCAAAAGCTAGTAGAAAGAGTCTTCATGATTGGCCATCCTGTCACACAGCTCCTCGGGAATGACATAATTTTTTTTTTTTTTTCATCCATGATAAGCAAAATGTTTTCTTGACATTGTTAGAATCTGCAGTGCAGAAATAAAATGTTTAACTTGCAAAAACGTTGTTTTGATTTCTTCTTGTCGGAACCCGAAGCACATGTCATAATATCGTCTGCCATTTTGCCAAAGGCTGTCTGCAATTGACTGGCTAAGTATGCTTCATTCTGATTGGATAATGAATTTTCTTTAGCCAATCGTCTTGCTCGATACAAATGGCTATCCAATTTTGCGAAAGTGATGCTGACATCAAGTCAAACTATTCGCAAGCGTGGTGATAGTAGGGCCTATCATTGTTGATGTAGCCTGCGTTGTAGGCCTAGAACCTGACTTGCGGTTTTTACAACGGACTGAAATAAATTGGGTGAGATTTTTTTTTCTAAGCACTTGTATTTGCCCGGCAGGCAGGTCATCGAGTTCGCCACCTGCCCGACACTTACGACTACCTGGCCCGGGCAGTCGGGCAGCCGTTACTGTCCGACCCTGTACTCTCTTTCTAATTAACTCCTCTCCACCAAAGTTGATGCCAAGTTCGCCTTTATGACCCTCCACCCACAGACTTGGCACATTCTTTTTTTGAGAATGATGCTTTGGTTCTGACCCTAGGTGATTGGTATCATAATCAACTTTGGTGGAGGGGAGTTAATTAGAAAGAGAGTATTCCCCCTTTGTTCAATTTTGTTTCATATCTTTTGACCTCACTATTTCATTCTTTGAATGTGAAACAAACTTGCGTTTAAGCTGTATCATGATCCAGTGTTTCTGTTGAAAAAGAAAGGAAAGATTGCTTTTTTTTCTGTAACATTGCTTGATAGTCTATTGATTCAGGCATGGGAATTGTCCGCGAATTCGCGGATTTCCGTTTTTTTTTGAAATTGTTACTAAATACTTCGTTTTTGTTACTAAATACTTCAATTGGGGAGCTTTTCAGAGTTTTTTGTCTCTGACAATTCCCATGCCTGTTGATTGTTTGTTTACTGTTTTCTCTAATTGCAAATACATATTCCAGAGTCGCCAGATGAAATGGCTGAGGAGAAGAAAAGAAACATGGAAATACTTGAGAAAGTGCTGGGGTACAAACCCGAAAACAGACCAAGGCACAAATATGAGTGAGTATAGAGTAGATTGTTTTGTTTTCAACCGCTTGACTTTCCTTCGTTTGTCTGTCAGTTTAACCCCTTCCTGACAAGAAAAAAAGGAAAATTTTCTTCTTATCAAATTTTAACTAATTCAACACTGGCCATTTGCTTCATTTCACAACCGTTGAACATGAGAGTATGCGATAGCATACATGGAATTTAAGCATTCACACTTCACAACTCAGTGAACCCATGCAAACCAAACTGGTATAAAAGTATTCCTCTATGGTGAAATGACTTTGTCTGTTTTAAGGACGGCAATGAATCAAAGCGAGTTACTACCCCCCTGTCTTCTTTGTCATGTTTTTTTTTGCAAAACGTCTTTAATCGGCTAGTAACAAAAATTTTACTTTGGAACTTTAACAGACGCTAGCTTTTACTATTTTATAAATGATGCCACAAATTTTCAAAACTGTGCCGTTAAGCATTCCTTTACAAAATATTTTTATGTGCTTATGCAAACCTGCCTAGTGTTGAAGGGTTGTGCGAGGCATGTACGCTATCGCATACTTTCGTGTAGAGAGAGTTAAAGAGGCCTGTTAGACTCAGTCCGAGAAAATGGTCTAGAGATATATACCTTTCCTGACTTGTCTGAGTCAAAAACCAGCATTCCAGGACTATGACATCAAACTTTATGCCATCAGCAATGACACAGCTTATGATAGACACGGGGCAGGGAGTGAAGGGGTTAATAAATTGACTCCATTTATAGATGACTTCTACTATGTTTACTTCTTTCCCCCCCCCCCCCCCCCCCATAACACTCACACTCACAACTGCAGTAATCTTCATGTTTTTTAAAATACATTTTATACTGCTTTTATCAAAGCTGTAGCTGTCATTCAGTTTATACCATTTCCATACTTGTATTATTTTCAGGTTAATGGATGAAAGAAAAAAGCTATTTTTGCATTTGTTATTATATTCAATTTTTTTTTTACATGTTCAGTGTTTATTGCCGTATTGTTTACACCATTTTTAGATTACCATAATCAATTTTCATACTGTTGACACAATCTCTGCATTATTAGCACAGCAGACCTGTTTACCCCCTACACAAGTCTTGAGTAGTATGGATAGCTGAAATGAGTAGTTTTGGTGTGAAATGTGTAGTTTTATTCATTAAACCATCAAACAATGTTCACCGAAAATGAGTAGAATCTAGCATTATTTTCAATTTTGAAGAGTAGTAGAGATCCAAATTGAGTAGAATACTACTCGAAAAGAGTAGGGTAAACAGGTCTGGCATAGTCTTTGTCACAACTTTAACACAGCTTTTTAATCATCACATATATTGTTATTTACATATTTTTCTTTCAGTTTCTTTCTTACCATTTTTATAGTACCTAACCAGCCGCCGTGGTGTAGTGGTTAGCGTCGCGGACTAGTGGCTGGGAGGTCTGGGGTTCGAATCCCATCAGAGGCGAGGGTTTTTTCGGTCCTGGACCGACTCCTACCCAGAGTGAGTGGCTATGGGCTCAATGGGAAGACTGAAACCACACAGTCGAGTTTCATCCGCTTAACGGATGCGATTCTGAGAGTGTTGCTCTAATTGCAAGACCAACACTGCAGGTGTCTGTAGTTCTCGGGCCTGGTTAACGCCGGGATATCATTATGAAAGGAAGCGTAGAGTACAGCCCTGCCATGCAGTCTCAGACCGATACGGAACTCCATAGTATCATCATCATCGTTATCATCGGCCTCATTTTCCATCAATCATAAAATTAAAAACAATGTCTCAAATTCTGTGGCTTTGCATGCCCTGCTCTCATGGTGACCTCAGTTTCGGTTTCCAATCCAGTCTATGCCTTGGTGCGTTCGGGTCAAAGTCATTGGGATCAGTGTGTTCTGGGGAGCTGTCGGTGGACGGTCGTGGTGGCGCCCTCGGAGGAGGACCTCACTCACGCTGGCTCCGCGACTAAGAGAATAGTGTCGTCAGTAGGGGGCTTAGTAGGTGGTGTCCTGAACAGGCTCCACTGAACTCCACCGAAGTGACTCAGCAGAAGTGCAGTGTCTCCTCGGTTGGTTGCCTCCTGACGGCCTAACATAAATTCTCTCCCCTTGGACTGCTGGTCTCGGTTTCTGCGACTTGAACAAACCCGGGTGTAGCTGCGAATTGGGATTCGGAACGAGCGGCGTGGGAGCAACGCCACTGTACAGCCCAGAAGATGGGATAGCAAAAAAAAAAAAAAAAAAAAAAAAATATAATTTTTTTATAGTACCTGGTTTTATAGTCATAATGTCAGTTACTCTATATCTTTACTCTAATATTGGCTAGTTACTTTTTTCTTTGTTAAAAAATGAGGCATCGAAATAATTTTGATCCATTTTTGTTTGTTTGTTTTTATTATTTTTGTAGAAGTATGTCAAAGAAACGATACGTGCCATCTGAGGACCTCCTTGGTGCTCCGGAACCTAAGAAAAGGTAAAACAATTTTGTGAACTTCGCTTCTCTATCACTCTCTTTGACTCTGCCTTTTCTCTTCTTTTTGCTTTCTGGCGTCTACTTTTGTCTGCCTTATTGGTCCATTCACCTGCATTTTTTCTATAAAACCCCTTCCACGTTGTTCCTTTTTACAATTTATGACATGCCAGTTTGTTTTTTATTGTACACTGGCATCCATACGTGATACTTGCGCACTTGAGTGGGCACATGTTGTCCATTCTGCAGTGCATATTTGCTTATATAGCCTTTTTTATGTATTTTAGCTTACTAGTATGTATTTGTTATCCTTTTTTACTGTTTTTTTTAACCTGGATCCGATAAATAGAGTAGAGTGGCTCAACGTTTCCAGCACTGTGTGGAATTATGTGCTATAGGGTGCAATGATGGAGGTGTCATGTTATGAATTGTACTGTATGTTTTGTTGTTTTCAGGTTGTTGAACGTTGGTAAGATATATTGATGAGTGTTTTGTACTAAGCGGTCGAACTTTACGCGGTGACAGTCCTGAGATGACCGTAGCTGTTGACGGGACTATATGGGAAAAATAAATAAAAATAAAATAAAAATAGCGGATTTCCCTGCGTCTGAATAATTTCTGTTTGCCTTGATTAATAGTTTGGAGGTTGTGTTGCACTTTTTTGGCTAGAAGGTTCAGAAAAATAATTAAACCTGTGTGTGTGTGTGTGCGTGCATATGCATGCGTGTGTGCTTAGACTGTTGTTGTTGTTGTCGTTCCCTGGCTTAAAGACTCCATGGATCATCCCAACAGCCAAAGCACTATGGTACAAATGCACCAACTAGGGATGAGAGCATTACGTGTGTGACTTTTTTTTATTACCCTGCCACATGGCCAGCCACACTCCGACTTCGGAGGATTTTGGACTGATCATGTTATGCTAGGAGCTTGCCATGGCTAAAGACAATCCCCGCATAACTATGCAGAACATAGCATTTTGATGTAGCCTTGGTGTTCTAGCTTCCACTCTTCTAAATATGACCAGTTCTCCATTGCTCTGTTCTCTCCACTGGCTCCCTGTTCAGCAAGATTGCCTCTCTCTGCTACAAATCTATCAAGTCTTCCTGTCCTGAATATCTCACTGATCTGTTGCATCCCTACACACCGTCTCGAGCTCTGCGTTCATAATCTGACACCCGTCTCTATTGTATCCCCACTGTCCGCACTAAAACCTATGGTCAACACGCTTTCTCCTATCAAGCTCCTGTTACTTGGAATCGGTTGCCTCGCTCTCTCAAATACTCATCCTCTCCTCTCTGCCCACATTCAAACGCTTATCTGTTTCCTGAGTAACTACTAATCCCTTCCTTCATGACTTGGTGTGTGCATGTCTGAGAATGAATGTCTGAGCTCGGTGAGCACACATAATTATTTGTGTGAGTGTGTGTATGTACGTGACTGTGCACACGCTCGCATGTGTGTAATTCTCTGTCTGACTGTCTTTGGGTGTTTGTTACTTTGTGTAATTTTTATTTCCCATTCTTTATGCTATATGTTAAATATTATTATATGTGGTGTTATATGTTACATGCATATATTATATTTTTATATTGTAAACGCCTAGGGCATTAAATTGATTAGGCGTGCTAAATGTTCAAATAATAATAATAATAATTGGTTTGACACAGCCTTATGCCAAGGCGATGTGCTTAGAGTGAATGGTTATATACAATTATGCATGCCTACTTGCAGTGTGTATTGACTTTTGTGTCAGTTGAATAGTGAATGGAGTCAAATGAAAAACAACACCTAAAACACAGTAAAAGTAAAACCCTGCATTCAAGTTTGATCCTTAACTCATTCGCATTGCAGCAATTTTGATTTATTAAAAAAAACTCACAAATCACTCCAGCCATACACACAAACAAAACATACATAAACAATAATAACAATAATAATAAACGGATATTTATATAGCGCTTTTTATCGAGCAAAAAGCGCTTTACAATCAGCATTGAAAAAACTCACACACGCACACACGCACAACAGACACACACACACGTACGTGCACGCACGAGAGTGAACGCGTTCTTGCACACACATCCCCACCCACATTTCATCAAACACACAGAAAAACACATTCTCACTGAAACGCACACAAACTTACTCAAACATACACTTGTACAAACACGCGCACACACACACACACGTACACACGCGCGCAAAAGAAGAAATGAAAGATTATGGGTTTTTACTTCATGTTTAGACATAGGGAAGTGCTAGATCAGTCGTGGCTGGTGCATCTCTGGGTCCCATCAGCACCTTTGGGTGTTTCTATTTCATTTTTAATATATAGACTTATAGAAAAACTCTCTACACCGATTGATTACCCCACAACAAACCACTACAAAAGCAAAGTTAGAGGCAAAATTGTGGTATAAGGGAGCGAAGCGAGTTTAGAAGTGACCAAGGTATGGTGTGTGCACAGATTTACTTCCCTTGAAGCAAATGCATCAACTTGACAGCTATCTATTAATTCCAGACATATGTCCGGAACGACTTGAATGAGTTAAAGATAATAAAAAAAATAAGCAAGATATCTTTTTTCCTTGTTTTTGTCTTTCTTTGAAGAAAAAAAGCAGATAAGGAGGTGGCGACTACAGATACTGTTGACAAAAATGCCCCTGGAGTGGGCAGACTGTCCGACTCTGGATGTTGTGAGCAGGACAGTTCAAAAGAAGAGGATAAACACCAAGAACAAGAGGACAAAGATGAAGGCGGCCACAACGATTTGAAATCGCTGTTTTGCGGAGGCTCCTCCTTCTCCTTCTTTGGAGAACCAGTGGAGGGTAAGAACATATGTAAATATGAAGAGATTAAAGATTGCAAGTTCTCTTTCAATGTACAGTGGGACCTCCCATATAAGACCCCCCGTTATAAGACTCCTTCCGACTTAAGACCCATTTCTTTGAGGCATTGCCCTTCTTTGTAAGTATTAAAATTATTACCTCCCTTATGCAACTCCCTCCCACTTAAGACCTTATTTTGGATGGGTTTTTTCAAGCTCTTTAAAGGGGGGTTCCACTGTATGCGTTTTGTTTTGCTGGCTTTGCTTGTTTGTTTAAAAACTGTCTTGCATATATGTTTAAGACTGTGCTTTGCTTGCTTGTTTTAAAACTGTCTTCTTGCATATATACGTTTAAAACTGTGTTGCATATATGTTTAGAACTGTTTTGCATATAGGTTTGAAACACATGTTCATTATGTTAAGGCATCGTTTTTCTATTATGCATTGCACACAATAAAATGCATTTGAAAATTTCAGTCATGGTGTTCAGGTTAGTATTATTTTTAGAGTTTAAATTTCAGTAGATAGATGCTGTTTTGTTGTTCAATTTTGTTGTTTTATTTAGATTCAGGAGATGCTGTTTTGTTGTTCAATGTTGTTGTCTTATTTAGATTCAGGAGATGCTGTTTTGTTGTTCAATGTTGTTGTTTTTAGATTCAGGAGAAAAGCAAAAGGAAAAACACGTATCATTGTTCCATCAGTCATTGGAGATTTGTTGTTTTCTTACCCTGGTTTAAAGACACCAGGGATCTTCCCAACAGCCGAAGCACTTGAACATTATGGTACAAATGCAGCTAATAGAGATGAGAACATTACGTGTGTGACTGTTTTTGATTATCCCACCATGTGGGCAGCCACGCTCCGACTTCGGAGGATTTTGGACTGACGATGTTATGCTAGGAACTTGTCATGGCTTAAGGCAATCCACGCACAACCATGCAGAACATAACATTTTGATGTAGCCTTGGCCTTCTAGCTTATGTCAACTGGTCTGACACAGCCTCATGCCAAGGTGAATTGGAGATTTGATTTGAAAATGATGTGTATCAGCAACAAAATCAGAACAGAATTCATGGAGTAATTGATAAGTTATGTGACGCAACAATTTAATCTCAGATTGTTATGAATTGGATTCCATACTTGTGTTATTCAAATAAATTAAAAGTATGTCAGTGTAAAGGGGACACCACACATGTGTAATTTCTATCCCAACTGTGATCTGATTGTGATGGTGCTTGTGAGGCATGATTCACGTGAAATACTTCCGTCTTAAGATAATTCCATTGTCACTCACTATGGCTGGTACCCACGTGTCGTCATATCCGGCCACAAGGAGCGCCATATTATGGGAGACCGCCATCTTAGTCACTAACTTTGTTTGAAAAATGCCAGATCGATGCTGCGTATTTGGCTGTTCCAATTCGAAACTTACCTAAATTGTATTTATAACATCTGGATGTTTTCTTTACTCGTTTAGATAACATTTTCACTTTGTTTACACACAAATAAGGACTAAGATGGCGACACTTCCGTTGGAAGGGTCGAGATGCGCACGCAGGTGGGCTGGAGCCATACTTACTCCTGTAGACCCAATGCATGAATCTCATAAAATATCTGATACAAAAAATGCAGATATTTCATCGGATTCGTGTATGGGGGACAACAAATTTAGTGAACTAAACTAGTTGGATTTCATCAGAAAAGTAGTATTTCACGAGTATCGTACCTCACAAACGTCACAGTCGGATCGCAGCAGCATTGAATAGTATTCAGTGTGGCGGGCCTATCACTTGCATGTGGTTTGTTTCATGTCTTTTTTTACACACAGTATTCATTCATCGTATTTTTCGGACTACTAGGCGGAGGCCTTATTATAAGGCGTACATCCCAAATTTTACACAAAATTCAGATTTTGTTGCTACACTTTCTTACTATATTATTAGTCATATTATAAGGCGCAGGGGTCTCAGTCTGGGGAAAAATACTATAGTCCGAAAAATATAGTACATGTACTGTAAAAATAAAGTGTGTTCACAAACTAGAAAATAACTGGAATGATGGTGAAAATGTTTTATAACTTGCACTCATTGAGCACTTTCATGTGTTGAACAGAATCCGACTCGGAGAAGGAAAAAAAAGTTGAAGAGAAATGTAGAGACAGCAAGGCAGACGATGATGACGACGACACAAGCAAGGAGGATGAAGATGACATGGAAGATGACGATGACAGCAAGGCAGACGATGACGGCACAAGCAAGAAGGATGTGGACGAGGAAGATGAGATGGAAGATGATGATGACAAAGAAGATGTGGAAAAAGACAATGATGACAGAGATAAAAAGTCCAATGACAACGGGTAATTTTGATTCCTTTTTTTACACCAGAATTCCTGTAGGGGCTGATCATATTAATTTTCTCACATTCGGTCATCCAATAAAAAGTTAAAAAATCCATACAAAAAGAACAGCAGTCATTTAAAAAAACCATTCATCATTTTTTGTTGTTGCTCATTTCAGATTCAGATAATATTGAAGGTTTTATGTGAATGGTTTTTTTTGCGTGGGTCAAGTATTCGATTAAATAGGAAGCTTTTGAGAGGAGAAATAGGAATGTATATGTTCGATGTGAATGAGAATATGGCTTGCAGAACCTCGGTGTTAGTTTATACCAGTGTTAATTCTTTGTTTGAAATCAGGGGGTAGACTCGGTGCACGAAATATGCCTCTAGATTTTTAGAGGATCGCCTGGATATTTTAGGGTGCTTTTCTTTATAATTTGTAAACATTGAAAAAAACAAAAACCCAACTGTACGTCAATTATAAATTTGCTTTGTGACGCACTGGCCTGAAATGCAGTGAGTCAGATGGGAGATTATAGATGCATATCTGTGTGTATTAACACTGTGTACTCACATGTAGTTTCTTTAGAATGTCTTGGTTGGTTGGTTGGTTTGTCGATCGCCGGTCATACTTGGAGTCCAGATCTTGAGATGAAATTGGCGGTCCTCTACAGGGCATCCACAGACCCGTACAGTTTGTCTTGTCATAATGGCAGTTGATGCGTGGTGTCGTGGTTTGTCAGAGTGCACCTTGCAGCCCAACACCTCCATCTTCAGCACTCAGGGTTTCTGTTAGGGTTACCTCGCCCTTAGCTCATGGTCTAAAGACCTGCCCTGTGAGCACAGGGGGCAAGAGGTTTGAATGCGCCTCTTAGTCGCATGATGTTCCTATATGGACACTGGATCATTTGAATGTCTTGGTAATAACTGTTTGTTTCTCCCCAGGGCACTGGAACGTATAAGACTGAAGGCTCCAGTCCAGGAACAGCCCTCCTTCATGCTGGCCAGTGACGATGCTCGCCTAACAGGTAAACATTGCACCTGTCTTTGCTTCTGTGATTCTGATTATGGATTGATTTGTGCGTGTGTGTGTCATGCTTTTATTTTTTAAATAATTTTGTATTTAGGGATTCTTTACTTGAAACTGTAAATGAGCTGTGTTTCTGATTATGGATTGATGGAAAGCTTGTAGTGTGTGTGTGATGCTCTTAGTCTTACTTTTGAAATAATTTTGTATTTAGGGATTCTTTACTTGAGACTGTAAACGAGCTGATTGGGGTAATATTAACAAGAAAACAAGAAAACAGTAGCTGTAATAAAATGAATAACAATAACGATGCATGCTAAAGCTGTAATTCCATATGCGCTATTTTCATTGGCTTATATCGCCCACGACTTTCGACACTGACGAATAAAGTTGCTTGCAATTCCATCAACGCTAAAATGGCCAGCGATTTTTGATGGCGCTATTCAAACATCGCGCTAAAAAACCTGATCGCACCTACGGAATTGCAAGCAATGTTTTTCACCCTCTACCACATGCTTATCCACGCTTTGCGAAATCATGCTGGCTGACAAAATGGCGTGATGTTTTAGCTCCGCCCACTTTCAGACTATTTTCGACGGCGACAAAAATACTTTTTCACTTCACCAGGCAATAAAGTAAAATCGCGATCGATTTTCGACTGACTACTTGCGATTATTGCGCCTACAGAGCTGATTCTAGGGTTTTGAAAAAGTGGGGGGGTCTCCCCCTAAGAATGAAAAAAAGGGGGCAGGTCCAATGATACGAGGGGAAGGGGGGGGGGGGAGGCGGCCGATTCAATCTTCGCTAGCCACGTCTTCAGCCACTCGTCTTGGAACCGGTGTTCCTCGCACTAGTGCCGTTATCTTCGGGCTGCTTTTCCGAGACTGTTGATGCAGTAGCCGTTTCTGCAACATCTTTTGCACACTCGTTTGGCAGAGGATTTCTTTTTTTTACTTTGCCGCCACACAAATCAAAGTCGAAGAGTGTCGTCTGCTTCGTTTTGAAGAAAATTCAGCATGGCGGGTAGGACTCTTGTAACTTCTTGTCGGTAAAACAAGATGAACGTGATTGGTTGATTTACACTAACATTGTAAAGGAACCAATGAAATGTCGAGAAATCATTCATTCCTGCTCGATGCTTTCGGTTTGTGCAGACGACGAAGGAATTCCCGCAGAGATCGGTAAAAAGTGCGGGCAGTTCTGCAAATATGCGGGCGTCGGCCCGTGTTTAGACCCCATTATTGCGGGAAGAAACAGATTTTGCTCTGGCCTATGGGTGTACAGAATGACTTTATTGTTGGTGGCGATAAAATATAAATACGGGCGATTATCGCAGTCGATTTTCACCTTTAAAAACACGCTTATGGAGTTCCGGCTTTATACTGATAGTGATGATAACGATGCTGATAAGGACGAACATCAATCACGTTATGCTTATTATGGTGTTGGATTGTTGTGCAGCTGCAGTCCGGTTTTTCCATCGACCCCACCCAGAAGAGTTTGAGGAACTGAGCGAGCGCTGGCCAGAGGAGAGGCAGAAACTCATGGAGGTAAAGTGTAGTGTCCACTCTCTGCGGCATAATATGGCTTTTTTTCAATTTTGTGTTGAGCTGTCTTCTAATGCAAACATTTTGTTTGGGTAAAGAAACAACAACCTCCTGATCTGTGAAAAGTACCATATTTTTCGGATTATAAGGCGATTTTTTTCCCCCCCAGACCAAGACCCCTGAACCTTATGAAAAAAAAATTAATCAGAAAATATAAGAATAAAATTTAAATTTTGTGTAAAATTGGGGGGGGTTGGGGTGCGCCTTATAATCAGGTGTGCCTTATAATCCGTAAAGTATGGTACCATATTTTAGGGATTATGAAGGGCCTACTACACTACATATGGTTTGCTGTCAATGCGATGCGACTCTGACGATGCGACGTCATGATTCACATGAAATACTTCTATTGAAAAGTAATTCCACTGATTTCACTCTATATACTGAAGTAGACCCAATACATGAATTTCACGTGAATCATGACTCACATCGTCACAATCGCATCGCGTTGACAGCAAATCGTATGTTGTGAAACAGGCCCTTACGGTATACTTTTTTCTACTGAGACTCCTGCGCCTTCAAGTATGACATACTTTTTATTTTTTTTTATTTTTTATTTTTTATTACTATACTCTTGTTCAATATATTATTATTAAACATTTCCGCAGTTTTGGTAGCCACTGGCCGCGGTTTGTACTTCATGAGGCAGCACGATCTTATTCTCAAATGGTATTCTTAAGCGGTTTGTTCTCATACTGCGCCTTTAGAAACGAAAAATCGCGGCCATGTTTGTTTTTTCTTCGAGTTTAGAGCTCTCTAGACTCTTACTTTCAGTTTGTTCTGATGACAGTGATTGTGATTTGGGTTTTAAATGAGTCGATTTAGAGGATATGATCACGGGAGACTACGATGATGTGAGAACTTTTAACTTTTCGCGAGAAATCGGGTAGCGAATGATCGCAATGATGCCGACTACGGACTAGAGTTTTGTGGGGTCCGACTCGATGTCGACTCCGGGTCATGGCGAGTGTTGTTCGTCCGCGGATTGGACTCTGGAGTATTCTGATGCCTGTTATACACGCTACAAAGGAATCCCCATTATTAAGGAAAATGGATGATTTTGAAAGGGTTAACACTTGATCGGTCTTTGTGGTTGTCAAGAAAGTGAGAATAAGAAGAAAAATAGTTAATATGATTGTTTGCTTTGTGTGTGTGTTTTCAGATGGTTAGAGACCGCCACAAGAAGGCGTGCCGAAAAAACAAACAGAAGGGCGGCCCCACATCATGGAAGCGCCATAAAAAGTGATGCTGTACGAGTCTACGCACATATTGTATGAATGAAATTGGATGGAAGTGTGTGTGTGTGTGTGTGTGTGTGTGTGTGTGAGAGAGAGAGAGAGAGAGAGAGAGAGAGAGAGAGAGAGAGAGAGAGAGAGTATGCTGCCAATGTGTGGTGTGTCAATATTGCTTATAATGGTAATGTAAAAAGATGATAAGATTGATATAAACATCAATAAATGAAATGTCAAACAAATGTTGGTGTGTATGCAAATGTGTGATGTGTGGGCACGCTTTAGCATAGAAAGTTCAGATCAAAGGTTCTCTGTTCATTGACCGTTTAAGAGCCTTTCTGGTGAAATTTAGGGGCTACCAAAAAAATATACACCCTGTCATTTGATTTACCCTATATTAGAGTTCAAATTGAACTAAAAAAAACCATCAAAACGCTACACTCGCACAATCACATGAAGATGAAATAAATAATAACTGCGGCGAATAAAACCAAATTTTCGTCTTTAAAAAGACTTTGACGAGGTGAATACAATACACTAAACTTAACAATGACCGTAGTGAATGGATGACGCATACTTGTACTATGAAGTGATAATCTGCTGACGATAAAGTAAAAGAAAATAATGAATGAAAAGTTGTAATCTTCATCCCCTCCTGTCCCTCTTCTCTCTGTTTATAAACAGAGTTCTATAAAACAAATCATGTATGAGAGAAACTTTTAATCCTTTTTAATTTGTTTTAACACAGGTAAAAAGGCAGTTTGTTTAAAAACAGATTCAAAGTAAACATGCAAGTACACTTGTATATATGCTCTGATTAACAGGATATATACATAGGAAATTGCCAAGAAAGCAAGTTAAATAGCAACAACTGTACGATAAATCACAAGGTTGTATAATCATAAAATGTTAATACAAGGTGATGTAATTATAAGAAATTGCCCAGAAAGCAAGTAAAATATCAATAATAGTACGATAAATCACACGATAAATCACAAGGTTGTATAATTATAAAATGTTAATACAAGGTGATGTAATTATAACATGTTAGTAAGTACTTACAAGATAAAACAATGTTAATAGCACAATGAAATAACTTTCATAAATTCTAATGTTAGAAGTTAGCAGGCAAGTTATCATCATATAGTAATTTGGCAAGTGTCCGTCTGTGTGTGTGTCTGAAACACGAAACGGGCCTTATAACTCCGCCGTTTTTCGACCGAATCGCTTCAAATTTGCTGTGAGCCCTCACGGGGCAATGGCAACGGCAACCGAGGCGGCCATATCATTTGCGCGGTTTCGCAAATGCGCGAAACGCGCATCCGCCGGCCTCTCGGCGCCCGTATCTCTGGCGTTTCTGGGCCGATTGCCTTCGAATTTGGCAGGAAGATGGCCGGGGCCTATCCGTGTGCCAAACCGGAAGCGAATCGATTCAGAAATGCCGGAGATACGGGCGCCGACAGGCCGCTTCACGTTTTCACAAACCGCGGCGTAACCAGACCCGACATTGACTCGAGATTTCGAACATGCGTGACCAGGAATAGTGACTATAGTGCAAAATTTCAACACCATCCGTTCATAAACACGCGCTATAAATCGATTTATTTTGCAGGACGCTAATTTCAACCAACACTTGACACATAACCAAAGACTCTAAAAGGGGAAGATGGACTACTTAAGAGTTACGGCGAGCCTGGCTGATAGAGTTATCGTTAGTGGGGTAGTTCACAGTGGCGGCTATGCAAAGACTCGGATTGGAATTTGAACGGAGAATTCAACTGGCCTATCGACGTGTTATGTCATAAAGATGTTTAAAAGGGACACAACCAGTGTTTCTGTCCTCACTACTCATATAGGGAAAAGGGACCAGATGTCAGTCTTTTCTTTTCAATGTCTTTGGCTCTTTGCTTGCCTCCCCACCCGGAGCTGCGCGAGCCCGCTGCAGCTATTTTTATACAGACAGTGGAGAGAGAGAGAGAGAGAGACTGGGGTGTGGGTGGGGGGTGGGGGTGGGAGTAGAAGCAGCAAGCTTCCCCCCCCCCCCCCCCCCCCCTTAGGGATACTGGGAGGAGGGGGGGGTCTTCCATACAAATAGTTCCCCCACCTTCTGGAAGTTATGGTGGGAGTAGAACGCAACAAGCTTCCCCCCCCCCCCCCCCAGGGATACTGGGAGGGGGGGGGGTTCTTCCGTACAAATAGTTCCCCCACCTTATGGAAGTTATGTGCTTATAACTACCTCTAATCTGTCAGTCTCTTTGATTCTGCCTTTTCCCTTTGCATGCTGTTATCTACTATCGTTCTGCCTTTCCGGTCCATTCTCCTGCCTTTTTTCAAGAAATACTTTCAAAAAGATTTCCTCTAGCCGAAGTCAGACATGCTGGGCCTAATTTATTCTTACTTAGGTGCATAACAGCAGCATGATGCATCTACGTTCGTAATTGACAGAAATTCTCCTGCCTTTTTTCAAGAAATACTTTCAAAAAGATTTCCTCTACCCGAAGTCAGACATGCTGGACCTAATTATTCTTACTTAGGCGCATAACAGCAGCATGATGCATCTACGTTCGTAATTGACAGAAACATGCCTGAACGGCCGAAGAACAAGAACTTAGAAGACGAAGAAGAAGAAGAAGTCTCTCTCTCTCTCTCTTCTCTCTCTCTCTGCGTGCGCGAGGTCAAAGTGAACCCCCCCCCCCCCCCTGAAATGAAAGACCTTACACGTTTGTGATCAATTTAATGTAAAACCGAAAGTTTCACTTTCGTGTGTTTGAGACTGGCTCAAAGAAGGTCAAAGGAAAGATCTTTCACTGCTTCTTTACCCTTACTACTATAACTTGGCCTCGCGTTGCTGCTCGCGCGTTATAATACAGCTGTGCTGTTTAGACTACATAGTGGATGTGTTGTGAAATGTGTTCGTGAGTGAGCCATACAGATTGAAAAATGCCACCAGCAGCGAAGAAGCGCTTGCATGAGAGCGAAGAGGATACCGAGGATGAGATGGAAGGATGCGCCTCAAAGAAAGTTGCTAAAACAAGAGAGCAAACTTTCCTCAACGCATACACCACAACCTGGAAGTGTCTAGTCCCCAGCTCCAAAGGACCGTCTTTCGTGTGGTGCACTTTGTGCGAATCGGATTTCAGTTGTAATGGAGGGCGCAACGACTGCAAGAAACATGTAGGGTCCTAAGGGCACAAGAGACTCAGAAATGGCGAAAGGAACACTTTCTATTAAAGATGCTTTCAGCAAGGCACAGGCGAAGTCTAGTGGGGATCTGGAGCAGCAGGTGACAAACGCCGAGGCGATGATGTGCAGACTGGTGGCTGATGCCAATCTCTCTCTCTCAATGGCGGATCATCTTGTTCTATTGTTGAAGAAGATGTTTCCTGACAGCAAAATCGCTCAAAGTATGTCTGTCACTTTTTACTTCTACAGATTAATTAGACACCCCCCCCAAAAAAAAAAAAAAAAGAGAGAAAAGGGTGTGTGGGTGGACACAGAGAGAATATGAAAACTGAATGAAGGGGATGTGAGTGTGTGTGACAAACATTTCTGTTCATGAAGGGAGATACTATGACAGAGCAATAAATTGTGCATTTTCAGTTAACAGATTATCTCCCATGATGATTACCTGACTGTGCGTGTGTGTATCAGTCTGTCACAGTAGAGAGAGTGTGTGTATATATGTATCATTGTGTATGTGTGAGAATGTGTGTGTGTGTTGAAAGGGAGGAGGGCATTATACGATAACAGTCAAGGTAAGAAAAATACTCTTTTTTGGTCATAGAATACTAAAATTTACTTCATAGAATACTACTAGGTGTTCCAAAGTCATTTTTAAATTTTCAGATCTGATAAATTAAAATATTACCAATGGATAGATATTGTAATTCTGTGCACATTGATATAAACATTATTTTTCTAGCTTAATTAGATAAAAAGTTATGATTTTTTTCCGATTTATTGTAGACGCCATTTTTTTTCGTAAGTAAAATGGTGAAAAGTGCCATTTTGGAGCAGCTGAAACTTAAGTAACTTTCCATCAGCATACTTTATTCTGTTTATACATATTCTACATATAACTGTGTACATACCTTTTTTTTTTTAAGGCTCTGACCCAAACCAATTTTCAGTTATAAGCCTTTAAATATGTTAAAAATGGCAATTTTCACCTGCGGAAATAATAAATTCAGTCAAAAAATCATATTTTCCTTGCTGTTTGACCTACAAAGACAAATAATACACCATAATGCTCAGAATGATGAGTTGTGTCTGATGCATGCACTTAAAAAGTGATGAAATAAAGATGAAAAACAATCATTTTTTTGGCACCTGACCTTGTTGATGGGTGATTTTGGCACTGTCTCAGAGCAGTTTCCATCATTTTCCTGCCTAAACAAGTATATTTTGGCTTCAAAATTGAAGATTGTGATAGTGTCTGTGTGTGTGTGTGCGCACCTGCGTGAGTGTGTGCACGCATGTGCCAACGCATGTGTGTGTGATTCTGTGGGTTATGTCTGAGTGGGCAAACCAAAATGATTTGCTATGCTCCATGCCATTGCCACAGTATGGCAAAACACTAATTTAATCTCCTTTAGCCAGTCTGGTTCTACATAACAGTACATACTATTTTCTTGAATTTGGTAAACCATTATACTTGCAAATTTTGATATGTGAAATAAAAAAAAAGTAATTACATTGGCTCTGAAAAGTGGTTAGTGTGTGTGTGTGTGTGTGAGATACATAAATGGTGTATAATAGTGAAAGAAACTTTTTGAAAATAAATATAATTTGTGCATTATAGCCGATGCAAGCAAGTCTTTGATCAAAAATTTAGTGTTAATAATAGATTTGTTTATGCTACATCAATTCTGTAAACCAGCAAAGCATTTATGTGCAGTGAGGGGGGGGGGGGGGGGGGGGGTAAGCGTAGATGTGTGGGAGGGAGTGGGTGAGCTTTAATTTGATGAAAGAAGACATCACAAAAAGACACAGATACTTGACAATTTAGGAAAAAAAAAGCTATTTATAGTAACAAAGGAAATGCAAGAACTGATTTAATCTTATAAGTACTTGACTTGCTAAAAAAAAAAGAAGAAAGTCCAATGCATGCAAGTTTGAACACAAGAAGAAACATGTTGTTTGCCTATTCAATGAGATCTATGAAAACAGAAATATCCATGTAGTTAGACCTGGTTTCGTTTTCACAGGCTTTTATTCAAAACCTGAACAAATTAGGTCATGTGACCGAATTCTTTTGATCATTTCTCATAAATACCTTTGTTAAGACGACAATACAAGTGCTAAACAACTTGTCTGTTCACCTCAAAACCGATTGTAAACAATATTATGGACAGTTAATCAAACGACTTCGATTTATCTGTTAAATTTCCCAAGTATCTGGACTTCGATCATATTTTTTCCTTGAATTGTGCTGTTTGAATGTGGCCGATCGGGTTCCGTAAATGCGATGACAAGTTCTTCTTATTAACAGAAGATAGATCAATAACAATGATTTCACTTCGTTGCTACAATATTTTTCTTACCACTGCATAAATCCTCAAGCAAATAGAGGCCTAATGAGCGCGAGCTAAGATTTTGTTGATCGCCAAGTAGGCTACGCAAGCGAGCGTCTCTTCGCGGCAGCCATTTTTGTTTTTAGGCTTGAGTGACAGAGTGGCTACGGAGCTACCATGTCGCACATTTCGGTATTCCAGTACCTGTAGGAATGTTTTACAGTGATGAAAATTGGATATTTTAAAGAAGAAAGCCTGCTGAATCGACTGGATATTTTCAATTTGTTGTACGTGGACCGGAAGTTGACAAACTTTTCGTTCAAAATGTTCAACTTGAAAATTTTCTTACTTGTACTTCATATTTTGTACAAGCGAAAGAATACGAAACGTAGAGAAAAGCTAGCTCTTTCTTTTAAGCTATATGATGAGCAGCTGTGCGCTTTCTACTGTTAGCGGAACGGCGATTTTTGTGGTAGGTGCGATTCGGAAATCGCCCGCGTCGGACTGCCGCGGGGTATAATTAAGCCATATTAAACTTAATCTTAAACACACTATTTGCTCATAAACATTAACAAAACTCACACAGAATGAAAGAACAAAGTCTCAACTTTTGATTGCAATAATTTTTATTGAGATTGAATTCAAAGCAAATGGACAGGAACAGATTGAAAAGAGGTGGTGAGCAGCAGAGTTTTTAGTCATGCAAAGAGGTTTGGAGTACCTAATACTACTAGTTCAGTTTTGAGGTAGACAGGTCTGGTAAAAGGCAGCAACACAAAGATAAATTATCCAGTGCTGTAAAAGGCAGCAACACAAAGATAAATTATATCCAGTGCTGTAAAAGGCAGCAACACAAAGATAAATTATATCCAGTGCTGTAAAAGGCGGCAACACAAAGATAAATTATATCCAGTGCTGTAAAAAACAGCAACAGACAAATTATATCCAGTGCTGTAAAAGGCAGCAACACAAAGATAAATTCCCCTCCGCGCTCTAAAAGGTAGCAACACAAAGATAAATTCCCCTCAGTGCTCTAAAAGGTAGCAACACAAAGATAAATTCCCCTCAGTGCTCTAAAAGGTAGCAACACAAAGATAAATTCCCCTCAGTGCTCTAAAAGGTAGCAACACAAAGATACATTCTATCCAGTGCTCAATGAAGACAGCAACACAATTCCTCTCAGAGTTACTTTTTAGAATTTCACATGAATCATGAGTCGCAAACATCATCACAATCGTATTGTATCAGGGTCAAATTGTATGTAGTGTAGCGCCGGTTTAACAGAGTTCTGCATGGATGAATTGTGATGAGTGGGGGTCTACAGGGCGGCCGCCCCAGAGATGATCTCTATGAGCTCCCTGGTGATGACAGCCTGTCTGGTCCTGTTGAAGGTCAGCGTCAGCTTGTCAATCATCTCGCCTGCACACATTGAACACACAACATCACCAACATCGATATAAAGTCACAACAAATTTGTGATTACAAAATCAGACCTGTTTACTCTAGTCTTTTTTAGTAGTATTCTACGAACTTTGGACCTCTACTACTCTTCAAAATTGATGATAATGCTTGATTGCTACTCATTTTCAGTGAACAGTGATGGTTTTAATGAATAGGACTATACATTTTGCACAAAAACTACTCATTTTAGCTATTCAGACTACTCAAGACTTGTGTAGGGGTAAACAAGGGGCCGTTTCACAAGGGCTAACGTGACATAGCGTGAGCACAAATTGGCAAAAACAGTGCTAAGAAACACCTCTTTCGCCGACGTTTGCCAAAAAACGTTTTGTGGCTACTCCCAAGGTATCTTTTGGCGAACTATCATGTGACTAGCATGGGGTGAATACATTTCTTGTTGATTGGTCCAATAAAGTTTGGTTAAAATAATAACAAATTTGGACCAATCAGACAAGAGCTTGTAATATTCTTCCGCAAACGCTTTCTAAAGTGTTTCTTAGGCCCCGTTTGGCGTAAGCGTTATTCGCTCGGCGACCGTTATCTAGAGAAACTCGACTCAGGTCTGCAAAATGCCAATTCCCAATAACAAAATGCCAATTAAAAATTGTCCAGAAAGAGGACACTTTTTTCCTATGATCAAAGAAAACTACACAGACTATTCAGTACTTAGACTCTTTGGGCATCTGAAGTTCTTGTAAGAAAACAAATCGGCTAGAAAGGGAAGGAAGAGGCGCTTGTGGTGTGGTAAGAGAGAAATGAGCAAAAACAGCCCCCATTCCATGGCTTCACGGTAATGGTCGACTTATGGCGATTATTTGCCCGCCAGGGGGCAGTCAATCCACTAGGGGCTTATAACACGATTTTCTTAGTTGAGCGTAGTGGGAGAGAGCTAGAGGGTGGGACTCATCCCCCTCTCTCTCTTTCTTTATCCCCAACTAAGAATATAGAGAGGATTAGCCCCACTCGAGCGTTATGCCACCTGGTGGTCAAAAGAACCCGCTAAGTCGCTCATTGGTTAATCAGCAGTGTGCCCCCGTCTTGTCTCCAATTTCATCTATATGTCCCTGTCTCTATGTGTCCCCGTCTTATATCTCTCCGTCTCTGTTTACTCTACTAACCATATCGCTAACCCAAACACTAACCTTAACCCCTAACCCACAGGGACACACATCTGGGAACATGTATAGAGATGAGGACACAAAGCGACAGGGACACACAGAGAAGGGTGTAGGCCTACATCGCACTGATCCCAGGTAATAATAATAATAATGACAATTTATATAGCGCTTATTCTCCTTAGAGGGCTCTAAGCGCTTCACAAAGAAGTTAAAAAATCTGAGCACTAAACAACAAAACAACGCACATCATAAGGAACAACCCGAAACGAAATCACAATAACTACATTTACGTCCCACACACACACACACACACACACACTCCCCTAGAATCCAAACCATTACAAATAGTGTATTCCACGCAAAAGGCATTTTCTCACACACACCCCCCACCCCACCCCCCCTCGGTCCGAGGTAACCATCTCTCTCACCAGCGTTCTTGCTGGCAGCGTCCATGGCGGTCATCCTGGCGCTCTGCTCGCTGCAGGCCCCCTCCTTCATGGCGAAGTAGACCAGGGAGGCCAGTGTGTACTCTGTGTAGCTGCGCAGAACCTCCTCGTCGATGCTGTCGTACTGGTGGAGCTTGTCCGCCGCCGCTATCTGTTCCTGGTTGAACAGCGGCAGCTCTGTCACCCGGTAGGACACCACGGATCTGCAAATATTGACCTCTTTTTTTTTATCTGTAGAAAACCCTTTGTCAGTACAAGCCGGGCACCCAATCGTCCCGCAAAACAAGGGGTCCCAGGGACTCCTTCACTTACAGCATTGAGGGTCCTAGAGGCGGGATAGAGGGCATTGCTAATGCTAAAAAGAATTTTTCTAGTGCATCACTGGGACCCCCTGCACAATCTTTTAGAGGGTTCTTTCGGATTTTAGTACTTCATAGACCCCCAAATGGGGGTCCCTGGGAGCCCTGACAAGATTGAGTACTTGGTTAGAAAAAGTCATCAGCTGCTGCAAATGAGTACTGGTAGCTTTTCACTATTTCATAACTGCTAATGAATGAATTCTGCTTTCAGTGAATTCACTAAATTCAGTGACACCCCCTCCCCCTCTCCCCAAACAACAAACAAAAGATGTTTTAAAAACAAACAAACATACATGACAAGGAATGGGTGTTTCTAAATCAAGATCATGAAACATAAGTTACATGCGCCACAAGCACACTGACAACTTTGTATCCAGAATGAGATCTCACATAAGCACACTGACAACTTGGTAGAATAATGAGACATTGTGCAAGCAATGTCCTCAAATGCATTGATCTTGTGTTAGCACCACTTGTTATGACATATTACAAAATCTCGATCTTGCATAAGCTGTATCAAATGATGCATTGATGCTGTGTTCTGTTAGTGCTGACTTGCTAAGACATAACAAAACCTACATCATGCACAAGCTGTCTCCTCAAATACCGTGTAGATCTTGTGCTAGAGTTGCTGACTTGCTATGACAAATTACAAAACTTAGATTGTGTTGCCTTCATAGGCTCCTACAACGCACATGATCCAGATCCAGAACCTAGATTCCGCAAAAGATAAAACTGACAAAGGATTCTGAAACTCTTCCTTGATCTACGTTTCAAGGATCTTTGCCTTTTCTCTGAGGGATCCCTGATTACTACTGCTGCTTTATCATCCTCACTGAGTGAAGGCCAAAGTATGTAGTAGTAGTAGTAGTAGTAGTAGTAGACAGGAACAAAATAAGCTGTCAAGCTTTTTAGATAGTCCCGTCTTTATAATCAGTGTTATATACAAGTAATGGTCAAGGTTTATTGTGGTCAAATTTCCCTAAGATTAGCTACTCATCAAAGCTTCTAAATAACTAAATAATTTGTAGATTTGTCGAGATGATTTTTAAATAAGTTTTTGGGGGAACTTTTCTTGACAATCATTTACATTTTTACTGATCTTTTTTACTGATCTTAGCAGCCCAAAACATGCTTACTTGAAAGTGTTGAAGTAGAGAGTGGCCATGTCAAATTTGTAGTCTGCATCGAGAATGGCATTGGCCACGAGGGCAGCATCGGCAAACACAGGAGGCTTCCTGCCAAACTCTTTGAACGTCATCAGAAAGTGCTCCTTGTAGCCCCTGTACATCAGTGAACATTGTATCACAATTATTAGGAAATGATTAAAGAAATTCAATGACTTGAGCAGTAAAATCAATCTGCGACCAGATAGTGGAAGATCAAATATTGCGTGTTTGACTGGATCTTTCGGATGTAACATAATGTGGAATTGTTAAAGATATTTTCAGGAATTAGCTCTTTCTTTTCTCCTCCAAAAGCAGATACAGTAATAGCAGAGCCAAATCCCAGCTCACAATCTTACATGATTTTTCACAAGCAGTTAAGTAGAGTACAGGTCCCCCCCCCCCCCCCCCCCCCCCTCCCTCTCCCTTGGCTAATTCAGAAACATAGAAAAACTAAGTTCATGTTTAAAAATACTTTTAACATTATTTTTAGCATCTGTGTCTTAAAAATAGAAAAAGCAGGGAAGTTTATTCCCTAAGGATGACCATGTTTACAGTTGCTGTGCCTCAGATTTATTAAACTTCAGATTAATCTTATTTGAGATTTTAAACACTATGAAGAAGAACTCTTTAGCTCATGGTACTTTCTAAGAATTTATTGGCAAGAAAAATGAGAAACTAACTCGTACTAGCAATCTACATATATGCAATATAAACAGTTTTACAATCAAGCAAACAAACAAAAGCAAAAGCTTAGACATATTAACCCTCTCTAGGACACAGACGCCGAATTCGACCGAATTTTGTCAACTCATGCAGCCCGTATGCGCCGATTGCGCCTGCTGAACGCCAGGTCTAGTACGTTCACTTTCACTTTCTTCCTACCCACAGTGCAATATACTAAGTTAGTTCTTCCTGTTCCTGACTCTCGCTGGTCCGTTTTTGGTTCTTACAGCAAGGGAAAGCACCCACTAGTCTTTTTGAACGGATTTTTCGAAGTGACCCCAAATTGTTTTTCTTCTTTCCACGTGACGTGACGCAGTATTGACTCGGCGCGATGCTCAGAGTGCCATTACGGATTTTTTATTCCCATTCATGGTTTGTTGTATGACAGTGTGTTAGCTTTGGAATAATAATATCATCATTGCTATTCAATATGCATCTTTCAGAACTGAAATGCGAGTTAGACTTTATTCTGGGTGATTTTGTTAATGAAAATATTTGGTGTGACGTTCGGAGTTAATTCCCATCTCTCGGGAACTGGGATCGATTCCCGGTTCGAATGGTTGGGAGTCATTGGGTTAAACTAACTGCATAGGCTTTAAATGCATGAGTTGAGAATCACCTTTGCTGAATGGCTTTCACATGTTCTTGAATTTTCTAAGAAACAGATTTTTTTCCCTCCAAATTAAGTAAAAGCATACGCATTACATAAACACATTTAATAATGAATGTTTGAGGAAACAAGCCTTGTGTGTGAAAGACTGTTTGAGTTTAATTTAGTAGTAAAAAAAAACGTCGTTACAAAAAGTTGTCGGAAGCTGAAGCTGACCTTTGCAGAATGGATTTGGCCTTGTCCCCAACAATGATAAGCTTGGTGTCCACGCTGGGACTCTGGTGACTCAGGATGGCGCGGAGCTCACGACAGATGCCGGAATGGATGCCTCCGCACAGCCCTCGGTCGGAAGACATCACCATGATCAGCTGACGGGGCTGAGTCTTGTCCTGGTCCAACTCCATGTGCTCAAACAAGGCTGGCGACAACGACAAGGACATCATTCACTGGGTGAAAGGCAGAAGGCACCATCGCAAAAATGATGAAGGCTAATGAATACTGTGATATCACAAAAATGATGAAGAAGGCTAAAGAATACTGTGATATCGCAAAAATGATGAAGAAGGCTAATGAATACTGTGATATCACAAAAATGATGAAGAAGGCTAAAGAATACTGTGATATCACAAAAATGATGAAGGCTAAAGAATACTGTGATATCACAAAAATGATGAAGGATAAAGAATACTGTGATATGGCAAAAATGATGAAGAAGGCTAAAGAATACTGTGATATCACAAAAATGATGAAGAAGGCTAAAGAATACTGTGATATCACAAAAATGATGAAGGCTAATGAATACTGTGATATCGCAAAAATGATGAAGAAGGCTAAAGAATACTGTGATATCACAAAAATGATGAAGGCTAATGAATACTGTGATATCACAAAAATGATGAAGGCTAATGAATACTGTGATATCACAAAAATGATGAAGAAGGCTAAAGAATACTGTGATATCGCAAAAATGATGAAGGCTAATGAATACTGTGATATCACAAAAATGATGAAGGCTAAAGAATACTGTGATATCACAAAAATGATGAAGGCTAATGAATACTGTGATATCGCAAAAATGATGAAGAAGGCTAAAGAATACTGTGATATCGCAAAAATGATGAAGGCTAATGAATACTGTGATATCACAAAAATGATGAAGGCTAAAGAATACTGTGATATCGCAAAAATGATGAAGGCTAATGAATACTGTGATATCACAAAAATGATGAAGGCGGCTAAAGAATACTGTGATATCGCAAAAATGATGAAGAAGGCTAAAGAATACTGTGATATCACAAAAATGATGAAGGCTAATGAATACTGTGATATCACAAAAATGATGAAGGCTAATGAATACTGTGATATCGCAAAAATGATGAAGGCTAATGAATACTGTGATATCACAAAAATGATGAAGGCTAATGAATACTGTGATATCACAAAAATGATGAAGGCTAATGAATACTGTGATATCACAAAAATGATGAAGGCTAATGAATACTGTGATATCACAAAAATGATGAAGGCTAAAGAATACTGTGATATCGCAAAAATGATGAAGGCTAATGAATACTGTGATATACAAAAATGATGAAGGCTAAAGAATACTGTGATATCACAAAAATGATGAAGAAGGCTAAAGAATACTGTGATATCGCAAAAATGATGAAGAAGGCTAATGAATACTGTGATATCACAAAAATGATGAAGGCTAATGAATACTGTGATATCACAAAAATGATGAAGGCTAAAGAATACTGTGATATCACAAAAATGATGAAGAAGGCTAATGAATACTGTGATATCGCAAAAATGATGAAGGCTAAAGAATACTGTGATATCACAAAAATGATGAAGGCTAAAGAATACTGTGATATCACAAAAATGATGAAGGCTAATGAATACTGTGATATCACAAAAATGATGAAGAAGGCTAATGAATACTGTGATATCACAAAAATGATGAAGGCTAAAGAATACTGTGATATCACAAAAATGATGAAGGCTAAAGAATACTGTGATATCACAAAAATGATGAAGGCTAATGAATACTGTGATATCGCAAAAATGATGAAGAAGGCTAAAGAATACTGTGATATCACAAAAATGATGAAGAAGGCTAATGAATACTGTGATATCACAAAAATGATGAAGGCTAAAGAATACTGTGATATCACAAAAATGATGAAGGCTAAAGAATACTGTGATATCACAAAAATGATGAAGGCTAATGAATACTGTGATATCGCAAAAATGATGAAGAAGGCTAAAGAATACTGTGATATCACAAAAATGATGAAGAAGGCTAAAGAATACTGTGATATCACAAAAATGATGAAGGCTAATGAATACTGTGATATCGCAAAAATGATGAAGGCTAATGAATACTGTGATATCACAAAAATGATGAAGAAGGCTAAAGAATACTGTGATATCGCAAAAATGATGAAGGCTAATGAATACTGTGATATCACAAAAATGATGAAGGCTAAAGAATACTGTGATATCACAAAAATGATGAAGGCTAATGAATACTGTGATATCGCAAAAATGATGAAGAAGGCTAAAGAATACTGTGATATCGCAAAAATGATGAAGGCTAATGAATACTGTGATATCACAAAAATGATGAAGGCTAAAGAATACTGTGATATCGCAAAAATGATGAAGGCTAATGAATACTGTGATATCACAAAAATGATGAAGGCGGCTAAAGAATACTGTGATATCGCAAAAATGATGAAGAAGGCTAAAGAATACTGTGATATCGCAAAAATGATGAAGGCTAATGAATACTGTGATATCACAAAAATGATGAAGGCGGCTAAAGAATACTGTGATATCGCAAAAATGATGAAGAAGGCTAAAGAATACTGTGATAAAGAATACTGTGATATCGCAAAAATGATGAAGAAGGCTAAAGAATACTGTGATATCACAAAAATGATGAAGAAGGCTAAAGAATACTGTGATTTGATGTTGTGCTGTTTCATGTCATGTTAAATTACCATATTTTGTTGCAGACTGAGACATCTGAGCCTTAGGCCGTGTACACACATAAGCGGATATTCCATGCGGAAACCTGTGCACAATCCATAAATAAGTGAAACAAAGAAGGGAAAAGATTTGTGCACGTGTCCGAATTTCCCCTATATGCGTAAACTGTTATCCTTCTTTCTTCCACTTATTTAGGGTTTTCCGTACGGAACTTACGCGTCTAATGTGAACCCGGCCTTAGAATATGAATAATTTAATTGCTGTCATACCCTAGCTTAACCCCTTGACTGCCAGAGAAAATTAAAGAAAAAATCATTGGCCAACTCATGACATGAAAAAGACAATTGATAGAGCCAATCTGGCAAAATGGTCTGGGGATATTAATCTCTTGATTGTGTTAGAGCAAGAGCCAGCATATCAGGGTTATTCCTCTTCATATGATGACATCATCAGTGATGTCATCAGGTCAGTACGTAATACATTGGTGGCAGTCAAGGGGTTAAAGACTCCATTCCAACAGCCGAAGCACTTGAACACTATGGTACAAATGCACCAGCTAGGGATGAGAACATTGCGTGTGTGACCGTTTTTGATTACCCCGCCATGTGGGCAACAACACTCCGAAGATACTGACGATGTTATGCTAGGAGCTTGTCGTGGCTAAAGACAATCCCCGCATGACTATGCAGAGCTTAACATATAATATGACTAATAATATAGTACAAAACTATTATATCAAAATCAGAATTTTGTGTAACATTTTGGGTGTGTGATTTTTAACATGATGCACCTTACAGCCCGTGAAAATGTCACTGAAATATGGTATATTGTCTTGTGTTTTATAGTATTGTGTAATTTGTCGCATTGCCTTTAGTAACTTATGTGTTATGTTATGCTTTGTTACAAGCACTTAAATATGCCAAAGATTGGGCTCTAAGTGCTTTACAAAGACACACAGCAGACATGTATCTATCTAAGTAGAGCCAGATAAATACTAGTACTACCACTGCTACAGTTACCACCACTACAACAACAACAACATACAGTATTTATATGGCGCTGAATCTTGATAGAAATCAAATCAAAAGGCACACACACGTTAGCATTCATAACGCATTCAAACGAAAATGCAATACAAAGCGAACACACACGTATGACATAAATGGTATACAGCAGAAACAGACCTAAAGGCAAAAGAGAGAAGAGAAAGAGAGTGGAGCCTCAATGACCACTTCCAATTACCGCTACTATCACCATTGCTACTTCTAGTTCTAGTATAATAATAATTGGCACTTATATAGCGCACATATCTAGAAAATTCTATTCATGGCGCTTTACAAAGAAATAAAACTATAAACATTCACAAACACACATTCACACACATTCACACACACACACACACACACACAAAGAAAAACGATGAAGTGGAGAGGGTGGGAAGGGGGGTGACGGGGCGGGGGGGGGGGGGGGGGGGGGGGCGTCACACACACACATACACGCTGCATGCACACACACATACACACTCACGCACGCACGCACGCACGCGCGCACACACACACACACACACACACACACAAACAAACACACACACACACCACTCAATTTCCATACGGCACAATCAACACACACACTGCATACACACACACACACACACATTGCACGCACACGCACGCGCATACGCACGCGCACACGCACACGCACGCGCACGCGCACACACACACACCACTCAATGTCCACACTGCACAATCAACCTATGCATGTCAGCTACAACTTAGAAAAGAGATGAGTTTTTAGATCGGCCTTGAACGCGTCCAGAGAGTCGGAGTGTCTGAGAGACAGGGGTAAGTTGTTCCACACAGATGGAGCCTGGAACGAAAAGGACCTTTCACCATAGGTTTTGGTTTTGACAGTGGCTGGTTGCAGGAGGCGTGTGTCAGAGGAAGAGCGGAGGACACGAGAAGGTGTGTAGAGATGAAGTAGGTCAGACAGGTAATCAGGGGCAGAACCAGAGATGACAGTGAAGGAAAGAGTGGAGAGTTTATAGTCAATCCTATCAGAGATTTTTAACCAGTGCAGAGAGTGCAGAAGTGGCGTGACATGTTCATACTTAGAAGACTTAAGGACTAATCGGGCAGCATTGTTTTGAATTCTTTGGAGGCGACTGAGAAGATACTTTGGGAGGCCAGCAAGGAGAGAGTTGCAGTAATCGATTTTAGACAAAACAAAAGCACAGACCAAAGTTTTCGTGGCGTCAGTAGATAGATAGTGGCGAACAGAACTTATTTTGCGGAGCTGAAGGTATGCAGATCGACAAACATTTGAGACATGTTGTTGGAGAGAGAGGGTCTGATCTAACGTGACTCCGAGACTGCGAACAGAGGGGGACAGAGAGACAGGAGTGTTGTTGATTGTAACAGAATCTGGAAGAGATGGATGGCCAAGTAATCTCTTTGGACAGGCTAACATAAGTTCAGTCTTGTCTTCGTTCAACTGCAGTTTATTAACAGTCATCCATGTTTTGATATCTGCTATACAGTTCTGTGTCCTTGATACTAGCCCATCAACTTCGGCAAGAGAGGCTGACTGATTGATCTGAGTATCATCAGCAAAACTCTCGTGGGACAATGCATGCTTACTAACGACATCAGAAACAGGAGCAGCATACAGTACAAAAAGAATGGGCCCCAAGACAGAGCCCTGGGGAACACCAAAGGAGAGGTCGGAAGGCCCTGAGTATCTGCCATTCACACAGACAGTCTGTATGCGATGTTTCAGGTAGGACTCAAACCAGGAAAGAGCAGGACCCCGAATGCCAAAAGAGTCATGGAGTCTGTGAAGGAGGATGGAGTGGTCTATTGTGTCAAAAGCAGAACTGAGGTCTAATAAAGCCAAAAGAGATACTTTGTTGTCATCAAAAGCAAGGAGGATGTCATTTAAAATCTTAAGGAGGGCTGTTTCAGTGCTGTGACACTTTCTGTATGCGGACTGATGGGGGTTGAGGAGATGGTTTTCTTCAAGATGGGACAGAAGTTGAAAGAGGACAACTTTTTCTGTGAGTTTTGAGAGGAAAGAAAGATTAGACACAGGTCTGTAATTTTTCAGATTGTCTTGATCTAAGGAGGGTTTCTTGATCAGAGGTCGGACAATGGCAGGTTTGAAACAGGAGGGGAAGCAGCCAGACAACAGGGAGTCATTAACAACATGGGTAATATATGGTAACAAAACATCAATACATTCACAGAGCAGTGGGGAGGGGATGGGGTCAAGTTCACAGGTTTTGGGGGGAGTGCTCAAACACAGTTCTTTGATAAATTGTTCAGTTACATGGTTAAACTGCTGAAGAACAGGACCACAGTACATCTTTTCAGAAATTGGTGAAGATGCGGAAATGGAATTAATGCTATTTTTGTTCTGAAATAATCTGAGAATTTCTGGGGGAGTTCTTCTACATTAAACTTCAATGGGAGTGGGGAACTGTTCACTTTACCTAGTATGTTGTTTGTAACAGCGAATAGCTGTTTGACTGTGGTACATGCAAGGATTTTCGAAGAATAAAAGGCGGACTTAGCACTGTCTACAAGATACGTGACATGATTCCTTGCAGCCTGGAACACCTCCCGATGAACCGTCAGGTGGGTGACACGCCACTGCTCCTCAGCTCTCCTCCTCTCCCTCTTTGCGTCCTGGAGCTCAGGTCCCACTGCGTTGTACCAGGGAGAAGGAGGACGGTCCGACACCAAGCGGCGTGTCACGGGGGCGTGTAGATCCAGCACGGCTCGTAAGACCCTGTAGAGCTGCTCAGCGGATGGTTGTAGGGGCAGGTCAGCCAGAAGGTTGTTCTTGAAGGCCTCGATGTCCAGAGAAGCCAGTCTGCGTACTTGCCTGAAGACTCTGGAAGAGGGAGGCTTGGCGAGGTGAAGTACTACTCCTACAGTTACTACTGCTACTTGCTGATAAAGCTCAACCATGGCCAGACAAGGCTTACCTTTGGCACCCACCCCATAGGGGCGTGCAGATTTCAATTCCCGCTCAGCCCTGGCGTATTTAGCTGCAGACACCATCTTCATGGACTTGGTGATTTTCTGAATGTTGGTCACCGACTTCAGACGCAGGCGAACTAAAGAGAGATGAGAGTGAGTACAAACAAACAAAAATTATGTTGATTTTCTGAATGTTGGACTTGGAGACTGACTTCAGACACTTAACACTAAGAAATGTTCACAGATGTACATAATACATTGCAAAGCATTTGCATGCACACACACACACACACACACACTTCCCATATCTTGATTTTTCCCCCTAAAAATAACCTTTTCACCTTCTTGTCTCTTGCACAACCGTGTCCACTAACTCTAAATTAACACAGAATGCAAGTTTCAAAATGTACACTCCCAGTTTAAATAATATAGAAACATGATGATCATGATACAAGACAGAAAACAATAACAGCCCAAATAAAAAATGGAGTCAAAAACAAAACAAAATAAACATACACATGAGACAAAACACACACACAAAAACAAACTAGAAAGCACTGACCCACGCCAAACCCCTGGAAAGAGAAAACTGAGTTTGTTTAAAGACTATGCATGTTCTAAACATAAAAAAAGGAAAACATTGTAAATGATCATGCAATTATGGAATTATTTACCGGTATATATATAATATATATATACGTTAATATATATATATATAGAAATGGCGATTTTCTATCTGGATATGCCCCAATATACAAATCAAAGCAATGTGCACCATCTAGCCAGATTGTGTACAAAGAATCACAAGATCTAAAAGATCATCCCCACCATCACTCAAATTTTGTGGTACTGTAATTAAAACATGATTTTGAACAGAAAAAAAGCTCTATAAATGGCAATGATGAAAAAACATTTTAAATGTATTATTGACAACTCACTGTCTTTCAAGGTTGCCATGCCTCTAGCTTGTAACCTGTAACAAGTGTAACAGTCAGACAAGTACAAACATATATATATAAGTCTCTTTCTCTCACTCTCACTCACTCCATATACCACTTGCTGAGTGAAGCTGTCTGCTTAAGTGTTATTTGATGGCACTGACAATAAATAGGCAACATTATGTACAGTATAAATTATAGGATGCCTCAGAGAACACTGAACACTGAAAAACTGTATTAATTTTAAACAAGGATAAAGATTTTAGGCGATGCCTATTCTTCCAATCTGTCCTTGATTCTTACAATCTGTCCTTGATCAAGAGAGAGAGAGGGAGAGAGAGAAAGAACCCAGAACAACTGTATTTAACAAGGATAAAGATTTTAGGCGATGGCTATTCTTCAAAGAGAGAGAGAGAGACAAAGAGATAGAGAGAGAGAGAGAGAGATTTTGCCTGGGCCTAAACACAGCACTTGCAACTTACATACCTTGAACGAAGAAATTGAACCTTAAAGAGCCACCAGATCACGTGTCCAAATCACGGGATTCACGTGTTTTCCCTCTTATAACTGGAAAGAAATCTTGTTTTGACCAAGTCAGACTCCCATATAAAGTACCCCAAATTGAAAGCCACAAGTCAGTTTAAAGAGCAGCCTCAATTTGAATATGGGGAAATTCGAATGCGGGTTACAGCGACCCAGAAAAAACCAAGGGACGTAACCGTGGCGCGTCACGGGGTCTTTAACCTTAACCTAGGATGGCAATAACCATCAAGATCATATTTTTAAAAAAATCAGGCCCCCTCCTCTCTCTCTTACAGAATGTCTATTGATGCTGTCAATAGAAATCTCTAGCTGCGAGAGAAAGAGAGAGAGAGAGGAGGGGTCCCGATGATTATCGATAGGACATTCTCAGAGCTTCAGATTGTTGGCGCGCCCACACCATTCATGCATACTTTTTCAAAATGAGGCATGCTTACACCTTGTGATGTGCCTGTCTGGTGCATGCCAATTATTAAGAGAGGCTACAGATATGTCATACCATTATACGTCATTCAGTCATCCAAAAAAAGGGTTTTGTAAAACTTGCATGGACTTTGTTTTCTTATATCTACAAATTCTACATCAGTGTGACTGTAAACTCATGGGCTGAGCGCACTACACATTACACACGGAAACCCCATAAGTAATCCGTAAATAAGTAAAATATTTTCCTTCTTTCTTTTAATTATTTACGGGTTTCCGCATTGGGTTTCCGCATCTACTCAGTAACGTGATGAACGTGCGCTAAGCTTATACATATCCAAATTTTCCTTCTGTCTGTTACTGTATATGTGTCTGTCTTTTTTTCTCTCTCTTAACCAAATACTACCAGTTCTGTTCTGTTCATACACACACTCCCATGCACATTCACGCACACAAACATATGGCTACATGCGTAGTTCACCGTTTTGAAATGTAGGCTTAAAGTTTTGGCAACAACATTACTGGCCGTCATTTAAAAAAAAAAAATGACCCCTCATTTCAAAGGTAAAAAGTTGTAAAGATCCAACGTACTGTGATAGATTAAAATTGTTAAACTTACATTCACTAAAAGGGAAGGCGGATAAGAGGTGACCTCATTCAAATGTACTAATTATTTCACAACTTAGATGATATCAGTTTTGAGTCTCTTTTCTCACCATCCTTGTCTAACACAACTAGAAACCTAGAGGGGAAACTACAAATTCAACGGTATAACATTAACAAACATAAGCATTGTTTCAGCAACAGAGTTGCTAACTCCTGGAACTCACTGCCATCTGAACTAAAAAATGCACCATCTACTAAAACCTTCAAAAATCTACTTGACAAAAATGAAAATTTTAGTGAAATGGTTTATGATTATGATTGAAATTGCAATCATAGTTGTTGGCTTGGTTGGTTTTTTTCCGCATGCAAATGCAACCTAATTAAAATAATGTTTGTGTCCCTTTACTACTACTACTACTACTACAACTATTTTCTGCTGTCAGGAGTCATATGACCCATAAAGTCTGAAAACAATAAGTGGCCCTTTCCACTAACCCACAGAAACAGAAACAGAAGCTCTGCTATCTAGAAATAACGGAAGGTAGGGTCTAAGTTTTTCAACTTACAGCCGAATCCGCTTAAATAAGAAACTCGCTTATAATCAAGCAAAAAAATGTTCCTGGACAAACTTCTTCTTTCTTATCTATTATAAAAACTTGAATATAAAAAACTTGCTGATAAGAAAACTCGGTTATAAGCAAGCAAATTTCTTCTCCCATCCGCAATGGAAACTTGGATATAAGAAAATCATGTCATACAAGAGAGTTGGTTTGCAGTTCATTTTCTTATAAGCGAGTTCTATTTTCTTATAAGCGAATTACCATTGACATTGACAACATTTTCTTAAAGACCCACCAGATCACGTGTCAAAATCACGGGTTTCACGTGTTTTCCCTCTTATAGCTGGTAAAAAATCTTGTTTTGACCAGGTTTGACTCGCATGCAAATGCCCCCAAATTGAAAAGGAAACATTTTAAAGAGCAGCCTCAATTTGAAGTTGGGGGAATTTGTATGTGGGTCACAGCTACCCAGAAAAAACCAAGGAACTTAATCGTGTTGGGTCAGTGTGTCTTTAAAAGTGAGTTGAACCTGAACTGAAAGGATGTTCCCAGAAAATTGAAGTCGTTCCAAAAAAGGGAAAGTTTACCTCATACCAGTTGCGTCACAGTCTAAACAGTACAGGCACTTGATTGCAAGACTAATTGAGTAATTTTTTTTCTTTTATTTCATACTTTCCTTCAGTACTCTGTGCCAAATAAATGTTGAGCAGAAGAAAAAATTTGAGTGCCTGTACTTTTGTGTTGGTGGTAGAGAGACTGTCCATCCCTTTATTTTCAGCAGCAATGGCAGAGAGGAAAAGGCAATCCATTTCTTTAAGAAGATGAATACAAGTAACTGAATATGTGGACAAAAATCCACATAAACAAAAGCAAACGATTAATGAAAAGCTGCATGGGTGGACAGTAAATGGTAATAGTTCAGTACAAGAAAGGTGAAGGGGTACGTGTTAACCGCCGTTATAGACAAAACGGCGGAATTTGAACTGCCGTTTTGTCCAAATTTTCTATTATGATTTGGACAAAACGATCCGCCGTTTTGTTTATAGACAAAACGGTGGTTTGGACAAAACGGCGCCCGATTTTGAATCGCCGTTTTGTCCAAATGAAAATTGGAGTTATAAAAACTCATTCTTGACAAGTTCTCATTAAAATAAAATGAATAACAAGCTGACCACTGACACTGGTCACTTTGGCCTAATTTTACCGTTTGAATGCTATTTAGTGTATTAGGAGATCATATGAGCAATTGTTGATGTGGTTGACCAGTGGTCAGTGTCACTGACCAGTGGTCACTTTGGCCTATTTTCACTGTTTGACTGCAAATTAGTGTATTAGGAGTTCAAATGAACAATTGTTGATGTGGTTGACCAGTGGTCAATATCACTGACCAGTGGTCACTTTGACCTATTTTCACTGTTTGACTGCAAATTAGTGTATTAGGAGTTCAAATGAACAAATTTTGATGTTGTTGACCAGTGGTCAGTGTCACTGACCAGTGGTCACTTTGGCCTATTTTCACTGTTTGACTGCAAATTAGTGTATTAGGAGTTCAAATTAACAAATTTTGATGTCGTTGACCAGTGGTCAGTGTCACCGACCAGTGGTCACTTTGGCCTTTTTTTAATGTGGTTGACCATTGGTCAATGTCACACCGTCACTGACCACTGGTCAACCACATCAAACTTTGTTCATTTGAACTACATACACTAATTTGCAGTCAAACAGTGAAAATAGGCCAAAGTGACCACTGGTCAGTGACACTGACCACTGGTCAACCACATACCAAAATTTTCATTTCTGTACAGTCTTTGGTACTAGCCTAGACTCGCTAGAGAAGATGAAGAAAGCGGGGCACTTTCGGCCTAACATAAGGTCAGATCAGGTCAGGTCAGATCAAGCAACATGAAACCTCCAAAATCAAATCATTTACGAAGGTTTAGAAATGCGCACACAGACGAATTCCAGCGCATAATTTTTTTCAATACAAAATAACAATGTTTTAATCTTGTTGTAGAAGTTAAAATCACAGGCAAAAACTTACAGCTGAGGGGTGAAAAGCGACACTGATCTTGCCAGAACAGCTTCCATGATGCCGGTGAGTGGGAACGAGGCTGTGACGTCCGGGTGCCTTTACCTTTAGGCCTAGGCTAGGCCTAGTCCCTTGACCACGGACCTACATTATAATGTAAGTTCGTGCCCTTGACCGCTGTGGTCGTTGGGGGGATTAGTAGGTCAGGTCAGGTCAGGTCAGGTATTTGGACGACCAGGCCTTGCAGCCTCTCAATGCGTCCTTCCTTTTGGTTAGTGTTTGGCAATTGCTGTGGCGGTTTTTAGCATCCATTTTGATGCACTAATCATGGATGTACTTTAACAGGGCAATTTTTGGATCACTGTCTAGGAGGTTTTTGAATTTGTTAGTATCTGAGGCCAGTTTAGTATGTGCAGGGAGGTTGTTCCAATATTGGGTGACTCTGTTAGAAAAAAAGTTTTTTCTAATGTTAGTTCTGCTGTACCTGGTTAGGATCTTAAGTTCACTATTACGGGTTCTTATTTCGTTAGACAAGTGAAACAAGCCTTTGTTAGTATTGTCAGTGCCTTGAAGAATCTTGTAAACATTTATCATTTAGTAGGCAGTAGGCCTAGCAGCAGACAACATTCTCCAGTTCTGCCTCTGGTGGGCGGCCGGGATCAGGTCATTCATGTTCATGTTGGTCCATTATTTATAATATTGTCGACCCAGTTCTTCTTCTGTGACGAACAGGGGGCGGACACAGAGTTTGAGAGAAGTTGTAGTAGGCCTGGACTGGAGAGGCTTATTACCCTTTTTTCAACGTGCGAAAGAAGTTTATCTGTTTCTTTCTTTTCACACACGCGCACACACACGCACGCACGCACGTACACGCGCACACACACACACACACACACACACACACACACACACACACACACACACACTTCTTTAATTCTCAGCAAATCCGATAGTGTAATGTAGGGGGAGACGGGGTAAAAAGCGCATGGGCGGGTAAGAAGCCCACCCCAATTATCTCATGAAATGATGCAAATTTCAGTCTCAGTTTGCCCATGAGACGAGCGTCAATGTCTAGCATTCGTCTCATGGGCAAATTTGACTGAAATTTTCTTTATTTCATGAGATAATTGGGGTGGACTTCTTACCCGCCCATGCGCTTTTTACCCCGTCTCCCCCTATTCATTTTCATAGAGAGCACTGTATGGTGAGGATACGTGAACCAGTCTGTTAGAAATGTTTGTACGAATGGTGAGTGAAAAGCGCATTGAGTTGCTTAGCAAGATTATGCGCTATATAAGCATTATTAATTATTATTATTTATTCACAAAGTTTTGTCTTTTCTATTTGTCTTGTCTGCTTCTATTTTTTCTCGTCTTCTGCTTCTTTTTTCTTGGTCACCCCCTAAAGTGTGTGCAATGACTTCTATAAAAACAAAAAAGAAGTTGGCCATCACCACAGAAGAAGAAGACAACACCCCCCATGTAGAAACTGAGAGAGAGAGCGCGCACGAGAGAGAGAGAGAGAGAGAGAGAGAGAGAGAGAGAGAGAGAGAGAGAGAGAGAGAGACGAAAACGAAATTTTATTTAACCAGGGAAACATGAGATAAGCAATACAATGCTTTTTTACCCCCAGCCCTGGGGCAAATAGAACATTCAATAACAAAGTTAACTAACGCATGCAAAAGTGAAAAGGCAAATGGGTTGAAACGCTTGGGGTAATGACAGGTGAGAGGGAGGAGGGGGAATAAGGGGGAACGGGAGGGTATACTGAAGCATGTCACAACACACATAACACATGAGTAATAATAGTAAAACATAGAAGAGGAAGAAGAAACACAAAACAAAATTACATTTGATCTTTAAGATTTTGAAATAGAATATTTTGATATGCCTTTTTGAAAGAGTTCATGCCAGCTAGGGGAAGACGGGGTAAAAAGCGCATGGGCGGGTAAGAAGCCCACCCCAATTATCTCATGAAATGATGCAAATTTCAGTCTCAGTTTGCCCATGAGACGAGCGTCAATGTCTAGCATTCGTCTCATGGGCAAATTTGACTGAAATTTTCTTTATTTCATGAGATAATTGGGGTGGACTTCTTACCCGCCCATGCGCTTTTTACCCCGTCTCCCCCTATTCATTTTCATAGAGAGCACTGTATGGTGAGGATACGTGAACCAGTCTGTTAGAAATGTTTGTACGAATGGTGAGTGAAAAGCGCATTGAGCTGCTTAGCAAAATTATGCGCTATATAAGCATTATTAATTATTATTATTTATTCACAAAGTTTTGTCTTTTCTATTTGTCTTGTCTGCTTCTATTTTTTCTCGTCTTCTGCTTCTTTTTTCTTGGTCACCCCCTAAAGTGTGTGCAATGACTTCTATAAAAACAAAAAAGAAGTTGGCCATCACCACAGAAGAAGAAGACAACACCCCCCATGTAGAAACTGAGAGAGAGAGCGCGCACGAGAAAGAGAGAGAGAGAGAGAGAGAGAGAGAGAGAGAGAAAACGAAATTTTATTTAACCAGGGAAACATGAGATAAGCAATACAATGCTTTTTTACCCCCAGCCCTGGGGCAAATAGAACATTCAATAACAAAGTTAACTAACGCATGCAAAAGTGAAAAGGCAAATGGGTTGAAACGCTTGGGGTAATGACAGGTGAGAGGGAGGAGGGGGAATAATGGGAACGGGAGGGTATACTGAAGCATGTCACAACACACATAACACATGAGTAATAATAGTAAAACATAGAAGAGGAAGAAGAAACACAAAACAAAATTACATTTGATCTTTAAGATTTTGAAATAGAATATTTTGATATGCCTTTTTGAAAGAGTTCATGCCAGCTAGGGGAAGACGGGGTAAAAAGCGCATGGGCGGGTAAGAAGCCCACCCCAATTATCTCATGAAATTAAGCAAATTTCAGTCTCATTTTGCCCATGAGACGAGCGTTAATGTCTAGCATTCGTCTCATGGGCAAATTTGACTGAAATTTTCTTTATTTCATGAGATAATTGGGGTGGGCTTCTTACCCGCCCATGCGCTTTTTACCCCGTCTTCCCCTATTTGTTTTAAATTTAGTGGCAAAGAGTTCCATAGAGTTCCACCCGAGTACGTTAAACTGGTTTAAAAAAGATCAATTCTGGGTTTGGGGACCGAAGAATAGGGGAAGACGGGGTAAAAAGCGCATGGGCGGGTAAGAAGCCCACCCCAATTATCTCATGAAATAAAGAACATGAAGTTTGTTTCCTTATAACCAAACTGAATGGGTGGAAAAGGGAAAAGATAAGAGGAAAAAAAGAAAGACAGAAAAACAAAACGACGAGAAAATTCTTTTGGACTCCATTTTTTATTTGGGCTGTTATTGTTTTCTGTCTTGTATCATGATCATCATGTTTCTATATTATTTAAACTGGGAGTGTACATTTTGAAACTTGCGTTCTGTGTTAATTTAGAGTTAGTGGACACGGTTGTGCAAGAGACAAGAAAGTGAAAAGGTTATTTTTAGGGGGAAAAATCAAGATATGGGAAAGTGTGTGTGTGTGTGTGTGTGTGTGTGTGTGTGTGTGTGCATGCAAACGCTTTGTACATCTGTGAACATTTCTTAGTGTTAAGTGTCTGAAGCCAGTCTCCAAGTCCAACATTCAGAAAATCAACATAATTTTTATTTTTATTTTTACTCACTCTTATCCCATGCACATCCACACACACAGACATATGGCTACATGCGTAGTTCACTGTTTTGAAATGTAGGCTTAAAGCATTACCATATGGAGAGAGAGAGAGAGAGAGAGAGAGAGAGAGAGAGAGAGAGAGAGAGAGAGAGAGAGGGTGGAAGAGAAAGAAAGAGAGATAATTAGGTTGTTTTAATCTAAAAATAGAACTTTTTGTGTAGGATTTTTTTTTTTTTTAAAGTTGAGAGAAGGTACCCTCTCTCTCTCTGTGCCACCCCCCCCCCCCCCCCCCCCCCACCCACCCATCCCTTTTTCCACAGTTCCGAAAATATAGGCTGAGAGAGGTAACTGAGAGAGAGAGAGAGAGAGAGAGAGAGAGAGAGAGAGAGAGAGAGAGAGAGGGTTAGGGTTAGGGACTTAGAAGGGGAAAAAAAGCTGAGAAGGTACCCTCTCTCTCTCTCTCTCTGCCCCCCCCCCCCCCCCACCCCCTCCCCCACCCCTTTTTCCACAGTTCCGAAAATATAGGCTGAGAGAGGTAACATAACAGACCTGAGAGAGAGAGAGAGAGAGAGAGAGAGAGAGAGAGAGAGAGAGAGAAAGAGAGAGAGAGAGAGAGAGAGAGGGTTAGGGTTATGGACTTATAAAAAAAAGTTGAGAGAAGGTACCCCCCCTCTCTCTCTCTCTCTCTCTCTCTCTCTCTCTCCCTCTGCCCCCCCCCCCCCCCTCCCTTTTTCCACAGTTCCGAAAATATAGGCTGAGAGAGGTAACATAACAGACACGAGAGAGAGAGAGAGAGAGAGAGAGAGAGAGAGAGAGAGAGAGAGAGAGGGAGAGGGTTAGGGTTAGGGTTAGGAACTTTAAAAAAAAGAAGTTGAGAGAAGGTACCCTCTCTCTCCCTCTCTCTGCCCCCCCCCCCCTTTTTCCACAGTTCCGAAAATATAGGCTGAGAGAGGTAACATAACAGACCCGGGGAGAGAGAGAGAGAGAGAGAGAGAGAGAGAGAGAGAGAGGAGGGTTAGGGTTATGGACTAAAAAAAAAACAAGTTGAGAGAAGGTACCCTCTCTCTCTCTCTCTCATCGATAGGCCAGTTGAATTCTCCGGCGTTCAAGTTACAGTCTGAGTTTTTGGATAGCCTCCACTGTGAATAGTGTACATGTCTGCACTAACGATAACTCTATCAGGCGAAAATTGAGTTTTACGTCCTCTTGGTCTGAATCAGACACATATGGGACATTTGTAAATACCAATATGGTGGGAACAATACTGGAGGCAATGCCCGGAGGCAGTACGAAACCAGTAAAGTCCCGATTTTTAAAATTAATACAGATAGCTGTAAGCTGCGCCTGTAAAATGCTGATAGTTCTATCAGCCCGGTTCGCCGAGCTTTTAAGTGATCCATCTTATTGGCCTATTTCTTAGTTAGGCGCATAACGGCAGCATGACACATCTGCGCTCATAATTGACAGGAACCTGTTTGAGTGATCGAAGAAGAAGACAAAATGGGTATGTAGGAGGCTACTGCAAGGATAATGGACCATAAAGGATATTGTTCCCCTTTCTTTCTCTCTAAAACTGATACAATGGGGGACAGAAGGCACAGACATATAGTACAGACCAATGCTCAAACACAGTAGAACTCAGCTTCTGTGTACACTGAGTTATATTTCGGTCAACCAAACACTTAGGATATATAGGTTAACATGAATTTGAAGTCTCATCTGCTTTCGGACGATAGTCAATTTTTAGACGAATCCAAAAACAAACCGGGCACAGAGAGAGAGAGATTGATTGATTGATTGATTGAATTTTATTTATAGAGGGTAATAGAGTAAGCAATAACATGCTTTTTTACATCCAGCCCTCTGGGAGAGAGAGAGAGAGAGAGAGAGAGAGAGAGAGAGAGAGAGTTAGTTCAAACGCTTCAGTCACATAGCAGAGGGGGGCAGATGCTATTCCGGAGGGCTGGGCTAGAACTTGTTTATAGTGGAGATGCCTTGCCCAGGGCACATTCCCACTCTCTAGTCCAAAGAGATTTGAGGACTGCCGGCGAACAGATGTATACCGTTTAGTATGTCAATGTCGTGAACATTGTTACAGTACTTGCATAGCCGAAATGAACACACACACACACACACGCACGCACGCACACACACATGCGCGTGCGCACACACACACACGCATGCACGTCCACACACACATGGACGCACACACCGCGCGCGCGCAAAAACTCACTATGGCTCCCCCCCACCTGCGTGCGCATCTCGACCCTTCCAACGGAAGTGTCGCCATCTTAGTCCTTATTTGTGTGTAAACAAAGTGAAAATGTTATCTAAATGTGTAAAGAAAACATCCAGATGTTATAAATACAGTTTAGATAAGTTTCGAATTGGAACAGCCAAATACGCAGCATCGATCTGGCATTTTTCAAAAAAAGTTACTGACTAAGATGGCGGTCTCCCATAATATGGCGCTCCTTGTGGCCGGATATGACGACACGTGGGTACCAGCCATAACATGTTCACGTTAATGAACGTTTATTTTTACGTTCAGTAACCAACGTTTTAGGCAAACTTTTCCAACTAATGTATTTAACCCTTTCAACGCCAGCCATTCCTCAGCTAAAACTTTTCATTAAACTTACCTGGGTAGAGAAAAGATTGTCTGCAATATTGGGGATTCCTCTGTGACATGCATAAAATAGGGCCTATTCTTACCTCCCAATACATGTATTAAGAACATATCGTCACTGGATACCAGACCCTCATGTGATGCCTTTTAGTGACATGGGTGTTAAATCATTGTGGTGCCAAGAGGCGACAGTGGCGATGAAAGGTTTTAAGTTCCTTAACTTAAGGACACACATTTTGACTTGTTCTCATTCTTGTTTCAGCCGACTTAGCTTACTCGATAGGCTACACGATACATTTACTACAAGAACAACCAGAACATTTTTATCGTTTTATTTGTAAACAAGAACGTTTCAATTCACATCAACATAAGTATGAACACCAGCACAAGCATCACTTTCATTGTTACGAGCGCGCGTGGGTGTGTGCATGTGTGCGTGCGTGTCTGCTATTAACTGAACATTTTAATGTTGAAAGGGTTTTTTGCAGGACTTCAGAGGAGGGGAAGGAACAGAGATCTCTTTCTCTCCAATTAACAACAGGGCCACATGGAGTGGTTTATTTGGTGTTTATTACAAGCTCAGCAGAACACACCTGTAAGACATAAAAAGAAACAAATAGCTAACTTGCAAACATAAAACATTGCCACGGTAACATACACTTTTCCTTGACTATTAATCCATACAAACTGTAATACCCAGTTCCCAGTTACACAATGACAAGTATGGTATAGAACCAATTATCATGTTTGTCTTTCTACTACATGTATTACAGTTGACACTAAACAGGTCCAATGCAAATTCCTTCCCTTTAACCCCCAGGAAATCTTTACTGGCTTAAACAAGCCAGCACAACCAACAATGACAAGCCACACCTGGACACAATGGTCAACCTATGGTGATATTTTTCACGCCAGATGGCAGTCAATGCACTAGGGGCTTATCACGCGATTTTCTTACTTGGGCGTAGTGAGAGAGAGAGAGTGATGGTAGGACCACTCACTGTCTCTCTCTCTTTCTTTATCCCCAACTAATAATATAGAGAGGATTAGCCCCACACGAGCGTCATGCCCTCTGGCGTGAGAAAAATCGCACTAAGTCTCTCATTGGAGAGTTACCACACCCTCTAAGTCTTGTGGCTAATGTCACAATGGAAAAATGTTTGCGTCCAAATAAGATAAAACTAGACATTAACTGGTGATTAGTGAAGAACGAAGATGTGATCATATTCTTACCCAAGAACCTTATTATAAGATAAATATTCCTTATAAATGGACAGAAAACCCGACTTAAACTGGTAACTGATGCGTAAACAAAACCTGTTTAATTATTATTTAATAATAATAATAATAATTTAATTCACTTTAGAAAAGTGATGCCTGTCCCTCGCGAGGCTCCAGGCGCCATTACAAAGATAAAAACCAACAGGTTTAAGAAAGAAGAAAAAGGAGGAAACATACAAGATTAAAACATATTAAAAAAAAACTTAAAAAAACCCCAAAAAACCTTTGACATCGTAAGAACAAGATATCATTAGAAAACATTAAAATTAAATACATGCCGGGGGAACATTTCAATTAAATATGTCCCATATGTGCCTTCCCAGGTCGAGAGGACGTAAAGCCCTAAATTTCGTTCTATTTCAATTAAACCCAAACCAGTTTTCCCACATAAAATGTGAAACTGCAATTGTTGCTTTAATCCAATCTGAATTGAATTGATTTGACATAGCATGCATAAATGTTTTCGTACAATCCTAGTCACCAGTCAATTAAACCAAAATAAACCCTTTTTTGTAAATGAAAACTTTGTGTTTATACACAACACACATAAACAAAGATGAAAATAAAAATGATTAAAGCTTCTGATTGAAAATGGAAACATGCATGATACACAACACAAAACAGCATAGAGTCTCTTCTAAGCTTTATCACTTCTATGTGACAAAGAAAGAGAAAGCCCCTCATGGACTTTCATTAGCCCAATGAAAGTCACCTAAATGCCAAGCATTACACATGACACATGACAGAAAAAGTCAAACATGACAAAACCGAAAACTCCAACCCCAAACGACCATGAAATCTACTTGTCTACAACAACAGCAAAATACTACTTTTGATCCACAAAACGAACCATAGTTTTAGTTTTTAAAAAACCCGCTACACACAAAGAAAAAGAGCCAGAAAGAACTGAGACTGGGGACAGTCAATGGCTGGCTACACGTGTCTTACAATCAATAGTAAGGAATGTGTACCCCAAACGAATCTACTTGACTTCAGCAACAAATAGCCCCTTGGTGTGACTAAACTTGCTGAACAACTCTCCCAATTTCTCTTCTTACTACAACTATGAAACATAAAATCGAAAGGTCCCTGATTATTATTTAAAATACTCTTAGTAGATTCTCAGTTCAATTAATTTTAGGAACCCAAAGAACTGATTCCTACAGCCGTTATCCACTTTCCCCATACAACTCATGTCCTCTCAACTAGTACGACAAACACATGCTTTGACCATTTGAATAAAGAAACCAAATAAAATCTTGAATAATGAACATTACATTTTCCAGAACAGCAAAACCAAATTACTTTGGTTTAAACAAATGTTTTATTGACACACTTTTGCAACAACACAAAATATATGTAGACAAGTGTACAACAAGCTGAAGCTTAAAAAAGTACTCAACACATAGACATCGTACTAGCAACAGGCTGCATCACACTTTACAATTAATGGAAGTCAGTAACACTTTGCAAGATAAGCTAAATAATGATCAATGCAACTGACTTCCGGGAAAAGGTGAACAATATAAACAAACATGAATATCAAGGTCATGAAACATTATTCTAAGAACTAATAATTCATAAAAATTTAAGAAAAGGGAATAAATAGTTAAGTTTAAGTGGGGCAACTCAATGTATCACTATAACAAGATATCTATTTAAGCAGGAGCATGTTTTCAATATCACCAGGGACAAAAAGAAGGATAAACACATATTAATCTTGAGCAAAACACTTGGAAACACTAATGAATTTTCCAAATTAATTTGGCTTGTGATAACCTTAACTTTTACAATGCGATTTCCCCCTTGGAAAGTCTTCGAGTGGAAAGCATAGATTAACAGTCACATGCGCGATGCACCGGTTTTGGAGAAGGTTGCCTTCAAAGTTCCTTGTCCTTTCCTCAAGTTGTGACGTGAGCCACGCTTCGCCAATGTGCTGACTACGCACCAACGTTTGACACAATAGACCACCTTGCTAACCCAAAGAATCTTCAATCTTCAAATATATTAGTCACGCTGTCTAAAGAGACTATAACTACAGTATAAGTGACGAGGTTGCGCAATATGCTAAGAAGTCTATTTACGCCTATCTCCATTTCTGTGTGTATACATTTTATGTGTACGTGTACGTGCGCATGAAGATGCATATTTATGGACCATAGACCTTTGTTTCGCAGTATCCAGGCAAGACCAATCCGGCTACCGTAGCGGTCCCCGGGGGCAAGCCCCGACCGGCACAGCTCCTGCCCTTCAATTACCACTGTCGTATGCAAAAAGGTAGCATCGTGTAAATTCTTCGCACGCTACTATGAGTTAGCATTTGCGACATTAAGGATGAACGACAAATTTCACTTTTTCCGTATTTGAAACACTTTTCCGTACTTAAATCATTCATATTTCATGACATTACGGAAAAAAGTGAAATTGAAAAAAAAAAACTTCGCTCAATGTCGCAAATGCTAAGTCTCATAGTAGCGAGCGAAGAATTTACACGATGCTACTTTTTTTTTCATACGACAACCACTACTTTGGTCTATGCCCCCCCCCCCCTAACCCTATCTTGAATTTTAAAATGACATGTTGTTGAGCTCCCTCTTGAATGATACCAGAGAGGGAGCCTCAGCTGCTGCAGCTGGGAGAGAATTCCACACAGGAATGGTCCTAGGGGAAAAAACTGTACTTGAGTGTGTTTGTTCTTGTTGATATTTGTTGGAATTTAAGGGAGTGGTTTGATCTTGTGCGGGTGTTTCCTGGAAGGAGGTATTTCTCGGCCGGGGTTTGGATGTGTGAATTAAAGGAATGACTGAACATGCGCTAGACTTGGGACCTACTCATTCACATCACGGACTTGTATAAATGGATGAACGACTTGGGGTCAAGGTCACTTAAGTGAGCCTTCAAGGCCGAATCGCGACTAGTAGATATATGAGTTCACCTCCGGTTGCTTTTTGTAAGCATGGCAGACTAAGAAGAAAAGTATTGGGGGTGTGGGGGGTGTTGGTGCATGGTTGGTTGACATACCACGTCAGAAAAATGCAGATTTTTGTTTTAAACTGTCAAGGCAAGGCGTGTATTAATTTTAAAAAAAGAGAGTAAACATGATTTTGATTGAAATATAGTGAGAGAGTTGAGTATTATGCTTTTGGTTTTGGTGGGGGGGGGCTCTGTGTGTGTACAATTCAATTATTATCTTCTGTAATTAAGATAATTTAATAAATAAAATTAACCATCAAGCCAAACTTCCTGTTTTTCTGATTGGTTGGTCAGAAAAGGATCTACTTCCTTATGTTTTTTCTCATTGGTTGAATTTTACATATTACCTGAAGCGAAGTTGAATAACCGCCAGTTCCTTAGTCATTTAGCTCAACCAGCGTTAGGCCTATGGTGTACTTTTCATGTCAAAATTGAACGAAAACTGCACATTATCAAAATGTCACCTTTTTTGCAAAAAGACATTTTGAAAAGGAAAGAAACCTGTGTTGTTTTTGTTGTTGTAATATCATTGAATTCTATTGACTATTACTAATTTTGTTGATGGTTATATGATGTTATTTGACTTGTTGTTTGGATTGTACATACCTCATTTTTGATTCTGATGTTTTCATGATCATTATTCAGATTTTGATGTGACTCATAACCTCTCTCTCTCTCTTATTCGTTCGTCCATTCAATTCCTCTCTCGTTCATTTATTAACATACACACACACACACTCTCTCTCTCATTCATTTATGATCACACTCTCTCTCTCTCTCTCTCCCCTTATGTCATTATGTCATTTTATCATTGATAGGGATGATGCAATTTTTCAAGAAGAGGGAAGGATTGTGCTTTAGAAAGGAGACAAAGGGAGAGAGTAGGCCAAGGTTGCAGGACGGGAGGGTGGGTAAGGTTGAGAGTAACATGACTATAAACGAACACGATTTGATAAGCACGATAGAAAGAAAGAGAGACGAAGAGAGGGAGAGAGAGAGAGAACCGCGGACAAAATGAGGAGGGGGTGGGGTGGGGGAGGGGTGTTTGACATTGAATTTGTTTTAGACATTAAAATCAATCATGCTCATTGAAAAATCAATCTGAGGTGTGTGTGTGTGTCGGTGTGTGTGTGTGTCGGTGTGTGTGTGTGTGTGTGTGTGTGTGTGTGTGTGTGTGTGTTTTGTTGTTGCAAAAAAAGTCTTTTCACTTAAAAGTGATATTATGATGATTTTATTTGATATAGCGCTATCAATCCACACTATCAGTATGCTCTGTGCGCTTTACAAATTGAAATATAAATAAAACATCAGACTAAAATAAGAAAATAACGAATAGTATACACTTGATAAGACAATACAAGATAACATGGTCCACATACTACAACCGACAACACATTCATACGATAACAACAGATTAAAACTTACTTACTAAAACATGATAGGCATATGACATACACTTCGTAATAGCACACATGAAAACGTAAGATAATATGATTTACAAACTTACAATAGACTACACATTCGGAGATAGTTAAATATTGCGTGTTAAAACATAATAACTATATAAAGCATTTTTAATAGGATCATACATAAGCAATATACATGTAAAATGATGCACATACCCACAATAGACAAGACATTCCTAAGATAACAACAGATTAAGACGAGCCGTATTAGACATGGAAGTGTGTGTGAGAGTGTGCGCGTGTGGATATGTGCATGTGTATTTGTGTGTGTTATTGCTTAAAGTGCATATTTCTCTCTCTCTCTCTCTCTCTCTCTCCTCTCTACCCTCGGCCCTACATTCAAATGACACCAACTAGGAACCCTTTAACTGAGAACAGGGGGGTAGGGGGTGGGGGTGGAACAAGGTACTACTTACTGTAACGCCGACCTAGTGCCTGTGAAAACCCATACCCCCCCACCCATACCCATTCTTACTCTAAAACTAAACCACTAACACAAATAAACATTTTAACAAGTTTATTAACATATATTTTGGACATTGACATACACAGAAACAACAACAAAAATGAAAATGATGAGGATGAGGATGAAAATGAATAGCACAAAGTTCAATCAACCAAATAACAGAGTCCAACATTTCACATTTTGCAAAATAAAACAGTAAAACTAAATGCTAAGCATAAATCAAGTACACAAAATGCTTATTTAACTCTTTCCCAATAAGGGAACAAAACAAAAACGAAAATGAAAGGGCCATAACATTTTTGTTAAACAATCATAACATTGTATTCAAAGAGACCTCTGAAAAGGGCCAGAACATTTTTGTTAAACAATCATAACATTGTATTCAAAGAGACCTCTGAAAAGGGCCATAACATTTTTTTATAAACAATCATAACTTTGTATTCAAAGATGGCCCCTGAAAAGGGCCATAACATTTTTTGTTAAACAATTACAACATTGTAATTAAAGATAGCCACTGAAAGGGCCATAACATTTTCAGTGAACTGTAAGATGGCTAGAAAAGGGTCAAATAAGCACATTTTTGTGCATAACATTGTGCAAAAAGGCCAGATCATAAGCAAACAGGGTAACTGAAAAGGCCTAACATTTTTTGTAAGTTTAGACTGACTAGAGATGTGGAAAGAACTAAAACCAGTAAACTTATAGTCCTTCCTGAGCACTTCTGGCTAACACATCTAGCATCTCTGGGATCCTGGCGCGTACTGGCTAATCTGGGCGGGCGCACATCTCAAGTTATCCACTGGTCAGAGTGTGTACCAGCATACGAGATATAATTTACATGCCGAAATCCCATACGCAATCCGTAAATAAGTAAACCAAAGAAGGGTAAAAATGTACGGATAAGGGGAAATTTGGACATGTGCGCAAAATCCGACCCCTTCTTTCTTTTGAAGTTTTACTTATTTACGGATTGCGCAAGGGTTTCCGCACGGAATCTCCGCATGTATGTGTACGTACCCTAACTTTATATTTAAAATAGGCGCACAACCCCTAAACCCTCATTCCCATCCCGCCCCGTAACAAAATATATAAACAGCAGTCTCTCTGCAGGGACAACGGCTTAGAACCTTCCTCTGTGGGTGACGCCACTCTCCTACTTCAACACCCCACCCCCACCCCAACACCACCTTCTTCTGCATTCCCAGGCCATAATGGGTAAAGCATGTATGTGCCCGGTTTTCACTTGTCCCCCCCCCCCCCCCCCTACTGCGTACAGCCGACACATTCCGATTTCGGAGGAGCTCAAAAAGGAGACAAATTATTTGGAAGATCTTTTTTTGAAAAAAAAAGGCAGGAGAATGGACCAATAAGGCAGAAAGATAGATGATAGAAAGCAAAAGGAAAAGGCAGAGTCAAAAAGAATGGCGGGGTAGAGGAAGATACAAGCACAGAACTTTTAATAGGTAGGGGAACAATTTTTTTACGAAAGTGGGTCTTTAACGACAGCGGCCGCAGCAGGAGGTCCTGAGGCAGGACTTGTCCTTGTCCTTGTCCTTGTCCCTGTTTTCGCCTGACTTCTGCAGCCTGGTGAAGGCCAGGAACACCTGCTCCAGGCTGGTCTGGTGCACGTGGTAGGACTGCACCTTCAGCTCACGCTTGGCCTGCTCCATGGCGCCGAACATGCTCGACAGGCGCACGTGCGGGTCACGCACCTGCACAGGGATTTTTGTTTGCATTAAAACATTTTTTTTTTTACAAAAGCTGGTCTGGTGCACGTGGTAGGACTGCACCTTCAGCTTGCGCTTGGCCTGCTCCATGGCGCCGAACATGCTCGATAGGCGCACACGCGGGTCACGCACCTGCACAGGGATTTTTGTTTGCATTAAAAAAAATAATTTTGTTACAAAAAGGGTAGATCAGTAGTTAGAGAATGTTGTTGTTGTCGTTCCCAGGCTTGAAAACACACTGAACCAGCACGATTAAGTCCCTTGGTGGGGGTTTTCTGGGTCGGTGTGGCCCACATACAGACTTTCCTCATAATTATATGATCGATGCTGCTCTTTAAAGTGGTCTCGTTTTCGTGCATGAAGAAATTTGTATGGGAGCCACACTTGGTCAAAATAAGATTTCTTACCAGCTATGAGGGAAAAAACGTGAAAACCGTGATTTTGACATGTGACGTACTGGGTCTTTAAAGACCCCCCACGTCACTCACATTCCTTCTTATGCTAGGAAGACTTCTTACCAGTTATATGCTATATAAGAGGGAAAACACGTGAAAACCGTGATTTGGACACGTGACGTACTGGGTCTTTAAAGACTCCAGGGATCATCCCAACAGCCGAAGCGCTTGAACACTATGGTACAATTAATGCACCAGCTTGGGATGAGAGCATTACGTGTGTGACCGTTGTTTTTTATTACCCTGCCACGTGGGCAGCCACACTCCGACTTTGGAGGAATTTGGAGACAGATGATGTTATGCATATATAAAGAGCTTGCCATGGCTAAAGACAATCCCCGCATAACTATGCAGAACATAACAACATGTTGATGTAGCCTTGGTGTTCTAGCTTATGTCAATTATTGGTCTGACACAGCCCTATGCCAAGGCGAAGCAAGAGAATGAAAAAACCAGCAACAAGTCCATCAACACCCATCCGCCCTAAATATTTGATCAGTTGTCTATCGTTGTGTGCACGTGAGGGAAGATTGAATAAGAGGTTTGTGCTGTGTTTTGTGGTGCGTGTGTGTGTGTGTGTGTGTGTGTGTGTGTGTGTGTGTGTGTGTGTGTGCGTGTGTGTGTGTGAGCATGAATGTGTGTACATGTGTGTATTTTGGTTCTGTGGGTTGTGTGTGTACGCATGTGTGTGTGTGTGTGTGTCTGTGTCTGTGTGTCTGTCTGCATGCGTATGTTGTGTGTGAGGGTGTTTGTGCATGTGTGTTGGTGTATGTGGTCAGTCCATGTGGCTCGGTTGCTGTGGCTTACCGAATGGGGTATGAACGAGTTGGCGTCAATAATTGTGTGTGTTTATGTGTGTGTGTGTGTGCGTGCATGCGTGCGTGCGTGCGTGTGTGTGTGTGTGTGTGTTAGAGAGAGAGAGAGAGAGTTGCTTTGTGTATGTGCTGTTGCTGGTTGGTGTCACTCTTGAATGTTGTTTTTGTTGTCTGTTGATGAATAACTGATTGTAAAGCGCTTTGGGCTCATCTGAGGTAAAGTGCTATATAAATGTACTATTATTATTATTATTATTGGTGCGTTTGGGACAAAGTCATGGGGATCGGTACATTCGTGGGAGCTGTCATTCCCTCAAGCTCGCTCCGCGACAAAGATATTACTCATTATGGTCAATTCTCCCCGTGGGGATACCGGGGGAGGGTGTCTTTCGTATAAATAGTTCCTTCACCTTCTGGAAGTTCTGTGCTTGTAACTTCCTCTAATCTGCCACTCTCTTTGATTCTGCCTTTTCCCTTTGCTTTCTATCATCTACTATCTTTCTGACTTATTGGCCCATTCTCTATCATCCTATCTTTCTGACTTATTGGCCCATTCTCTTGCCTTTCTTCCAAAACAAATCTTCCAAATAATGTTTCTCCATTGAGCTCCTCCGAAATCGGAATGCATTGGCTGCCCGCAGCGGGGAAACCAGTGAAAACTGAAAACCGGACACTTACGTACCTTACCCATTGTGGCCATATGGCCTGGGAACGCAGAAAAAGAAGAATTGTCGATTAAAAGGCGGAGTTTAGTACGTGGTGTCCTGCATTGTATTAGCTCAGAACAGACTGCACTGAACGTCACCGAAGTGACTCAGCAACTGTGCAGCGTCTCCTCTGGTGGGTTGCCTTATTAACTCACTTGGGATGAATGAGCCGGCTCTGGCTCATGGCTCGCACAACCGTTTAGGACGAACGGCCCGGCTCCGGCTCATAAGAGTTTTCAAGAGGTTTTGATTTCTGGCATGTAACCAGCTTTCCGGTAGGAAGTCATAACCTATTTTCAGCTTGCTTTGACCTTGTCTCTCTTGAAATTAACCAATCATTGCAGACTTTACATTCAGGTTTGGTTGTAGAGGGGGGTCAAAGATCGGAATGTGAAATTTTCCTTCTTTCTATGTGTTAGCTGTTTTCGTCAATAGGAGACAAACGACGCAGGTAAGGAATCTAATATTTTACGATCGTTTAGTGCATGGTGTTGCTAATCTTTTCTGAAAATATTGATGCCTAACTCTTCATAACTTGGTTTTGGTGATTATTTTACGAACCTAGTCAAATGCCCAGTCCCCACAGAACAAGGGGAAATAATTTGGCCAGTCCCGAGTGAGTTAACGACCTAATAATAGAGTCGCTCTCTTTGGGCTGCTGGTTTCGAATTCTGCGACCAGAAACCAGGGTGTAGTGCTAAGAGCTAGAGCAAATGCCCCTTCGTGTGAAATTAAAGGTCATTCACAAACAAATCGTTACATGACAATCAGACTCAGAGACAACATAATTTTCACTAGCTTTAAAAAAAAAAATTCTACTTACACAATGGACTGAACTATATAAACAAAAGGAGGAGGGGGCTGGTTAATCTACACATATTTCATTATACACAAACCTTAACATTAACTCTTGAAGTCCCTGCAAAAACAAATCACACAACAAAACAATATGAACTCTTCTAGCAGCATGGGTGAATGTATTCGACCAGTACATCACACTTCACTCCCACCAAATGCAAAGACTTTCACTGCCAAGTGGCCTGCCATGTGTTTGTCTACTTTCAGAGCTGTCAGTGGATTAGTTTTTTCTGTTAAAGCAACGCATGCGTCCTTGAAAAAAAAGAAGTTAAACCCCTTTTTGTTGGTTGAGATGCAACAAACAATCAAGAACGAAAACAAATACATGGCTAGAAGAGTTAAAGACCCACTGACCCAGCAAGATTAACTCCCTTGTTGGGGTTTTTCTAGGTAGGTGTGACCCACATACAAGTTCCCCCATACACGATCGAGGCTGCTCTTTAAAGTGATGTCTCGTTTTCATGCATGGGGGAATATGTATGGGAGTCAACCCTGGTCAAAATAAGATTTATTACAAGCGAGAGAGGGAAACCCGTGATTTTCAGTCATGGATCTGGTGTTGGTCTTTAAACACCATTTTTCACAATGGTTATGGTCTGGGCTCAAAGAATGAACCAGCCAAATATCTGAATTCCCTTTTATAGAAAAAAAGAAGAAAGGAAAACGCAAACAATCAGGCACCTGGATGTGAGCATATCCCTGGTGAACGTCGAAGACGTGAGCGGAGGGGAAGGTTTGCTGGATGAAGGAGATGAAGGGGTCAATGGGGACGGGGTATCCCGTGTCCGGTGCAGTGTCCATCTTGGCTACCAGAGTGTAGCCCTGGCCGAACTTGGACTTGAGGTGCTGCGTGCTGCCCAGGCAGACGAACCGGCCGTTGACCATGATGGCGATCCGTGTGCACAGGGCTTCACACTCCTCCATGCTGAGAGAGAGAGAGAGAGAGAGAGAGAGAGAGAGAGAGAGAGAGAGAGATAGAGAGAGAGAGAGAGAGGGAAACACAAAAAAAAGAATAGAGAGAGAGAGAGAGAGTAGGGGAGGGGAGTTGGGGAAACGAGAAAGGGAGACATTGACAGAGAGTTTATCATTACTTGTACTGTTGCCTCTACGTTGCTTATGCTAGAGAAGAGATGACCCAGAAACGTCTACAGAAGGATCAACGAGTCACAGTAGGATCGGTTGTAAATTTATGACTTTTTGAAGTTGGTTCTATGACATGAACAGAATAGAGCTAAATGAAAAGGTCCAACAACAGTTGAATGAAGTTTGTAATGTGCGCAATGTTCCGGCCTACACCATCATGGAAAGAAACTTTGGTAAAGGTCAAGATGTGCCACCCCCCCTACATTTCTCAGTTAATTGTATTTTTCCGTTTTTGCCTTTCTTACCATACATAAAGCTGTATTTTAGGAACATTTTAAAAATACAATTAACCGAGAAATGCAGGGGGGGGGGGGGGGGGGGCACATCTTTACCTTTACCGAAACTTTATATGAGTGTTGATAGAAAATAGCTGCGGGAATGGAATCTGGGTCGAAGCAAACACATTCTTGCTTACTTAATCATGCTTTGTGTGAAAGATAACAGCTTTTTTGTTTGTTTGGATCTTCAGCCTGATCACTACTAGACTACCATCATCACTATTATGGTGAGAAGTAACAGCAGGGCAGGACATCATAACCACGCGCACGCACGCACACAAAAACACCCACGTGATCTTACGCAGTTGCGTCTGCATCTGCATTTACCTATGTGAAGTAAGCACCAGTGTCCTTCCACCAGTCCTCACAGCACTCAGTACGTTCCACAGGTGTCATCATCATCATCATCATCATTTACCTATGTGAAGTAAGCACCAGTGTCCTTTCACCAGTCCTCACAGCACTCAATACGTTCCACAGGTGTCATCATCATCATCATCATCATCATCATTTACCTATGTGAAGTAAGCACCAGTCCTCACAGCACTCAGTACGTTCCACAGGTGTCATCATCATCATCATCATCATCACCATCATCATTTACCTATGTGAAGTAAGCACCAGTGTCCTTCCTCCAGTCCTCACAGCACTCAGTACGTTCCACAGGTGTCATCATCATCATCATCATCATCATCATCATCACCATCATCATTTACCTATGTGAAGTAAGCACCAGTGTCCTTCCTCTAGCCCTCACAGCACTCAGCACGTTCCACAGATGTCGTTTGGCTGCAGGGTCCATTCCAGTGGAAGGCTCGTCCAGCAGGATGAAGGGAGGGTCCCCGATCAGCGCTATGGCTGTGCTCAGCTTGCGTTTGTTGCCCCCACTACACAACACAGTGCCATACAGAATGACACAACTCATAATAATATTCTACACTTCGTATTATTTGTAGTTGTGCTCTCACTACAGGAAAGTAAAGCGCTAGCATGAACTTGCCCAAGACGGCTGTTCCTTCCACACTGACTGCAAAAGAACAAAAGATGGTCTCCAGCACAGGCCTGCCCTTACCGTCCTCATGGATATTTTGTCAGCAGGCTGGTTGTTCCCCGAATACAGTTTCAGTCCAGTAGCTGGGATGATGTCTACCAGCTTTGTGCGATACTTGCAGACGTCTTTGTAGTAAAGCTGTAGTTAACCGAGTGGACGATATCTGCCAGACACCTTCTCAGACAGGACATCCTTTAGGAATGGGACTTGAATCCACGCCTCTCATATACCCCAAGTTTCCCGAGGCGTGTCTAGCTGAGGATTCCAAGCTTACTGGGGATGTCTTCCCGATCAAAGAACTCCGTTTTCTTCTCCTTCGTCTGCTTTCCCAGACCATATGGCCATAATTTGTGAAACATATGCATCCGGTTTTCAGTTTTCACTGGTCACCCCGCTGCATTCAGTTGACACATTCGGATTTTGGTGGAGAATTTCAGTGTTGATATCTTTTTCCTTCACTTGGAGAATGCGTCTTGCACAGCAGAATTGGATGTGATTGAGCTGCTTTTGTTTCTGTCTGACATTTGCTCTCCAGGACTCGCTGCCGTACAGGATGGTGTTGAGTATATAAACTGTTGGTAAACTTAGAGTTTGGTGTTTCTCCTCGGCGGGCTGTTGTTCCACATTTGCTTGTTCAGAATAATCATGCTACACAGTACAATGGAAAGATTTGGTGTGACATAACATAAACCATAGACTGCACGCACTAACAGCTACACCAACACAATACAAAGCATAATAAAACTACACATTCCCTAGTACACATCCTGATAGCAAAAGTAACGTATCGCAAAACAACAAATAGCACGACATACCATAACAAACATTTATTGTCTTAAGTAGTTAATTGTAAATAATATTAAAGAGTTAAAAAAAATCGTTCATTACAATTAATACATTTATATAGTTAATCAATGAAAAAGTGATTGGGCAGGTCAAATGGACCGCATGACCGGAAGCTAAGGGGAGTAACTGGGCTTCCGGGTAAGCGGAGTAGCGGCCCTTTGCTACTTTCGTTTTTATGTGCTGTGGCATTTGGTTTCCAACTGATGAAGTTTTATGCTAATTGTTTTGAGTGTTGGTCAGTATGGTTAGAATAGATTAATACATTTATATAGTTAATAAATGTATGTTAACAAATAATCATCCAATGCCCTATACATTTTCTGACAATATTGTTGCTAAGTGGTCTCAACTTTACAGCATCCAATAATGTGTAGTGCGACGTTGTAGTATTGTAAAACACAAAGCCCTTTATTGTTCCACTGTTATGTTCTGGTCAATCCATTCAAATGAGGTTTCAGTATTAAATTACTTACCAAATAGACGATTTTCGGAGAGAAAAAAGTAGGGGAGAGCACTTCGTGAACATTAGTGCTGTTTAACTCCATTACTTGGTCAAAAACCATAGCAACAATGGCGTTGAAGCTTGAAACCGCAGGATGAGAGTCAGCGACTAGCAAACATTTTTTTGGAAAAATTAGGGGTGGCCCAGTGGCCACAAACTAATAAAACTTGCAAAATGTTAGTAAAAATATAAATCATATACATTTTTAGAATGACGCACGGTGTTCTAAGTGCTGTATGTCTGCTCAAATACACAAATCGATAGGCTACGAGAGCTGATGGTAGAGTGACTTCCCCTGTTTGACCGACTGAATTAGGCAAGATCACTCCCACACACCATGAAATTACTCCCCTTAATTAATTCCGAATAATTCCTATTCTTAGTGCCGTGTCATGTTGTGATGGTGTGACTAGAAATCCACCAAACAGCCACATAATCATTATGATAACTGATGTAACATAGTTACACTGCTCAAAATGTGCCTAGGATAGACTTTAATAACCTGGGCCTGTATTCACGTTGAGATAGCATGAGACTTGGCATGATGCTAACTTAGAAGCTCTTCCAATGTCCTATAGGATTTAATAGGACTTTTGGAAGAGCTTCTAAGTTAGCATGATGCTAAGTCTCATGCTATCTCAACGTGAATACAGGTGCTGATTACTAAAAGGTGGTAACATTATAAGCAATAAAAATTATATGACCGGAAGAGCAATCATCCGTGAACACAAGCTCACTCAAATTTGTTTGTATCCAACTTCCTGTTTACCTGCATCATGTGAATTTCGAGTGCCACCCCCGAAAAGTGTCATTTCTTTGAAATAGAGTGAAAACATAAAAGTGAGTAAAACTGTTAGAATCAACGACATTTCTTGCTCACATCGCAAACGTCGTACAAGAGATAAAGTTTCATGCCCGAAGTGACATAATGACGTCATGTGAAATGCAAAGAGTTGTCTTTCTGTGTTGACCTGCTGAAGAACAGTTGTACACAGACTCTTTGTGCGATTAGTGTTTGGAATATCACAATGCGTCACTTCCAAAGCTTGGATTCACTGCCATGGGGTTGGTACTGCTGATAGACGTCGTGAAGGTGGCAGAGGTTGTGTGACTGGTTTTCCAGTTTTTTTAAGGCTTGCCAAAATCGCTATCTCGCAGCATTTTGATTTGCTGATGGCCTCATTGAGGAACATTTCCACTCAAACTGTGAGAAACGGACTCCATGATACTGCCTTCACTCCCCCTGGGCATGTTTGGGCATACTGCCCCTTCCAGCTCATGAGCAGCGCTGTCTTTTGAGAGCCCAGAACCACGTCATTTGGATGCTATAAGACTGGACATGAATTCTCTTCTCCAATGAGTTCAGGATCTGTCTTAATTTCACGGATGTTCTTGCTAGGATATGGAGGTTCTCAGGAAAGCATTAACAGGAAACGTGAGTTAGAATGTGTGGCAGATCTTGGGGTGGGTCTTTGACGGTTTGGGCCTGTAACAGCATGATCGGGAAAACAGTGTCACAAATTCTTCAAAAGGAATTCCTGATAGCTGTTCGCTACAGGTATGAGTTCATCGATGTCCACATCAAACTTTCAGCTGGTACAACCCAAGATGACGTCATCTTCATGGATGATAATGCACCTTCTCATCGAGCAAGGGTTGTCTACGCGTACATGCAGCAAGAGATCATCGTCCATATGAGGTAGGTTGTCCGATCCAGAGATCTCAGTCTGATAGAACAATGTTGAAACATGCTCCAGGCAGCTGTTAGCAGCCGTTCACAGCAGCTCAGAAGTCTACAGGACATAGAACAAAGCTCGTTAGAGGATTGCAGAACACCCTGGATCAGCAGGACCTTCAAAAGCTCCTCCAGAACGCAAAACGTTGTGTCTAAGCTGGAATTGCAGTGAGGGGGTCTCGCACATACTTACCCATGACTTTTCTTACTGCAAAAAGCTAAAAATCTGAAAATGAAACTTTCGCTCCATTCAGTTGTTTTATGCATTTTGATGGGGTACTACAAGCTTTCCTTGGGGTAAGCCAATCAAATTATTCTTGGACCTCGTTTATTTTATTTTATTGAAATGTGAAGATGAAAATGTTAATTGAACTAAACAAGGGGAACAATTAATGGCTTTATGTTTATCTTTGACAATGTTGTATGTTTAAGATAATAATTATCCTTAGCAAATTTTGAGCAGTATAATTATATAGTGTTAGTGTACACCTTGCTGCTGCTATGCAATACCTATATTCTCTTGTCAGCTTGTTTGCATGGGGTTTCAAGGTCAAGACATCTATCAGTTCATCCACACAGGTTTTGAGGTGGCTGGCAGGCACCCCTCGCAGTCGGCCGTACAAGGTCAAGGTCTCTATCCCGGTCATCTGGTCAATGAGAGCGTCGAACTGTGGGCAGTAACCCATTTTGGCCTGTGTCTGTCAAAGAGCATGGACTAAATAACTGAGTACATTCAGCATAAAATGTTAAATTCTCTAACACTTGTAAACGACTGGTTTAACACCTGTATAAAAGTACTAACAAGTGACTGAATGAAACCGGTGCAAGATTATTTGCTAAAACTTGCTTATAAGCATCCTTTAACTGATTGAAACCGGTGCAAGATCCCTTGCCAATCTTGCTTATAAGCATCCTTTGACTGATTGAAACCGGTGCAAGATTATTTGCTAAAACTTGCTTATAAGCATCCTTTAATTGATTGAAACCGGTGCAAGATTCCTTGCCAAACTTGCTATATAAGACTGATTGAAACCGGTGCAAGATTCCTTGCCAAACTTGATTGAGACCGGTGCAAGATTCCTTGCCAAACTTGCTTATAAGCATCCTTTAACTGATTGAGACTGGTGCAAGATTCCTTGCCAAACTTGCTTATAAGCATTCTTTAACTGATTGAGACTGGTGCAAGATTCCTTGCCAAACTTGCTTATAAGCATTCTTTAACTGATTGAGACCGGTGCAAGATTCCTTGCCAAACTTGCTCATAAGCATTCTTGACTGATTGAGACCAGTGACTTGACTTGCTTATAAACTGGTGCAAGATTCCTTGCCAAACTTGCTTATAAGCCTCTTTGACTGATTGAGACCGGTGCAAGATTCCTTGCCAAACTTGCTTATAAGCATTCTTTGACTGATTGAAACCAGTGCAAGATTCCTTGCCAAACTTGCTTATAAGCATTCTTTAACTGATTGAAACCAGTGCAAGATTCCTTGCCAAACTTGCTTATAAGCCTTCTTTGACTGATTGAAACCAGTGCACGATTCCTTGCCAAACTTGCTTATAAGCATCCTTTAACTGATTGAGACCGGTGCAAGATCCCTTGCCAAACTTGCTTATAAGCATTCGTTGACTGATTGAGACCGGTGCAGGATTCCTTGCCAAACTTGCTTATAAGCATTCGTTGACTGATTGAGACTGGTGCAAGATTCCTTGCCAAACTTGCTTATAAGCCTCTTTGACTGATTGAGACCGGTGCAAGATTCCTTGCCAAACTTGCTTATAAGCCTCTTTGACTGATTGAGACCAGTGCAGGATTCCTTGCCAAACTTGCTTATAAGCATTCATTGACTGATTGAGACCGGTGCACGATTCCTTGCCAAACTTGCTTATAAGCATTCTTTAACTGATTGAAACTGGTGCACGATTCCTTGCCAAACTTGCTTATAAGCCTTCCAGGCATCAGAATAGTCTGAAGTCCAATCCTCTGAAAACTGCGGTAAAAGGGCCATCAAAGCCCTAGACTGAAGAGGGACAACACTGCAATGAGTTCCCAACATCACAAAAAGGTTTAATATAGTGATAAATCACTTTAAAATGCTATTTAACACAAAGGATAACACTCAATAAAAAGGCAAAACCTCTGACAAGATTGAGACCGGTGAAGCCAATCCTCTGTCAGAAATTCTCAATCCTCTGAAATCCTCTGATCCTCTGACAATTCTGATGCCTGGCCTTCTTTGACTGATTGAAACCAGTGCACGATTCCTTGCCAAACTTGCTTATAAGCATTCTTTAACTGATTGAGACCGGTGCAAGATTCCTTGCCAAACTTGCTTATAAGCATTCTTTAACTGATTGAAACCGGTGCACGATTCCTTGCCAAACTTGCTTATAAGCCTTCTTTAACTGATTGAAACCAGTGCACGATTCCTTGCCAAACTTGCATATAAGCCTTCTTTAACTGATTGAAACCAGTGCAGGATTCCTTGCCAAACTTGCTTATAAGCCTTCTTTAACTGATTGAAACCAGTGCAAGATTCCTTGCCAAACTTGCTTATAAGCATTCTTTAACTGATTGAAACCGGTGCAAGATTCCTTGCCAAACTTGCTTATAAGCATTCTTTAACTGATTGAAACTGGTGCACGATTCCTTGCCAAACTTGCTTATAAGCCTTCTTTGACTGATTGAAACCAGTGCACGATTCCTTGCCAAACTTGCTTATAAGCATTCTTTGACTGATTGAAACCAGTGCAAGATTCCTTGCCAAACTTGCTTATAAGCATTCTTTAACTGATTGAGACCGGTGCAAGATTCCTTACTTGCTTATAAGCCTTCTTTAACTGATTGAAACCGGTGCAAGATTCCTTGCCAAACTTGCATATAAGCCTTCTTTAACTGATTGAAACCAGTGCATGATTCCTTGCCAAACTTGCATATAAGCCTTCTTTAACTGATTGAAACCAGTGCAAGATTCCTTGCCAAACTTGCTTATAAGCATTCTTTAACTGATTGAGACTGGTGCAAGATTCCTTGCCAAACTTGCTTATAAGCATCCTTTAACTGATTGAGACCGGTGCAAGATTCCTTGCCAAACTTGCTTATAAGCCTTCTATTACTGATTGAAACCGGTACACGATTCCTTGCCAAACTTGCATATAAGCCTTCTTTGACTGATTGAAACCAGTGCATGAGTCCTTGCCAAACTTGCATATAAGCTTTCTTTAAAATTTTTGGTTAAAGATAGACTATTGTGGCAAGTGACTTGTAATCTGCACAAAACAGTGACTGACTACCATCTGCATGAATAATAATTATGCAAAACAGTTTCATTGCATAAAACCTATGTGTTATGTTTAATACATTGGTGTACAAGCAGCGAATCGCCTTGTCCACTTTACCTTTTTCAAAGTCCGACTGACGTCATAGCCCATGAGGTAAGCATTGCCATCGGTGATGTGCACGTCACCGGTCAGCATTTTGAAGGTGGTGGTTTTGCCCGCACCGTTCTGCCCGAGCAGGCCGAAACATTCCCTTTCAGGTACTCCGACACAAATGCGGTCGACGGCCACGAAACTGCTGTACTGTTTGTAGAGGCTGGCCAGCACCAGGGGGTCACATTGTGACGAAGACAGTGACGCTTTCACACGAGCATTCTCTGCAGCTACGTCATCGTCTTCTGACGTCACGTCGCCTCTTCTGATAAAAGACGGCAAGAGGGCAGGCATGGTTGTGATAAATGCCAACATGTTTTAATGTATTGATGAATGCAAATAAAACGCATACAAAACCTAATGTGTACGTGTGTATTGCTGGAAAGGAGAGGGGGGGGGGGGGTGTTAAGAGGCCAGGCATAGTTTTAAAAATTGCGAAAATGTATTTTGAATAGTGTAAAATTTAAAAAAAAGGTGTTGAACATTTAGATTAATCATTGTTGCATCACACTGTAAAGGGATTTTTTTTCTCGCAATAAAGCAGCAGTTTTCTATATATTCCATGTGAAAGGGAGTAAAATCGAAGTTACTGCATTAACAATTATGAAAATAATGAGAAAAATGGTGAACAATACCAATAAAATTTTTTTACAAGAAAGTTATACAAAAACTGATATGACAAAAGCTTAATATTATCTTTTTGTACATTATGTTAACTTAAATGAATGAAGGAAAGATACATGTAAAAAAATAATGACTTTTAAGCATTTAAATTTACATGTAAAAAAATATTTTTAAGCATTTATAAAATATAAATTTTAAACAAATTATAATTACATCAAAACTAAATTGCACTGATACAAATCACTATTATGTCTAGAACAATGCATGGGCTTAGCACATTCCTGCCAAATTTCACGTCTGTAAGTGTAACGGAAGAATTACATGAGATTTAAAAATAAGAACAAAAATCCTGGTTCTAACTTTGCCTGCCCCCTTAAAATACTACAGCTCACACACACACACACACACACACACACACCAACAACATACAGTATTTATACGGCGCTGAATCTTGATAGAAATCAAATCAAAGCGCACACACACGTTAGCATTCATAACGCATTCAAACAAAAATGCAATACAAAGCGAACACACACGTTTGACATAAACGGTATACAGCAGAAACAGACCTAAAGGCAAAGGAGAGAAGAGAAAGAGAGTGGAGCCTCAATGACGGGGGAACAGGTGGGTTTTGAGGTTAGATTTGAAAGCAGAGAGGGTCGGTCGTGACGGAGGTTAAGAGACAGCAAAAGAGCGCCGACCAACAGTTGAAAGCTTATACCTAGGGATCTGGAGAGAAAGAGGGTCAGAAACTGAATGCAAAGTGCAAGCTGGCGTATAGATGGAAATATTGTCGCAGAGGTAAGATGGAGCAGCTTTATGGATAGATTTATAGCAAAGGGTGTTTAATTTATACTCAATTCTGTCTGCAACAGGAAGCCAGTGCAAAGAACGGAGAAGAGGGATAACGTGATCAAACTTTTTCTTCCTAAGGACAAGACGAGCAGCTGTGTTTTGAATACGCTGGAGACAAGACAGAGAAAAGACTGATAGGCCAGAAAGGAGGGCATTACAGTAGTCAAGACGAGAGAGGATGAGGGAAGTAACAAGCTTTGCTGTGGCTTCATCTGAGAGGTATTTTCGAATAGAGCCAATGCGACAAATTGGATAGTAGCAGGACTGACAGGTCTGAGTCAGGAAACTCTGCATGGAAAGAGTATTGTCCAAAGTGACACCTAAGTTTTTGACAGAGTCTGAGAGGGGAATGATATTGTTACCCAGCTAGATTGACTCTATGGAAACAGAGGCAAGTTTGTTTTTTGTTCCTACAAGCATTGCTTCATTTTTTCCACCATTTAATTGAAGTTTATTTTGAACCATCCAATTTTGAATATCCATATAGCAGTTGTTACTTTCTGAAAGAATGGAATCTAGATCTTCAGGGGTTGTACTATTTTGGAGTTGTGAGTCATCTGCATAGAAGCGATGTTTCATGTTGTGTTGGTCGATGACATTGGCAAGAGGTGACGTATACAAAGTAAACAAGACAGGACCAAGCACAGACCCATGGGGCACTCCACAAGAAAGCCTAACCTGTTCAGACTGACGACCATTGACCAGAACTGATTGAAAACGATCAGAGAGGTAAGAGGAGAACCAGGAAAGAGTGGGGCCATTAATCCCAAAAGTTTGTTCAAGACGAGACAGAAGAATGGAGTGGTCTATGGTAACAAATGCAGCAGAGAGATCAAGAAGCGTCAAATGAGAGATCTGACCAGCATCAGAAGCAAGTAGGAGGTCATTGACGATTTGAACAAGGGCCGTTTCAGTACTGTGATTGGCTCTATAGGCAGACTGATAAGGATGATGAAGATTGTTTGAGGATAGATGATCGTTAAGTTGTTTCAGAACAGTCTTCTCTAGGAGTTTGGAGAGAAACGGGAGGTTAGATACAGGTCTGTAGTTTTTCAGATTATTGGGATCCAGATTGTTCTTCTTGAGAAGGGGCCTTACAAGAGCGGTTTTGAAAGCAGAAGGGAACACACCTGAAACTAAAGAAGAATTGATGATGTTGGTGATTGATGGCAGAATGTGTTGATATATTTGTGAGAAAAGAGAGGCTGGGATGGGGTCAAGATCACAGGATTTAAAATGCATTTCTTTCAGAGTAGAAAGAACTTCGGTCTCAGACACCGGCTTGAAAGAGAGAAGGGGGACACCAGTGAACGATGAATCTGGAATAGTTGGTTGAAAAGGCATAGAGTCGATTTTTGATCGTAGATCGAGAATCTTGGTGGAGAAGGAGGAACTTACGGCTTCTGGCAGTTTGTCAGGACTGATATTTGATGGCAGAGGACTTGATTTCTTAGTCCCTAGGCGATCAGACATGGTGGAAAACAGGACCTTTGTTGTGCTGGCTTCAAGAATTTTAGATGAGAAATAGTTTGTTTTTGCCTTGGCCAGAAGAAGAGTGAAGATGTTGCGGAGAAACTGATATATCTGACGATGGATTTCTAGTTTTGAGACCCGCCACTGACGCTCAGCCTTACGACTATTGCGTTTACTTACTCAAGTTCAGGCGTGTACCAGGGAGCGCAGGGGCCATCGGGCACAACACGAGTGGATGGGGGAGCGTGTTTATCGAGCAAGTTATTCATAGTTGAATTAAAAGTCGAGGCAGGATCGTCGGAAACGTTCATGTTAGAAAGGAGTTCTGTTGCCTCTGACCTGAAAGCATCGATATCTATAGACTTGAGATTGTGGCGTGTGACCGTGCGTTTATTTCTGGGAGTTTTGGACAGATTCCAAAAGGCGAGGACGGCAAAGTGGTCAGAGGAAAGGATCTTAGATACTACTGATGAAACAAGTTGGTCGGAATCACGCGCGATAAGCCAGTCAATGATGTGGCCCTTGTGTTTAGGCTCTGTTACAAGCTGAGAGAGGGAGTGGTTAGCAAGTGAGAGGCAGAGACGCTTTGTGTGAGAGGACTGTTGGTTATCGAAGTGAAAATTAAAATCACCTAGCACAATAAGAGGACTGCGGTTCAGAGAATAGGAGTCAAGGAGGACTTCAAATTCGGGATGAAACACTGAATCAGTAAAATTATTAGTTCTGCTAGGAGGAGGGCAATAGATACAGGAGAAGACAACAGATTGACCAAACATGCTAAGAACAACTTCTACAGCCTCGAAAGACAGATGGGGGAAGGGGAGTGTTGAGTTGAAGGAAAGGGATTTGTCTAACACGTCTCTATACAGAACAGCGAGGCCCCCACCTAAAGAAGAATGGGGGAAGGATTTAATTTTGTAGCCAGGAGTTAGCTGCTTTAGTTTAGGTTCATGTCCATTACTTTTGAGCCACGTTTCAGTTATAAATACTAAATCAAAGTCATGCTCAAAACCATAGTCAGCAATATAGTCCGCTTTGTTTTCAGGGCAGACAGACTGGGCGTTAAATACACATACACTAAAACTGTCAGAGGATGAAATAGAGTTCAGTGACACAGAGGACACGTCACACTGGTGGCTGGGTGCTATAGGGGGAGGCGGAGACGGAGTTCTGGGCATTGAAGGCAACAGTAGTGAAGCAAAGGGCTGGTTAGAATACAAGTCAGGGTCAGAGTCACAGTCGTTGGTCACGCAGTTGTCAACACATGGTTCAGGAACACAACACGGGGATGAAGGGGTGGTGGATAGAACAGATACAGAGTCACAGTGCTGGAAGACTGATGAAGGAGAGGTTGTGGCAGATGATGCAGGAGACGAAGGAGAGTTGAGGGGTGGTGCAGGAGTGGAGGCGTCATGGTCGTCAGGCAGGCGGGGAGAGGTGGAGAGAGGCAGACATCTAGGTGGTGAGGGTGGAGTAGGACGCCAAGAGAGAATTGGATTCGAGAGCACACCGGATAGTAATGGTGGCGAGACAAGAGATGGCGCTGGTGTGATTTTCCCATTTACCCGGGGTTTATTTTTACGGGGGTACCTTTTTCTAGGTAGTAACACACCTAGTTCGAGTGCACGAGGTTGGGAAACTGTATCTGGCGCAAGGCGGGAGGTCGGAGGAATGGCTAGGAGTTCGGCACGCGTGTACTTCAGGCGTGTAGCATCGTTTCTTGTCTGGCATGGCTCATTGGCGTGCGCGTGCTGGCGGTCGATTGGAAGAGCGCGGTTGAAAACGGCTGGGGCATGGCAAAGGCGCTGTTGCCTTGCCGGATGAAGCAGCTGACCAGACAGGCTGCTGGAGTTGGGAGGAAATGGCTGCGCCGGCAAATTCAAATTTGCAGCCCTCACCAACAGAAAAATATGTAGCCAGAGGAATCGAACGCTAGGATGGACAAACAAAGTCCACGGAAAAAAGAAGTCCCACATGATGAAGCCACATGCACAATATAAAGTTCAAACACGAGCTAGATCACAACAAACAAACGCATAAACAGGAGAATCTCAGTCACTCGAACCTACGGCAAGCGACCTCAACCTCACACACATTAACGCGCACTTATGTGAACAGTCAGCCAAACAAACCCATACGAAGCTATAAAAACAGACAGAAACAATGAAAGAGACGATGAAGAAAAAGACAGACAGAGAGGGTAGCATGCAGTGTACCTCTGTACTCTCAACCTGCGGGCGAAACAGTCGGTGAGCCCAGCGAAGAGGCCGAAGTCCGCGAGGAGCGTGGCCGTGAAGAAGACCAGGCCTTGCAGCAGCAGGGCTAACAGGTTCTTGGCAATGCCCGGCTCTGACCACGACAGGTCACTGTCCGTGAAGGGCAGGCAGAACCCACCCTTCGGACATCCCAGCCCTGAAGTTCACAAATGTAGAGCTGGAGACCACACACCTAGCAATTTTGAAACTTCATTGTTAAGTTCTGACACACCTATCGATTTTGAAACTCCTGACACGCCTATCAATTTTGAAACTTCGTTGCTAAGTTCTGACGCACTTATCAATTTTGAAACTGCGTTACTAACTACTGCCTTACAACATTGACATTAAGTTCGAAGGGGTGATGATGCCGGAGGCCTAGTCACAGAGGCGTCTCTGTGAAATTCGGATTCCTCCTACCTGGAGAGCGAGTCGCAGCTAGAGCCACGCCACTCTTTTTTTGCCTTCGCATGCGATTTTTGTGTGACTGATGAGGAAATGACACTGCCCAGATAGGGTAAGTGCTCCGCTGCAAGGAGCTTGTAATGCAGGGCTGTGGAGGACCGTACACTTTTCGTTGAGGGCGCTGGTACATCACCTATTTTCTTTAGACTGGTCGTCAGCCCAAAGGCCTTAGCAACTTCAGCAAAGTGGTTGACGATATATTGCTGTGTATCTTGGGCATAGGCAGGAAGGGCACAATTATCAGCAGCTAGCAGTTCGATGAGCAGCTCCCCTGTTGTGTCCGTCTGAGCAAGTAGTTGCCGCAAGTTAAAGATGCTGCTGTCTACCCTGAAGCGAATGTAAATTCCGTCAACCAGGACTTCCTTTGTCACACGCAGAACAAAATGGGGGCAAGGACACACACTTGCTTGACGACATTTGTGATTGGGAAGCTATCAGAGATTGTGCCGCTGTGCTTGACCTGTCCCAAAAGTCCTTCATGCAGCTGACAGAGGAAGGTAAGGAACTTTGGGAGCCAGCCAAGACACGCCAGTATCTTCCAAAGACCATCTCTGTTTAAGGCCTTATTCAGGTCACCATCTGTAAAAGCAACATACACTGATACAGACACACATTCTGTTCTTACCTGCCTGAACACAGAGATAATGTCCGTAGTACCTGTTTGCCTGAAAACCACACTGGTTTTCTAGTGTATTTTACTTGGCTATGGTTGGAATGATTCTGTTAAGCAACTGTCAGGCCAGGAATTCACCTGCTGTGGACAATGGTATGATTTCACAGTAATTTGAACAGTCTGTTTTCATTCCTTTGTTTCTTCGAAAGGAAACAATGAAAACGTCTTTGAGATCCTGTTGCACTCTTCCTATTTCCCAGCAGCTTGCGAACAAATCCTTGAGCCCATCTAGGAACGCATCATCACCCTGCTGACATATTTCCGCTGGGATGCCATCAATTACCATTGACTTTCCTGGGTTTAGTTGTTTGACAGCCTTCTCAATCTCTTCACATGTAGAGTTGTCAAACTGCAGCTTTACTTCCTATTGAGGGAACCTAACACTCCTGCACATTTCGCTCATCATTCAAGTGGCCTTCACAATGTTCTGATCAGCAGTTCATGATGGCTGCCTTGTCTGTCAGATGAGTTGAGACATCTGATGAGCGAAGAGGGAATTGAAGTCCTCAGTGCTTCATAGAAGGAGCGCATGTCCCCATGCTGACATACAGTTGTATCCTTTCTGTGTTTTGTTCAGTAATTGAAGCATAAAAGGTGGCCAAATGTGGCCATTTTGGGCCATATTTAAAAAAAAACAAATTGGCCAATCGGTTTGATGTTGCAAATTTGGCATAATAATAACATGTATGCTTCAACTTTCTACATATTTCAGTGAAATGGGGTAAAAATAATAATAAAAAAAAAAATGGAAATCATAAATGTCAACACAACCCAATTTAAATCAATTTGAGTAACTTCTAAACTAATGAATGTATCATCACCAAATTGCTTTCAGAACTGGGCCAGAGTAAGAGCCTTAATATCCAAAAGTTAGTTTTGTGACGTCGCTTTCGGTTTTGGCTATTCCATGAGCCAAATGAAAGCTGCACGTACCAAAGTGGAGCACTTCCGGTTGGAACTTGTGGCTTGATTTTTATACTAAAAGAATAATTGCAAATCAATCATGACTACTAAAATCGTCTTGTTTGTGTGTGTGTGTGTGTGTGTCTGTTTGGGCAGTTGTGCCCAAACCGCTGGCTGTAGACCCCTAACCTTCATCTTATGAGCTTCAGTCGCATTTGCTCTCCATTCCACTCCTGCCGACCACTCCCACTACTCCCCTTCCACTTTCCTTTGTATGAACTATGTTCACAAGAAACAAAAACTACTACCTACAACCTGTCCATTTTTTCTTCTACTGCCACTCCATGACTAAGAGCTTGCTACTCAAAGGTACCTTTTCCAGTTCCTTTTCTTTTTTGACATCACTATTTTCCAAGAAGATACTTTGGTCAATATTTCATCTTCATTACAAACATGGTCGCTCAGGCATAGTGACAGACATAAGGACGACATGGCAGACAAGCAGGCAGAATTAGAGACAAGCAGATAAGCAAGCTGACAGACGAACAGATAAGCGTTTGCCAACCATAATCACGGCAGCATGGGCCTTGCGCATGATGACAGTTCACAGTGTAGTTCATCTTTGTGCATTGGAGATTGTTGGCGTAGTTCGCATACATATCCATGAACCCTTTGGCTAAGCCGTAGTTTGGGAACAGGCTTAAAAAACAAAGGTTCAACGTCTTGTATAATTCCTCAGCTGTAGGAATCATCCCCAGGATGAACACTGCTACCGTGGTGATCAGACCTGCCATATGCACCAAAAAACACCACATTCAATGCCATTCAGTTTCAAAGACCAAGCCACAGGGACCAAAACAATTCATATTCAAGACTGTCATTTCAGATTATCATCTAAAACACAACCATTTTAAACCATGATGCTTATAAAATAAAAAACAAACTTAGGGAAGTGTTTCTCGTAAATTTATTTATTACTATTTGTTTTTGTTTGTGCTGTCCCATATTCTGTGTCGTACAAAGGCGTTGCTTCCACGCTGCTCATTCCGAGTCCCAACTAGCAGCCACACTCGCAGAATCCGAAATCAGCTGTCCAAAGGTAGCCAATTTATGTTAGGCCGTCAAGGGTGGGAGGTGGGGGGGGGGGGGGGGGGCACTGCACTGCTGCTGGGTCACTTCGGTGGAGTTCAGTGGAGCCTATTTTGAGTTTATATATGCAGGACACCACTTACTAAGCCCCCCCTACTGATAACAATAATGTCTTAGTCACGGAGCCAGCATGAGTCAGGTCTTCCTCTGAGAGCGCCTAACATCCATCCACCGACAGCTCCCCAAAACATATTTATCTACCTGAGTTTGACCCAAACGCACCAAGGGCATAGACTGGATTGCAAATCAAAACTGAGGTCAAAATGAGAGCAGGGCATGTAAGGCCACAGAATTTGATACTTTTTTTTCTTTTTGGTGATTGATGAACGAAGATGGGGCGGATGACAATGATGATGATGCTATGGAGTTCCTTATTGGTCTGAGACACAGTGGCAGGGCACTCCATGATGCTTCCTTTCATAGTGATATTGTAGGTAGGTAGGTAGGTAAGTAGGTAGATAGTTGAGGGACTGGCTAAAAAGAGGCCTCACGGCCTATACACGTCCCTTTCAAGATATTGTGGCGTTAACCAGGCCTGAGAACTACAGACACCTGCAGTAACGACTATGAAATTAGAGCAACACTCTTAGACTCGCATCTGTTAAGCGGATGAAGCTCAACTGTATGGTTTCATTCATCCCATTAAACCCATAGCACACTCACTCTGGCTACGAGTTGGTCCATGACCAAAAAGAAAAACCCGCCTGTGATGGGATTTGAACCCAAGACCTTCCAGCCACTAGTCCGCGACGGTTACTACTGCGCCACAGCGACTGGTTCCCTGGTAAATTTATTGGAATAAAATTTTAGACCCTACCATCATGATGGAAATGTCAGCTCCCGTTTCAAAATTACCTGAGAGTGCAATCCAAGTTAATTTTGGAAAGAAACACATGAACCCAACAACTGTAGAGTGAAGAAGAACAACAAGGAATACTTTTAAACTGAAATAAATAAACGAGTTCACGATAAGATTCTTTTCTGGCACTTAAGTGGTGAGGGATATATCGATGAATATGTAACGTTTAACACACCAGCACAGATAAAATTAATGAGACATTTGCAAACAACAGAGCATTGGGAAATAAATGGGGAAAATCAAGATTCTTTTCTAGCCCTTATCAGGTAACACGCCAATAAAGGTAAATGAGATATAAACGAGCGTAGCGTAGCCTAACCTGAGAAAATGCTGAAGACGATGCCGATGACCATGGCCGTGGCAGGGGTGGAGAAGAAGAAATGTACGAGGTAGACAAAGGACAGACTGGCCAGACCGTACATAGCCAGCAACAGGAACACCAGGCCCAGCCGGCCATCCTTTACATAGGCCTCGGTGCCATAGGCCCAGAACACCAGCAGCAGCACAAAGCAGGGCAGGAGGTAGTTGGCGAAGTCCCACAGCAAGTTACCGCACCAGAACTCCAAGGGACTCACCCCGCTCACCACCTTTGCATGACAATTGTTTTTATATTTCTTTCATATGCAGGATTAATACGCATCATAAAAGACAATAATACAAAAGTTGAATATTGAAATAATCAGTAATAAAAAGAAAAGAAAAGAATGGAATCCAGCATATGTTTTGGAAATGTGACCGGCCCTTCTGGCTTCAGTTGGAACGTATTATAAATGAACAGCGTGACAATGCCAGATATCTGGTTTAAATTCACAGAAACGTTTGTTCTTTTTCAACTATGCTAGAAACCTCAGATCAGATAACATTTTTGATGTTATTGTTCTTTTGGCCAATTGTTTTATGTATACAAAATGCAAAATAAATAAAACCATTCCTTGTGTAAATGCTTGTGTAAATGCTTTTCTTAAAATCTAAAAGGAAGATCCCCGATAGAAAACATGCATCAATAATTAACTCTACACACACAATTGTTTTTAATAAAAATTGGGATCTTTATGTCTGTCTTTCTTGACGTGGGTACATAAGGTTTTGATAAGGTGAAAGAGATTATTTATTGGTATCTATTGTTCTGGAAAATATTCATGGAATATGTATAAAAAATATTGTAATATTGTTGGGAGGTGTGTGTGTGTGTGTGTGTGTGTGTGTGTGTTGCACGCGCGCGTGTATGTGTGTGTGTGCGTGGGTGTAGGTGTGTGAGCACGCGTGTGGGTGTGTATGTGTTGTTTTACGTTTTTGTTTTTGTTGTTGTTTTGTTTTTGTATTCTGTTTGTTTTTACTTCTCATGTGTCTTGTTGTAGATTTAACTTTTGTATTCACCTATGGATGTCTGGATGGAAATGACATGCAGTATTATTACATTATTAGGTAAAGGTCAAGATGTGCCACCCCCCCTACCTATCTCGGTTAATTGTATTTTTCTGTTATTGCCTTTCTTACCATACATAAAGCTGTATTTCAGGAACATTTTTAGCTAATAACCTTTTTGGAATACTAACCCTATCCCTAACCCTAGCCCTAAGCCTAACCCTACCCCCCACCCTATAAGACGAAAAAACGCAACGAACCACAACTGTGACAAATCGCGGTGTACTGCAGTACATAGTGGGGGGTAGGGTTAGGTTTAGGGCTAGGGTTAGGGATAGGGTTAGTGTTCCAAAAAGGTTATTAGCTAAAAATGTTCCTAAAATACAGCTTTATGTATGGTAAGAAAGGCAAAAACGGAAAAATAGAATTAACCGAGAAATGCAGGGGGGGTGGCACATCTTTACCTTTACCCATTATTATAATATAACTGCTTTTGTAACTTAAGTGAATGAACATGAAGAGAAATATTGACTTACCAATGATCTAACAACATGAAATTTACTGTTTTTCATTAGGATAAGAAATTAAGTCGATCATTTTGCATCAAATCATCAAAAACTTTGTTCGTTATATCGTTCTCTCTCTCTCTCTCGCTCTCTCAACTAAACTTTTTTCCACATTCTCAGCAAACACTTGGCCTATGCCCAGCAATCCACCTGCAGGTGTTTAGCTCCAGTGATCCTCTCCTTGACCAAGAAATGGATGAAGGAATTGGTCAGGAAAGCCATCCCGATAGAAATGCAGAATGATATGATAAACCCCATAAGAGAGCCCATGGACGTTTTGGACTCAGTGCTCTTGCCCTCTGCAGGCAATGGGTACATGCCACTGCGCATGTCCACGTCGCTGTTGACGTATTTCCGGGCCAGTGCATTGAGCGTGTAGGCCAGGGCCACGGGCTGGGCATGGTAAGGCTGACCGTTGAACCAGCTGACGGCTCTCAGGGTGTCAAACTCAGAGGAGTCAAACTCCGCCCCTGAAATCGATTAGGACAATAGGGGAGAGCAAGAAGAGGTTGACATCAATTATCAGTAAAAAGTTTCATTAAAATTTTAAAAATCGCTATGGAATGTCTCTCTCTCTCTCTCTGTAAACTGGGTTAGCAACTTTACACTCCTAATGGATGAAATCTTGTTAGTCTCCAATGAAATATTTTTGCTTGGTGACTTTAATATTGATCTGTTAAAACGTAATGAAACATGGTCCCGCTGTTTTGAATCAATGCTTCTTACCCAGGTTATTGATAAACCGACAAGAATATCTGCAACCTCTCAGACTTTGATTGACCATATCTATACAACCCAACCTACTAATCTAGTGGAAATTTGCTCACCAACTCTGTACTGTAGTGACCACTTTCCCATTTGTTTTACATGGTTAAAAAAGGGTGTTAAAGTTCCTAAAAATATGCACACGTTTGTCAGATACAGAAATTGTACCCAGTTTAACCTGGACCACTTCTTATTTGATCTAACTAATGCACCCTTGTCATTGGTTTACCAATTTACAAATCCCGATGAAGCCTTTGAAATCTTCTATCATACCTTTTTAAATGTTTGCAACAAGCATGCACCTTTCAAAATTAAACGTGCTAAAGATACTCCCAAACAACCATGGTTAACCAAAAATGTTCAAGATGCGATTGATTTGAGAGAGTCGCTTTTTGCTAATGACGACTTAGAAGATGCCCGTAAACAAAGGAATTTTGTTACCACCTTAAAAAGGGCATCAAAAAAGGAATATTTTCAGCAATTAGTTTCTTCAAAATCTGACAGCAAATCCATATGGACAGCCATAAATCAGTTAACTAATAAGCATGCGAATGTAAAACATCATGTAATAAAGGATCTATCTCCTGATACGTTAAATGCACATTTCTCAGAAATAGCTAGTTCCATTATTAGTTCAGACAAATCCTCAGAAAACGATCTTAAATACTTACACGATTTTTGTTCTAAAAAAGAAATTTTATCTGAACTTAGTATACCCCCTCTGGCCACTTATGAGGTTTATAATGCACTAATACACCTAAAACCAACTAATACTAGAGGACTTGATGATATTGATAGTAAAATTTTAAAACACTCTGCTCCAGTTATTACCGAATCACTAACTTATGCATAATTTGTTTATTTCAAAAAATCAATTCCCTAAAGCTTTCAAAGTGGCTAAAGTCACTCCTATATATAAATCTGGTGATCGCTCAGACCCGTCCAATTACAGGCCTATATCTATCATTTCTGCCCTATCTAAACCTTTTGAAACTCATATTAAAAAACATATTATCAATCATTTTGATCATTTTGATCTACTCCATCCTTGCCAGTCTGGGTTTAGAGCTAAACATTCTTGCCACACAGCACTCACTAGCCTAGTAGATAAGTGGCTATCCAATATTAATAACAATGAATTAACTGGTGTCCTTATAGTTGATTTTGCGAAAGCATTTGACGTCATTGATCATTCCCTACTTCTAAAAAAGCTTAAAATATATGGTATATCTACTAACATAATAGAGCTTCTTTCGTCGTTTTTAACTGATAGGAAGCAGATTGTTGCAGTTAATGGCGCTTGTCGACCACTCTAACAACCAAGTATGGTATACCTCAAGGTTCAGTTCTTGGACCCTTATTATTCACTATCTACATTAATGATTTGCCTCTAGTTCTCAGTTCTCTGTGCGAATTATTCGCAGATGATACTACACTGCATTCAAGTCATTCTGATTACAGAACTGTATTGTCTATATTACAAAAGAGCATTGATGAATTACTTAACTGGTCTGAATTAAATCACATGAGTCTCCATCCATTAAAGACTAGATTTATGGTTATAACAAGTAGACAGAAACGACAAAATCTTCATCTTAATGTCCCTCCTCTTCTTATAAACGGTAACAATATTAATCAAGTTTCTTTCCACAAAGTTCTTGGTGTAGTTGTTGACGAAAACCTCTCCTGGTCTGAACATGTGTCAAATGTTTGCAAATGTGTCTCCCAAAAAATATTTCAGTTATCCAAAATTAAACACTTTTTAGACTTACATTCTCGTAAAATATTTTTTCATTCCTTTATTGAATCCCATATAAATTATGCATCAACTATTTGGGATGGTGCAAGTGAAAATATTCTAAAGCCACTGTCAAGTCTTTATAGACGTGCTCTGAAATTAGTCTTAGCTAAATCGTCAACATTAACCATTTCGGATTATGTGACATTAGACATCTTGCCTTTCCATTTGAAACTTACATTCAACAAGGCTGTTTTTATGTTCAAAATATTATCTGGTTGTGCTCCACCATCACTCACAAATAAATTTAGAACTAATGATCAACGCCATACACACAAACTCATGTTACCTTTGCCGCGCATTGACCTTTTCAAGTCAAGCCTAACCTATTCTGGTGGTGCTTTGTGGAACACGATCCTCGCTACTTCATCAATCAAAGGTAGTTTGAGCAGTTTTAAACATAACTACCATAAGCTGTTGATGACAGAGTTTGTTAATTCAAAGTAATAAATATTTATTCTAGTCCTCATAATCCTTATTTTGTCACTAGCGCCAATTCGATGTTCTCATTTCATATGTTTTCATGTGTCATTGATTTTTAATTATTATGATGTGACTTGATATGCATGGTTATTTATCTCGATGTTAGCATCGACTTTTGTTAGTGTGTCTGTGTCGGTTTTTGCGTGTGCGTGCGTGTGTGAGCGTGTGTGTGCGCGCGCGTGTGCGTGTGCGTGTGTGTGTTTTCTTGGTATTTTCATGTACTTTTTCTTGCGTTTTTGGTCTACATTATGATTTACTAGCTAATGTTGTTTATTCATGAATTTGTTGTTGTTGCATTTTCTCTTTTCTGATGGCAAGATGTAAAGAAGCTATGCTTATTCTTAACCATCAATAAAAAAGATTCGTTCGTTCGTTCGTTCTCTCTCTCTCTCTAACTCTCTCTCTCTTTAGGAGCCATGGCCTAGATGAATAAAATGTTTTTCATTTAATTTCATTCTCTCTCTCTCTCTCTCTCTCTCTCTTACCAATGATGAATCGTTTGTTGTATGCACCAGTGCCCTTGTCCTTTGCAGTGTCAATAAAGAACTGGGTCATGTTCCGATTCTGTTCCTCGAGTTTGACCGTGGTGACGTGCCCTTCAAACTGCCCACTGTACAGCTGGGCCATCTTCTCGCTGTCCTCGCTGGAGCTGCAAGGGAACCGGTCAGCCAGGTTGTCTAGAATTATCTGAATGATTGTCTCAGGGTTGTGTCACTTTTCTTATGCAGTCTGAGTACAAGAACAAAACTACGGAGTGGCAGCATCCCATGATACCACAAACAAGAAATGTCTTCTAAAACAGTTGATTGATCCACCGATGGTATTGTTGTTTTGGACTCATCTCTGTTTTGAAAACAATGGATGATCTCTTTTGTCCTGTTTCTTACTTTAAAAAAACTTCTCTCTCTCTCTCTCTCTCTCTCTCTCTCTCTCTCTCTCTCTCTCTCTCTCTCTCTTTGTAGGTGTGTGCAGTCACATGTGTACACAGGAGCATGTGTGCACATATGCATGGTATCATTTTGTCACTTTATTTCTTTGCACTGGAATGTTGGTAGTATGACTATCTTGTTGATTTTAACCCTTTCACTGCCAGCCATATTTCAGCCAAAAATGTCCATTAATTTTACCTGGGTAGAGAACAAAATCCATCTGCAGTATTGGGGATTCTTCTGTGACATATATAAAATAAGGTCTATCCTTACTTCCCAAAACTAAGACAATAGGGTCTTTGGATAATAGACCCCAATGTGATGCCTTTTAGTGACATGGGTGTCAAGTCACTGTGGTGCTAAAATGCGACTTTGGCAGTGAAAGGGTTAATGCATGTTTTTAATGTTGATTTTAATGTTGCCTTTGTAAAGCGCATCGAGCATACTACTGTATGGATTGTAGCGCTATATGAAATAAAATTATTATTACTATTATTAAAATTATTATCATCTTTGGTGGACATACTTTACCAAATCAAACAAATGAAAAGAAGCCCCACTTGTATCCACTGGAGTAGGCCACGGTGGTTGGTCCGAAGGGGTCCAGGCTAAAGTCCAGGGAGGGCTCCACAACTGTGGCTCGCCTCCCTGCCTTGTCGGCACCGAGCGCCAGGAGGGTGAAAACCACAGGCAAGGCCAGCTGCGTGAGGCTCATGGCCCAGTTTCTCCAGGAGTGGATGGCTTTCTTGATCACCAGCCCGTAGACGCGACTCCAGTGCAGGGACCACCCTGAGAGCTTGGTGTAGCAACCACGGTTCAGACCTGGAGGGTGGTGGAGATGTGCGTGAGATAAAGTGGGTATTAATACGGAGGAATTAGGTAGAGAGGCAGAAACAGTTCGGCAGGAAAAGGGTGGGAAGAAAGGTTAAAAAAAATAGTGTGCACTCAGCTGACTGACTTAGAGTAAGAAAGAGAAAAGGAAGGAGGGAGCGAGAGACAGAGGGATGAAAAGAGAGAAATGGTGATAGTGAGAACGAGAGAGATAGGGAGAGAGGATGGAGAGTGAGAACAAAAGAACAAACAAACGTAATTCGTTTTCTTAGGGTAGGCTGAATTAAAATAAATCAAATTCAGATATACAAAAAACCCAGAAGCAGAAACATTCAGTCGAATGTTATCCCATTCAACAAGAAACATGTTATGCATGAGACATGATATTCCTGTCATCTTATACATGCCTGTGCTCGAAACATTAAAATCTGTAGACTTAAAAATATTGTATCTACGTGCATGAGACATGATATTCTTGTCATATTATACATGCCTGTGCTCGAGACATTACAATCTGAAGACTTAACAAATATTTTATCTAGGAGTTGTTTTTTAGTATCCAGCCTCTTGACTAACGCATACCGTATAATGTGCAGTTTTAATTAAAGACTTCATCCGTTCACATCAAAAGATGACTGCAATGTACTCTGGAATACTTATAGTCAATTCTCTTGTATAGGTTTTCTTCTCTAAATATCTTTGGCAGTCAAAGGGTCAGATCTATTGAGCAAGAACGTTTAGCAAACTTGCAGTTTCGCTATTGAAAACGTTTACACAAAAAGCAACATTTTTGCCTTGGTTGGGAAAAGGGACAGTGTTAGTATCAGTCAGGTTAGACTTAGAGACAATGACACATTGAGACTGAAAGCCATGAACATGGGGTGGAGTAGGGTAGCTTAACTGTGCCTTTGCTGTTTGTTTTTAATAATTTAATTTCAATTACAAAAATAAAGTGTTACTTTCTGCTCTGGGCACTGTTGGCGTAGCTGTTGGCGTAGCTGTGGCCAGTGTGGATTGTGTAGGATCCTGCTCCTCTTTGTCGGACTCGGCAATCCTGGGCCACATGAGTAGTGAATGGTTTGAGTGAAACAGGCATGGGGTGCAGGCATGTTGGGAAGAAATGGGAAAGTGGAAAATGAGACTGCGCAAGATGGAAAGGGAGAGAGAGAGAGACAGCAGGCCTGCCTACTTGGAATTTTCCCAATCAGTAGCCCAGCCATCAATTTTCAGTAGCATGGCAAAAATTTTCGTAGCATCCACAAATGACGGCAATCAATTTGTTCTCTTCCTGAGCCGAAACGTACTGTTTATGTTTCGCCGATTGAACATGTTGACGGTCGTCTCTACCGCCATTGATTCACAGAGAAGTCTGCATGGCAGAGGTTGCAGTGAGCATGGTTCGCACCAAGTCGACTTCTGACGATGCAAGGCCACTCCTCCATGTAAGCTATTTTAAAAACTTGTGCGTCAGGCCGATGTTTTTTCTTAGAACAAGATGGTGTACCACATGATTTTCGTTTTCTGGTTTGGGTTCGGTTTTTTTCGTTTGAAACATCTCCCGAATCGCTACTGCTGCTGGAGTCCGCCATTTTTTTCAGAGAAAGTACTAAGAACGCATGCGCAGTCACTGATAAAAACGGAAGTGACTAGGTTACCGCGCGTGACACGGCGTCTGCTCTTAGAAACAGACAAAACCGGGAACGGCATAAGCAAAAATAAAATGCGGCGGCATTTGTTTTTCTCCGTAGCAATGTTAAGGTTGCCGTAGCTCCGTAGCAAAGCTTTATTTTTCGTAGCTGCTACGGCTAAATCGTAGCAGTAGGCAGGTCTGAGACAGAGAGAGAGACACAGAGAGAGAGAGAGAGAGAGAGAGAGAGAGAGAAACAGACAGAGAGAAACAGACAGAGAGACAGAGAGACAGAAAGACAGCACAGAGACCAACAGAGAAAAAGATCAAAACGAGGAAGACACATAGGTAAAGCAAGAAAAGCATTAAATTGGTAATATCCTCATCACTACCCCTTCCACCACACCTAACAATTACCACAAAAACAAAAGAGACGCACACTTTGTGTTTGTTGTATCCACCTCTTTTCCCATCACATATGCCTACACAGAAAAAAAGCGAAACAATGCGAACATATCTAAACATGGTTAAACTGTAATCAAATAAAAGGCAGAAGAGTTACTACACTAAAACCATGCTTTTCTCTTATGACTCAAATTTGACTTTCAAGCAATTAATAAAACTTAAAGGGCATCAAAAACAGTTTTCTTGAAGTGTTTGAAGATGGTGACTGCCAGGTCTTGCAGTCAAGATGAACAACAAAAGGGAGAGGAAATCTGACCTGTACAGATAGTCATATGACTCCATATGTTTTTGTTTGTGGCACAAGCCACAAACCTATAACTCACTTTGTCGGTCTGTCTGTCGGTCGGTCGGTCGGTCCAAAATTGTCGCACTTCAAATCGAGGCTGCACTTCAAATTGAGGCTGCTCTTTAAAATGATGTTTCGCAAACTTAGCCTCGTTGTGGATCCGAAAAGCTGTTAATAGTATCACTTGAATTTGCAGTCAACTTTAAGTATAACCGTTTCAAAGAGTCTTTCTATTCCTAAAATGCTACAATTATAATCATTCTTATACAGTCAAAATGCAAATTAAAACAGCCTAGAAATACGACGTCACGTCGTGGATTGGCTGAGGTTCATGAAACCGTTGACTTTTTTCGCTTCTCGGCCTTTTGGCTAAGATCAAAAATGAAAAAAGTATCTGTTCTTATCAGCTTAATATCTGATACGCTCCCTATCGGGGGCTTCGATATAAAACTGATTAAACCTCGGCGAAGTGTCAGGGGCTTGCTCCACCTTTGCCACGGGTTGGCCTGGTATTGCAATACCTCCAGGATCGGCCCACTCTCCCCAAGTGGAGAAAATCCAATGAAACTGTTTTTCCTCCGTTTTTGTTTGTGGCACAAGCCACAAAGCTATAACTCACTTTGTCGGTAGGTCCAAAATTGTCGCACTTCAAATCGAGGCTGCACTTCAAATTAAGGCTGCTCTTTAAAATGATGTTTTGTTTTCAACTGTCGCACGCCACAAACGATTGCGAATCCGCGCTTGTTTCCGTATGACTTGCTCTACTTGCTCTACAGGCCAACGTTTCCTCTCCCTTTTGTTGTTGTTCATCTTGACCTCAACACCTGACAGTCACCATCTTCAACCACTTAAGCTCCAATGACACACTAATCTAAAGGTGTTAGATAGGAATTTATGTAAGTACTAAAACAAAATAAGAATAGCCCATAAGGGCACAATATGTTTTAAGCTCCAAGCACATTATGTATTAACAAACTTTAACCTTTCTAAATGTTAGAGTTTAAAATAAACTATGACTTCATTATCACAAAACAAGTTAGCTTTAATCTCCAAGAGCACTCTATAACTATAACAAGCTTTGTACGTGTAAGGCATATTAAACTATCAAAGTAAACCATTACTTCAAAAAGACTTCCTCCAAGGTGGTGGCTGAAGCTCCAAAGTTGATTATGCCCAGTTCGTCTTTATAGTCGTGCAGCTGGTCGAAAAGCTGCGGAAATATGTGGGACATTTTGTCTGGCAGCAAGTAGGACAACTCCGCGTTAATATCGCTTTCCAAAGTGGCTGAAGGGATCCGTTCCTGAATGAGGTGTGTCAGTTCTGGGACATTGCAGGTCTCGTTCTTTACTATGATCATGTGGTAGCCCGTGCCTGGTGAAAGTTAAGGAGATCAAGTCAGAAAATGCGAATGAAAGAATTGTGATTGAATACAAGAGGTTTGCAGGTGGGTGGGAGGGACGAAGGAAGGTAGGAGGGCAGAAAGGAATGAAGAAAGCACAAAAGTATACAGGGAGTGTGGTGGTTGACAGAAATTATGGAAGAAAGAAAAGAAGGCAACACAACAATATAAAAACACAAGGAAGAACAAAGACAAACAAACAAAATGAGAAAAGATAATATTTTAACCCTTTCGCCGCCAGCCATTTTTCAGCAAAAAACCCCCCATTAAACTTAACTGGGTAGAGAAAAAAAATCTGCAATATTGGGAGTTCTTCTGTGACATATATAACATTAGGCCTATCCTTACCTCCCAAAATTAAGAAAATAGGGTCTTCGGGTAACAGGCCCTGATTTGATGCCTTTTAGTGACATGGGTGTTAAACCATTGTGGTGCATAAATGCGACATTGGCAGTGAAAGGGTTAAGTGACGTTGACAAATTGAATGACAACAAAGAAGAAGAGGAAGGGTATGTACCATTGGTGTAATAGTTGTAGCAACGGCAGAAGCAAAATAATATAGAAGCAAAAACATACAGGCTCTCCTTTTGATAACAAATCGGTCCACTCACTGACCATACAGTTTCTTCGCGAACAAGGAGGTACCACAGCGCTTGACCACACAGTGCAACCCTGACCCCAGCAGGTCAATACAATACAAAACAAAACATCACAACACAAAAGAATGAATGAATTAATCTTTAATTTAATGTCTTTTCACATAGATCGTGATTTTAGACAGCATGCAAACATTTTGGGGAGAAGAAAAAAAAAAAGAAAGAAAAAAAAAGAAGGTAAAATAACATGCATAAGAACGACATATTAAACACAACACAAAACAAAACAACAAAACTCTATACAGTATAACCCAGTCCACTGACCATAGAGCTTCTTCAGGAACATGGGTGTCCCGCTGCACTTGACCACGCCTTGTGCCATGATGGTGACCCTGTCCCTAGCAGGTCAATGCAACACAACTCAATACACTACAGCCCAGTCCACTGACCATAGAGCTTCTTCAGGAACATGGGTGTCCCGCTGCACTTGACCACGCCTTGTGCCATGATGGCGATCCTGTCCCCAGCAGGTCAATACAACACGACACACTACAGCCCAGTCCACTGACCATAGAGCTTCTTCAGGAACATGGGTGTTCCGCTGCACTTGACCACGCCTTGTGCCATGATGGCGATCCTGTCCCCAGCAGGTCAATACAACACAACTCAATACACTACAGCCCAGTCCACTGACCATAGAGCTTCTTCAGGAACATGGTTGTCCCGCTGCACTTGACCACGCCTTGCGCCATGATGGCGATCCTGTCCCCCAGCAGGTCAGCCTCGTCCATGAAGTGGGTGGTCAGCAGAATGGTCCGCCCTGCCCGGTGCCGCTGCAGTATCTCCCATGTCTGCCGTCTGGCAGCTGGGTCCATGCCCGCTGTGGGCTCATCCAACATGATGACCTGATGATGATCAAGGTTAATTGATTTACCAATAATTGCAAACTTTGCAAAGGAACTTAGTCCTGGAACTTTACTGTAAATTTCAAAGAAATCAGACAAATGAATAAAAAAAATATAAATATAAAACGAAATTTAAATCAATGTAGTGTACATAAATTTCAATAACTGCCATATTATAAAATATATAATCAACAGGTTCAACAAAATCCCAAAGTCAGTTTTATGACATTCTCTTCCGGATACTCTTTTTCCATTAGTCTACTAAAAACTGCACAATCATGAGTTTGGCGCCTTACGATTAGTACTCCAGGTTCAATTTTGAACTACTACATGTGTTACAAATTTGCTGTAAAGCTACGTTTTTTTTGTTTTTTGTTTTTAAATGAATGCATTCGATTAATTCACAACTGCCCTTGAACTAAATTATGATGCAGGAATCTAGGCAATGGATAGTGAGTTTTCTGTGATATGTACTGACCTTTGACCCAGCAATGAGGGCGATGCCCACAGACAGCTTTCTCTTCTGTCCTCCAGACAGAGTCTTGGCAGCTTTCTTCCTCTTCTCTGCCAAGCCAACCTCTATGATCATTTGGTCCACCTCTGATTTCACTTCATGTTTTGGGCAACCCTTCAGCTGTAATAAAGAGTCATCATTATCATCCTCATCAAAATCATCATTAGCACTTCAGTAATCTTAGTTATTGTCATAGTCATAGTGAATCAGTGATCATCGTTGAACTCATCAATAGCAACTGCAATGTCTTTTAGGTGTTTCTATCACTTAGACTTACCATTATCAATAAACATTCCAACCTTCCGAGACGCAGTCATGTTCATGTGGTAGGAACATATGATAATGTCTTGTCCTGCATTGCATTGTAATGCAGTGCTTCACGTTGCATTGTCTGCATTGCGTAGGGCTGTGTCACAATGTTCTCTGTTGTGCTGCACTGTGCTGTGTTGCAATGCATTTTGCTGTGCACTTATACGGCACATTGCTCTACAATTACAGTCTGTGCTGTACTGAGTTTTTTGATTGTGCTTCATTGCATTGTACTAAATTGTGCCAGTTTGCATGGTATCGTATTGCATAGTTTTTAATCACATTGCACCGTTTTGTATTCTTTTGTATATTTATCCATCCTGAAACACAAACCGTCGCAAAGAAGGTCAGATGTTCCTCCACAGTCAAACTCCCAAACAGAATGTCATGTTGAGGACAGAGGCCCAGAGTTTGTCTGATCGTCTTCAAGTTGGTGCGAATGCAAAGGTCGTTGATGAAGGCAGTACCGGAAGTGGGTGGAATAAAACCTGCATGCACAAGTCTTAGTTTTGCCATTGCCATGTCAGGAAAAGCTGGACTCTTTTTTTTCATTTTCCTTCCAGTATTGCACACTGTTTAAAAAGAATATGGGATGATGCAAAATATATATGCGCTAAGAATAGTTCATATTCTGCATGACTTACCCAGACTTTTGACTTCCTTTAAAACAGTAAAACAACTCAAAGATGATGATCAGGAAAGAGCTAACATTTGTCACATTTGTTTTGTTGCGTTTAAAAAACACACCCCAGGGCAACATAGTTTAAGTGTGCTAGAGGTTAGGGACAGAGTTTATGGATGAAATAAGGAAACATATGCTGTAGCAAAAAGGTTAGTATAAACATTGTCATGGTTATGTCCTTTACAGAATGTTAATTACAGAACAGACAGAAAAACAGAAAGATGAGCAACCACAAGCACAGGAATATACACATATACTGTACCCGCAAAAGACAGAAAAGACAGACAGTGGGTTTACTTGCAAACATTAACATGACTGTCGATGCCTTGTCACATAATTTTGAGAATAGACAAATAGATATACAGACATACAGCTAAAGAAACACATTTAGACAAACTGACAGGCAAGACAGGCAAACTGATAAAGGTTCAACCTATCAACATAAAAAAAATATGCTAAAAAGTGTCTCTTGCCCCTTTATATATGCGAGTGTTATAAACAGACAGAAAGACATGCACAGGCCAAAGGACAGCTAGGCAGACAGACAGACAGACAGACGAAGAGTTCACCTGTCAGCATGGACATGGTGGTGGTCTTCCCAGCCCCGTTGTGTCCCAGCAGCACGGTGATCTGCCCTTCGTACATGTTCAGAGACAGGTGGTTCACTGCTGCTTTGTCCCCAAACACCTGTGAAACAATGCATAATTATGCTCTTTGGGCAGCTCATCTCTCCAGGTGGGAGCAACCTGAATTTCACAGATACGCCTCTGTGACCATAAAGTACCAAAGACCAAAGTGTGCAACCAGAAGGTACATCTGCATCTACTCATCCACTAAAAGTAACCTCTACTCACCAGACTGTCAAAACTTTCCTATGGCCTCAAGACCATCATCAATTACACATGCTCACTGGTCCATTAACCCAATGACTACTGACCATTTGAACCGAGAATCGATCCCAGTCCCTGAGACAAGGGCATTAACTCCGAACGTCACACCAAATCTTTTCATTAAAAAAATCACCCAGAACACAGTCTAACTCACATTTCATTTCTGAAAGATGCATATTGAATAGTAATGATGATATTTTCATTCGAAAGCTTACACAATGTCACACAACAAACCATGAATTAGAAGAAAAAATCTGTAATGGCGCTCCGAGCATCGCGCCGAGTCAATACTGCACACGTCACGTGGAAAGAAGAAAAACATTTGGGGTCACTTCGAAAAATCTGTTCAAAAAGACTATTGGGTGCTTTCCCTTGCTGTAAAGACCAAAAACGGATCAGTGAGTGTCAGGAACAGGAAGAACTAACCTGGTATATTGCATTGTGGGTAGGGAGAAAGTGAAACTACTAGACCTGGCGTTCAGCGGGCGCAATCGGCGTCATCGGGCACCAGGGAAGGGAAAAAAATCAGGCGGATTTCGGTTCTGCAGTCTTGAGAGGGTTAAACTATTTCAATTTACCAAAGGATCGATTACATGTGACTGAATAAATTATGTGAGAAAATGTTGTCCAATTAGGGGCCTACCATCAAAGCAACAAAGGATCCAGGAACAAATTTCTTGGTGGTGGTAAGTAGTATAGACACAGATGATCCATCCCCCAAGAGAGGATTTATGAGAGGATGTGATCATTAACCCTCTCTAGGACACAGACGCCAAATTCGACCGAATTTTGTCAACTCATGCATCCCGTATGAGCCCGCTGAACGCCAGGTCTAGTACGTTCATTTTCACTTTCTCCCTACCCGCAATGCAATATACTAAGTTAGTTCTTCCTGTTCCTGACTCTCGCTGGTCCGTTTTTGGTTCTTACAGCAAGGGAAAGCACCCACTAGTCTTTTTGAACGGATTTTTCGAAGTGACACCAAATTTTTTTCTTCTTTCCACATGACGTGACGCAGTATTGACTTGGCGCGATGCTCGGAGCGCCATTATGGATTTTTAAAATTCCAATTCATGGTTTGTTGTGTGACAGTGTGTTAGCTTTGGAATAATAATATCATCATTGCTATTCAATGTGCATCTTTCAGAAATGAAATGTGAGTTAGACTTTATTCTGGGTGATTTTTTTAATGAAAATATTTGGTGTGACGTTCGGAGTTAATTCCCATCTCTTGGGAACTGGGATCGATTCCCGGTTCGAATGGTTGGGAGTCATTGGGTTAAATGGACCCTCCATCATCTTTTACA
>CM065687.1:26731513-26769307 GCA_017654935.2 Phymorhynchus buccinoides | reverse complement strand
TGTGTGTTGAGAGAGATACAAGATCTAAAAAGATCATCCCCAACCACACTCAACTTTGTTGTACTGTAAGTAAAACATGATTTTGAACAGCAAAAAAGCTCTATAAATGGCAATGATGAAAAAAAACAATTTTAAAGTATTATTGACAAACCAAAAAAAAAAACTCACTGTCTTTCAAGGTTGCCATGCCTTGCTTGAACCTGTACAAGTGTAACAGTTAAGAACAAGTACAAACCTATATATATTAAGTCTCGTTCTCTCACCTCACTCACTCCATATACCACTTGCTGAGTGAATCTGTGTCGGCTTAAGTGTTATTTGATGGCACTGGACAATAAATAGCAACATTATTGTACAGTATAAATTATAGGATGCCTCAGAGAACACTGAACACTGAAAAAAAAAACGTATTAATTTCAAAACAAGGATAAAGATTTTAGGGTGCCTATTCTTCCAATCTGTCCTGATTCTTACAATCGTCCGTGATCAAGAGAGAGAGAGGGAGAGATGAGAAAGAACCAGAACAACTGTATTTAACAAGGAGAAAAGATTAGGCGATGTCTATTCTTCAGAGAGATGAGAGAGACAAAGAGAGATTAGAGAGAGAGAGAGAGAGATTGCCTGGCCTAACACAGCACTTGCCAACTTACATACTTGAACGAAGAAATGGAAATAAAGAGCCAATGACGTGTCCAACACGGGGATTCACGTGTTTCCCTATTATAACTGGAAGAAATCTTGTTTTGCCAAGTCAGATCCCATATAAAGTACCAAATGAAAGCACCAAGTCAGCTTTAAAGAGCAGCCTCATTTTGAATATGGGGAAATTCGTATGTGGTTCACATCAACCCAGAAAAAAACAAGGGACGTAGCCGTGGCGCGTCACGGGGTCTTTAACCTTAACCTAGGATGGCAATAACCATCAAGATCATATTTTTAAAAAAATCAGGCCCCCTCCTCTCTCTCTTACAGAATGTCTATTGATGCTGTCAATAGAAATCTCTAGCTGCGAGAGAAAGAGAGAGAGAGAGAGGAGGGGTCCCGATGATTATCGATAGGACATTCTCAGAGCTTCAGATTGTTGGCGCGCCCACACCATTCATGCATACTTTTTCAAAATGAGGCATGCTTACACCTTGTGATGTGCCTGTCTGGTGCATGCCAATTATTAAGAGAGGCTACAGATATGTCATACCATTATACGTCATTCAGTCATCCAAAAAAAGGGTTTTGTAAAACTTGCATGGACTTTGTTTTCTTATATCTACAAATTCTACATCAGTGTGACTGTAAACTCATGGGCTGAGCGCACTACACATTACACACGGAAACCCCATAAGTAATCCGTAAATAAGTAAAATATTTTCCTTCTTTCTTTTAATTATTTACGGGTTTCCGCATTGGGTTTCCGCATCTACTCAGTAACGTGATGAACGTGCGCTAAGCTTATACATATCCAAATTTTCCTTCTGTCTGTTACTGTATATGTGTCTGTCTTTTTTTCTCTCTCTTAACCAAATACTACCAGTTCTGTTCTGTTCATACACACACTCCCATGCACATTCACGCACACAAACATATGGCTACATGCGTAGTTCACTGTTTTGAAATGTAGGCTTAAAGTTTTGGCAACAACATTACTGGCCGTCATTTAAAAAAAAAAAATGACCCCTCATTTCAAAGGTAAAAAGTTGTAAAGATCCAACGTACTGTGATAGATTAAAATTGTTAAACTTACATTCACAAAAGGGAAGGCAGATAAGAGGTGACCTCATTCAAATGTACTAATTATTTCACAACTTAGATGATATCAGTTTTGAGTCTCTTTTCTCACCATCCTTGTCTAACACAACTAGAAACCTAGAGGGGGAAACTACAAATTCAACGGTATAACATTAACAAACATAAGCATTGTTTCAGCAACAGAGTTGCTAACTCCTGGAACTCACTGCCATCTGAACTAAAAAATGCACCATCTACTAACGCCTTAAAAAAATCTACTTGACAAAAAAGAAAATTTTTGTGAAATGTTTTATGATTATGATGATTGAAATTGCAATCATAGTTTGATTTTGGGGGGTTTTCGCATGCAAATGCAACCTAATTAAAATAATGTTTGTGTGTGGATGGGACGTTTTATAAGCCGTGAGGCTTCGGCAGAAGCCAGTCCCTTTACTACTACTACTACTACTACTATTTTTCTGCTGTCAGGAGGTCATATGACTCATAAAGTCTGAAAACAATAAGTGGCCCTTTCCACTAACCCACAGAAACAGAAACAGAAGCTCTGCTATCTAGAAATAACGGAAGGTAGGGTCTAAGTTTTTCAACTTACAGCCGAATCCGCTTAAATAAGAAACTCGCTTATAATCAAGCAAAAAAATGTTCCTGGATAAACTTCTTCTTTCTTATCTATTATAAAAACTTGAATATAAAAAACTTGCTGATAAGAAAACTCGGTTATAAGCAAGCAAACTTTTTCTCCCATCCGCAATGGAAACTTGGATATAAGAAAATTATGTCATACAAGAGAGTTGGTTTGCAGTTCATTTTCTTATAAGCGAGTTCTATTTTCTTATAAGCGAATTACCATTGACAACAACATTTTCTTAAAGACCCACCAGATCACGTGTCAAAATCCACGGGTTTCACGTGTTTTCCCTCTTATAGCTGGAAAAAAATCTTGTTTTGACCAGGTTTGACTCCCATACAAATGCCCCCAAATTGAAAACGAAACATTTTAAAAGAGCAGCCTCAATTTGAAGTTGGGGGAATTTGTATGTGGGTCACAGCTACTCCAGAAAAAAACCAAGGGACTTAATCGTGTTGGGTCAGTGTGTCTTTAAAAGTGAGTTGAACCTGAACTGAAAGGATGTTCCGAGAAAATTGAAGTCGTTCCAAAAAGGGAAAGTTTACCTCATACCAGTTGCATCACAGACAGTCTAAACAGTACAAGCACTTGATTGCAAGACTAATTGAGTAATTTTTTCTTTTATTTCATACTTTCCTTCAGTATTCTGTGCAAAATAAATGTTGAGCAGAAGAAAAAATATGAGTGCCTGTACTTTTGTGTTGGTGGTAGTGAGACTGTCCATCCTTTTATTTTCAGCAGCAATGGCAGAGAGGAAAAGGCAATCCATTTCTTTAAGAAGAAAAATACAAATAACTGAATATGTGGACAAAAATCCACATAAACAAAAGCAAACGATTGATGAAAAGCTGCATGGGTGGACAGTAAATGGTAATAGTTCAGTACAAGAAAGGTGAAGGAGTACGTGGTTAACCGCCGTTTATAGACAAAAACGGCGGAATTTGAACTGCCGTTTGGTCAAATTTTCTATTATGATTTGGACAAAACGATCCGCCGTTTTGTTATAGACAAAACGGTGGGTTGGACAAAACGGCGCCCGATTTTGAATCGCCGTTTTGTCCAAATGAAAATTGGAGTTATAAAAACTCATTTCTTGGGACAGTTTCTCATTAAAATAAAATGAATAACAAGCTGACCACTGACACTGGTCACTTTGGCCTAATTTTACCGTTTGAATGCTATTTAGTGTATTAGGAGATCATATGAACAATTTTTTATGTGGTAAACCAGTGGTCAGTGTCACTGACCAGTGGTCACTTTGGCCTATTTTCACTGTTTGACTGCAAATTAGTGTATTAGGAGTTCAAATGAACAATTGTTGATGTGGTTGACCAGTGGTCAATGTCACTGACCAGTGGTCACTTTGACCTATTTTCACTGTTTGACTGCAAATTAGTGTATTAGGAGTTCAAATGAACAAATTTTGATGTCGTTGACCAGTGGTCAGTGTCACTGACCAGTGGTCACTTTGGCCTATTTTCACTGTTTGACTGCAAATTAGTGTATTAGGAGTTCAAATGAAAAAAAATTGATGTCATTGACCAGTGGTCAGTGTCACTGACCAGTGGTCACTTTGGCCTTTTTTATTCCCCATGTGGTTGACCAGTGGTCAGTGTCACCACTCGGAGCACTGACCACTGGTCAACCAAGATCAACAATTTGTTCATTTGAACTCCTAATACACTAATTTGCAGTCAAACAGTGAAAATAGGCCAAAGTGACCACTGGTCAGTGACACTGACCACTGGTCAACCACATAAAAAAATTGTTCATTTCTGTACAGTCTTTGGTACTAGCCTAGACTCGCTAGAGAAGATGAAGAAAGCGGGGCACTTTCGGCCTAACATAAGGTCAGATCAGGTCAGGTCAGATCAAGCAACATGAAACCTCCAAAATCAAATCATTTACGAAGGTTTAGAAATGCGCACACAGACGAATTCCAGCGCATAATTTTTTTCAATACAAAATAACAATGTTTTAATCTTGTTGTAGAAGTTAAAATCACAGGCAAAAACTTACAGCTGAGGGGTGAAAAGCGACACTGATCTTGCCAGAACAGCTTCCATGATGCCGGTGAGTGGGAACGAGGCTGTGACGTCCGGGTGCCTTTACCTTTAGGCCTAGGCTAGGCCTAGTCCCTTGACCACGGACCTACATTATAATGTAAGTTCGTGCCCTTGACCGCTGTGGTCGTTGGGGGGATTAGTAGGTCAGGTCAGGTCAGGTCAGGTATTTGGACGACCAGGCATTGCAGCCTCTCAATGCGTCCTTCCTTTTGGTTAGTGTTTGGCAATTGCTGTGGCGGTTTTTAGCATCCATTTTGATGCACTAATCATGGATGATGGATGTACTTTAACAGGGCAATTTTTGGATCACTGTCTAGGAGGTTTTTGAATTTGTTAGTATCTGAGGCCAGTTTAGTATGTGCAGGGAGGTTGTTCCAATATTGGGTGACTCTTGTTAGAAAAAAAGTTTTTTCTAATGTTATTTCTGCTGTACCTGGTTAGGATCTTAAGTTCACTATTACGGGTTCTTATTTCGTTAGACAAGTGAAACAAGCCTTTGTTAGTATTGTCAGTGCCTTGAAGAATCTTGTAAACATTTATCATTTAGTAGGCAGTAGGCCTAGCAGCAGACAACATTCTCCAGTTCTGCCTCTGGTGGGCGGCCGGGATCAGGTTATTCATGTTCATGTTGGTCCATTATTTATAATATTGTCGACCCAGTTCTTCTTCTGTGACGAACAGGGGGCGGACACAGAGTTTGAGAGAAGTTGTAGTAGGCCTGGACTGGAGAGGCTTATTACCCTTTTTTCAACGTGCGAAAGAAGTTTATCTGTTTTCTTTCTTTTCACACACGCGCACACACACGCCGCGCTCATTGTACACGCGCGCGCACACACCAACACACACACACACACACACACACACACACATTGGACACCCACACACTTCTTTAATTCTCAGCAAATCCGATAGTGTAATGTAGGGGGAGACGGGGTAAAAAAGCCCATGGTGACGGCCATTCCGAGGGTAAGAAGCCCACCCCAATTTATCTCATGAAATAAAGAAAAATTCAGTCACAGTTTGCCCATGAGACGAGCGTCAATGTCTAGCATTCGTCTCATGGGCAATTTTGACTGAAATTTTCTTTATTTCATGAGAGAATTGGTGTGGACTTCTTACGCCCCGCCCATGCGCTTTTTACCCCGTCTCCCCCTATTCATTTTCAGATGAGAGAACTGTATGGTGAGGATACGTGAACCAGTATGTTAGAAATGTTTGTACGAATGGTGAGTAAAAAGGGCATTGAGTTGCTTAGCAAGATTATGCGCTATATATATAAGCATTATTAATTATTATTATTTATTCACAAGTTTTGTCCTTTTCTATTTGTACTTGCTCTGCTTCTCCTTCTTTTCTCGTCTCTTCTGCTTCTTTTTTCTTGGTCACCCCCTAAAGTGTGTGCAATGACTTCTATAAAAACAAAAAAGAAGTTGGCCATCACCACCAGAAGAAGAAGACAACACCCCCCATGTAGAAACTGAGAGAGAGAGCGCGCACGAGAAAGAGAGATGGAGAGAGAGAGAGAGAGATGAGAGAGAGAGAGAGAAGAGAGAGAGAGAGAGAGAGACAAAACGAAATTTTATGGTATACAGGGAAATAAAAGAGAAAGCAATACAATGCTTTTTTTACCCCTCAGCCCTGGGGCAAGGAGAACATTCAAATAACAAGGTAACTAACGCATGGTGAAAAGTGAAAAGCAATGGGTTGAAACGCTGGGGTAATGACTAGGTGAGAGGGAGGAGGAGGGAATAATGGAAACCGAAGGTAATACTGAAGCATGTCACAATTCACATTACACATGAGTAATAATAGTAAAACATTGATAAAAATTTATAACAGAAAACAAAAATTACATTTGCTCTTTAAGATTTTGAAATAGTTTGTTTTGCAATATGCCTTTTATTTTAGAGTCACTGCCAAGTATGGGAAGACGGGGTAAAAATCGCATGGGTTCGTAAGAAGCCCACCCAATTATCTCATGATTATGATGCAATACTTAGCAGTCAAGATTGGTGTGCCCGTGAGACGACATAAATTAATGTCTATGCATTCGTCTCATGGGCAAATTGACTGAAATTTTCTTTATTTAATGAGGACTAAATCCAAATGGGCTTCTTTGACCCGCCAATATCTCTTGAATTTGACCCCGTCTCCCCCTAATTCATTTTCATCCGAGAGCACTGTAGAGGTGAGGATACGTGAACCAGTATGTTAGAAATGTTTGCACGAATGGTGAGTGAAAAGCGCATTGAGCATGCTTACTCACAGAATATGCGCTATATAAGCATTATTAATTTATTATTTATTTATATTCACAAGGTTTTGTCTTTTCTATTTGTCTTGTCTGCTTCTATTTTTTCTCGTCTTCTGCTTCTTTTTTCTTGGTCACCCTACACCATACACAACCCCCTAAGTGTGTGCAATGCCTTCTATAAAAAACAAAAAAGAAGTTGGTCCATCATACACACGAACCGAAGAAAGAAGCAACACCACACCCATCGTAAGAAACTGAGAGAGAGAGAGTGAGCGAAAGAGGAGAGAGAGAGAGAGGGGAGAGAGAGAGAGAGAGAGAGAGGAGAAGAGAGACGAAGAGAACGAAAACGAAATTTTATTTAAAACCAGGGAAAACACATGAGGGGATAAGCAATAAAATAACAATGCTTTTTTATCCACCCAGGCCCTGGGGGCAAAATAGAACATTTCAATAACAAAGTTGAACTAAGTTAACAAACGCATGCAAAAGTGGAAAAGGCACAATGGGTTTGAAACGCTTGGTGTAATGACAGGTGAGGGAGGGAGGAGGGGGAATAATGGGAAGGGGAGGGGTATACTGAAGCATGTCACAACACATATCACACATGAGTAATAATAGTAAAACATAGAAGAGGAAGAAGAAACACAAAACAAAATTACATTTGATCTTTAAGATTTTGAAATAGAATATTTTGATATGCCTTTTTGAAAGAGTTCATGCCAGCTAGGGGAAGACGGGGTAAAAAGCGCATGGGCGGGTAAGAAGCCCCACCCCCAATTATCTCATGAAATTAAGCAAATTTCAGTCCCATTTTGCACCATGAGACGAGCGTTAATGTCTAGCATTTCGTCTCATGGGCAAATTTGACTGAAAGTTTGTCTTTATTTCATGAGATAATTGGGGTGGGCTTTTACCCCGCCCATGCGGGGCTTTTTACCCCATCTTCCCCTATTTGTTTTAAATTTAGTGGCAAAGAGTTCCATAGAGTTCACCACCGAGTACGTTAAACTGGTTTAAAAAAGATCAATTTCTGGTTTTTTTGGGACGAAGGACCGAAGAATAGGGAAGAGACGGGGGTAAAAAGCGCATGGGCGGGTAAGAAACCCACAACCAATTATCTCATGAAATAAAGAAAAAGAACATGAAGTTTGTTTTCACTTATAACCAAACTGAATGGGTGGAAATGGGGGGGGGGGAAAAGGGAACGATAAAGTAGAAGAGCCGGAAAAAAAGAAAAGACAGAAAAACAAAACGACGAGAAAATTCTTTTGGACTCCATTTTTTATTTGGGCTGTTATTGTTTTCTGTCTTGTATCATGATCATCATGTTTCTATATTATTTAAACTGGGAGTGTACATTTTGAAACTTGCGTTCTGTGTTAATTTAGAGTTAGTGGACACGGTTGTGCAAGAGACAAGAAAGTGAAAAGGTTATTTTTAGGGGGAAAAAAAAGGGAAAAAAATCAAGATATGGGAAGTGTGTGTGTGTGTGTGTGTGTGTGCAAGTGGTGTGTGTGTGTGTGTGGTGCATGCAAACGCTTTGTACATCTGGTGAAACATTTCTTAGTTGTTAAATGTGTCTGAAGCCAGTCTCCAAGTCCAACATTCAGAAAAATTCAACATTAATTTTTATTTTTTATTTCTTACTCACTTCGTTATCCCCGCACATCATCCACACACACAGACATATGGCTACTATGCGTTAGTTCACTGTTTTGAAATGTAGGCTTTTAAGCATTACCATATGGAGGGGGGGGGGGGAATGAGAGAGGAGAGACGAGAGAGAGAGGATGGAGGAGCGGGGGAGAGAGAGATAGGGTGAGAGAGAGAAAGAGGTAGGACTAGGAGAGGATCGCATTGAACTGAGACGAGGGCGACGGAGAGAGAGAGAGGAAAGAGAGGGTGGAAGAGAAAGAAATGACGCGATCATGATCATTAGGTGGTTTTAATTCTAAAAAATAGAACTGGGTTTTGTGTAGGATTTTTTTCTTTTAAAGTTGAAGAGAAAGGTACCCTTCTCTCTCTCTGTGCCACACGCCCCCCACCCCACCACATTCACCACCACCCATCCCTTTTTTCCACAGTTCCGAAAAATCTAGGCCTGAGAGAGGGGTAAATGACTGAGAGAGAGAGAGAGAGAGAGAGAGGAGAGATCGAGAGAGTGAGATAGAGAGAGAGAGGAGAGAGAGGAGAGCGAGAGGAGAGAGAGAGAGAGGGTTTAGAGAGAGAGGGTTAGGGGTATTAGGAATTGAAGGGGAAAAAAAGAAAGAAAAAAAAAAAAAAAAAAAGCTGAGAGGTACCCCTCCTTCTCTCGCTCTCTGTGCCCCCCCCCTCCCCCCCCCCCCTCCCCCACCCCCTTTTCCACAGTTCCCGAAAATATAGGCCTGAGATAAGTGTAACATAACAGACCTGGAAGAGAGAGAGAGAGAGAGAGAGAGAGAAGAGAGGAAGAAGAGGGGGAGAGAGAAAGAGAGAGAAGAGAGAGAGAGAGGGGTTAGGGATTATGGACTTATAAAAAAAAGTTGAGAGAAGCGTACCCCCTCTCTCCTCTACTACTCTCTCTCTCCCATCTCTCCCTACTGCCCCCCCCCCCCCCCTCCCTTTTTCCACAGTTCCGAAAATATAGGCTGAGAGCAGGTGAACATAACAGACACGAGAGAGAGAGAGAGAGAGACTGGAGAGAGAGAAAGAGAGAGAGAGAGAGAAGGAGAGGGTTAGGGTTAGGGCGTTATGGAACTTTAAAAAAAAGAAGTTGAGAGAAGGTACCCTCTCTACTCCCTCTCTCTGCTATGCCCCCCCCCCCCACCCCCACCTTTTCCCACAGTTCCCGTGAAAATATAGGCTGAGAGAGGTAACATAATCAGACCCGCGGAGAGAGAGAGAGACGAGAGAGAGAGAGATTGAGTAGAGAGGAGAGAGAGAGAGGTTAGCAGGTTATGGACTAAAAAAAAAAACAAAGTTGAGAGAAGGTACCCTCTCTCTCTCTCATCGATAGGCCAGTTGAATTCTCCGGCGTTCAAGTTACAGTCTGAGTTTTTGGATAGCCTCCACTGTGAATAGTGTACATGTCTGCACTAACGATAACTCTATCAGGCGAAAATTGAGTTTTACGTCCTCTTGGTCTGAATAGACACATATGGGACATTTGTAAATACAAATATGGTGGGAACAATACTGGAGGCAATGCCCGAAGGCAGTACGAAACCAGTAAAGTCCCGATTTTTAAAATTAATACAGATAGCTGTAAGCTGCGCCTGTAAAATGCTGCATGATAGTTCTATCAGCCCCCCAATAATTATTTTTACACTTCTATCAGCCCCGGTTCGCCGAGCTTTTAAGTGATCCATACTATTGGCCTATTTCTTAGTTTGGCGCATAACGGCAGCATGATGCATTTTGCGCTCATAATTGACAGGAACCTGTTTGAGTGATCGAAGAAGAAGACAAAATGGGTATGTAGGAGGCTACTGCAAGGATAATGGACCATAAAGGATATTGTTCCCCTTTCTTTCTCTCTAAAACTGATACAATGGGGGACAGACGGCACAGACATAGTACAGACCAATGCTCAAACACAGTAGAACTCAGCTTCTGTGTACACTGAGTTATATTTCGGTCAACCAAACACTTAGGATATATAGGTTAACATGAATTTGAAGTCTCATCTGCTTTCGGACGATAGTCAATTTTTAGACGAATCCAAAAACAAACCGGGCACAGAGAGAGAGAGATTGATTGATTGAATTTTTATATGATAGAGGGTAATAGAGTAAGCCAATAACATGCTTTTTTACATCCAGCCTCTGGGAGAGAGAGAGAGAGAGATAGAGAGAGAGAGAGAGAGAGAGAGAGAGAGTTCGAACGCTTCAGTCACATAGCAGAGGGGGGCAGATGCTATTCCGGAGGGCTGGGCTAGAACTTGTTTATAGTGGAGATGCCTTGCCCAGGGCACATTCCCACTCTCTAGGCCAAAGAGATTTGAGGACTGCCGGCGTACAGATGTATACCGTTTAGTATGTCAATGTCGTGAACATTGTTACAGTACTTGCATAGCCGAAATGAACACACACACACACACACGCACGCACGCACACACACATGCGCGTGCGCACACACACACACGCATGTACGTCCACACACACATGGACGCACACACCGCGCGCGCGCAAAAACTCACTATGGCTCCCCCCCACCTGCGTGCGCATCTCGACCCTTCCAACGGAAGTGTCGCCATCTTAGTCCTTATTTGTGTGTAAACAAAGTGAAAATGTTATCTAAATGTGTAAAGAAAACATCCAGATGTTATAAATACAGTTTAGATAAGTTTCGAATTGGAACAGCCAAATACGCAGCATCGATCTGGCATTTTTCAAAAAAAGTTACTGACTAAGATGGCGGTCTCCCATAATATGGCGCTCCTTGTGGCCGGATATGACGACACGTGGGTACCAGCCATAACATGTTCACGTTAATGAACGTTTATTTTTACGTTCAGTAACCAACGTTTTAGGCAAACTTTTCCAACTAATGTATTTAACCCTTTCAACGCCAGCCATTCCTCAGCTAAAACTTTTCATTAAACTTACCTGGGTAGAAAAAAGATTATGTCTGCAATATTGGGGATTCCTCTGTGACATGCATAAAATAGGGCCTATCCTTACCTCCCAAAATGTAAGAACATAATCGTCACTGGGATACCAGACCCTCATTTGATGCCTTTTAGTGACATGGGTGTTAAATCATTGTGGTGCCAGAGGCGACAGTGGCGATGAAAGGTTTTAAGTTCCTTAACTTAAGGACACACATTTTGACTTGTTCTCATTCTTGTTTCAGCCGACTTAGCTTACTCGATAGGCTACACGATACATTTACTACAAGAACAACCAGAACATTTTTATCGTTTTATTTGTAAACAAGAACGTTTCAATTCACATCAACATAAGTATGAACACCAGCACAAGCATCACTTTCATTGTTACGTGCGCGCGTCGGTGTGTGCATGTGTGCGTGCGTGTCTGCTATTAACTGAACATTTTAATGTTGAAAGGGTTTTTTGCAGGACTTCAGAGGAGGGGAAGGAACTTAGAGATATCTTTCTCTCCAATTAACCACAGGGCCACATGGAGTGGTTTATTTGGTGTTTATTACAAGCTCAGCAGAACACACCTGTAAGACATAAAAAGAAACAAATAGCTAACTTGCAAACATAAAACATTGCCACGGTAACATACACTTTTCCTTCACTATTAATCCATACAAACTGTAATACCCAGTTCCCAGTTACACAATGACAAGTATGGTATAGAACCAATTATCATGTTTGTCTTTCTACTACATGTATTACAGTTGACACTAAACAGGTCCAATGCAAATTCCTTCCCTTTAACCCCCAGGAAATCTTTACTGGCTAAACAAGCCAACACAACCAACAATGACAAGCCACACCTGGACACAATGGTCAACCTATGGTGATATTTTTCACGCCAGAGGGCAGTCAATGCACTAGGGGCTTATCACGTGATTTTCTTACTTGGGCGTAGTGAGAGAGAGAGTGATGGTAGGACCACTCACTGTCTCTCTCTCTTTCTTTATCCCCAACTAATAATATAGAGAGGATTAGCCCCACACGAGCGTCATGCCCTCTGGCGTGAGAAAAATCGCACTAAGTCTCTCATTGGAGAGTTACCACACCCTCTAAGTCTTGTGGCTAATGTCACAATGGAAAAATGTTTGCGTCCAAATAAGATAAAACTAGACATTAACTGGTGATTAGTGAAGAACGAAGATGTGATCATATTCTTACCCAAGAACCTTATTATAAGATAATATATTCCTTATAAATGGACAGAAAACCCGACTTTAACTGGTAACTGATGCGTAAACAAAACCTGTTTAATTATTATTTAATAATAATAATAATAATTTAATTCACTTTAGAAAAGTGACGCCTGTCCCTCGCGAGGCTCCAGGTGCCATTACAAAGATAAAAACCAACAGGTTTAAGAAAGAAGAAAAAGGAAACATACAAGATTAAAACATATTAAAAAAAAACTTAAAAAAACCCCAAAAAACCTTTGACATCGTAAGAACAAGATATCATTAGAAAACATTAAAATTAAATACATGCAGGGAACATTTCAATTAAATATGTCCCATATGTGCCTTCCCAGGTCGAGAGGATGTAAAGCCCTAAATTTCGTTCTATTTCAATTAAACCAAAACCAGTTTTCCCACATAAAATGTGAAACTGCAATTGTTGCTTTAATCCAATCTGAATTGAATTGATTTGACATAGCATGTATAAATGTTTTCGTACAATCCAGGTCACCAGTCAATGAAACCAAAATAAACCTTTTTTTGTAAATGAAAACTTTGTGTTTATACACAACACACATAAACAAAGATGAAAATAAAAATGATTAAAGCTTCTGATTGAAAATGGAAACATGCATGATACACAACACAAAACAGCATAGAGTCTCTTCTAAGCTTTATCACTTCTATGTGACAAAGAAAGAGAAAGCCCCTCATGGACTTTCATTAGCCCAATGAAAGTCACCTAAATGCCAAGCATTACACATGACAGAAAAAGTCAAACATGACAAAACCGAAAACTCCAACCCCAAACGACCATGAAATCTACTTGTCTACAACAACAGCAAAATACTACTTTTGATCCACAAAACGAACCATAGTTTTAGTCTTTAAAAAACCCGCTACACACAAAGAAAAAGAGCCAGAAAGAACTGAGACTGGGGACAGTCAATGGCTGGCTACACGTGTCTTACAATCAATAGTAAGGAACTTGTACCCCAAACGAATCTACTTGACTTCAGCAACAAATAGCCCCTTGGTGTGACTAAACTTGCTGAACAACTCTCCCAATTTCTCTTCTTACTACAACTATGAAACATAAAATCGAAAGGTCCCTGATTATTATTTAAATACTCTTAGTAGATTCTCAGTTCAATTAATTTTAGGAACCCAAAGAACTGATTCCTACAGCCGTTATCCACTTTCCCCATACAACTCATGTCCTCTCAACTAGTACGACAAACACATGCTTTGACCATTTGAATAAAGAAACCAAATAAAATCTTGAATAATGAACATTACATTTTCCAGAACAGCAAAACCAAATTACTTTGGTTTAAACAAATGTTTTATTGACACACTTTTGCAACAACACAAAATATATGTAGACAAGAGTACAACAAGCTGAAGCTTAAAAAAGTACTCAACACATAGACATCGTACTAGCAACAGGCTGCATCACACTTTACAATTAATGGAAGTCAGTAACACTTTGCAAGATAAGCTAAATAATGATCAATGCAACTGACTTTCCGGGAAAAGGTGAACAATATAAACAAACATGAATATCAAGGTCATGAAACATTATTCTAAGAACTAATAATTCATAAAAATTTAAGAAAAGGGAATAAATAGTTAAGTTTAAGTGGGGCAACTCAATGTATCACTATAACAAGATATCTATTGAAGCAGGAGCATGTTTTCAATATCACCAGGGACAAAAAGAAGGATAAACACATATTAATCTTGAGCAAAACACTTGGAAACACTAATGAATTTTCCAAATTAATTTGGCTTGTGATAACCTTAACTTTTACAATGCGATTTCCCCCTTGGAAAGTCTTAGAGTGGAAAGCATAGATTAACAGTCACATGCGCGATGCACCGGTTTTGGAGAAGGTTGCCTTCAAAGTTTCTTGTCCTTTCCTCAAGTTGTGACGCGAGCCACGCTTCGCCAAAGTGCTGACTACGCACCAACGTTTGACACAATAGACCACCTTGCTAACCCAAAGAATCTTCAATCTTCAAATATATTAGTCACGCTGTCTAAAGAGACTATAACTACAGTATAAGTGACGAGGTTGCGCAATATGCTAAGAAGTCTATTTACGCCTATCTCCATTTCTGTGTGTATACATTTTATGTGTACGTGTACGTGCGCATGAAGATGCATATTTATGGACCATAGACCTTTGTTTCGCAGTATCCAGGCAAGACCAATCCGGCTACCGTAGCGGTCCCCGGGGGCAAGCCCCGACCGGCACAGCTCCTGCCCTTCAATTACCACTGTCGTATGCAAAAAGGTAGCATCGTGTAAATTCTTCGCTCGCTACTATGAGTTAGCATTTGCGACATTAAGGATGAACGACAAATTTCACTTTTTCCGTATTTGAAACACTTTTCCGTACTTAAGTCATTCATATTTCATGACATTACGGAAAAAAGTGAAATTGAAAAAACTTCGCTCAATGTCGCAAATGCTAAGTCTCATAGTAGCGAGCGAAGAATTTACACGATGCTACTTTTTTTTTCATACGACAACCACTACTTTGGTCTATGCCCCCCCCCCCCCCCCAACCCTATCTTGAATTTTAAAATGACATGTTGTTGAGCTCCCTCTTGAATGATACCAGAGAGGGAGCCTCAGCTGCTGCAGCTGGGAGAGAATTCCACACAGGAATGGTCCTAGGGAAGAAACTGTACTTCAGTGTGTTTGTTCTTGTTGATATTTGTTGGAATTTAAGGGCGTGGTTTGATCTTGTGCGGGTGTTTCCTGGAAGGAGGTATTTCTCGGCCGGGGTTTGGATGTGTGAATTAAAGGAATGACTGAACATGCGCTAGACTTGGGACCTACTCATTCACATCACGGACTTGTATAAATGGATGAACGACTTGGGGTCAAGGTCACTTAAGTGAGCCTTCAAGGCCGAATCGCGACTAGTAGATATATGAGTTCACCTCCGGTTGCTTTTTGTAAGCATGGCAGACTAAGAAGAAAAGTATTGGGGGTGTGGGGGGTGTTGGTGCATGGTTGGTTGACATACCACGTCAGAAAAATGCAGATTTTTGTTTTAAACTGTCAAGGCAAGGCGTGTATTAATTTTAAAAAAAGAGAGTAAACATGATTTTGATTGAAATATAGTGAGAGAGTTGAGTATTATGCTTTTGGTTTTGGTGGGGGGGGGCTCTGTGTGTGTACAATTCAATTATTATCTTCTGTAATTAAGATAATTTAATAAATAAAATTAACCATCAAGCCAAACTTCCTGTTTTTTTTATTGGCTGGTCAGAAAAGGATCTACTTCCTTATGTTTTTTCTCATTGGTTGAATTTTACATATTACCTGAAGCGAAGTTGAATAACCGCCAGTTCCTTAGTCATTTAGCTCAACCAGCGTTAGGCCTATGGTGTACTTTTCATGTCAAAATTGAACGAAAACTGCACATTATCAAAATGTCACCTTTTTTGCAAAAAGACATTTTGAAAAGGAAAGAAACCTGTGTTGTTTTTGTTGTTGTAATATCATTGAATTCTATTGACTATTACTAATTTTGTTGATGGTTATATGATGTTATTTGACTTGTTGTTTGGATTGTACATACCTCATTTTTGATTCTGATGTTTTCATGATCATTATTCAGATTTTGATGTGACTCATAACCTCTCTCTCTCTCTTATTCGTTCGTCCATTCAATTCCTCTCTCGTTCATTTATTAACATACACACACACACACTCTCTCTCTCATTCATTTATGATCACACTCTCTCTCTCTCTCTCTCCCCTTATGTCATTATGTCATTTTATCATTGATAGGGATGATGCAATTTTTCAAGAAGAGGGAAGGATTGTGCTTTAGAAAGGAGACAAAGGGAGAGAGTAGGCCAAGGTTGCAGGACGGGAGGGTGGGTAAGGTTGAGAGTAACATGACTATAAACGAACACGATTTGATAAGCACGATAGAAAGAAAGAGAGACGAAGAGAGGGAGAGAGAGAGAGAACCGCGGACAAAATGAGGAGGGGGTGGGGTGGGGGAGGGGTGTTTGACATTGAATTTGTTTTAGACATTAAAATCAATCATGCTCATTGAAAAATCAATCTGAGGTGTGTGTGTGTGTCGGTGTGTGTGTGTGTCGGTGTGTCGTGTGTGTGTGTGTGTGTGTGTGTGTGTGTGTGTGTTTTGTTGTTGCAAAAAAAGTCTTTTCACTTAAAAGTGATATTATGATGATTTTATTTGATATAGCGCTATCAATCCACACTATGCTCTGTGCGCTTTACAAATTGAAATATAAATAAAACATCAGACTAAAATAAGAAAATAACGAATAGTATACACTTGATAAGACAATACAAGATAACATGGTCCACATACTACAACCGACAACACATTCATACGATAACAACAGATTAAAACTTACTTACTAAAACATGATAGGCATATGACATACACTTCGTAATAGCACACATGAAAACGTAAGATAATATGATTTACAAACTTACAATAGACTACACATTCGGAGATAGTTAAATATTGCGTGTTAAAACATAATAACTATATAAAGCATTTTTAATAGGATCATACATAAGCAATATACATGTAAAATGATGCACATACCCACAATAGACAAGACATTCCTAAGATAACAACAGATTAAGACGAGCCGTATTAGACATGGAAGTGTGTGTGAGAGTGTGCGCGTGTGGATATGTGCATGTGTATTTGTGTGTGTTATTGCTTAAAGTGCATATTTCTCTCTCTCTCTCTCTCTCTCTCTCCTCTCTACCCTCGGCCCTACATTCAAATGACACCAACTAGGAACCCTTTAACTGAGAACAGGGGGGTAGGGGGTGGGGGTGGAACAAGGTACTACTTACTGTAACGCCGACCTAGTGCCTGTGAAAACCCATACCCCACCACCCATACCCATTCTTACTCTAAAACTAAACCACTAACACAAATAAACATTTTAACAAGTTTATTAACATATATTTTGGACATTGACATACACAGAAACAACAACAAAAATGAAAGGATGCTGATGAGGATGAGGATGAAAATGAATAGCACAAAGTTCAATCAACCAAATAACAGAGTCCAACATTTCACATTTTGCAAAATAAAACAGTAAAACTAAATGCTAAGCATAAATCAAGTACACAAAATGCTTATTTAACTCTTTCCCAATAAGGGAACAAAACAAAAATGAAAATGAAAGGGCCATAACATTTTTGTTAAACAATCATAACAGTGTATTCAAAGAGACCTCTGAAAAGGGCCAGAACATTTTTGTTAAACAATCATAACAGTGTATTCAAAGAGACCTCTGAAAAGGGCCAGAACATTTTTTTATAACAATCATAACTTTGTATTCAAAGATGGCCCCTGAAAAGGCCATAACATTTTTTGTTAAACAATTACAACATTGTAATTAAAGATAGCCACTGAAAGGGCCATAACATTTTCAGTGAACTGTAAGATGACTAGAAAAGGGTCAAATAAGCACATTTTTGTACATAACATTGTGCAAAAAGGCCACATCATAAGCAAACAGGGTAACTGAAAAGGCCTAACATTTTTTGTAAGTTTAGACTGACTAGAGATGTGGAAAGAACTAAAACCAGTAAACTTATAGTCCTTCCTGAGCACTTCTGGCTAACACGTCTAGCATCTCTGGGATCCTGGCGCGTACTGGCTAATCTGGGCGGGCGCACATCTCAAGTTATCCACTGGTCAGAGTGTGTACCAGCATACGAGATATAATTTACATGCCGAAATCCCATACGCAATCCGTAAATAAGTAAACCAAAGAAGGGTAAAAATGTACGGATAAGGGGAAATTTGGACATGTGCGCAAAATCCGACCCCTTCTTTCTTTTGAAGTTTTACTTATTTACGGATTGCGCAAGGGTTTCCGCACGGAATCTCCGCATGTATGTGTACGTACCCTAACTTTATATTTAAAATAGGCGCACAACCCCCAAACCCTCATTCCCATCCCGCCCCGTAACAAAATATATAAACAGCAGTCTCTCTGCAGGGACAACGGCTTAGAACCTTCCTCTGTGGGTGACGCCACTCTCCTACTTCAACACCCCACCCCCACCCCAACACCACCTTCTTCTGCATTCCCAGGCCATAATGGGTAAAGCATGTATGTGCCCGGTTTTCACTTGTCCCCCCCCCCCCCCCCCCCCCCCCTGCGTACAGCCGACACATTCCGATTTCGGAGGAGCTCAAAAAGGAGACAAATTATTTGGAAGATATCTTTTTTTTGAAAAAAAAAGGCAGGAGAATGGACCAATAAGGCAGAAAGATAGATAGATAGAAAGCAAAAGGAAAAGGCAGAGTCAAAAAGAATGGCGGGGTAGAGGAAGATACAAGCACAGAACTTTTAATAGGTAGGGGAACAATTTTTTTACGAAAGTGGGTCTTTAACGACAGCGGCCGCAGCAGGAGGTCCTGAGGCAGGACTTGTCCTTGTCCTTGTCCTTGTCCCTGTTTTCGCCTGACTTCTGCAGCCTGGTGAAGGCCAGGAACACCTGCTCCAGGCTGGTCTGGTGCACGTGGTAGGACTGCACCTTCAGCTCGCGCTTGGCCTGCTCCATGGCGCCGAACATGCTCGACAGGCGCACGTGCGGGTCACGCACCTGCACAGGGATTTTTGTTTGCATTAAAACATTTTTTTTTTTACAAAAGCTGGTCTGGTGCACGTGGTAGGACTGCACCTTCAGCTTGCGCTTGGCCTGCTCCATGGCGCCGAACATGCTCGATAGGCGCACACGCGGGTCACGCACCTGCACAGGGATTTTTGTTTGCATTAAAAAAAATAATTTTGTTACAAAAAGGGTAGATCAGTATTTAGAGAATGTTGTTGTTGTCGTTCCCAGGCTTGAAAACACACTGAACCAGCACGATTAAGTCCCTTGGTGGGGGTTTTCTGGGTCGGTGTGGCCCACATACAGACTTTCCTCATAATTATACGATCGAGGCTGCTCTTTAAAGTGGTCTCGTTTTCGTGCATGAAGAAATTTGTATGGGAGCCACACTTGGTCAAAATAAGATTTCTTACCAGCTATGAGGGAAAAAACGTGAAAACCGTGATTTTGACATGTGACGTACTGGGTCTTTAAAGACCCCCCACGTCACTCACATTCCTTCTTATGCTAGGAAGACTTCTTACCAGTTATATGCTATATAAGAGGGAAAACACGTGAAAAACCGTGATTTTGACACGTGACGTACTGGGTCTTTAAAGACTCCAGGGATCATCCCAACAGCCGAAGCGCTTGAACACTATGGTACAAACAATGCACCAGCTAGGGATGAGAACATTACGTGTGTGACCGTTTTTTTTATTACCCCCGCCACGTGGGCAGCCACACTCCGACTTTGGAGGAATTTGGAGACAGATGATGTTATGCATATATAAAGAGCTTGCCATGGCTAAAGACAATCCCCGCATAACTATGCAGAACATAACAACATGTTGATGTAGCCTTGGTGTTCTAGCTTATGTCAATTATTGGTCTGACACAGCCCTATGCCAAGGCGAAGCAAGAGAATGAAAAAACCAGCAACAAGTCCATCAACACCCATCCGCCCTAAATATTTGATCAGTTGTCTATCGTTGTGTGCACGTGAGGGAAGATTGAATAAGAGGTTTGTGCTGTGTTTTGTGGTGCGTGTGTGTGTGTGTGTGTGTGTGTGTGTGTGTGTGTGTGTGTGTGTGTGCGTGTGTGTGTGTGAGCATGAATGTGTGCATACATGTGTGTATTTTGGTTCTGTGGGTTGTGTGTGTACGCATGTGTGTGTGTGTGTGTCTGTGTCTGTGTGTCTGTCTGCATGCGTATGTTGTGTGTGAGGGTGTTTGTGCATGTGTGTTGGTGTATGTGGTCAGTCCATGTGGCTCGGTTGCTGTGGCTTACCGAATGGGGTATGAACGAGTTGGCGTCAATAATTGTGTGTGTTTATGTGTGTGTGTGTGTGCGTGCATGCGTGCGTGCGTGTGTGTGTGTGTGTGTGTTAGAGAGAGAGAGAGAGAGTTGCTTTGTGTATGTGCTGTTGCTGGTTGGTGTCACTCTTGAATGTTGTTTTTGTTGTCTGTTGATGAATAACTGATTGTAAAGTGCTTTGGGCTCATCTGAGGTAAAGTGCTATATAAATGTACTATTATTATTATTATTATTGGTGCGTTTGGGACAAAGTCATGGGGATCGGTACATTCGTGGGAGCTGTCATTCCCTCAAGCTCGCTCCGCGACAAAGATATTACTCATTATGGTCAATTCTCCCCGTGGGGATACCGGGGGAGGGTGTCTTTCGGATAAATAGTTCCCTTCACCTTCTGGAAGTTCTGTGCTTGTAACTTCCTCTAATCTGCCACTCTCTTTGATTCTGCATTTTCCCTTTGCTTTCTATCATCTACTATCTTTCTGACTTATTGGCCCATTCTCCTGCCTTTTTTCCAAAACAAATCTTCCAAATAATGTTTCTCCATTGAGCTCCTCCGAAATCGGAATGTGTCGGCTGTACGCAGCGGGGAGACCAGTGAAAACTGAAAAACCGGACACTTACGTACCTTACCCATTGTGGCCATATGGCCTGGGAACGCAGAAAAAGAAGAATTGTCGATTAAAAGGCGGAGTTTAGTACGTGGTGTCCTGCATTGTATTAGCTCAGAACAGACTGCACTGAACGTCACCGAAGTGACTCAGCAACTGTGCAGCGTCTCCTCTGGTGGGTTGCCTTATTAACTCACTTGGGATGAATGAGCCGGCTCTGGCTCATGGCTCGCACAACCGTTTAGGACGAACGGCCCGGCTCCGGCTCATAAGAGTTTTCAAGAGGTTTTGATTTCTGGCATGTAACCAGCTTTCCGGTAGGAAGTCATAACCTATTTTCAGCTTGCTTTGACCTTGTCTCTCTTGAAATTAACCAATCATTGCAGACTTTACATTCAGGTTTGGTTGTAGAGGGGGGTCAAAGATCGGAATGTGAAATTTTCCTTCTTTCTATGTGTTAGCTGTTTTCGTCAATAGGAGACAAACGACGCAGGTAAGGAATCTAATATTTTACGATCGTTTAGTGCATGGTGTTGCTAATCTTTTCTGAAAATATTGATGCCTAACTCTTCATAACTTGGTTTTGGTGATTATTTTACGAACCTAGTCAAATGCCCAGTCCCCACAGAACAAGGGGAAATAATTTGGCCAGTCCCGAGTGAGTTAACGACCTAATAATAGAGTCGCTCTCTTTGGGCTGCTGGTTTCGAATTCTGCGACCAGAAACCAGGGTGTAGTGCTAAGAGCTAGAGCAAATGCCCCTTCGTGTGAAATTAAAGGTCATTCACAAACAAATCGTTACATGACAATCAGACTCAGAGACAACATAATTTTCACTAGCTTTTAAAAAAAAAATTCTACTTACACAATGGACTGAACTATATAAACAAAAGGAGGAGGGGGCTGGTTAATCTACACATATTTCATTATACACAAACCTTAACATTAACTCTTGAAGTCCCTGCAAAAACAAATCACACAACAAAACAATATGAACTCTTCTAGCAGCATGGGTGAATGTATTCGACCAGTACATCACACTTCACTCCCACCAAATGCAAAGACATTCACTGCCAAGTGGCCTGCCATGTGTTTGTCTACTTTCAGAGCTGTGTCAGTGATTTTTTTTTTCTGTTAAAGCAACGCATGCGTCCTTGAAAAAAAAGAAGTTAAACCCCTTTTTGTTGGTTGAGATGCAACGGACAATCAAGAACGAAAACAAATACATGGCTAGAAGAGTTAAAGACCCACTGACCCAGCAAGATTAACTCCCTTGTTGGGGTTTTTCTGGGTAGGTGTGACCCACATACAAGTTCCCCCATACACGATCGAGGCTGCTCTTTAAAGTGATGTCTCGTTTTCATGCATGGGGGAATATGTATGGGAGTCAACCCTGGTCAAAATAAGATTTATTACAAGCGAGAGAGGGAAACCCGTGATTTTCAGTCATGGATCTGGTGTTGGTCTTTAAACACCATTTTTCACAATGGTTATGGTCTGGGCTCAAAGAATGAACCAGCCAAATATCTGAATTCCCTTTTATAGAAAAAAAGAAGAAAGGAAAACGCAAACAATTAGGCACCTGGATGTGAGCATATCCCTGGTGAACGTCGAAGACGTGAGCGGAGGGGAAGGTTTGCTGGATGAAGGAGATGAAGGGGTCAATGGGGACGGGGTATCCCGTGTCCGGTGCAGTGTCCATCTTGGCTACCAGAGTGTAGCCCTGGCCGAACTTGGACTTGAGGTGCTGCGTGCTGCCCAGGCAGACGAACCGGCCGTTGACCATGATGGCGATCCGTGTGCACAGGGCTTCACACTCCTCCATGCTGAGAGAGAGAGAGAGAGAGAGAGAGAGAGAGAGAGAGAGAGATAGAGAGAGAGAGAGAGAGGGAAACACACAAAAAAGAATAGAGAGAGAGAGAGAGAGAGTAGGGGAGGGGAGTTGGGGAAACGAGAAAGGGAGACATTGACAGAGAGTTTATCATTACTTGTACTGTTGCCTCTACGTTGCTTATGCTAGAGAAGAGATGACCCAGAAACGTCTACAGAAGGATCAACGAGTCACAGTAGGATCGGTTGTAAATTTATGACTTTTTGAAGTTGGTTCTATGACATGAACAGAATAGAGCTAAATGAAAAGGTCCAACAACAGTTGAATGAAGTTTGTAATGTGCGCAATGTTCCGGCCTACACCATCATGGAAAGAAACTTTGGTAAAGGTCAAGATGTGCCACCCCCCTACATTTCTCGGTTAATTGTATTTTTCCGTTTTTGCCTTTCTTACCATACATAAAGCTGTATTTTAGGAACATTTTAAAAATACAATTAACCGAGAAATGCAGGGGGGGGGGGGGGGGGGGCACATCTTTACCTTTACCGAAACTTTATATGAGTGTTGATAGAAAATAGCTGCGGGAATGGAATCTGGGTCGAAGCAAACACATTCTTGCTTACTTAATCATGCTTTGTGTGAAAGATAACAGCTTTTTTGTTTGTTTGGATCTTCAGCCTGATCACTACTAGACTACCATCATCACTATTATGGTGAGAAGTAACAGCAGGGCAGGACATCATAACACACGCGCACGCACGCACACAAAAACACCCACGTGATCTTACGCAGTTGCGTCTGCATCTGCATTTACCTATGTGAAGTAAGCACCAGTGTCCTTCCACCAGTCCTCACAGCACTCAGTACGTTCCACAGGTGTCATCATCGTCGTCATCATCATCATTTACCTATGTGAAGTAAGCACCAGTGTCCTTTCACCAGTCCTCACAGCACTCAATACGTTCCACAGGTGTCATCATCATCATCATCATCATCATCATTTACCTATGTGAAGTAAGCACCAGTGTCCTTCCACCAGTCCTCACAGCACTCAGTACGTTCCACAGGTGTCATCATCATCATCATCATCATCACCATCATCATTTACCTATGTGAAGTAAGCACCAGTGTCCTTCCTCCAGTCCTCACAGCACTCAGTACGTTCCACAGGTGTCATCATCATCATCATCATCATCATCATCATCACCATCATCATTTACCTATGTGAAGTAAGCACCAGTGTCCTTCCTCTAGCCCTCACAGCACTCAGCACGTTCCACAGATGTCGTTTGGCTGCAGGGTCCATTCCAGTGGAAGGCTCGTCCAGCAGGATGAAGGGAGGGTCCCCGATCAGCGCTATGGCTGTGCTCAGCTTGCGTTTGTTGCCCCCACTACACAACACAGTGCCATACAGAATGACACAACTCATAATAATATTCTACACTTCGTATTATTTGTAGTTGTGCTCTCACTACAGGAAAGTAAAGCGCTAGCATGAACTTGCCCAAGACGGCTGTTCCTTCCACACTGACTGCAAAAGAACAAAAGATGGTCTCCAGCACAGGCCTGCCCTTACCGTCCTCATGGATATTTTGTCAGCAGGCTGGTTGTTCCCCGAATACAGTTTCAGTCCAGTAGCTGGGATGATGTCTACCAGCTTTGTGCGATACTTGCAGACGTCTTTGTAGTAAAGCTGTAGTTAACCGAGTGGACGATATCTGCCAGACACCTTCTCAGACAGGACATCCTTTAGGAATGGGACTTGAATCCACGCCTCTCATATACCCCAAGTTTCCCGAGGCGTGTCTAGCTGAGGATTCCAAGCTTACTGGGGATGTCTTCCCGATCAAAGAACTCCGTTTTCTTCTCCTTCGTCTGCTTTCCAGGCCATATGGCCATAATGAGTAAAGTACATATGTGTCCGGTTTTCAGTTTTCACAGGTCACCCCGCTGCATTCAGTTGACACATTCGGATTTTGGTGGAGAATTTCAGTGTTGATATCTTTTTCCTTCACTTGGAGAATGCGTCTTGCACAGCAGAATTGGATGTGATTGAGCTGCTTTTGTTTCTGTCTGACATTTGCTCTCCAGGACTCGCTGCCGTACAGGATGGTGTTGAGTATATAAACTGTTGGTAAACTTAGAGTTTGGTGTTTCTCCTCGGCGGGCTGTTGTTCCACATTTGCTTGTTCAGAATAATCATGCTACACAGTACAATGGAAAGATTTGGTGTGACATAACATAAACCATAGACTGCACGCACTAACAGCTACACCAACACAATACAAAGCATAATAAAACTACACATTCCCTAGTACACATCCTGATAGCAAAAGTAACGTATCGCAAAACAACAAATAGCACGACATACCATAACAAACATTTATTGTCTTAAGTAGTTAATTGTAAATAATATTAAAGAGTTAAAAAAAATCGTTCATTACAATTAATACATTTATATAGTTAATCAATGAAAAAGTGATTGGGCAGGTCAAATGGACCGCATGACCGGAAGCTAAGGGGAGTAACCGGGCTTCCGGGTAAGCGGAGTAGCGGCCCTTTGCTACTTTCGTTTTTATGTGCTGTGGCATTCGGTTTCCAACTGATGATGAGTTTATGCTAATTGTTTTGAGTGTTGGTCAGTATGGTTAGAATAGATTAATACATTTATATAGTTAATAAATGTATGTTAACAAATAATCATCCAATGCCCTATACATTTTCTGACAATATTGTTGCTAAGTGGTCTCAACTTTACAGCATCCAATAATGTGTAGTGCGACGTTGTAGTATTGTAAAACACAAAGCCCTTTATTGTTCCACTGTTATGTTCTGGTCAATCCATTCAAATGAGGTTTCAGTATTAAATTACTTACCAATAGACGATTTTTCGGAGAGAAAAAAGTAGGGGAGAGCACTTCCGTGAACATTAGAGTTGTTTACCTCCACTTACTTGGTCAAAAACCATAGCAACAATGGCGTCGAAGCTTGAAACCGCAGGATGAGAGTCAGCGACTAGCAAACATTTTTTTGGAAAAATTAGGGGTGGCCCAGTGGCCACAAACTAATAAAACTTGCAAAATGTTAGTAAAAATATAAATCATATACATTTTTAGAATGACGCACGGTGTTCTAAGTGCTGTATGTCTGCTCAAAACACACAAGTCGATAGGCTACGAGAGCTGATGGTAGAGTGACTTCCCCTGTTTGACCGACTGAATTAGGCAAGATCACTCCCACACACCATGAAATTACTCCCCTTAATTATTTCCGAACAATTCCTATTCTAGTGCCGTGTCATGTAATGTGATGGTGTGACTAGAAATCCACCAAACAGCCACATAATCATTATGATAACTGATGTAACATAGTTACACTGCTCAAAATGTGCCTAGGATAGACTTTAATAACCTGGGCCTGTATTCACGTTGAGATAGCATGAGACTTATATTAGCATGATGCTAACTTAGAAGCTCTTCCAATGTCCTATTAAATTCTATAGGACTTTTGGAAGAGCTTCTAAGTTAGCATGAATGCTAAGTCTCATGCTATCTCAACGTGAATACAGGTGCTGATTACTAAAAGGTGGTAACATTATAAGCAATAAAAATTATATGACCGGAAAGAGCAATCATCCGTGAACACAAGCTCACTCAAATTTGTTTGTATCCAACTTCCTGTTTACCTGCATCATGTGAATTTCGAGTGCCACCCCCCCCCCCCCCCCCCCTGAAAAGTGTCATTTCTTTGAAATAGAGTGAAAACATAAAAGTGAGTAAAACTGTTAGAATCAACGACATTTCTTGCTCACATCGCAAACGTCGTACAAGAGATAAAGTTTAATGGCCGAAGTGAGATAACGACGTCACTTTGACACGCAAAGAGCTGTCTTTCTGTTTTGATATGCTGGAGAACAGTTGTACACAGACTCTTTGTGCGATTAGTGTTTGGAATATCACAATGCGTCGCTTCCAAAGCTTGGATTCTCTGCCATGAACTTTGGTACTGCTGATACACGTCGTGAAGGTTTGCTAGAGCGTTGTGTGACTGGTTTTCCGGTTTTTTTTAAGGCTTGCCAAAATCCCGCTATCTCGCAGCATTTTGATTTGCTGAATGCTTCAGTGAGGAACATTTCCATCCAAACTGTGAGGAACGGACTCCATGATTGCTGCCTTCACTCCCTCCTGGGCATGTTTGGGCATCCTGCTCATTTCAAGCTCATGAGCAGTGCTGTCTTTTTTTTAGAGCCCAGAACCACGTCATTTGGATGCTATAAGACTGGACATGAATTCTCTTCTCCAATGAGTTCAGGATCTGTCTTAATTTCACGGATGTTCTTGCTATGATATGGAGGTTCTCAGGAAAGCATTAACAGGAAACGTGAGTTAGAATGTGTGGCAGATCTTGGGGTGGGTTTTTGATGGTTTTTGCCTGCAACAGCATGATCTGGAAAACAGTGTCACGAATTCTTCAAAAGGAATTCCTGATAGCTGTTTGCTACAGGTATGAGTTCATCGATGTCCACATCAAACCTTCTGCTAGTACAAACCAAGATGACGTCATCTTCATGGATGATAATGCACCTTCTCATCGAGCAAGGGTTGTCTACTTGTACATGCAGCAAGAGATCATCGTCTATATGAGGTAGGTTTCCCAATTCAAAGAGCTCAGTCTGGTAGATCAATGTCGGAACATGCTCCTGTTCAGCTGTTAGCAGCCTTTCACAGCAGCCCAGAAGTCTACAAGACTCAGAACAAAGCTCGTTAGAGGATTGCACAACACCCTGGATCAGCAGGAACCTTCAAAAGCTCCCACCAGAACACAAAATTGGTGTTTTCAAGCCTGGAATTGCAGTGAGGGGGTCTCGCACATACTTACCCATGACTTTTCTTGCCTTACTGCCAAAAAGCCTAAAAATCTGAAAATGAAAACTGTTCGCTCCATTCAGTTGTTTTTATGCATTTTGATGGGGTACTACAAGCTTTCCTTGGGGTAAGCCCCCCAAATCAAATTATTCTTGGGACCCCCTTCCGTTGTATTTTTATTTTATTTTATTGAAATGTGAAGATGAAAAAACTGTTAATTGAAACTAAACAAGGGGAACAAAACTTAATGGCTTTATGTTTATCTTTGATAATGTTGTATGTTTAAGATAATAATTATCCTTAGCAAATTTTGAGCAGTAGAATTATATAGTGTTAGTGTACGCCTTGCTGCTGCTATGCAATACCTATATTCTCTTGTCAGCTTGTTTGCATGGGGTTTCAAGGTCAAGACATCTATCAGTTCATCCACACAGGTTTTGAGGTGGCTGGCAGGCACCCCTCGCAGTCGGCCGTACAAGGTCAAGGTCTCTATCCCGGTCATCTGGTCAATGAGAGCGTCGAACTGTGGGCAGTAACCCATTTTGGCCTGTGTCTGTCAAAGAGCATGGACTAAATAACTGAGTACATTCAGCATAAAATGTTAAATTCTCTTAACACTTGTAAACGACTGGTTTAACACCTGTATAAAAGTACTAACAAGTTAACTGAACCAAATGGTGACTGAATGAAAAACCCGGTTATAAGCATTATTTAACTGATTGAAACCGGTGCTTAGATCCCTTGCCAATCTTGCTTATAAGCATCCTTTGATTGATTGAAACCGGTGCAAGATTATTTGCTAAAACTTGCTTATAAGCATGCCTTTAACTGATTGAAACCGGTGCAAGATCCCTTGCCAATCTTGCTTATAAGCATCCTTTGACTGATTGAAACCGGTGCAAGATTATTTGCTAAAACTTGCTTATAAGCATCCTTTAACTGATTGAAACCGGTGCAAGATTCCTTGCCCCAAATCATTGCCTTATAAGCATCCCTTTAACTAACTTTGGGACAGGGATTACAAGATTGGAGATACCGGTGCTTAAAGATTCTTTCCCCTTTTGAATCAGTGCAAGATCCTTGCCATTTTAGCACTTGATAAGCATTCTTTTAGAGAGCTGATTGAAACTCAGTGCAAGATTCCTTGGCCAAACTTGCTTTATAAGCATTCTTTAACTGATTGAAACTGTGTTGCAAGATTCCTTGCCAAACTTGCTTATAAGCCTCTTTCCTTTAACTGATTGAGACTTCGGTGTGCACAAGTATTCCTTTTTGCCCAAACTTGCTTATAAGCGATGTCCTTTGACCCCTGATTGAAGACCGGTGGCAAGATTCCTTGCCCCAATACTTTGCTTATAAGGCATTCTTTAAGCCTGGTCCCTTGAATACTGATTGGAGAATCGGGTGCAAGATTCCCCTTGCCAAACTTGCTTATAAAGCACTTCTTTGACCCTGATTGAAACCCATGGTGGCAAGATTTCCTTGCCAAACTTTGCTTATAAGCATTTTGTCCTTTAACTGAGTTGAGACCACAAGGTGGCAAAGATTCCCCTTGTTGAAAAAACTTTGCTTATAAGCATTCGTTTGACTGATTGAAACCCAGTGCAGGATTCCTTGCCAAACTTGCTTATAAGCATCTCCAATTTTAACTGATTGAGACCGGTGCAAGATCCCTTGCCAACACTTGCTTATAAGCAATCCTTTATTTGACTGATTTGAAGACCGGTTGGTGGCAAGATTCCTTTGCTTTGCCAAACTTGCCTTAATAAGCATCCCATAGTGCCTTGATTGATGAAGACTGGGTACCAGTGCAAGAATGTCCCTTGCCAAAACTTGCTTATAAGCTCTATAATTGCATTTTGAAGACATTATGACTGATTGAAACCGGTGCATCCCCCCTTGCCCAAACTTTGGCTTATAAGCCTTTCTTTTTTAACTGATTGCCAAGACCCAGTGGCAGCGATTCCTTTGCCAAAACTTGGCCTTAATAAGCCTTCATTGGACTGATTGAGAACCGATTGCAAAACGATTCCTTGCCAAAAACTTTTGCTTAAAACCGTTTTCTTTAACTGAAATTTGCAACGGTGCACGATTAAACCCCTTGCCACATCAAAGCCTTTTTGACTGATAGAGCCTTGTTCAGCAAACGCAATCAGTTCCCAACAGTCACAAAAGGTTTAATATGTCCCAAATCCCTTTAAAATGCCTATGTAACTGGAAAGCACTAAACGGTCAATAAAATGGGCCCCCCATCAATCAAGGGGGGGCAATCCTCTGTCTAGTAAATTCTGAATTCTGAATCAACTGATGCTCTGACAAATGAAGTTGCGTGGCCATTCTTCCCTGATTGAAAGGGTTAGTAATAGAGTGCCGATTTCCTTGCCAACTTGACATTATATAAGGCCCTCTTTAACTGATTGAGACAAAAGCAAGAACACTTGCCAAACTTGCTTATAAGCAACTTTAACTGATTGAAACCGGTGCACGATTCCTTGCCAAATCCTGCTTATTCAGAAATCTTTAACTGATTGAAACCGGTGCAAGATTCCTTGCCAAACTTGCATATAAGCCTTCTTTAACTGATTGAGACCGATGCTGGATTCCTTGCCAAACTTGCTTATAAGCCTTCTTTAACTGATTGACAACCAGTGCACGGATGCCCCCCTGTGGCCAATTTTGCTTAAAAAAAAAAAAAAACCAAAAAACTGATTAAATGAAAAACCGGTTGGGGCAAGAATTTTCCGTTTGCCAAACTTGCTTATAAGCATCATCTTTAACTGATTGAAAACCGGTGCAAACCGAATTCCCTTGCCAAATTTGCTTAATATAAGGCATTTCCCCCTTGAACTGATTGAAAACCCAGTTGCAGGATTTCCCCTTGCCAAACTGTGTTTGCATAAAGCCTTCCTTTGAACTGATTTGAAACCCAGTTTGCAAGGATTCCCTTGCCAAAAAAACTTGCAATATAAGCCTTCTTTAACTGATTGAAAAAACCAGTGCAAGGATTTTCCCTTTGCCAAAACCTTGCTTAATAAGCATTCTTTTTTTAAACTGATTGAAACCGGTGCAGGATTCCCACCTTTGCCAAACTTGCTTATAAGCATTCTTTAACTGATTGAAACCTGGTGCACCGGATTCCTTGCCAAACTTGCTTATAAGCCTCTTTGACTGATTGAAACCAGTGCAATATTCCTTGGGCCCAAACTTGCTTATAAGCATTCTTTGACTGATTGAAACCAGTGCAAGATTCCTTGCCAAACTTGCTTATAAGCATTCTTTTACTGATTGAGACCGGTGCAAGAGTTCCTTACTTTGCTTATAAGCCTTCTTTAACTGATTGAAACCGGTGCAAGATTCCTTGCCAAACTTGCTTATAAGCCTCTTTGACTGATTGAGACCAGTGCAATATTCCTTGTAATACTTGCTTATAAGCATTCTTTGACTGATTGAAACCAGTGCAAGGTTCCTTGCCAAACTTGCTTATAAGCATTCTTTAACTGATTGAGACTGGTGGGCAAGATTCCTTGCCAAACTTGCTTATAAGCATCCTTTAACTGATTGAAACCGGTGCAAGATCCCTTGCCAATCTTGCTTATAAGCATCCTTTGACTGATTGAAACCGGTGCAACAAAACACGATTCCTTTCCAAACTTGCATATGTAAGCCTTACTTTAGCCTGATGAAACCATCGGCCTATGAGTCCCTCTCGCAAACTTGCATATCAAGCTCTCTCTCTTAAAAATTCTTGGTAAAGATAGTAACTATGGATGGCAAGTGACTTGTAATCTGCAGCAAAACAGTGACTGACTACCATCTGGCATGAATATAAGCTCATGCAACAGTTTCTATCTCGCATAAACACAGCTCGTGTTATGTTCTCTACTACTCTTTCGTGTACAAAGCAGCTTACATCGCGCTTGCGTCTACTTACCTTTGTTTCGTATAGTCCCGACTGTGCGTCATACGCTCCATTGAGTCTGCTCATACGCCATCTGTGCCGTCGGTGATCGTCGCCGTGCACCCGGCTCAGTCGCATTCTCTGAAGGTGGTTCTTTTGCCCGCTTACTCAGTTCATCGCCTCGAGCTACGTCGGCCGAAACATCTCCCTCTCTCAGGTACTTCTCGTCCGTACCAAATGCGGGCGCTCGTATCGGCGCAACGAACTCTGCTGTCCGTCGTTTGTCAAGTACGCTCGTCCAGCACCAGGGGGTCACATTCGTGACGAAGAGCAGTGCACGCTTTCAAAGACACGATCGCTTCTCCTGCAGCTACGTCATCGTCTTCCTGACGTCACCTTCGCCTCTTCTGATAAAAGACGGCAGAGGCCGGCAGGCATGTTTTTGGGTGGGATAAATGCCAACATTTTTTAATGTATTGATGAATGCAATAAAAACGCATACAAAACTCCTAATGTGTACTTGTGTATTTGCGGAAAGGAGAGGGGGGGGGGGGGTGTTAAGGAGGCCAGGCATAGTTTTAAAATTGCGAAAATATATTTTTGATGTGTTAAAATTTAAAAAAAAGGTGTTGAACATTAGATAATCATTGTTGCATCACCACTGGTAAAGGGATTTTTTTTCTCGCAATAAAGCAGCAGTTTTCTCTATATTCCATGTGAAAGGAGTAAATCGAAGTTACTGCATAACAATTATGAAAAATAATGAGAGAAAAATGGTGAACAACTACCAATAAAATTTTTTTACAAGAAAGTTAACAAAAACTGATATGACAAAAGTCTTAAGATTATCTTTTGTACATATGTTAACTTAAATGAATGAAGGAAAGATACATGTTAAAAAAATAATGACTTTAAGCATTAAATTTAAATGTAAAAAATATTTTTAAAAAGCAATTTATAAAATATAAAACTTTAAACAAATTATAATACATCAAAACTAAATTGCACTGATACAAATCACTATTATGTCTAGAACAAGCATGGGGCTTAGCACATTCCTGCCCAAATTTCACGTCTGTAAGTGTAACGGAAGAATTACATGAGGATTTAAAAATAAGAACAAAAATCTGGTTCTAACTTTGCCTGCCCCCTTAAAATACTAAAGCTCACACACACACACAACACACACAACACACCAAACAACATACAGTATTTATACGGCGCTGAAATCTGATAGAAATTCCAAATCAAAGCGCACACAAACAAGTTAGCATCATAACGCATTCAAACAAAAAAATGCAATACAAAGCGAACACCACACGTTGACATAAACGGTATACAGCAGAAACCAGACCTAAAGGCAAAGGAGAGAAGAGAAAGAGAGTGAGCTCAATGACGGGGGAAAAGAGTGGTTTTGAGGTTAGATTTGAAAGCAGAGAGGGTCGTCGTCGACGGGAGGTTAAGAGACAGCAAAAGAGCGCCGACCAAACAGTTGAAAGCTATACCTAGGGATCTGGAGAGAAAGAGGGTCAGAAACTGAACGTAAAGTGCGAGATGGCGTATAGATTGAAATATTGTCGCAGAGGTCATATGGAGCAGCTTTATGGATAGATTTATATAGCAAAGTGGGTTCAGTTTATACTCAGTTCTGTCTGTGACAGGAAGCCAGTGCAAGGAACGGAGAATAGGGCTAACATGATCAGACTTTTTCTTCCTGAGGACAAGACGAGTAGCTGTGTTTTGAATACGCTGGAGGCTAGATACATGTAGATAAGAGACTGATAGGCCAGAAAGGAGATCATTACAGTAGTCAAGGCGAGATAGGATGAGGGAAGTTACAAGCTTTGCTGTGGCTTCATCTGAGAGGTATTTTCGAATATAGCCAATGCAACGAATTTGACAGTAGCAGGACTGACAGGTCTGAGTCAGAAAACTCTGCATGGAAAGAGTATTGTCCAAAGTGTCACCTAAGTTTTTGACAGAGTCTGAGGGAATGATATTGTTACCCGCAAGCTTAAACCGACCAAAATTGACTCTATGGAAACAGAGGCCAGTTTGTTTTTTGTTCCTACAGCAATTGCTTTCATTTTTTCCACCATTTAATTGAAGTGTATTTTGAACCATCCCAATTTTGAATATCCATATAGCAGTTGTTACTTTCTGAAAGACGGGAATCTAGATCTTCAGGGGTTGTTACTATTTTGGAGTGTGAGTCATCTGCATAGAAGCGGGATGTTTCATGTTGTGTTGGTCGATGGACATTGCAAGAGGTGACGTATTACAAAGTAAACAAGACAGGACCAAGCACAGACCCATGGGGCACTCCACAAGGAAAGCCCTAACCTGTTTCAGATGACGACCAGTGACAGAAACTGATTGAAACCGATATCAGAGAGGTAAGAGGAGAAACAGGAAAAGAGTGGGGCCATTAATCCAAAAGTTTGTCAAGACGAGGACAGAGAATGGAGTGTCTATGGTAAACAAATGCAGCGAGAGATCAAGAAGCGTTCAAATGAGAGTCTGACCAGCATCATAGCAAGTCGGAGGTCATCTGACGATTGAACAAGGGCCGTTTCAGTACTTTGAATTGGCTCTATAGCAGAACGATAAGGATGAGAAGATTGTTTGAGGATAGATGATCGTTAATGTTTCAGAAACATTCTTCTCTAGGGGAGTTGGAGAGAAACGGGAGGTTAGGATACAGGTCTGTAGTTTTTCAGATATTGGGAATCCAGATTGTTCTTCTTGAGAAGGGGCCTTAAAAGAGCGGTTTTGAAAGCAGAAGGGAACACACTGAAACTAAAGAAGAAATTGATGATGTTGGATGATTGATGGCAGGAATGTGTTGTTGATATATTTGTGAGAAAAGACGAGGCTGGGATGGGCGTCAGATCACAGGATTTGAAAATGCATTTCGTGCAGAGTAGAAAGAACTTCGGTCTCAGACACCGGCTTGAAAGAGGAAGGGGACACCATGTGAACGATGAATCTGGAATAGTGAGTGAAAAGGCATAGAGTCGATTTTTGATCGTAGATCCCTGATAAATCTTGGAGGAGAAGGAGGAACTACGGCTTTGCCAGTTTGTCAGGGACCTGATATTGATGCAGAGGACTTGATTTTCTTGTCCCTAGGCGATCAGACATGGTGGAAAAACAGGACCTCTTTGTTGGCTGGCTTCAAGAACTTTTAGATGTAGAAATAGTTTGTTTTGGCCTTCGGCCAGAAGAAGAGTGAAGATTGTTGCGGAGAAAACTGATATATCTGGAAGATGGATTTCTAGTTTTGGGGGGTTTTGACCCGCCACTGACACTAAGCCTTACGACTCATTGCGTTTACTTACTCAAGTCAGGCTGTCCGTTGTACCAGGGAGGGAAGGGGCCATCGGGCACAACACGGGGATGGGGGAGACGTGTTATCGAGCAGTTATTCATGTGAATTAAAAGTCGAGCAGGATCGTCGGAAACGTTCATGTTAGAAAGGAGTTCTGTTCGCCTCTGACCTGAAGCATCGATATCTAAGACTGAGATTGTGGCGTTGTGACCGTGCGTTATTTCTGGGAGTTTTGGACAGATTCCAAAAGGCGAGGACGGCAAAGTGGTCAGAGGAAAGGATCTTAGATACTGATACTGATGAAACAAGTTGGTCGGAATCACGCGCGATAAGCCAATCGATGATGTGGCCCTTGTGTTTAGGCTCTGTTACAAGCTGAGAGAGGGAGTGGTTAGCAAGTGAGAGGCAGAGAGGCTTTGTGTGAGAGGACTGTTGGTTATCGTAGTGAAAATTAAAATCACCTAGCACAATAAGAGGACTGTGGTTCAGAGAATAGGAGTCAAGGAGGGTTTCAAATTCGGGATGAAACATTGAATCGGTGATATTGTTAGTTCTGCTAGGGGGAGGGCTATAGATACAGGAGAAGACAACAGATTGACCAAACATGCTAAGAACAACTTCTACAAATTCTAATTTCTACAGCCTCGAAAGACAGATGGGGGAAGGGGAGGGTTTGTGATTGAGGGAAAGGGATTTGTCTCACGCGCCCACGTCTCTGATAACAGAACAGCCGAGGCCCCCACCTAAGAAAGAAGAACTGGGGAAGGATTTAAATTTGTAGCCAGGCGTATAGCTGCTTTAAGTTTAGGTTCGTCTCATTACTTTTGAGAGTTACTTTTTGAGCCACGTTTTCACAGTTATAAATCCTAAATCAAAGTCATGCTCAAAACCATAGTCAGCAATATAGTCCGCTTTGTTCTCAGGGCAGACAGACTGCATGGGCATTAAATACACATACACTAAAATTGTCAGAGGATGGAATAGAGTTCAGTGACACATATGATACGTCACACTGGTGGCTGGGTGCTATAGGGGGAGGCGGAGACGGAGTTCTGGGCATTGAAGGCAACAGTAGTGAAGCAAAGGGCTGGTTAGAATACAAGTCAGGGTCAGAGTCACAGTCGTTGGTCACGCAGTTGTCAACACATGGTTCAGGAACACAACACGGGGGGATGAAGGGGTGGTGGATAGAACAGATACAGAGTACACACTGCTGGAAGGCTGATGAAGGAGAAGCCGTGGTAGACAAAGCAGGAGACACAGGAAAGCTGAGGAGTGGTGCAGGAGTGGAGTCGTCATGGTCATCAGGCAGGCAGGAAGAGGTGGAAAGAGGCAGACATCTAGGTGGTGAAGGTGGAGTAGGACGGCAAGAGATAATTGGATTCGAGAGCACACCGGATAGTAATGGTGGCGAGACAAGAGATGGCGCTGGGTGTATTTTTTTCCCCCTTTTTTCCCATTACACCCCAACCCCCCCACCCCGGGGTTTATTTTTACGGGGGTACCTTTTTCTAGGTAGTAACACACCTAGTTCGAGTGCACAAGGTTGGGAAACTGTATCTGGCGCAAGGCGGGAGGTCGGAGGGATGGCTAGGAGTTCAGCACGTGCGTACTTCATGCGTGTAGCGTCGTTTCTGGTCTGGCACAGGCTCATTGGCGTGCGCATGCTGGTGGTCGGTTGGAAGAGCGCGGTTGAAAACGGTTGGGACATGGCAAAGGCGCTGTTCTTGTCTGGCATGATGAAGCAGCTGACCAGACAGGCTTGCTGGAGTTGGGAGGAAAGGGCTGCGCGGCAAATTCAAATTTGCAGCCCTCACAAACAGAAAAATATGTAGCCAGAGGAATCGAACGCTTAGGATGGACAAACAAAGTCCACGGAAAAAAGAAGTCCCACATGATGAAGCCACAGCACAATATAAAAGTCAAAACGAGCTAGATCACTAAACAAACAAACGCATAAACCGGAGAATCTCAGTCACTCGAATACGGAAAGCGCCTCAACCCACACACATTAAAACGGCACTTATTTGAAACAGTCAGCCAAACAAACCATACGAGCTATAAAAAAACAGGACAGAAACAATGAAAGAGACGAGAAGAAAAAAGACAGACAGAGAGGGTAGCATGCAGTGTACTCTGTTACTCTCAACCTTGCGGGCGAAAACAGTCGGTAGAGCCCAGCGAGAGGCCGAAAGTCCGCGAGGAGCCGTGGACGTGAAGAAGACAGGCCTTGCAGCAGCAGGGCTAAACAGGTTCTTGGCAATGCCCGGCTCTGACCACGGACAGCTCACTGTCCGTGAAGGGCAGGCAGAAACCCACCCTTCGGACATCCCGCCCTGAAGTTCACAAATGTAGAGCTGGAGACCACACCCTAGCAATTTTGAAACCTCATTGTTAAGTTCGGACACACCTATCGATTTTGAAACTCCTGACACCGCCTATCAATTTGAAAACTTCGTGCTAAGTTTGACGCACTTATCAAATTTGAACTGCGTTGATAACTACTGCCCTACAACATTGGACATTAAGTTCGAAGGGGGATGATGCCGGAGGCATAGTCACAAAGAGGCGTCTCTGTGAAATTCGGATTCCTCCACCTGGGAGGAGCGAGTCGCAGAAGCTAGGAAGTGCCACGCCACTCTTTTTTTGCCTTCATGCGATTTTCTGTGTGACTGATGAGGAATGACACTGCCAGATAGGGTAAGTGCTCCGCTGCAAGGAGACTTGTAATGCAGGGCTGGGAGGGACCGTTACACTTTTCGTTGAGGGGCGCTGGTACATCTCACATATGTCTTTAGACTGGTC
>CM065687.1:26728513-26731013 GCA_017654935.2 Phymorhynchus buccinoides | reverse complement strand
GTGTGTGTGTGTGTGTGTGTGTGTGTGTGTGTGTGTGTGTGTGTGTGTGTGTGTGTGTGTGTGTGTGTGCACGCACGCACGCACGCACTCAAGCTTGAGAGAGAGAGAGAGAGAGAGAGAGAGAGAGAGAGAGAGAGAGAGAGAGAGAGAGAGAGAGAGAGAGAGAGAGAGAGAAAGACACACACATCACACACACACACACACACACACACACACACACACACACACACACACACACACACACACACACACACACACACACACACACACACACACATGTATGTTGCACACACAAGCATGCTCACACACACACACACACACACACACACACACACACACACACACACACACACACACACACACACACACACACACACACACACACAAAACACAGCACAAACCTCTTATTCAATCTTCCTCTTATTCATTAAGTTATTCAAGATTAGAGTTGAGAACCGGTTCAAATTTTCGAACCGGTTTTAAACCGGTTTTTCATCTCCGAACCGGTCTTCTCGAACCGGTTTTTTTAACCAGCACTCGCATCAGTGGTTTCACCTATGCAAACATATTTATTTGTCAGAATATTCACACACGCGCCCGCACACATACACACACACTCAACTAAAAACTCAGCTCAACTCCAACAAACAATTTAATGACGGGGCCATCTGCCCGTGTCAAAGGAAGGTGAGGGTAGGGGCGTAGCTGAAAAATATAATAATCATAGGGAAAATAATTAAACCAAAGCAAAAACAAAACGTCATCTCCGGCGGTTGGAGTGTGGAGGATGGTGGCACATTCACAACGCAATGAACCAGCTTTGAGAATAATCAGATATGTAGCGGAGGATAAGGAATACAAAAGTATAATCATCTTAATTATGTACCTGAACAGATAAACAAAATGAGAAGAGAAAATCTTTCACAATGGAAGGAAAAAATATCACACACGAGCGCGCGCACACACACACACACAATTACACGCGCACAACCGCACACACACGCACGCTTGCACACGCACATGCACGCACACACACATTCTCTCTCTCTCAGTCCCAGGGCTGGGTGGAGAAAAGCTGTTATTGCTAATCTCATGTTCCCTGGTTAAATAATATTTCCTTTTCGTTATCTCTCTCTCTCTAATGTCACCCAGTGATAAAAACCACCATTTAGCTTCTTGGTGGGTTTTTTATAATAATAATCCAAAATATACACCTGTAGTAATTCTACAGCTTCCGCCACCACCGCAACAAACCCATTCCCTTTCCTCTTCAACGCCTGTAACTCAGATTGTTGTCATGGACTTCTTTTAGCCAACCGTAAGATGTTATGGCATTCCGTTTGTAAAATAATTCTTTGAACGTGTCTTAGTGGTAAAGTAACCCATTTTCATCAACAGAAACGGTTTAGTCTGTTTCTTGGACTGATCTGTGTTAACAGGAATCGGCTAATCAATGACTTCTACATTAAGAATTCATCCTGTACGTAAGGAATGCCTTCTATGAAGAAAGCGTTTATGCAACATAAACAATGCATTATATTCTCTTAAAGAATCCAGCGGCAATCACTAAACCATTTTTGTTGGACTTGTACCACTGACAGATACATGCGTGTTTAATATGTGCTGTACCCTGTTTAATTGTGGCCATGTGTGTGTGTGTATGTGTGCGTGTGCGTGCGCGCGTGCGCGCGCGCGTGCGTGTGCGCGTGCGTGTGCGCGTGCGTGTGTGTGCGGGCGTGTATATGTGTGTGTGTGCGTGTGCGTGTGTATATGTGAGTGTGTGTGTGTGTATAAAAGTGTACCCGCGGTTTCAACTTAACTATATTTGTTTTAATAGGCCTATCATAGAACCCTAATCGTGGGAACTTGTGGTAGAATTTCTGCCTTGACAGAGTTGAAAAGAAAGTTTTCATTACTGTGACAACATACACTCCAAACGACCCGGATCACAATTTGGATAGGAGTGTCTGAAGTATTGAAAATATCATGAATAATAAAACAGAAGCATGAAAGGAATCTGTAAGTAAGACATATTCTCACATTTCTTCTTTAGTATTTTCATAGCGGATGTTTGATGGGGGGGGGGGGGGGGGGGGGGGGGGGGGGGGGGGGGGGTAGGGTAGGGGGGTAGGGGCGCTTTCACGTAAGTATGAGGTCGAAAGCGTGCGTGTTTCGTGCGAACAAATACTGTGTATTTGGCGAATTCTGTCTCCTTGTAATGCTCTGTGTCCATCTGTGTTCTACCGAGGACCCAGCATGTTTGACAATCGTGTGAAAGGTTGCTTTTGACTTGCTGACAGGTTATGCACACAAGCAGGTCTGTTTCTTTTGGTCTCCCTTCCCCAAGACCCAAACAACATGGGCGACAGGGGACCAAATGCGTACACAACGCACGCCAGTCGGTGTGAATTACATGGCAGCAGGTGTGAAAAAAACACAGAATGAACCAAAACAGATGCTTTGTATTAGCCGGGACACAAGATGTACACCGAGCCTAAGA
>CM065687.1:26711013-26721013 GCA_017654935.2 Phymorhynchus buccinoides | reverse complement strand
CACATCCATTAACAAGCAAACAAAAAAAGGAAATCTCTTCACCATATTAAACACAAACATTACTGGTATTCTTATAGTAAGGCAGTGACTTAATTTGTCTGTTTACATGTAGTAAATGAAGAACACAATCAAAAGAAGAAAAAAAAGGTGGGCCCAACTCATTATTTTGTCCATTGATTTGTATGTTAAGCTATATCTTCAGGGAACCCAATCTAGGCCTACTCTTCACACGAATAACAGGAAGGGAGTTTTATTTAGGCTTTTGGCTTGAGCGTTTTATCGAAGAACATGCACGCATACATATAATTTATATGCCTGTGCAGGCACGCGTGAGAGACAGGGGCAAGCTAATGTAGGTCTAAGCCTATTAGAATGGTTGGAACTCCGAAGTTTAACAAAAGCGAGTTGAACAGCAGTGATGATTATAATTACAACTCCTTTTTTAATTGCGAAACACGTGACAACTTTCCAATCTCAAACTACTACAGCGGACTAGTAAATGAAACATAAGGAAAATTCATAATTTCGTGAGAGAAAAAAATGCTGACAACGCAAGTTAACACATTTTCAATATATAATAACAAGTAAATAATAATTTAGCATGTTTGAACCTTGGCCTAGATGACATTCTTTTTCGTAACAATTAAATCTCAGTGATGCGGTGTTCAAACTAACAAAGCAATTTTCTTCAACAATATGCATTTGAGCTTTTCAAGTAGGCCTACTTACACGCACTTATTTACAAAGTAAATCCCATTATATCCCCTTAAATGGCCAAGCATAAACAAAACCGTGTACAACCGGAATTATATCACATTTAAAAGAACGAATTTAAAGAGAATTTCTCACATTATCAAAGCTTTACGACAACAAAATCTATAAAGCAGGAACCAACAGTCTAATCATCATTTGGAGAAAGGCAACAAGAGAGAGCATAAAGGATAAAAGTAAGAAAAGGTACCAGTCAACTAACGGTTTTTTCATGTTAGCGTTCCATTGTATATCAAATTGTAAAACAAATCATGCATATTAATGCCAGGAAGCTGTCAGAAAAACTGAAGGGTGAAATAAAAAACAATTCCCTAGCTTATGTGTAGCACCAAACACTCACGCGCATACTCAGAGACCTAAGCGCGCGCGCTCACATACACACTCGCGCACACACACACTTACAAACATGTTCAATATTTTGGGGGGGAAAACCTGTTACAATTTTTTTTTTTGTCAGCAGTTGTTAAACCTGTAAAACTTGCAAAATCTTCTAACCATTCTGATGCAATGCGCATCCTACATACATGTTGGGGAAAATAGAATGGTATCCGGATGGCCCGGCGTTTTATTTCTTCAATTTTTGAAACATTTCCCAGTCAACACAATCATGAACGCAGAAGAAGAAGAAGAAATGACCTGTTCAAATTCTCTCGCATCTCACAAGGCTTATACACAATAACAACCATCACAGAAGAGTAACGAATGATTGAGAGCGCAAATCAGGAGACACACACACACACAAACACACATTCGCACGCACGCACACACACACACATTTGCACGCACGCACACACACACACTTAATGAGCAACAATTGAAAAACAAAAGCAGACAGACTAATATGGCAGTGTAAGCTAGAAATGAGACAGGAAAACAGATTTAAAGCAAATTATCTAAGTATCACAAACCTGTAAAGTAGATTGAAAAGTTTTCGAATGTAGCATTCGAGAATCACCCGCAGAGCCCAGCCAATATTCCCACCTGATTTCATCTTGGGAACTCCATTTTCCCGACCCCACGAATTTCAGGGTCCAGCGATCTCCTTGACCTTGACCTTGATTGGTTAACAATATTCGGAAGGAGCATAAGCCAAACCACCTTCATACCAAGTTTCAATATCCTATGTCGACTGGTGCCTGAGATATGGCTAGAAATAGATTTTCAGTTTTCAAGGTCATACGTCAAGGTCATGACCTTGACCCCAAAAGGCACATCCACAGTACCTAGCCTACATGCACATCAAGTTTCATCTTCCTATCTTTATTCCTTCATGGTGATATGCTGTTAACAAACAAACACACACACACACACACACACACAGCCACTTACATAACAAAAACAATATCACCTTCACTCCGTAAACTCCGCGGGTGATAAACAGAGGTATCTGAGCGCATTCTGCATGTTTCTTAAGGTGAATGCAGACCACCACACACACAAAACGGATAAACGTTAGCATACAACTATTTGGCCTTTTTTTAAAAACACGTAAAAGTAACTACACAGAGATGAGCGCAGTTGACTGGAGTGGTTGAGGTAATTATTAAACAGTATTCAACAACAATTAGGGCGGAGGGAGAGAGAGAGAGAGAGAGAGAGAGAGAGAGAGAGAGAGAGGAGAGAGAGAGAGAGAGAGGGGGGAGGGAGGGGGGGAGGGGGAGAGAGAGAGAGAGAGAGGGGGGAGGGAGGGAGTAGAGAGGGGGAGAGAGAGAGAGAGAGAGAGAGAGAGGGAGGGAGAGAGAGAGGGAGGGAGAGAGAGAGAGTGGGGAGGGAGAGGGAGGGAGGGGGGAAGGGAGGGAGAGAGAGAGAGAGAGGAGGGGGGAGGGGGGGGGAGGGAGGGGAGAGGGAGAGAGAGAGAGACAGACAGAGAGAGAAACAGTCAGACAGAGACCGACAGACAGAGAGAGAGTTTACAACTTTGTGCACAGATTATACTTTTGAAGAAAGCAGATGACAACTGAGACCAAAAAAAGACAATGTTAGTCTTCTTTCTGCTAATTCAAGTACAAAGTATAAATAGCTTTATAGCATAGTTCACCTTTGGTTCTTTTTGTTATCACTTTCCCCAATTCTATCACACTGATGACGAACATCAGCTGTCAGCATTATATTCAACCTTTAATCGTTTGAAATCAGAGACAAAGAGTGAAAAGAAAAGTTTTAACACAGTGTTGAATTTCAGTATATTAAAGTCTCAAATATACATACTGTTATTGAAATATACACAGAAAAACGCAAAGAAAACCACCATGTAGCATATCAAACTGCTGAAAGATACACTGCATATTTCAGGGACTTGGAGTACCCGGTACTTGTTTGTATCAAGGCCTGCATTATGTCCCTTCTGTGAATCATGGCACAACAAAATCTGAGTATGTACATTATCTTATGTACATGCACATGTCAAAGCATTCGCGCATGCAAGCACACACACACGCGCGCACACGCGCGCGCGCGCACACACACACACACACACATACACACACGCGTACTGCCTACACCAGTTAATCAAAAATAGTTCCCCATACAATTATCAAATGTACAGCATTCGAGGTACTTTTCCAATAAACTGATCACACACAATCCTTGCGTCAGGAATTCTGGTACAACCGGAACAACCAACATGTTTCTTGTCACAAGCATATTACTGTACAATCACATAACTGATTAAAATCAACAAGAAGAACAATATCAACAACTGTAGATTTCAACCAGTAGTCATCAATTGATTTGCTGCATGAGAAAACGCATTGTAGGCCTATTGAAACTCATTTTGTCCCAGTGCGAACTAGCCCAAACTCAATGGCTTTCATGCTTTACACCAAGGCAATAAAAAATAAAAACAATCATAAAAACACATGTATATTTCAGGTCGAACCTGTGTATGGCAAAAATTTGAATATAGGGTCAAATGGCAGCACCTCCAGAAATAATGCTAACAAAAAACAGAAGTTTAAAACCTCAAAGACTACAATAAAAGCCTTCCCCAACTGAACAGATCAGCAGTTTCTCAGCTTCAAACGTCTTTCAATGTTTGCGCGTCGACGATCAGATGACATCAGGATCTGAAGCTGGCAACAAGAGCCCTGGGACAGGAGCAAGAGTTCGTATGGTGTCGATTTTCTCCACAGAAATGGGATATCATTTTACACCTGGTCATCGATGAAACCGTTTCTCTCTGTGCAGTAGCCTTGAGGGTAAGTTGGTGCTTGGAGAGAGTCTCCCAGGCTGACTGCCCCGAATCCCTATTAAAAGACAGAATAGAAATTAACCCCGAACAAAGCATTCTCCACTGGAAACAAAAGTTCTACCCAGTTTTCCAGAGTAGCAGCCGCCTTCTCTGCTAGTCAGTGGTCATAGTCAAACGCGAGTGACTAACATACATGTTGCTGTGCAAGTCCCTTTTTACTTCAAACCGCGAATCCAAGAAGCTGAGACTGTGGACAGGAATTTTCTTCTACGAAGCAACAGGGGCACTGAGAGAAGAGTTTGAATGAGAGGGTGACGACGACGACGACGATGAACTGTGACTGGCACTAATGTTGTTGTTGGCAGTGTCTCTATTGTTGTTATTGATACTAACGGCAGCGGTAGTGGCAGTGGCAGTGGCAGTCAGTGTCACGTCACTGCTACTGTTAACGGCAGCGTCGTTAGCCAAGCTTTCTGACTGTTCGGTCTCGGCTTTGATCCTGCGCCACGTGGTGGCGCCCAGAGCCTTGGCGAAGTGGTCGTCCACGGAGCCCGTGAAGACTTCCGGGGTCGGGGGCTCGTTCTGGGATTTCAGGGCCTTCCACGTGGAGTCCCCCAGCGCTTTGGCGAAGTGGTCATCCACTGAGCCTGCACACAGCACGCACCATGGGATGGTTAAGTGGCGGTTGGTCTCTTTTATTTGGTGTCTATGTTCTGAAAATGCGATACAGAGACACATACACACGCACAAACATGCCTACGCACAAAGTTATTACCAACCTACACACGCGCGCGCGCGCGCACGCACGCACGCACACACATACACAAACACACACACACACGCGCACACACACTGACACACACAGACACACACGCACGCGCGCGCACACACACACACACACACACAGAGACACACACACATTTACACACCTGTTAAAACACGTTAGTTAAAGCTACACACACACAGATTAGGCCTACCTACACAAACACAAACACACACACAACTTGGACACACCTGTTATGGACACGTTGGACTCCCCACTGCTGGCAGCAGACGCCGCGTTCTTGGAAACAGAATCACCATACGTGGCCAGGGACCGCCTGAAGTGCTCCTCAATGGCTGGGTCCGACACTGCACACAACATCAAGCAACCATCAATCAGTCATCAAAGCACACGGAGTTTGAATGTGTCAGTAAGGACGATCTGTTGAAGCATGGTCATCATTCCTCGGGACGGACGAACGATTAGTCTTTGAATGAAAATAATCACGAATTACAAATTTGTTGAATTTTGTTTGCACACTGGGTGATTAAAACATTTTTTATTGCAAAAATAAACATGAGACACACACAGACAGACAGACAGACAGACACATACACCCACACACACCCACAATTTTTTTTATAGCTAAATGCTTACCAGGCTGACACGGACTGGCACATTTTCCATTGTTGCCCCTGTGGTCGGGCGGACCCCCTCGGGGACTGCTCCCACCGCTGGACACCGGAGACACTGACGACGACGACACGCTGGTCAGCGCCCCGGAGCTCCGGCGAGGCTGCCACGTCGACGATGACAACACCAACGATGACGACGACGGCAATGACGATGACGAGGAAACGGGAGTCAGAGGGCTGTTGGACAGCGACAAGTTGAGAGGAGCGTTCTGAACATCCGAGGATGAAGAAGAAGAAGAAGGAGGCACACGAGCTTGAGACAGACCCGCAAGTTGATTCGAAGATGGGGGCGACGAGGTGGAACAGGCGGGGGAGGAGTGGGGGTTGGGAGGGGGTGCTCCGTACAGCGGGTGGTGGTGAGGCTGAGGGTAGCCGTCTCTGGCTGGGGGGGAGTGGGGGTCGTCCCCGCGGGGGGCGAAGTAAGCCGGGGGAGGGCCCTGTGGGGAAGGGCCCGGGTAAGGAGGGGCTTCCCCGTTGAACGTGGAAAACTGCCTGCAACAGACCAACGAAATATCCTCTGAATAACTGGGGTAAATTGCTGATGAAGAGAATGGAAAGAAACCCAACAAAACAACAACACGCTTATCCACACACACGCACGCACACGCACACGCACACACACGTGCGCGCGAGCACACACACACACACACATACGTAAATACCCCCCTACACACACACACACACACGTGCGCGCGCACATACAGAGGTGAGAGACAATAACAATGACAATTGATTTAGGCCTTCTTCCCTCATGAAAGGAGAGAGAGAGAGAGAGAGAGTGAGAGAGAGAGAGAGAGAGAGAGAGAGAGAGAGAGAGAGAGAGAGAGAGAGAGAGAGAGAGAGAGAGAGAGAGAGACGCAGACGATTTATTCTGAAAGGCCATGGCCCCTAAGAAGGGGAATATACAAAAGTATACAACATAAACCAGTAAATTATATAGTGATGATGTAACAACTTTGCACTACTTCATAACGAACTATAAATGTATTATTGTTGAACGTTTTACTATTAAAATGATACACAAGAAACTAGTACTCAATCTATGATATGTAAACACTTCGTATTTTAACCCTTTCACCGCCAGCCATATTTCAGCCAAAAATGTCCATTACATTTACCTGGGTAGAGAACAAAATCCATCTGCAGTATTGGGGATTCTTCTGTGACATATAAAATAAGGTCTATCCTTACTTCCCAAAACTAAGACAATAAGGTTTTTGGAAAATATACCCCAATTTGATGCTTTTTAGTTACATAGAAGTTAAATCATTGTGGTGCTAAAATGCGACTTTGGCGGTGAAAGGGTTAAATGCTTTATGCAAAAATATAGCAAGAGATTTTGAGAGAGAGAGAGAGAGAGAGAGAGAGAGAGAGAGAGAGAGAGAGAGAGAGAGAGAGAGAGAAACAGAGAGAGAGAAACAGAGAGAGAGAAACAGAGAGAGAGAGAGAGAGAGAGAGAGAGAGAGAGAGAGAGAGAGAGAGAGAGAGAGAGAGAGAGAGAGAGAGAGAGAGAGAGAGAGAGAGAGAGAGAGAGAGAGAGAGAGAGAGAGAGAGAGAGAGAGAGAGAGAGAGAGAGAGAGAGAGAGAGAGAGAGAGAGAAACAGAGAGAGAGAGAGACTATGCGTGTGTGAGTCATTCCATACACATTGGGGACAAGGGGGGCAAGGATGATGATAATGAAACACCAAGAGACATAGCAGACACTAAAGCTAAACGGGGCGTGTATTCACGAGTGCGTCTTAACCCTTTCACCGCCAGCCATATTTGAGCCATAAATGTCCATTTAACTTACTTGGCTACAGACAAGATTTTGTGGGATTTCTCTGTGAAACATTTAAAATAGGGTCAATCCTTACTGCCAAATTTAGGAACGCGATGTCATTGAATAACAGATCCTGATTTCAAGAGTTTTAATGACATGGGTGTTAAATCACTGTGGTGCAAAAATGCGACATTGGCTGTGAAAGGGTTGGGTCTGCTACACGGCATACGAGTCGCTGTCAATGCGATGCGATTGTGACGATGCGAGTCACGTGAAATACTTCTGTCTAAAAATGATTCTACTACTTTCGCTCTATACACTCAAGTAGACCCAATACACGAATTTCACGCGAATCATGACTCACATCGTCACAATCGCATCGCATTGACAGCGAATCGTATGTAGTGTAGCAGACCCTTTAGACAGTCAACACGGGTAGTTGTATGTAAATTAGACTAAGACTCCCAAAACGATTGGCTGTTTTGCCTAATTTTACATACTACTCATGCCTTTCTGGAATATGATTAGTAATTACTAAAGATGATTTGATTGCTTGTATAAATGTATTTTTGGGTGTCAGATCCCAATGCAAATTCAAAATGTATATGAATGATTTTGTTTTGCGTCTCGTCGACCGGAGTCATGTGAGACATTACTTTGAATTGAGATGGGGGGGGAAATGTATATGCCAATGATGGGACGTTTTATAGGCCGCAAGGCCTAGGCTGAGAAAGCCTGTCCCTAATACCTAACTAACCTACTACCCGTGTTGACTGTCTAAGACGCACACGTGATTACACGTCCAGCAGGGCAAAGACAGTAGTAGGACAGTAGGGTAAGTGGGGCCAGAGACCCAGAGATTCAATGGGGCAGACAGACAAAAACAACAGAGACAAGGGGGGAAAGGGAAGGCGGTGCGTGCGACAGACCACTTACAAGGCTCACCGCACCTGATTAGGACCCCCACAGCAAAACACAACATAGTGCAAAATACCAACTACTGCAATACTCTCTCTCTCTCTCTCTCTCTCTCTCTGGAAAACTGTCGCCACCTTGCTTTCATTTTGCGACACAGTGTTACCTTTGGAACACAGTGAACCATCGCACGCAAAGTTCAGCACAATCACTGCATTAGCTAAGATTGCTATAATAATAAGGCAGCGATTTAATGCTCCCAAAAAATAGATGATTTTGAAAAAACCCCAGATGCTTGTGGCAAAAGAAAAGACCATCTAACCCTAACCCTATCCCTAACCACGGAAAGAACCAAGAAATAGAGCAGGAGGGTGTAAATCTACATATTTGCCGAGAAATCGATGTACAAAGCCATGCACTTACACTATTTTTTTGCTGGAACCATTCCTTTTTTTGGTTGATAAATGTTAAGTCTAATAATAACATTCGCCCTAATATAATAATATTCGCCCTACTATTGACTGGGATATATTTTTTCTGGATACATATAAAAAGACACATACTCACAAGTATTTAAAAGCTTATAGAACTGCGAGTGACATTCAAAACAAAATCAGTCGGCATGGAGAGGGGGTGTGGGGGTTTGATAAATCATTGAGAAGCATCAAAACGTTAAAATTAGCAAAGAAAATATGATTTTTAAAATGTTTGGCAATACTAGATAGCTTCCTGTAGAGTGATGCTGCTATTTTTGAATGAATGCATAGAGAAATAAAAAATGTCTAAGGGGAACAAATACCCTCCAGGTTTTCGTTTTTTAAGTGTATGGCACACATCCAAGGATTACGTAATAGAACACACACACACACACACTCAGAGAGAGAGAGAGAGAGAGAGAGAGAGAGAGAGAGAGAGAGAGAGAGATGAGAGAGAGAGAGAGAGAGAGAGAGAGAGAGAGAGAGAGAGAGAGAGAGAGAGAGAGAGAGAGAGAGAGAGAGAGGAGGAAGAGAGAGAGAGAGAGAGGGAGAGAGAGAGAGGGAGAGAGGAGAGAGAGAGAGAGAGAGGAGAGAGAGAGAGGGGAGAGAGAGAGAGAGAGAGAGAGAGAGAGAGAGAGAGAGAGAGAGAGAGAGAGAGAGAGAGAGAGAGAGAGACAGATGGGTGGGAGACAGACAGTTCTTTTTGGTTTTTTTTGTTTAAATAACAGTCATTCACGCTATTTGCGCGCGCCAGTGTATGCAGCCCAAGCACGCGCGAAACGCGTGAAAAATGCCAACTAGTGCATACTCTCTCTCTCTCTATGCGCATGAAAAATACCAACTATTGCATACTCTCTCTCTCTCTCTCTCTCTCTCTCTCTCTCTCTCTCTCTCTCTCCTTTCTCTCTCTCTCTGCTCTCTTTCTCCTCTCTCTCTAAAAAGGACCCTCCTTCACCCTCTCCTCTCTCTTCTCTCTCAGCACTCCTACTCCCTTTCTCTCTCTCTCTCTCTCTCCTTTTCTCACACCACGCCACTTCTCATTTCGTTCGATTTTGTTATTTGCCCTCCGTGACTTCTTTTGCCAAAAGGTTCTTTTAACAATATTGTTGAAACAATATTTAATATATCCCAGGGTGTGTGTGATATTTGATGAAGGAGCTAATCAAAGTCTAAGCACAGCTAATCAAGACTCCTTTAAAAAAAAAAGAGAAATCACATTGATATTTCCCCCCGTGGGGATACCGGGGGGTCTTTTGTATAAATAGTTCCCTGACCTTCTGGAAGTTCTGTGCTTGTAACTTCCTCTAATCTGTCACTCTCTTTGACTCTGCCTTTTCCCTGTGCTTGCTGTCATCTACTGTCTGCCTTTATGGTCCATTCTCCGCCTTTTTTCAAGAAAAACTTTGAAAAAGATTTCCTCCAGCCGAA
>CM065687.1:26691013-26706013 GCA_017654935.2 Phymorhynchus buccinoides | reverse complement strand
CCGCACACACACGCACGCGCGCGCACATCCGCACGCGCACGCTCGTGACGCGCACGCACACGCACACATACACACACACACATGGCCACAATTAAACAGGGTACAGCACATATTAAACACGCATGTATCTGTCAGTGGTACAAGTCCAACAAAAATGGTTTAGTGATTGCCGCTGGATTCTTTAAGAGAATATAATGCATTGTTTATGTTGCATAAACGCTTTCTTCATAGAAGGCATTCCTTACGTACAGGATGAATTCTTAATGTAGAAGTCATTGATTAGCCGATTCCTGTTAACACAGATCAGTCCAAGAAACAGACTAAACCGTTTCTGTTGATGAAAATGGGTTACTTTACCACTAAGACACGTTCAAAGAATTATTTTACAAACGGAATGCCATAACATCTTACGGTTGGCTAAAAGAAGTCCATGACAACAATCTGAGTTACAGGCGTTGAAGAGGAAAGGGAATGGGTTTGTTGCGGTGGTGGCGGAAGCTGTAGAATTACTACAGGTGTATATTTTGGATTATTATTATAAAAAACCCACCAAGAAGCTAAATGGTGGTTTTTATCACTGGGTGACATTAGCCTAAAGTAAGGGCCAACAAAACAATGAGTGACAGTACAGTGGAACCTCCCTTATAAGACCCCCCACCCCTTATAAGACTCTCTCTTTTCTGAGACATCGCCTTCCTTTGTAAGTATTAAAATTACCTCCCTTATACCACTCCCTCCACTGTGACGTCACGTGTCACATTCCCCTCTTATGCTTGGAAGATTTGTTAAGATTTCAGCATACCATTTTGACACTATCTTACCGGCCTTATACCACTTAACCCTACAGTCACATTGCCTCTTATGCTTGCGAAGATTTGTTAAGATTTCTTACCAGCTATAGGAGGGAAAATACGTGAAAACCATTATTTTGACACGTGACGTTCCTTTGTAAGTATTAAAATTACCTCCCTTATACCACTCCCTCCACTGTGACGTCACGTGTCACATTCCCTCTTATGCTTGGAAGATTTGTTAAGATTTCTTACCAGCTATAGGAGGGAAAATACGTGAAAACCATTATTTTGACACGTGACGTGGTGGGTCTTTAAGACCGTATTTGGGATGATTTATTTCAATGTCTTAAAAGGGAGGTTCCAACTATACTATGAGAAAACCCACATCTTCAGTAACTGTTGTGGAAAATCATTGTACATCTTAGGGTGTGTTTTTGGGGGGTGGGGGGTGGATGGCAATGACAGTTAAACTAGGAGGAAGTGTACTGGATCTTAGTGGTGCAGCCTTGGGGGTCAGCAGGCCAATGGGAACCCTCTCCAGCACCAGCTGTCGCAATGCCTTTTCCTAGGACAAGAGAGTGGGGATGTTCCCTGGGCGAGGCTTCACCGCTTTAAACACATTCTGACACAGTCCTCCGGAATAGCTGCTGACTCCTTTGCTTTCTGGAAGCCATAGCCGTACACGACGAAATGGCAAGCTCGCGCGTGCACGCACGCACAGACAGAGACTGTGACACACACGCACGCACGCGCGCGCACGTGCACACACACACACACACACACACACACACACACACACACACACACGCACGCACGCACGCACACACACACGGATCAGTCGGTTGTGTCCAACTGCAAAAGAGGTTACTGTTGTTCTGCCTTCAAGACACTCAGCTTTGGAGACAGGCCAGTCATCTGAATGCAGCCCCAATGATGTCTGCTAATCCCCTCTCCCCCCCCCCCCCCCGCGGCGCGCGCGTGTGTGTGTGTGTCGTGTGCGCGCGCGCGTGTGCGTGTGTGTGCGTGTGCGCGCGTGTGTGTGTGTGTGTGTGTGTGTGAGCGCACACACGTAAAAATGCACATAGATGTGTGCACGTGGGTATGCACCAATCATTGACTTATCCCTCCTCCACTCCGTTCTCCCTTTACTCCAGAAACAAAATGCAGTCAACGAGAAAAGAACTGCAACGTCAAATGCTAAACAGCGATGTACCCAGAAAGACAAGGGACGAGAACAGAAAGAAAAGAAAAAGGAAAAGAAAAAAGTTTGAGACAAAAAAAAAAGTACTCTAGTTCAAGGTTTAAGGCTGTCAAGCCTGAGAAAAAGACTGTTTTTTTCTCCCCAATTCACCGAGACGGACATCAACACTCTCCATTACACCGACACTCAAAGAGACACCCCCCTACTCTATATCCTCACCCTCTTTTGTACCGTCTCTTTCATTTACTTGCCCACACACATCGAAAGCTCCCATTATCCTTATCCACACAGCTCATAACCCCCCTAACTTTAAACGTACGTATACGTCATTGTAACAACAACAAAAAGAAACACGGTTCTTCAAATGATCTTACTGAAAAGTTTCCTTTTCTTCCTTTACAAAAGTCTAGAGCTCTTCATTGTCAACTTTGATCAAATAACCTATGTTAAGGTTTTTAAAAAAATGTTCCCTAGGGCGATATTGCAATTTAATCGGCTACCACTTGCAAGGAAGATTGCTTTAACCTTGAAGGAGTATTCGACGCATTCATTCAGATTTTTTTCCTTTTCACCAATAAACCTAGACAATGAAATACTGTATGTCCATGCTGCTGTTGATTACTATTGTTTACTGTTTATGGAATCCACGTTTGTGTACAAAATGTACATACTATGTATCTCCATTGTTGCCCATCTTTCTTTTTAGTTTTGTTTTATTTCACCCATCCTTTGTCCCCTCGAAATATATCCACGCTGCTGTTGACAACCATTGCTTACTGTTTATGGAATCCGTGTTTGTGCATAAGAACCTAAATAATATGTATCTCCATCGCCGCCCATCTTTTTCTTTATTTTGTTGTTGTTCATCTTCTTCCTCTTCCTTAAACAAGCTTCCAATGGCTCTCACGTTCGCCGTCAAGGGCCATAGCTGTTGACAACACGAGACACAACTACATGACAGATGGCGACGATGTTCTGGTGTGGGAAGCCTTCGCCCACAGTCCAGCTTTCTGATCTTTCTCCTTCAGACCTTCCTACCTTCCTTTCAAGACGGAGAAGAGCAGAGAGGCATCATAGTGTCGACCATTATTATGATGTACTTCAGAGGACATGGACACCCACGTTACTATGAATACTACAAACGCTTCAAATCTTTTGAACTATGACTTAAGCCTCGTGTTTTGATGATGAACCTGTCCGTTTTGATGTCGTTGTTATGTATTGTATGTGGGAGGGCTGACAAGGGAAGCTGGTGTTTACTGGATGGTGGGTGAATATGGTGTTTGCGTTTATGTTGGCGTAGCGTGTGTGTGTGTTGTGTGTGTGTGTGTGTGTGTGTGTGTGTGTGTGCGTGTGCGTGCGTGCGTGCGCGTGCGTGCGTGCGTGCGTGCGTGTGCGTGTGCGTGTGCGTGTGTGCGTGTGCGTGCGTGCACGCGCGTGTGCATGCATGTGAACAAATATGTGCATAGTATTGCGAATGTTTGTTCGCGCATACTCGTACGCGCGTGACTTGATACATCTCCATTAGGCCTGTCCAAAATGATGACCTGAGATGACGTTGATGGTTCGCGCCCGGCCCCGCCATTAAAGCAGGATTAACAGGATCCATGTGGTTTGGACACCAAACAGAAGCAGTCTTGAAAAAGAAGAGGGTCTGACGTTTCTTCTTTGAAGTAGAATGCGTGAGGCCAGCGTGGAAGACAACAGGAGACTACAATGGAAGTTCAGTTTAACGTCGCATATCGGCTTTCGCCATGTACGACGGGCTGAACAAACCAACCAAGGTATAAACAAAAATTTATGTTCCTGAATCACTGTCTTAGCCAAAAGGCCGAGAAGCGATCAGAATCTTTTAAAACTACAATGCATACGCGGACTTATTAAATCAAAGTAATGCTCGACCATTGCAAGCAACGGGAACTTGTACCTAGAGCTATGGGATCTGTTATTACTGGAACGTTAACTAATCAATAATCTCTTCTTAAGCATTATACAAGGATGATGGCAGCTCTTGACAGCAAAATGTTTTCTTGAACTTTTAAAAAAATAGCATGAAACTGAACAAAATAAGTGGAGATGCAAATATATCAGTTCGATAATATAGTAAGAACATAACAAGTGTAGTAAATGCATGGTTTTTCTTTTTAACTGAGGTTTCGCAGCATTATCGCCATTAATTTCTTTGGCAATGCATAGGCACAATGATATGGATGATTGTTGAATGCGTTGTATTTCATTTTATCAGACTTTACACTCAGTACATTACTTTATTTAGGAAGTGTGGGCGTGTGGGGATTAATGGAAATCGAAATTTCAAGTTGTGTCCTCTTGTAGTCGTTGCGGCTTTACCATCTCAGCTTTTTGGAAACCGAGTTTTTGAGCTGAAGTTAAATAATCAAAAACCAGTATTTCAAATAAAAACGTCATGATCTTAAGTTTTATGAACATATTAGTTGTCTTGGTTTTGCAGTTAAGCTTTTTTGTAGTGGAATCTCAGTAGAACTTTCTATGAACACGTGTTTTGTTCCTGGTTTCCACTCTTTGAAATCAAATATTGGACCTTGCCACGGTACTTCTTAGATAGCAATAAACTAATACTGCTTATAGAACTGTCCATGTTAATGTCCTCAATGAGTGGTTTGGTTCTGACCCCCCCCCCCCCACCCCCCTTAATATAATAACAGTTGTCCTCACACACACCTCCAATCCATCTCAACTGTCCCCTCCCCCCTCTCGTTTCTCCCCACACCCCTCTCTAATTTTCTAGCACCCACATACACGAAGTCACACAGTACAAAAACTAAGCATAATGTATAAAAAGCCCCAAATCTCTTTTATTTTCACCTAGCAGGTTCGAAGGGGGTATAGTACGCTAATATAAAGTAAACCGGTACCAACATTTTCGCATGTCACGTCGTTTGACCGATTTAAATATATACCACCATTTACATTGGCGAGGATAACATGTCCCTGATATGAGAACTAGAACTAGAAAGCAAAGAACACGAGAATAAAAGAAAAAGGTACATTAAAAGACCCAAAGTGGAGTGAGTCATCTCTGATAACAAGGCCAGCGAGTGTACAGGTGGTATGGACTGTGTGACTGCACCCAATGACATGTCGTGTGAACAGTCACCTGCTTTGACTTCTCATTCTCCTCTCTAGACCAGTCTGTGAAATTGGACCAGACCAGAACCATTTCAACTTCACTTGTGACATCGCTCTTCACCCCAACACACACCGACCCCCCCCCCCCTCCCCCCCCCCCCACCCACCCCCACCCCCACCCCACCCCCCCCCCCCCCCCCCACCCCACCCCCCCCACCCACCCCTTCCCTGCCCCCCACCCCGCCCCCCACCCCCCCCCCCCCCCCCCCCTTCACCACCCCCCCCCCCCCCCCCGCCCCCCCCCCCCCCCCCGCCACCCCACCCCCCACCCCCCCCGCCCCCCCCCCCACTCCCCCCCCCCCCCCCCCCCCCCCCCCCCCCCCGCCACCGAGCCCCCCCCCCCCCCCCTCCCCCCCCCCCCCCCCCCCCCCCCCCCCCCCCCCCCACCCCCCCCCCCCCCCCGCTTTCCCCCATCTTCTTTTCTCTCTCTTTTTTGAGAACCGTAGGAGGCATTTTTGACTTTCTTTTTTGTTTAGTAAACCCCAACGGACCATGCTTCAGAGACCCCCAAAGATATAAAAGGACATTACACCCTTTCAGGTCATTGGTTGCCAAGGTTTTGCATTTATTAGAAACAATAAAAATACCTGAAACACTCAGGTAAATATGAGAGGGGGGAGAGGGAAAAAACAGAGAGAGAGAGAGAGAGAGGGGGGGGGGGGAGAAGGGAGAGAGAGAAAACAAAAAAACAAAAAAGGGGTAACGGTCGGTACTCTCAAGGAAGGTAATCAATTGTCCCCCATTTAATGGGAATACCTATCCTTACTTTGGAGTTAAAATGGGAGAAAATATAGAAACTGATTTTTATGTGTTTAATGGCATGGACTGTGGTACGTAACGCATCGTTTGACCAGCTTTACAGTTTCGAAATAGCTTTGAATTTGACCGAAAAGTAGCTGCCCCACAACGACTATGTTTTGCTTACTTCATGTCCTGGGCCTGTATTCACGTTGAGATAGCATGAGACTTAGCATCATGCTAACTTAGAAGCTCTTCCAAAAGTCCTATTAAATCTTACAGGACATTGGAAGAGCTTCTAAGTTAGCATCATGCTAAGTCTCATGCTATCTCAACGTGAATACAGGCCCAGGTTTATAATAGGAATACAAAAGATAAGATGTTTAAAAAAACTATCTTCTTCAATCTTCAATAGTTCTTGGTTCATGAATGATTTGCCAACAGTTGTACAGTTTGCAACATATTCAATATTTCCAATGGCATGTGTCAGTCTGGCGCAGAGAGGTAGGTTGGATTATTTATAAATGCCGCGTATAATTATACTTCGTTTTGAATAAATGCCGAGTAAATGACTACCACTCTGTTAAATTGGGACTAGAACCATTTCAACTTCACTTGTGACATACGCAGCCATTTTGTTTTTACTGATAGTCCACGATTGTGTCTGACAAAGGAAAATTCTGAGATCACGCGTCAAAATCACGGGTTTCACGTGTTTTCCCTCTTATAGCTGGAAAGAAATCTTGTTTTGACCAAGTCTGACTCCCATATAAATGCCCCCAAATTCAAACCGAAACATCATTTTAAAGAGCAGCCTCAATTTGAAGTTGGGGACATCTGTATGTGGGTCACAGCTACCCAGAAAAAACCCAAGGGACTTAATCGTGGTGCGTCAGTGTATCTTTAAGGTTTTTCTTCACCATTCCAACTAAAGGCAGACATGTTGCGTGAAAGGACTCAAAATGCAAGGACAAGCCAAACATGTACCGTTGTTATGATAAATAAGTACCTGTCATTAAATATCTACCTCTCGCATGCGAACTGTACCCATCTAACCCTAACCCTATCCCTAACCCTAACCCTATCCCTAACCACGGAAAGAACCAAGAAATAGAGCAGGAGGGTGTAAATCTACATATTTGCCGATAAATCGATGTACAAAGCCATGCACTTAGTTTCGTAAAATTCACAATGGCGGACAAACAAACGATTCTGATTGGCTACGCTAGGACTACTTCCGGCTAGGACTACTTATCTCATAGAGGTAAAAATACACCGCCACACCGTTCCATTCCTTCCTTCCCCCAAATATGTCAGAATAGATACGAATGCTGGAAACATCTTTAGGTCTAAAACCTGATTGACTGCAGCGGATACAAATCTGAAAGGTGACGGAAACTATTAGAGATAATTATTCACCAGTGCAGCTCTTGTCCAAAGTTACGAGTCCTTGAGTCATGTTTTACGACAATAAGAGCATTCTGTTCAGCTGAATCATAATCAGCTGTGTCAAAACACAGTCATACGATTAGCAATCTTCACTTATAAACCGAAAGATAACCAAACGTGTTTTATTTCTATAAGTCCATATAAGGATTAAATGCGAACTACAGCAAACGAAAAGAAGAGCCCTAAAAATACCCAGGGTATTAATGGGTCTACAAGCACACATACATATACACAAACAGACGTGCGCACACATGGGGAAGAGGAGGAGGGAGACACAGAGAGAGAGAGAGAGAGAGAGAGAGAGAGAGAGAGAGAGAGAGAGAGAGAGAGAGAGAGAGAGAGAGAGAGAGAGAGAGAGAGAGAGAGAGAGAGAGAGACGCACGCGCACACACACACACACACACACTCATTGGTGAAAGTAACCACAAACCTCACACATATCAATAGATTTTTGCTCTTAAAACCCGAGAGACACAACAGGAACTTATGCCCAATGACTGTGTCTTGTCAGGGGATTTATCGATAACAACTGGACGGATCTTTATATTACCCCCACGAACTATTGACAGTGTCAAAAATGTCGATGATTCAAAAGACAAACCACCTTACAAATACAAGCCCTGAAATAAAACCACATCATCCTTCACAACCAAAGAGGTCCCCAGGTGTACCCTTTCCTGCCAACCTTATCCATAATAATTATGTCTCTGTCTCTCTTTCTCTCCGTCTCCTCTTTGTTACACACACACGTACACACACACACACACACACACACACACGCACACGCACACACACACACACACGCAACAACACACACACACACACACACACATCACACACAACACACACACAACATAGTTTCCTTCATCATACATCAAACACACACCACACACACACACACACACACCACACACACATCGTGTGCAACAGCTTATTACTTTGATAGATATTACCTTTAAGTTTGTCCTTGTTTTTCTTAATTTTAATTTGTATTCCCCCCCCCATTTTTTCTATTCATCATACATCAAACCTTACTTTAATACAACACACCACGCATAGTTTCCTTTATCATACATCAAACATTACTTTAATACAACACACCACATATAGTTTCCTTTATCATTCATCAAACATTACTTTAATACAACACACCACATATAGTTTCCTTCACCATACATCAAGCATTTCTTCAACACACCACATTATAGTTTCCTTCACCATGCATAAAACATTATATACTTTAATACAACACACCAACGTATAGTTTCATTTATCATTCACACCGCATCCTCCTCTTAAATGTGTACATTTTGTGTTACAAATAAAATTCGTTGTCACACGTTACCACTCCGTCTACATTATAATATGGATACTGGTGGTAGGGTTTTAGCTCACCAATTCAGACGTCAGACCCCTCTGTTGAGTAGAGGTTTTACGTCCTCATGGCAGAAAGCGCTTAGGGACAACACCCCTCTGTCAGTCTTTATGTATCCGTTTGTCTGTCTGTCTGTCTGTCTCTTACATTTCATTGTTGACCTAAATAACAAGAGTAGATAGATATAAAGGGCCTCAAATAATTGTGTATGACTCACACGCAAGGCGTCCCAAGCTCGTGCAAATAAGTGTGGGGGGGGGGGGGGGGGGGGGGGGGGGGGGGCAAAGGCAAGGAGGGAAGTGACAGGTCTCACTTGCTACTTAGAAAACACAACGCTAAAAAGACGTACTGGGGCCATGGATCAAATGCAAACAAAGAAAAGAAACAGAAGGGTGTTTCTGTCGTTGTTTTTAAAGTGAATAAAACCACCGAGACATATACACGTGTTCCTGGTTAGCCTGGCTTTTTTTTAAAAATTTGGTGACAATTTGTAAGAAACATGGAACAGAAAGTTGAAATAAAAAATCTCACATTATTTCATCACAACATCTTGTAAAGTGGGTTTCTTAACAATCCACCGAGCTTTTACAGAAAATGAAAACAAAAATGAAAACTAGAGCGCTAAGACGCTAGACCATCAGCCGCGCGGCAGCATTTTTGCGTCCAGTGACCTTGACCTTGATTTTCGAACTTGGTCTAGATATCCTTAGTACCGGTAAAGGTCAAGATGTGCCACCCCCCTACCTATAGGTGATCGGCAGCATTTTTGGCTCCAGTGACCTTGACATTTGACCTTCATTTTATGAATTTGGCCGATATATTCTTAGTACCTATCCGCATGCAAAATGTGAGTGTCCTAGATCCCTCCGTTCAATCGTTATCGTGCCATGTGCTCGGCAGCATTTTCGGCGCCAATGACCTTGACCTTTGATCTATGACCTTCAGTTTTTAACATGGCCTAGCTTTCTTTAGTACCTATCCGCATGCAAACTTTGAGCGTCCTAGGTTACTCCGTTCAAACGTTATCGTGCTAACATAGTCAGATAGATAGATAGATAAATAGATAGGTAGTCAGTCAGGACCAGAATCCATTGAAAAACACTACCAGCTTCGCTCTCTGCGTCCGCGGCTGGTAAATATGTCTAAAGCTGGAACTCCATATGCGCGATTTCAAAGGCGAAAATCGACAGCGATAATCGCCCGCGATTAAATTTTATCGCCACCAACAGTAAAGTCATTCTGTACACTCATAGGCGCGATAATCGGGAGCAGTCAGTCAAAAATTGCTCGCGATTTTATTTTATCGCGAAAAAATATATTTGCCGCCGTCGAAAATAGTCACGGCATTTTTTCAGCGTGGAGAAACTTGTGGTGGTGGTGAAAAACGTTGCTTGCAATTCCGTAGGCGCGATCGTTTTTTTTTGTTTTTTGTTTTGTTTTGTTTTTTAAGCACGATGTTCGAATAGCGCCATCGAAAATCGCCGGCGATTTTAGCGTCGATGGAATTGCAAGCAACTTTTTTTGTCGCTGTTAAAGTCGCGGGCGATTTAAGCCAGCAAAACTAGCGCGCATGGAATTCCAGCTTATTCCAACAAAGTTTGGACAAATTACAAAATGTAACACACCAAAATGATAACTGACAAAATGTAACACACCAAAATGATAACTGACAAAATGTAACACACCAAAATGATAACTGACAAAATGTAACACACCAAAATGATAACTGACAAAATGTAACACACCAAAATGATAACTGACAAAATGTAACACACCAAAATGATAACTGACAAAATGTAACACACCAAAATGATAACTGACAAAATGTAACACACCAAAATGATAACTGACAAAATGTAACACACCAAAATGATAACTGACAAAATGTAACACACCAAAATGATAACGATTGTTCCATGAAATAAGTACATACAAAAAATAGCGCAAAACTGTGATTTTCTGACAAATATCGACCAAATAAAATCCAAATCCCACTTTATTGACCAAGGCCGTTAACATCGATTCGTTTGGGGAAATGAGATCATTCATCCTATCCTGCGGATGCCCTCAAATTAGTCTACCAACTTTCATTATTATCAGGTCAGTAGTTTATGTGGCGGCGTTTTAATCAGCACACTTTTGATCCCAGACAGACAAACCACGACAGGCAAAACCCCTCGCTCCGGTTAGGAAGCACAGCCAGTTTTTCCCCCCTAGAAATGAGAGTACAAACAACAAAGAGTTGTTAAATGTCACATTAAGTAATAATCGTCGTGTCGCCGTAGTTGAGATTTCTGTCAGGTTGTTAACAATAGTGGGTCCTGCTATCCTGGCAACTTGGAATGGGCTGGGGAGGAATTTATGAGGGAATAAAGAACTTAGTGCTGGTCATAAAACCCGCTAATTGTGCATGCTTCTTTTGACAGGTTTTTTTCTTCTCTTCGTCTTGGAGGGTCTCCTTTTCATTTTGAAACACACGCACATTCATGAGTATCAAGCATATTATGTATATAAAGAATCACTACACACACACACACACACATAAGGGCCCATAAGCTGTATATCCTTTTAAGGACAATACAATGTTGTGACTTGTGACACACACACACACACACACACACACACACACACACACACACACACACACACATAAGGGCCCATAAGCTGTATATCCTTTTAAGGACAATACAATGTTGTGACTTGTGACACACAAAACACACACACACACACACACACACACACACGCACACACGCACGCACACACGCACGCACACACGCACGCACGCACGCACGCACGCACGCACACGCACACACACACTGAAATAATTGTTTACACCGCACACACAGACCACATTTCAAAACGACGAAGAGCAAAACAAAATAGGGCTATAACGAAACAAAGCAGACACAGAAATGAATAATATCTTCCAGCAAGTTGCAAAATAAAAACGTATCAACTAGCAGAAATATGTCACTGCACTACAACTACTACTGTCTTCTACCTCGCTGTTGCTGCTGCTGCTGTTGCTGCTACTACTATTACTATTACTACTACTACTACTACTGCTGCCGCTGCTACTACTACTACTACTATTACTGCTACTGCTGCTGCTACTGCCGCTACTACTACTACTACTACTACTACTACTACTACTACTACTTATTATTATTATTATTATTCTAGTGCTGCTACTACTACTACTATTGCTGCTGCCTCTGCTAGCAGACCTACTGCCACCAACCCCCGTCGCTATTACCACTACTGCTTCTACTACATCAACTACAATTAAGATCAACGACAACAACTAACATCGACAAAGACACCATTTCAACAGAAAGGGCGTGTCCCTGGTTTCCCAACGGCTCAACATTAAACGTGCTTATGCATAATCCAAACAGATGTTTATTTTCCGCATTTCAAGAATTTGCGACTTAACTGAAAATCAAGATGTTATATATGAACAAAAAATCATGCGAATTGTCAATGTTTTTTCTTCTTCTGTTCAGTCTGTTTTGTTGTTGATGAAAATGGTGTTTTACGTCCTCTTGGTCTGAATCAGACACATATGGGACATTTGTAAATACAAATATGGTGGGAACAATACTGGAGGCAATGCCCAGAGGCAGTACGAAACCAGTAAAGTCCCGATTTTTAAAAATTAATACAGATAGCTGTAGCGGTGACCACGCCTCGGTTAAACCTCATCGGCAATGGCACCGCTACAAGTATTTGTTGCATTAAGTATCTGTTTTGTTGTTGTACTCCCTAACCCCTTTTATTCTGATTGACAAGGATCAATGTTATCAGATTTCCGGGACCATCAACTCGACTAAAGGCCCTTGTATCGCCCGCAGCTTTAATCTACTTCACAACTTTACCAGTACACGCTCAAGGCTCATAAGTTCGTCACCTACGCCATCATCACCGCCATCCATCCCCCCCCCCCCCCCCCCCCCCCCGAGTCCTCCTCCCCCCCCCACCCCCCTTCGATGACGGCGAAGCAGGTTGTAAAACCTGTTGGTTTTAAGCACTGATTGATACGTATCATCATCATTTATGCCTCTATCAGTACCTTCTACTTCTGTGTTCTGAAGCCACGTGGCCAAAATACGACCAGTCTTCAGTTTCCTCGTAGCTGTTTAAAATCAACACATTCCGATTTCGGGAGAGCTCATAAGGAATAAACTGTTTTCAAAAAAATTCCAGGAAAAACGGGAAAAAAGAGCTAATAACTAGACAGAAAAATAGTAGATGACGGCAGGAAAAGGAACAGGCAGAGTCAAACAGAGTGATAGCAGAGAGAATGCATAGCTTCGGGGTCTTCCGTACAACTAGTTCTCCCACCTTCTGAAAGTTCTGTGCTTGTAACTTCCTCTAATCTGTCTCCCTCTTTGACTCTGCCTTTTTCCTTTGCTTTTTGACTTTTTGGCCCATTCTCCGGCCCTTTTTTTAAAATAAATCTTCCATATAGTTTTCTCCTTTGAGCTCCTCCGAAATCGGAATGTGTCGGCTGAATGCAGCGAGGACACCAGTGACAACTGGGAAACGGACACATACGTACCCATTGTGGCCTTATGGCCTGGGACCGCGGAAGAAGAAGAAGAAGAAGAAGAAGAAGAAGAAGAAGAAGAAGAAGAAGAAGAAGAAGAAGAAGAAGAAGAAGAAGAAGAAGAAGAAGAAGAAGAAGAAGAAGAAGAAGAAGAAGTAGGACCATTTAAGAGCTGGCATCAATATAAAACACCAGCTCACTGACCAAAACTATCTCCCAGGGTCCTTTCCCCCTCTCCCTACCCTTTCTCTCTCACACAGAGACAAACAACACACACACAACCACACACATACACACGTCTGAATCACTTTTAGTGGAAGAACATTAAACTGAAGAACAACACACAGACAGACACAGACACGCGCAAGTTTAACGCAAAAGAAGGATGTTTTCAGCTGAAGTTTCTAGAAGAACAAAATTAAAGCAAAAGCCCTTCCAGCAAAACAAAGTATGTCTTGGAGCTTCCGGAAGACATAAACGGTTCAACTGCTATCTCCAACAGGCATTTCCTCTACTCTTCCTCATCCTCTTCCGTTAACGCCCCCCCCCCCCCCCCCTACCTACCCTAATATATATAGCGGCTGATCAAGCGACAAGCGACATTTAGCCTCATGAACCCAATCGAACCCGAATCGAACATGTGGTAGGTCGGAGTTGACAAGGTGCATCAACAATAAATGTTTTGTGGCTTCAAGGCTTTTTTTCTGTTACTTAAATAATGCGAGTTTCTGTTTCCTTTTCTATTGCATATCCTACTTACACACACACACACACACGCACGCACGCACACACACACACACATATACACACACACACACACACACGCGAACATGTGTGTATATTTTCTATTCGGAGTCGGAGTTGACAAGGTGCATCAACAATAAATGTTTTGTGGCTTCAAGGCTTTTTTCTGTTACTTAAATAATGCGAGTTTCTGGATCTGGATCTGGATATAGTACGTTGTAGGAGCCTATGAAGCTATGTTTCCTTTTATACCGCATACCCTACTTACACACACACGCACGCACGCACGCACTCTCACACACACACATACACACACACTCTCCCACACACACTGACACACACACACTCTCTCTCTCTCTCTCTCTCTCTCTCACACACACACACACACACACACACACACACACACACACACACACACACACACACACACACACACACACACACACACACACTCGCTATTTAGACTCATAAACCCAATCGAACCGAATCGAACATGTGTGTATATTTTCTATTCGGAACCGGAGTTGACAAGGTGCATCAACAATAAATGTTTTGTGGCTTCAAGGCTTTTTTTCTGTTACTTAAATAATGCGAGTTACTGTTTCCTTTTCTACCGCATACCCTACTTACGCGCACGTACCCCCCCCCCCCCTCTCTCTCTCTCTCTCTCTCTCTCTAAAGTTAGCTTTGTATATTTTCTATTCCCTTCGACAAAATTAGACTCCATTGCCGATCATACATCGGGTAAAGGACAAACAGACGGAAAGTAGGAAAAATAGAGAAAAACAAGGGGCGAGGGGTGGGGGGCGGAGGAGGCAAGAAATAAATGTACCGTATATTCCGTCATCATTATCAGTATTATCATCATCACCATCATCCTTAATATTAGGTATCTCTCTCTCTCTCTCTCTCTCCCTCTCTCACTCTGCCTCTCTCTCTCTCTCTCTCCCTCTCTCTCTCTCTCTCTCTTTGCCAGTCTCT
>CM065687.1:26678513-26683513 GCA_017654935.2 Phymorhynchus buccinoides | reverse complement strand
GACGTTAATCGCCTGTGAACCTCATCCCCCCGAGACACCTCACGGATTAGCAAGGTGTGATGAGATGATGGATCCCGGCTATTTCTGTTCCCTGATTGACTGTCTACTGCGCCCCCCCCCCCCCCCCCCCCCCCCCCCCCCCCTCCGGTCCCCATCCCTAACAAGAAGTATGGTCACGATTACAAATGATCAAAATACGCGTTGTTATTTTTCGCTGTTATCCCCACGTCAGCACAGTGATACGCTAGTAATAACACGACTTGGGGAAAGGGCGAAAAATAGCTACGTGTATTGCGACCATTAGAGCTGAAAGGTGACTATTTATGTCTGGGCGAATGATTTGTGTGGGAACTGAATTTTTTTTTAAGGGCCAGCCACACGTCCACTAAAATCGCACGACACGATTCGATCTCGTGATCTCGAAGCACGAACCACATTTTGTTCTTGGAGACCACGTGATCGAATCGTATCGTACAGTCGTGATTTGACGTGTTGCTGGCCCTTTAGTCCCCATAGATGATTTGTTGTCGACGGCGTGGTCTTGATCAAACGACGCGCGTGTTTGAAATAGGTATCGAAACAGAAACAAAGAATAATCTTGATCGAGCCAGCTTCTTCTGAAGGCAAGGATATTACGGTCCATCGACCAGACAGCATTGATGTTGGCTTTTTTGAGTGAAAAGAGAGTAAAGGCGTGACTATTTGAGTATGCTAAGATAGATCGCGTCAAGTATCAAGAACAAGAACAAGAACAAGAACAACAACTATATCAATATCTACCCCGTGCGTGTGTGTTGATGGAGAGAGAGAGAGAGAGAGAGAGAGAGAGAGAGAGAGAGAGAGAGAGAGAGAGAGAGAGAGAGAGAGAGAGAGAGAGAGAGAGAGAGAGAAGGAGAGAGAGAGAGAGGGACAGACAGACAGAGAGGGACAGAGACTAACAGACAGAGAGAGAGGGACAGACAGAGAGAGGGACAGACAGACAGAGAGAGAGACAGACAAACAGACAGACAGAGAGGGACAGACAGAGAGAGGGACAGCCAAACAGAGAGAGGGACAGACAGACAGACAAACAGACAGAGAGAGAGGGACAGACAGACAGAGAGACAGACTGATGTCACTAACGTTTGAGTGCTGGCGGTGGCCGTGAGGGCCTTGTTCCTGGCAGCCAGGAGGGAGGCGGCATGCTCCCTGTCCAGCTGTAGGACCTGCCCCAGATCCTGCCGCCCCTTGGTCCGCTCAGCCTTCAGCCCGCGCGTCGGAAGATCCTTCACATCCAACGACATCAAAGAAGAAAATAATCAAGGTTCAAGGTTCAAGGTTTTTTATTTCCAAAAAAGCACCTTAGGGGTACATGGAAAAACTAAACAAAAACATAAACAATGGAAGAAAAAAAGTAAAAAAGAACAAACAATAAACGGACAAACAATAAACGGACAAACAAACCTTTGACGACAACAACATACAAAAACAAACGAAACAACAGAAAAACATCAAGTGCGAAGGGAATCTTAGAGAACTTACGAAGTTCATTTTGGATCCTTCTCAACCAGTAAGGGCATTGCCACGGGCGGAAGCATACTACTCGACAAAAGTTAAGTACCACTTCGTTCATAAGCCGCATAAAACAACGATGCATAAAACCAAGACGCATAACCAAAATCGTTTCATATTTTGAAGATGTTTAATTCATTTGTTATTAAAAAAACCAGTCTTAATTTTGATTAAACTCGCTTCATTATTTTTTGAAGCAATAGCTGAACAAGCAACGCACGTTGTTAAGAAGTGGTACTTAACTTTTGTTGAGCAGTATACTATAGACTAAACAAGCGTCTGAGCACGCCTTTACCCGCGTGCTTTGCCCGCAGTTACCTGAACTCTCTTACCCATAGCCTTACTTGAAATTCAAGGTCTAAAATTCAAATGGTCTATTGAATTATATCAAAGAGTAATGATCGTATCATGTGCAAAGGGAATCTTAGAGAACTTATTAAGTTCGCTTTGGTTTCTCGTCAACCAATTGAATTACAATATCAAAGAGAAATATTCATATCAAGTGCAAACGGAATCTTAAAGAACGTATGAAGTTCATTTTAGCTCCTCCTCAACCAGTTGAATTATATCAAAGAGACATAATCGTAACAAGTGCAAAGAGAATCTTAGAGAATCTATGAAGTTCATTTGGGCTCCTCCTCAACCAACTGAATGATAATATCAAAGAGAAATAATCATATCAAATGCAAAGGGAATCTTAGAACTTAAAGAATTTGGTTCCTGATCGATATTATCCAGCTCGAGCTTTCTAAAGATTCTCCCTGCTGCCTTGGCTGCAACCAGGTTGTTTCAGGTGACATTTGTTAACTGTGTAAAAGCAGGCCACATCACAACAACACTTATAAAAGCAGTATGAGCAAGCACAAGCAACACTAGCTGTTTGCACGTTTATTATGTTCGTTATACTATAGCCAGCTATCCCCCTGTTGACCATTGCAAAATGGACACAAATAATTTATATACATGTAAGTTGTAAAACAAATCCTGTATCTGAATGATACAGTTCAACATCAAGATGTTTTATTTTTTAATTTTATTATCATTTTTTGTTTTTTTGGGTGGGTTTGTTTTTGGGGGGGGTTCAAAACATTGACCATCCATCAAACATTAACCCTCTACAAACCATTAACTGTTAATAAAACAAAACACATTAACCCTCAACACGATAGCCTGCAACAAAACATTAACCTCTACAAAACATAATCCCCATACAAAACATTAACCCTCCACAAAGTTCTAACATAAGTAATGCTTTCACAATTGTTTTAAATAATAGTTTTATTCACAGACAAGAATAAAAAACAACAAAACTACTGAAAAGACAAAAAAATACATAAAAAAACAACAACAAACAAACCACGGAAAATTAATAATACTCCAGCACTAGGCAAAGACACTTAACCCTTCCACCGTCAATGTCACATTTTTGCACCACAATGATTTAACACCCATGTCATTAAAACCCTTGAAATCAGGGTCTGTTATACAATGATATTGTCTTCCTATACTTGGGCAGTAAGGATTGACCCTATTCTAAATGGATCACAGAGACATCCCACAATAATGCAGATGAAATATTTTCTGTAGCCAAGTAAGTTTCATGGAAAGTTTTGGCTCAAAGATGGCTGGTGGCGAAAGGGATAAAGCGACATTCGGACCCTACCTTGCTGCACGAAGAAGAGCACGATGACGATAACGACAATGACGACGACGGAGACGATAATGACGAGGATGGTGCCACTGCTGCCAGGTCGTAGCCGGTGCAGGGGGGAGGGGGGTCGAGGGGCGGGAGGGGGGCAGGGGGGGATGCTCCCAACATGGAGTCACCTGAGAAAGACAGAGAAAACAGAGACATTCTCACGTTTGTTTCTTGCGCGCACGTGTGTGTGTGTGTAGTGTATACATGTGTGCATGCGTGTGTTTGTGTTGTTGTGTGTGATGCGTTTATGTATATGACTGTATGTATGCATGATACGTGCGTGTGTGTTCATGTGTGTGTGTGCATATGTGTGTGTGTGTGTGTGTGTGTGTGTGGGGGGGGGGGGGAACGCGGGAGAAAACGCAGACGGACGCACGCACGGACGGACGGATGAAACAAAAACAATACTTTCCAAAGCTTCGCTCGGGAACTAAAAAAAAATGAACCAGAAGTGAGAACACGAGCGATGAGCAACATGAATTATTATTAGCAGCCCTAATGAACAGCAATCATCTCGTCTCTTCTGTTCAGGAAGGGTAGAAATGGAAAAGGTCACTACCCCCAAAAAATCACACATTTCTTCTGCTAACCATACTCTCCAGTTTAGCCTTATACCCTCTCTTCTAACCCCCTACCTCTTGTCTTCCTTTTCCCCCATCATTTTATCCAGCACATGTACCCCAAACTGTGTTTGTTCTGTCCTGGCAGTCCCCATCCAAAGCAAACAAACAAACAAGTGAACAAAAACAAAGCTCGACCCAAACAGTGGCGTTTCAAATAAAATACATGGCAAAAGTCCTTTTTCTTCCTGGAGGGAAGATTGCCTGACATTCGAACGGCGTTTTTGTTAAAAACTATTTGTTGAGTTTCTTTCAATTAATGGAACAATATTTTTGTAGCCAATGAAAAAAAAAAGGGAGAAATATTTTCAAGGACGTGTCATCACGTGCGGACTAATTCAAACCGACGATGTCACATCTCCCGCTAAATCCCTATAAAAAAAGAACGTCGCACTAAAGTACAGTACAAACGGTACAAAACAAGCAACACTCATTCACTGTCAAAATGATGACGCTTATTAAAGGCTTATTGAAGGACTCAGCTACTTGTACTGTTTCACACACACGCACGCACGCACGCACCCACCCACCCACACACACCACTGAGATATTCACAAATGGTAAAGGTTTCCTTTTCACATAAACGACCTGCCCATAAAAAGGCAACATAAAAAAACGACGTAATACAAAATGTGCAAAACACACACACACATACACACACACACACACACACACACACACACATAGTGATACACACACACACACACACACACACACACACACACACATACTGATACACACACACACACGCATACACACACACGCACACATAGTGATACACACACACACACACACACATAGTCACTCACACACACACACACACACACATAGTCACTCACACATGGTCACTCACACATAGTCACTCACACACATAGTCACACACACACACATAGTCACACACACACACACACACACACACACACACACACACACACACACACACACACACACACACACACACACACACACACACACACACACACACACACACACACACACACACACACACACACACACACACACACACACACACACACACACACACACACACACACACACACACACACACACACACACACACACACACACACACACACACACACACACACACACACACACACACACACACA
>CM065687.1:26668513-26673513 GCA_017654935.2 Phymorhynchus buccinoides | reverse complement strand
CTGTCTACCTTCTCTGTTTCACAGGTCCTTAATCCTGGTTGGTTGGTAGGTCTCTCATACAGCTCCACAGTCCGGCTTCGATTCGATGTGCCCCCGTTTCTATGTGTCACCCTAATTTTGCCCCCACCTCTGTTATGTCCTCGTCTCTAGCTCTGTGTGTACCCGTCTCTATATTATGCTCCCTCAGATTAGCGATCAGAGTTAGAGATAGGATTTTGGGTTTCTGATTAGGGTTAGGAATAAGGTTTCAGATTAAGTTGAGGGTTTAGATTAGGGTTAGGGTTAGGTTGATGCGTCACATACAAACGGACAGATATATGACGGGGATACGTCGAGACGGGGGCACAATGCTACATAACCATTATGCCTATAATATTCGCCCAGAGGACACAACAGGCAACGAGCATCAACCGCTTTGCGGCCATCTCCACATCGATCTAAACACCAGAGCAACTTGTCCCTAAGGGCTTTCCGCCACGAGGACGTAAAACCTCCAACCAACCACAACAGGTAGAGGGGAGAGGGGTAGAGGTAGCTCTGGGGAAAATGGAGATGGCGGGTAGGGGTTGGGGAGTGCGTGGCCTTTAGAAGATGAGCCGAACTAAACGAAGGTAGCCAAGATGACTAGGATGCTACCTACCACAGTCGGTGGTAATTGTTTCAGAAAACAGGTAAGGTGGTAAAGAAACACTTAGTACCTTTGGGTAAATAAAGACCTATTTCTCCTGTCATCCTAAGGACAACTCTGTTTATCTATTGTTTACGCAAAGGGCAACCCAATTTTTAGGTGGGGGGTTGTTCATCCAAAAGGCAGGCAGTAATTAGCAGTTATCTTGCAGGCTCTCGTAAGGCTCGGTGTACATCTAGTGTCCTACCTAATACAAAGCATCCGATTTGTTTCATTCTGTTTTTCTCACACCTGCTGCCATGTCATTCACACCGACTGGCGTGCGTTGCGTACGCATTGGTCCGCTGTCGCCCATGCTGTTTGGGTCTTGGGGAAGGGAGACCAAAAGAAGCAGGCCTGCTTGTGTGCATAACCTGTCAGCAAGTCAAAAGCACAAGGCGTGTGCTACCTGTCATACGATTGTCAAACATGCTGGGTCCTCGGTAGAACACAGATGGACACCGAGCATAAGAAGCACGGTCACCGAACCGCCAGCCAAGTCGAGGGGTACTTGCCAGACAGTATTATTAGCCTTCCTTATTCCTTTTCTGATAGTACTGCCTGCATGATCTGGCATATACTTTCTTCTTCTTCTTCGATCGCTGAGACAGCTTCCTGTCAATTGTGAGCGCAGATGCGTCATGCTGTATAAGAAATAGTTTGGCCCAACACATCCGACTTAGTACTGTCTGCATGATCTGGTACCTTCTTCTTCTTCTTTGGTCGCTGAGACAGTGCTGTACAAGAAATAGTTAGGCCCAACAAATCCGACTTCGGCTGGAGGAAATCTTTTTGAAAGCGTTTCTTCAACAAAAAAAGAAGCAAAAGCAGGAGAATGGACCGGTAAGGCAGAAAGATAGGAGATGACAGTAAGCGAAGGGAAAAGGCAGAGTCAAAGAGAGTGACAGCGGATTAGAGGAAGTTACAAGCGCAGAACATCCAGAAGGTGGGGGAACTATTTATACAAAAGCCCCCCCCCGGTATTCCCACGTGGGAAGGCATATATAGCTAGTACGGAGTAATAAGCAGACACGCTCATTTTTTAAATTAATTTATTTATTTATTTATTTCTATTTTTTATTTTATCTTGCAAATCAAGACAGTACTTGTGGCGGTGCCATAGCCGATGAGGTTTAACCGAGGCGTGGCTACCGCTACAGCTATCTGTATTAATTTTTTAAATCGGGACTTTACTGGTTTCGTACTGCCTCCGGGCATTGCCTTCAGTATCGTTCCCACCATATTTGTATTTACAAATGTCCCATATGTGTCTGATTCAGACCAAGAGGACGTAAAACTCAATTTTCTCTCTCAAGCAGACACGCTCACCAGGCGCACTTCCTGCTACTTCTATGGCAGACTATCTGTTACATTCTCTCTGCTTCTATTGCCGCGGACAATAAGAAAGTAACAGCAGAAGAAAGGACAGGAAAGAGGGGAAGAAAAGAACCATGCTCAATCTGTCTTACTACATGGTCTATCTCTTTCTTCCTTCACCTTGACGATTTTCATCGGATCACAAGCTCTAGCTTACCCCCTACCTGAGCAAAGTGCTGTTGCCCCACCCACCTCCTTCCCTTCCACGTTTGTCACCAGGCCCACGCCATGGGTGTTTTCAAGTCAGCATGTTGTTCATTGAGCACCGTGACAGCATAGTATGGGAGGTTTCTCTTTCTCTTCTCTCTCTTGCCATCAGGTCTGTTTCTGGTGTATTCCATTTATGTCACCCGTGTGAGTGTGTTCGCTTTGTATTGCGTTTTTGTTTCAGTGCGTTATGAATGCTAACGTGTGTGCGCGCTTTGATTTGGTTTCTATCAAGATTCATCTGCCGTATAAATACTGTATGTTGTTGTTGTTGATCATTGCGGTTTTTTTCATTTTCATTTTGTTTTTACAAACAAACGAAAACGAAATGCAAAAATACCCAAGGCCCATACATATATTTACGAAACAAGGCTTACATAAACACAGTATACTCGCACTGAACAACCAAGATTCGATTCTTCCCTTCTAGCTAGTAAATATATTTGTATTCACCAACAACACATATAAAAAAAAATCAAAAGAGAGAACAATTATAGCTTCTAGCTAATAATACATTTGGGAAAGTATACAGTAACCCTTTTAAGACCTTTATGCCCAGATACAGAGACGTCAGGGCTGGTGAGTAATATTGTTCTCGGTCCACTAAACTGGAACGAAGAGCATCTTTTTGGGGGTTGTCTGTGTGCGTGCGTGCGTGCGTTCGTAAGTGCGAGTGTGTAAGTCAAGTCAAAATCATCTTTATTGAGGGTTAAAGAATAAGCTGACAAAGCTTTTTTTCATCCTGCCCTCATAAAAAACCCCCACAAATGCACATCAATCAAACATATATAAAAAAATAACATATTTACAGGAACACAAAACATAGAAAACATTATGTGTGTGTGTGTGTGTGTGTGTGTGTGTGTGTGTGTGTGTGTGTGCGTGTGTGCGTGCGTGCGCGCGTGCGTGCGTGTGCGCGTGTGTATGAATGTGTGATGTGTATGTGTGCACGCGTATTATATGTATGTGCAATCTCTCTCTCTCTCTCACACACACACACACACACACACACCACACGCCTTTTCTACGCCTTAACTTAAGCCGTGGTGGTGGTGGTGGTGGTAGTGGTGTTGGCAGGAGGGGCAGATATAGGGGGGTTCCGGATGACTGGTTACACACACTGCGTTCATTGAGAAAAAAAAGCCGCTGGCAGCGTAAGCTTTCAACACCCCCACTACACCCCACTCCCCCATCTTCCCCCCTCTGCCCTACCCCCCCCCCCCCCACCACCACCCCACACACGCACGCACGCACATGAACACGCAGACACACACACGCTGGCAGCGTAAGTTGTTAGTTTTCGACAAAACACTCCCACCCCCCTCCTCACAACACTAACACTCACACATATACACACACACGCGCTCGCGCTGCTGACATAGTAAGTTTTTCGACACCCCACCCCGGGGCTCCCTCTAGGACCCCCCCCCCCCCCCCCCCCCCCCCCCCCACACTAAACCCCCTCGTTAGACAACACACACACGCGCGCAAGTGCGCACACACACACAGCACACACATTTCAGCAGAGTAAGCTTTCGACACCCCCACCCCCGTCTAGGATTCCCTACCCTACCCCACCCAACACAAACACACACACACAACACACACACACACACACACACGCACACACACGCGCAGTTTTCCCCTGCATGTCATTGACACGGGGGCTCACGTTTCTGGGCCTCGAGCCCCCCTTAATCTGCTGAGAATGAAGCGAGGAGCTGCCCCCTCCCCCCGCCCACCTATACTGTTACGAGAGAGAGAGAGAGAGAGAGAGAGAGAGAGAGAGAGAGAGAGAGAGAGAGAGAGAGAGGGGGGGGAGAGGGACAGGGGAGAGAGAGAGACAGGGAGAGAGAGAGAGAGGGGGGGGGGAGAGAGAGAGAGAGAGAGAGAGAGAGAGAGAGAGAGAGAGAGAGAGAGAGAGAGAGAGAAGAGAATGAATGAATGAATTAATTTATTTTATTTTTTATTTATAGAGGGTAATAGAGTAAGCAATAACATGCTTTTGTACATCGAGCCCTCTGGAAAAAACAAACATATTTAAAGGTAGAAAATGGAAAAGGAAAATAAGCACAGACAAAGCAATATAAAGCATGCAAAATACAACCTATATCGTGACACATCAATAACAAAATCAAACCAAGTATGATTGACTATACTCATTTTTAACATTAAATTTTGTATTTATGAAGCGCATACACACGGAAAAATAAAATCTATTCCTACTTTTCACACTCATCTTTAACATGCACAAATTGAGAAGTGCACAAACACATGACAAAATCAGCCCTAATCTTACTTTACATACTCATCATTAAAATGTACTTATTTGGAGAGAAAAAAACCATGCACGTAATAAAGTCAAATATAGTATTTACTTTACCTACTCATCTTAACATGCACAATTTAAAATGTAAATACATGTACCCATGGCAACATCAAACCTATTCCTACATTACATTATTCCTCTTTAACATGCACAAATTAAGAGGTAAACGCACACACGTGACAAAAAGCACACCTAGTCATGTTTTGGCATGCGGATGCACATATTGCACATTCATACACATGACGAAATAAGCCTAAACCTACTTTATAATATACTAGATAAACCCGTGCTCCGCACGGCAGCACCCCTCCCTTCCGCCCACTCACCCGTGCTCCGCACGGCAGCATGAAGCATCTGCGCTTCCTAGCTTCGCTTGGTATTTCCCCTATCCTTCTTTCCCCCTCCACGTGTCCCCCCCCA
>CM065687.1:26653513-26656013 GCA_017654935.2 Phymorhynchus buccinoides | reverse complement strand
TTAGCTGGGTTTTCCCATACTCTTGTCACATTTTCCCATCGTTTTCTATATAATCCCCTCTTTATCTCCGTTTTATCCACTTTTTGTTGTTAATCGTTTGTTTTCTTTGCTGCAAAGCCTTTTAATCGGCTGCTTAGTCCGGATTTTTCAGAATTTTCTTCTCTATATATCCCCCTAACACTGCAAAGCCTTGATATCTTTTCATTCTGTCTGCCCTGCTTGGAATTTGAAAGTAAGTACGTACTGTAACCCACCACGCGTGGCTGGTGTCTGACGAGCCGGACAAAAGAAAGGAGGACAAAGTATTAAGCCGCCCTGCCACCTTGGGAATAAAACCCATCTGGAATCGGGTACATCGGGTGTGAAGCCAGGGAGGTGCGAAGGAAACTCGATATAAAGACTTAAATCAAACGGGACAAAGAGGAAAACAACAACCAAGCTCGTCGCTTTTTCTTGAAAGCAGACTGAGTTTGGGGGAAAGGCAGTCAGTATTTAAAACATACTTCAAGTAACCCAACAGCACAGGATATGAGTCTATATAAGGGATGCACATTAAAAAAAAGTAAATGACATGCTCCCCGTTTTTATTTTACACTCAATAGCTTTTGTCCTCAAAGCCGTTGTTTGTCGAACTGAAATAACAGGCACCAGTGACCATCCTAAAATACCATAAATCACTAGGGGAAGACGGGGTAAAAGCGCATGGGCGGGTAAGAAGCCCACCCCAATTATCTCATGAAATGAAGCAAATTTCAGTCTCATTTTGCCCATGAGACGAGCGTTAATGTCTTGCATTCGTCTCATGGGCAAATTTGACTGAAATTTTCTTTATTTCATGAGATAATTGGGGTGGGCTTCTTACCCGCCTATGCGCGTTTTACCCCGTCTTCCCTTACTCAGTCTGACATTTTAAATCATGACCGATTCAATGTGTTGGTTGTTGTGACTAAACCCCATTTTTTATTTGCATGATACAGACACGCAGACAGAACAGATGAGACTTTCGTTCCGAGTGGCAATTAGGTACAACTGTTCTTACACAGAAATCGGTCAAAATTATGCAAATGGCATCAACATAATTGTTATAAACAATATGGCCGACGTGAATGTGTCACGTGTTTTTACCGGGAAATCATGGCTGCGGTTCACATCAGAGGCATGTTCATTTTCTTTATTTATGGTCAGGTCAGGTCAGAGAATGAGGACAACTAGGCCTCGCGGCCTCTTAATGTGTCTTTTCTGATTATTTGTATTCTTTTTCATGATTGCCATGACTAGGACGCTTTTAGATGTGTTAATCATATACACATTTCAATTGTTGAATCTTGGGGTCTTTATCGAGGAGGTTTTTGAACTGATTAAGGTTAGGTGCCAATTTGATATGTGCTGGAAGAGAATTCCAGTATTTAGTGACTGTTAGTGTTACTAAAGAAATTCTTTCTAATGTTAGTTCTGCTGTGTAAGCTGCAATACCAGTAGAATTGCATTGCAGCTCTATTGTGGGATGTTTGCAAAGAGATGGGAGAAGACCTCCCTGTCCTCATCCCCTCCCAGTCGCCTACAGCGGAGTTGAGTGCATCAAGGCTCAAATGGGGAGTTTATTATATACTTTATAATATAGCCTGACTATTTCCTAAGATCAAATAAGAATCAAAGAAAAAATCACAAACTTGTCACATACACAATGAATGAATGCAAATGGGTGAGCAGAATTGTATTGATGGTGATAAACGAGGCTTTAGATCCGCTGCGTATCTGGGGACCAGGGGCGAGTTTCTCTAGATAACGGTCGCCGAGCGAATAACGCTTACAGCAAATGGGGCCTAAGAAACACTTTAGAAAGCGTTTGCGGAAGAATATTACAAGCTCTTGTCTGATTGGTCAAAATGTTTTTATTATTTTAACCAAACTTTAATGGACCAATCAAAAACAGGAAATGTATTCACCCCATGCTAGTCACGTGATAGTTCGCGAAAAGCTAGCTCGATGACAGCCACAAAACGTTTTTGGCAAACGTCGGCGAAAGAGGTGTTTCCGGCTTAGTACCGTCAGTTTGTGCCGATTTGCGCTAACGCTACGTAACGCTAGCCCTTGTGAAACTAGCCCCTGTAGAACTGTATTGCATAGCATTGTTTTCTTGTGTTGATCGCCGGTGAGCAGCGTGGGGCATGAGATGGGAAGGGGTGTGCACATGCAATGTTGTGCACTGTTCATGTATTGTAGGCCTAAGTGGGAAATCTAACTTTTTTTCCTTCCAAAATAGAATAAAAATAGTAATCATATACGTTTATCCACAGATCTGCAATACCCCCTCCGCACTCCCCCTCCCCCCACTCCCCACACATTTTAGCCAAAACCATCTTTATTGACTGCACCGAGACCATCTTCTCACAAACCCGACCGCCATGTTTCTCTTATACATTAGAATTAATCCTGCCTCGTCTGCAGATTTGCGAATGAACTCTCAAGCCATTCATTCATTCTTTTCATTCATTCATTC
>CM065687.1:26648513-26651013 GCA_017654935.2 Phymorhynchus buccinoides | reverse complement strand
TGTGAGAGAGAGAGAGAGAGAGAGAGAGAGAGAGAGAGAGAGAGAGAGAGAGAGAGAGAGAGAGAGAGAGAGAGAGAGACGGATTTTTAATCAAAAGGCCAAGGCCCCATATGATGGGGTTACAATGAACAAACATATTGTAGGAAATAACATATATATATATATATATATACAGTATAACCATAGAAATAATTACTTATCAAATAACCAATCAATCATTCATTATACACATAAACATACATATAAACACATAATCAACACATTCAACTGATCATTATGCTACGCATATTAAAAGCCTTGTATAAGAACAGAGCAAATCGTTTAACAATAGATTCATTAGATGATGCTAAGAGCATAGTAGGTCTAAACATTGACGGATACCGATAATACTTATAAGGAATGAATCGTTCTCTAAGATCATATAAAATAGGGCAACAGAGCACAAAATGTACTTCGTTATCAACACGTCTTGCACAGTGAACAAAGAAGATCACGATCATTATGTTTCCTGTATCTATAATAATGAGTAAAGAGATCAGAAATTCCAAATCTGAGTTTAGTCAAAATATACTTCAACTGTTTATCCATTTTAATTGATAAATACGTAGGAATACAATGAATAGCATTAAACTGTCTATAGAAGATAAATCGATCACTACTCTCAACATGACTTGACCATTCTTGCCAACGACAATCAATCAATCTTCTACGAAGTGTTCGAACAAATTGTTGTGTACCACCTACATTTTGTTGTAACCAAACATGCCTAAATCCTAAAACAAATAATTTCATTTTTACTTTCGAAACCCAATTTGATTTCCCTCTAACATCCAAATCATACAGCATAATTATTACACGCTTTTTTGAACGATGAAAATGATGTTTTACGTCCTCTCGGTCACAGACACATATGGGACATTTGTAAATACAAAGATGGTGGGAACAATACTGGCTGCAATGCCCGGAGGCAGTGCACAGTAAAGTCCCGAGTTTTTAACAATATAGATAGGTGTAGCGGTAACCACGCCTCGGTTAAACCTCATCGGCTATGGTACCGCCACATTGTCTAGAGTGCCAAGCGAAGATAAACTCTAAGCGCTTTTTTCAACACGAACCTAAGGAAAATATAAAGGGATTCACAAGGCAAGAGATAAGCTGAAAATCCTCAGTAGTTCATACGATCTGTATTGTTACTAATTCAGGACTTTCCTGGTGTTGCACTGCCTCCATGCATTGCCTCCAGGATCGTTTCCACCATCTTTATATTTGATCTACTAATGTCCCATATGCGTCTGTTTCAGACCGGAGGACGTTAATCAGATTTTCACAAGAGATAAGCTGTTCAGTTCATACATATGAATGAGAAGGGAGGGGGAGACAAATCTCTAGTAGTAGATTATATAGACTCTTTTCTTTGCAGGTGAAATTGCACGCCTGAACGCTGACCGTCTTTTGACTGCTGAAAGAAAAAACAACTAAATGATAAAGGGTACGTTAACCGACTGCAAGGAAGTCACGTAGCAACACCACCACCCCTTCCTTCCATTCCGTCCCTACCTCCGCTAAGAAGGCACAAAAAACAGAAGAAGAAAAAAAGGAGACCACTCCTTCAAACGAAAAAGCCAAGAAAAAGGGAACCCGCCCTCATCTTTTTCTGCGGTACAAGCGTATTTCAATTAACTGAAAGCTACCTGCCGCTTTTCTTGAAACAGGACATGGGATCTGACGAAGACCCCCCCCCCCGTCGACATACACATATACATGTGCGCGCGCGCACGCGCACACACACACACATACACACACACGCGCGCGTATAAACACATACAATCCCCCCCCCCCCCCCCCCCTCTCTGTTACACGTATACCATAATGGACCATTATCATTCTCCCCCGCCCCCTCCTCCGTCTCTCTTCCCTTTCAAAATGAAATATAAGAACATAATTAAAAAGAAAAATGGAGAAAGGGAGGTCTCAGGAAAGGAATATTTGACGAACAAAATATGGGACTAAGTCACTTGTTTACTACATGTGTATCGAAAAGGGGGGAAAAAACCCACACACCCTCATGGAATGCCAAAGTTTTAGACAGTGGTGGTAGTCTAATAATTAATTATAAGTAAACACGCGTAAACCGTATACATTTAATTAATTACTCAGTGTGTTATGTAATACTTTTAGGTATTAGGTACTTTATAGTCACAGAGGCGTCGCTGTGAAATTCGGGTTGCTCCCACCTGGAGAGCGCGTCGCAGCCAGAGGCGCGCCACCCAGTTTAAAAAAAAAACCATTTTTGCATGCGATTTATGTGACTGATGAGGAAGGAAAGGGGGGGGGGGGGGGGGGGGGGGGGGGGGGGGGGGGGGGAATTTTGACCAAATGACAACTTTTTCGTTGCCACTGGGTTTAACGTATGCTAAGTGCATGGGCACACGGGACATCGGTTTATCGTCTCATCCGAAAGACTCCACGTTCAGACCGTAAGGCCTAGTGCAAAGTGAGA
>CM065687.1:26631013-26643513 GCA_017654935.2 Phymorhynchus buccinoides | reverse complement strand
GAACTTATTTTTCGGAGCTGAAGGTATGCAGATCGACAAACATTTGAGACATGTTGTTGGAGAGAGAGGGTCTGATCTAACGTGACTCCGAGACTGCGAACAGAGGGGGACAGAGAGACAGGAGTGTTGTTGATTGTAACAGAATCTGGAAGAGATGGATGGCCAAGTAATCTCTTTGGACAGGCTAACATAAGTTCAGTCTTGTCTTCGTTCAACTGCAGTTTATTAACAGTCATCCATGTTTTGATATCTGCTATACAGTTCTGTGTCCTTGATACTAGCCCATCAACTTCGGCAAGAGAGGCTGACTGATTGATCTGAGTATCGTCAGCAAAACTCTCGTGGGACAATGCATGCTTACTAACGACATCAGAAACAGGAGCAGCATACAGTACAAAAAGAATGGGCCCCAAGACAGAGCCCTGGGGAACACCAAAGGAGAGGTCGGAAGGCCCTGAGTATCTGCCATTCACACAGACAGTCTGTATGCGATGTTTCAGGTAGGACTCAAACCAGGAAAGAGCAGGACCCCGAATGCCAAAAGAGTCATGGAGTCTGTGAAGGAGGATGGAGTGGTCTATTGTGTCAAAAGCAGAACTGAGGTCTAATAAAGCCAAAAGAGATACTTTGTTGTCATCAAAAGCAAGGAGGATGTCATTTACAATCTTAAGGAGGGCTGTTTCAGTGCTGTGACACTTTCTGTATGCGGACTGATGGGGGTTGAGGAGATGGTTTTCTTCAAGATGGGACAGAAGTTGAAAGAGGACAACTTTTTCTGTGAGTTTTGAGAGGAAAGAAAGATTAGACACAGGTCTGTAATTTTTCAGATTGTCTTGATCTAAGGAGGATTTCTTGATCAGAGGTCGGACAATGGCAGGTTTGAAACAGGAGGGGAAGCAGCCAGACAACAGGGAGTCATTAACAACATGGGTAATATATGGTAACAAAACATCAATACATTCACAGAGCAGTGGGGAGGGGATGGGGTCAAGTTCACAGGTTTTGGGGGCAGTGCTCAAACACAGTTCTTTGATAAATTGTTCAGTTACATGGTTAAACTGCTGAAGAACAGGACCACAGTACATCTGTTCAGAAATTGGTGAAGATGCGGAAATGGAAGAATCAAGTTTTTCTCGAATTAATGCTATTTTTGTTCTGAAATAATCTGAGAATTTCTGGGGGAGTTCTTCTACATTAAACTTCAATGGGAGTGGGGAACTGTTCACTTTACCTAGTATGTTGTTTGTAACAGCGAATAGCTGTTTGACTGTGGTACATGCAAGGATTTTCGAAGAATAAAAGGCGGACTTAGCACTGTCTACAAGATACGTGACATGATTCCTTGCAGCCTGGAACACCTCCCGATGAACCGTCAGGTGGGTGACACGCCACTGCTCCTCAGCTCTCCTCCTCTCCCTCTTTGCGTCCTGGAGCTCAGGTCCCACTGCGTTGTACCAGGGAGAAGGGGGACGGTCCGACACCAAGCGGCGTGTCACGGGGGCGTGTAGATCCAGCACGGCTCGTCCTCCCAGTATTACAGGGAGTGTTATTAATTGAATCAACCCAGTTAAGCTCATTTTAACTCATACTTAACTTCATCATCCAATGACTGCGGGATTACTGGGGGATTTAATGGTCTTAACCCTGTGCAAGCTTTAGATCTTTTTCGTTCTATATTTTCTGTAGGTACATGCGCCCTCCTAGTTCCGTCGCGACCATTGCCAGTATTGGCACCTGCGATGCATTGATCCTGATCCTGATCTGCGAGAAATTAGGAGTGACAACGCCCTTGATTTCAACAATCAAAACATCACAAATGAAATACAAAACTGTTCAAAACCGCTTAGATACAAAATAACACATACAAGTATACAGTACAGGGCCGGACCTACAGGGGGGGCTTAGGGGACTGCAGCCCCTACCCTTTTCCCTCAAAAACCTTCTATTTGTTCTACATAATTGATTTGTCAGTTGAGGAGGAATATAATATGATGACATTGCCATGTGTATTTGTATGTGTTATGATCGTTCCCCTTTGTAGGACAGTGTGGAAGCAGCATGATGTGTACTTAATGGTTCAAAACATGTTTCAATAGGGGTATGAACAGTAATGGCTTTAGTCCTTTATTTCATGCCCAGATTGCACTATTTTGCTTCTCGGATTTAAACAAAAGTTCGGCGGAACATGCCCCCGGACACCCCTAGGGGTCTTGTTGCTTCGCACCTTCGAAGAATTAGCCCCCACCCCTTAAAAACTTATGTTCGGCCCTGCAGTAGCACATTAAAGTTAAAATTATAGCCCCCGTCGACAACTAAGGCCATGTTAGGGCTGTCACCACGTTAAATCTTATAACGTGATATTAAAAAATAATACTCGCTGGGACAGAATAGGACCGCGTCCTATAGGCCTATATGGCTGGAAATCGGTTGTCGCTATTTTCCTTTTTCAAGCAATGACCTAAGAAGGGTCCAGACACCATCTTGGGATAAAGATGGCGTCGCACCCAACTAGTTAGGCTTATCCCAAGATGGCGGCTCTGACGACAAGTGCATATACCCCAGCCATTGGCGGTCAAGGACCTACATATGCCATGGCAGGATAGGCGACTGTAGACAGCATGTGTGGGCAACATTAACAGTTATTATTGCTATTCAAAACTTAATATCACTTAATGAATCCTTTCTGTGTGCAACACTACTTCCCATGTTGATCCCCACGTTCTTTCCGCTGGTTTCCACGATTGTCCCCGAGGCTGACACGCTAAGCTGTTGGGCGGTAACGGCTTTTTGTTGACCCTACTTCCAACAGCCAGAAGGCCATTTCACTATAGGAGCACAACTAACGACTGGGTTCTGAATGAATGGCAGCTTTGAAAGAGAAGTTCTGAAAGGATCTCAAAAGAATGCCCCCAACGGATTGTATGGACTTCAATGAAGAGCAAAAATGCATGCATTGTCTGTCCTTGAGTACCCCCCCCCCCCCTTTCATCTTCTTCTCATCGCCCCTCACCCCTCCTACCCCCCCACCCCCACCTCACGCAACTGTGTTAACAACACACAGTTCTAAGCGTAAAGTTCAGCTTAAACTGTAGGGTAAGACGGGGTAAAAAGCCCATGGGCAGGTAAGAAGCCCATGCAAATTATCTCATGAAATGAAGCAAATTTCAGTCAAATTTTGCCCATGAGACGAACGCTAAACATTGAAATGAAGCAAATTTCACCCATGAGACGAATGCTAATGTTTAGCGTTCTCGTCTCATGGGCAACATTTGACTGAACTTTTCTTCATTTCATGAGATAATTGGCATGGGCTTCATACCTGCCCGTGGGCTTTTTACCCCGTCTTCCCCTAGTAGTCTAAAACACGAATTTCATCCAACCAATAATAATGTTAACGTTTCTGTGCTTCAAAAAACAAGATTGCGCGTATTATGAGAAATCAGTTAGTAGATTAAAACAAATGTTCAAAGAAAACAATAGCTTCCAACTTTATCAACCGAAAACCTATATTCTTAATCCCTTCCCAAAACCAACACTATGATATTACAGGCCATTATTTCCAGTTTTATTTTTAGCCTATTGAAGTGGACCTTTTCCTATCTGGTTTCAACAAGCTAGGGTTTATTTTTATTCGTCACGTTTCTTTTTCCTGTCACGTCATCATCGACGGTAAAGGGGCTGATTCGCAACAAGTCGTAAAATGCTTCTCTCTCTCTCTCTCTCTCTCTCTCTCTCTCTCTCTCTCTCTCTCTCTCTCTCTCTCAATGGTTGGTTTAACGTCTAATTAGGCGTAGCCTCTTATAGACGGTGAAAAATGCTTACATAGGCAGGCGGTGCTGGCATGAAACTGCCCCCCCCCCTCCCCCCAGTGAGATGGAAATCTCTCTCTGTATGTGCGTGCGTGAGTGAGTGTGATTATGCGTTATTTTTCTCTCTCTCTCTCTCTCTCTCTCTCTCTCTCTCTCTCTCTCTCTCTCTCTCTCTCTCTCTCTCTCTGTCTCTCTCTCTCTGTGCATGTGTGTGTGTCCAATAAACAACTGATTTTGTTGTCTTGGGGCTTTATAAACTGTCTTGGGGCTTTATAAACTTACTATGCATTAAAATTGACGTTTCAAGGCCTGTCAAGAAAAGTCGGGTTGGGTGCCGGGGTGCAACTCAAACAAATGGCAAGGGCCTTGTTCCAGTAAAGAAATGAGGTTATCTCCCTTTAATAAGTTGTTTTGTCACAACTGGCAGCGATCATACGTAGTGAGTTAAAGATCGCTGTTTTGTACACTAGTAGTGGACCCCCCTATTAAGACTCCCTCCCATGTAAGACCTTCGTCTCTGAGACTTTGCCTTTCTTTGTAAGTATTAAAATTACCTCCCCATTACAACGGCTCCCTCCCCCGTAAGACCTTATTTGGGATGATTTTTCAAGGTCTTATTAGGGAGGTTCCACTGAATAATCCCTTGGGGAGAAAGCGGGAGGGGGGGGGGGGGGTGGAGAGGAAAAGAAACAAGGAAACAGAAAAAAGATATAGTTTAAATGATCGAAGCAACTCAAAAAGTTATTCATAATTCTAAATTCCATCCCCCAAAAAAAATCAACATTTTTTGACCAGTAAAAGTTTACAACGGCAAAAGTTTACACAATATATAAATAACAGCCCTTTGACAAGACAGACAGACCTACAAATAGACAGACAGGCAAACCGACAAACCAAGAAAGACACAAGAAGAAGAAAAAGAAGAAGAAACTAGTTCCAGGTGTAATGTAGGCAGAGAGCCTCGCAGGCAAAACCAGACTTCAACTAAAGGAAACCGAATGAAAGTTGGTTTCACGTCCACTCGGCTACAAAGAGCACATGCGAGACGAACCATCAACCAACCACCATCCAGTAATTGGAGCAGATCCTGGAGGCACTGCAATACCAGGTCTGTAGTGTAAATGTCAAATATGTACAGTTGAAGGGTTTCGTGTCTGTGGCGCAAGGGAGATAATCGAGAACGATTTTCCTGCTTAAAGTAGATCTGTTGTTCTCTCCCCTGTCCCATCGAAACCATACTCTCTCTGTGTGAGAGCCTTACATAATTGGTGTGTGTGTGTGCGTGTGCGTGCGTGCGTGTGCGTGTGCGTGCGTGCAACGCACGCACACGCGCGTATCTCTGTGTGTGCAAATGTGCCTGCGTGCATATGCAAGTGTATGTGTGAGTGTGACGTAAGTGTCCCGCGCGACCCGCTTTCTTTATTTCTTATCTACACCCCCCCCCCCTTCTCCCCCTCCCCCCCCTCGCCTTTTCATTTCTCTGTCCAGCCGCCACGTTAATTGCCCCGCTGCTTCAAACGAACGCCGCGGAAGGGCGTTATCTCTTTCTCCCCGGTCGGCACGTACCACCTACCGAGGTTATCTCCCTTCACCCCCCCCCCCCCCCCTTTCTACCGTCTCATCACAAGAAAGTGACAACCACGGTTATCTCCCTTTGAAGATGGTTTTGCTTTGTCAATCACAAGGTTAGGAATGTCAGGAATGTGCTAAGGATGGAATAGGCGCGTGATTGTTCAGTACATTTAGAACAGCAAATTGTGACGTGTGGACTGTAATACACCAATAGCAGGCTTTCATTGTTTGAAAGTGAAGGCTATAATTGGAGTGGTGAGAAAAAGTTGTCACACAAGATGCTGAAACGTAGCTAGAGCAACACTCACAACCAGTCATCATAAGCCCACTAGTAAGTATTATTGATGGCAGGTGATTGAGATCTGGTTTGTTTGACTCTAGTTTTGATCTAGATCCTATGTTCAATGATGAATAAGGAGTAGATAGATATGTTATAGAAAAGAAGTGGTAAACATTCTATTCTATTTATGTGCACTGATTATTTGTGTGTGTGTGTTTTTGACTTGAACACTTTTGGTACCAGAACCGGAGTTTATGCCTACTAACCCTTTTGTCTATTTTTAGTAGGAAACCTATGGGCCGCAATCTTGCACTATTTTTAGTAGGAAACCTATGGGCCGCAATCTTGCACTTTATGATACCCTTCCTTTCCAGGTGTTGGATGGAGAGTGATGTTGTCTTGATCACCTTTTATGTTTTACTGATCTCAGTTTGTTAACTGAAATTCAGTTTATTTATTAACTACATGTAGTGCTATTGTACAAGGGAAGCCTTCTAGCCGGTTGGGATTCACTAATTCCCTGCCGACTGAAGCCCCTTGTCTCTAAGCCATAGAGATCTACATCCACCTTCTCCTGTGATTATCAGCAGGGCATCGTGGGCCGGACGATCATCCCGGACTCCACCAAGCACCAAGACGGGTCCGTCGCCAAGACAACCCGCACCCAGAATCCGCGAGGAGACCACGCCTGAACCGTGCCATCCCGCGAAGCCGTAATAGGAACGACTGGGAGCTACTCTCACCTGACGAGCAAGCCCAGAACTTCAAACAGCTAAGTCTACCTGACTGCGCCAATCATTTGAACTTTCCTACGGACACCGAAGATAATTAGTAACCCTTCCGGCATGGGGCGAACCTTATAGAAAGACAAAAGTCTTGTGAATCCTTTCGGATTTCATTGTTTTTTATTCATATTTTGTTTTGGCGCCATTGAGCTGCTTTATTATTATTGTTGCATAATCTTATGCAGATTTTGGGAGTAAATAAAATACAAGTGTCAAATAATCCTGAACCCTTTGGTCAGACTGATGAGAGTGGGAGTCTTGTAATTTCATGTAAAACCCTACTTCTCTCTGTCTGCCATTTAGAGCAATTCAACCACTTGTATTTCTTACAACCATCTGACGAGCCAGAACCCGGGCACAAATATAAATTTATTAGATGAAAAGGGGCCGGGAAAGTTGCTCATCTCCCATACCCTAGAGAAGTGGGCTAAAGGCAAATTATCTAAAGTCTTCCCTAGAGACTTAGCCTTTTAACCCATTACCTCGTCACATCTAATTGGGGGCTCGCGTCCGGGATATTTTTTTTCATAAAGTCTAACAAATTTCAATTCAAACGGTAGTTCCTTTTCAAAACTGATCTTGTGTCCACTGGGAAAGTTATTGTGATTTGGTTCACTGTGTTTTGATTTGATTTGTTTGAATGCTATTTATGACTTTATTTTGATGTGCATGCTATTTCTGTTTATGCTGAAATAGTTAAGTGTTGTTTGATACATTCAACTCAGCAGCTTTGTTTTTATTTTGAATAGTTGTATTTACAACCATGGCTGAGATTGTTAAACTTAGGAGGGAACTTAAAGAATGGGGAGAATCTCTAGGATTGTCAGGCCAAGAGTTAGCCAATTTTGTCATATCTGAATATGACAAAGAGAAAGCTCGCGAGGTGGCTGAGAAAGACAAAGCTCGGGAGGCTCAAGAGGCTGATAAAACTCGCGAGGCTCAAGAGGCTGACAAAACTCGGGAGGCTCAAGAAGCTGAGAAAGACAAACAAAGAGCCCATGAGGCGGAAGAGGCGGATAAAGCTCGCGAAGACGCTGAGAAAGATAAGCAGAGAGCTCATGATGCTGCCGAGCAAGAGCAAATCCGTACTCATGAGTTAAGGCAGAGACAACTAGTGCAGGATGCCAAAAATAAAGAACTCGAACTTGAGGCCACTGAGCGGGAAAAAGCGCGAGACCATGAACTAGCTATGAAGCAGCTTGAAAACTCAGCAGACTCTGAGACTGCTGCCCCTCAAAATTTTCCCCCTCCCATTCATACCTCAGCCATGACCTTCACATTGGAGGCATTCAATGAGGCAACAGAGTCTATCGATGCATTCCTCGATAGATTTGAAAGACTGGCCCAGGAATTTGAGCTTGCTCCGGAAAAGTTCAACCTCAAGCTTGCCCAAAGTCTCAGGGGTGTGGCTTATGAGGTATACAGTAAACTTCCGTCAAGCCAAATTACCGACTACCCAGCTTTGAAAGAAGCCCTGCTCAACAGATACGAGTTGACAGCGGACGCCTACCGGAAAAAGTTCCGGTCAACCAGAAAAGGTAGGGGAGAGTCCTATGCCCAATTTTCAGATAGACTGGGGAACTATCTGACTAAATGGGTGTCGCTTTCTGCCAAATCAGAGTCCTATGAGGATCTCAGGGAACTGATGGTTGGCGAGCAACTGCGCGAAACCATGTCCCCAGAGTTACGCACCTTTACTGCCGAACAAGGTGCCACAACTCTGGCTGACCTCATCCAGCTAAGTGATAGGTACACTCTAGCCCATGATGAACCTAGCGCCCCTAAAAGGCCAAAACTACAGCAAGTAGTTGGGTCCACTGCTTCACAGCAGAGCAGGTTTAACCCCAACTCCAAAAGTGGGTCAAACAGTTCTACCCATGAACGACAACCACTGGGACAACCCTTATTCTGCTCATACTGCAAGTCGAACACCCACAATCGGGATGACTGCAGGAAACTTGCTTACAAGCGGCAAAATGTTGCAACTATGCAAGTCGTCTCGACTTCGCAGAATTGCACAAACCCCTCCCCAATACAGTGTCCAGGCACACCGTCAGTCGTTGGACAGGCGACTGTCAACAACATCCCTGTTCAGTGTCTCTATGACACTGGACTGTCATGCGACGCCATTGTCTGCGGATCCTTAGTCCCCGCGTCAGCATACACGGGAGACTTCATCTCTCTGCAAGGCCCTGATGCTGCAATCCCCCCATCCACTTTGCCAGTCGCCATAATCAATGTCGACACCAGATATGTTAAGGGACCCATCAAGGCAGTGCTCATGGACAGTCCTGTCTATGACCTCATACTGGGATCACAGTATGTGTTTTTAGGGCACCCCTCTCAACCTGCTATTGTTTCAGCAGGATTCCCTTCTCCCCAATCCACAAACCAACTCCCTCCCTCCTTCCCAAAGAGCAAATCTCCCTCAGCGGGGAAGAAACCTCTCAACGCGGCAAACCAAATTGCCGCGCGAGCCAATCCAGATTGTCCCAAGTCCCCAAGTCCGCCACAACTTGGAAAATCCTTCCCAAGGAATGTCCGCCTAACGACCCAAGACCACTCGCCACAGGTACCTCAGGTGAAAGGCAGCACTGTACCCGCAAACACCCACCGAAGGTACTATCGGGACAGGCCGCCGCACGTACAGCCGTCACCTACCCCTCCCTTTCAGCGAGTGGCAGTCGACTTGGTCGGGCCTCTACCTAAACGGAAGAAGAAATTCCGGTACATAGTCACCGTGGTCGACATATGTACCATGAAGTGCGATGCCGCCCCAATCTCCTCACTTGATGCTAGTCAGGTAGCCGCGGCACTCAAAGCCATTTTCGCCCGAATCGGCCTACCAAACCACATCATCAGCAATGATGAGTCCAGGCTAAAGGGGAAACTCAGGCAAGAGGTGTTTGCTATTCTGCAATCAACCTTGGGACAACTCAACACAGGATTGCCGCACCAACCTCAGTCGGAATCCATTCCACTGATCTCTAACCCACCTGCTCCTTTGAACTCTGTGTTGCGACCAGATGTTCCACCATTCCAGCCGACCCAGTCTCCCCACTAATTTGTCCCTGTCGCCCAAGTCGAAAGTGGAGTCGGCGTTCCACAGGAAGATTCCGGTACCAGAATCTTTTCTTCGGGGGGCCTCTGTGACGTAAGTGTCCCGCGCGACCCGCTTTCTTTATTTCTTATCTACACCCCCCCCCCCCTTCTCCCCTCCCCCCCCCCCCCCTCGCCTTTTCATTTCTCTGTCCAGCCGCCACGTTAATTGCCCCGCTGCTTCAAACGAACGCCGCGGAAGGGCGTTATCTCTTTCTCCCCGGTCGGCACGTACCACCTACCGAGGTTATCTCCCTTCACCCCCCCCCCCCCCTTTCTACCGTCTCATCACAAGAAAGTGACAACCACGGTTATCTCCCTTTGAAGATGGTTTTGCTTTTCAATCACAAGGTTAGGAATGTCAGGAATGTGCTAAGGATGGAATAGGCGCGTGATTGTTCAGTACATTTAGAACAGCAAATTGTGACGTGTGGACTGTAATACACCAATAGCAGGCTTTCATTGTTTGAAAGTGAAGGCTATAATTGGAGTGGTGAGAAAAAGTTGTCACACAAGATGCTGAAACGTAGCTAGAGCAACACTCACAACCAGTCATCATAAGCCCACTAGTAAGTATTATTGATGGCAGGTGATTGAGATCTTGTTTGTTTGACTCTAGTTTTGATCTAGATCCTATGTTCAATGATGAATAAGGAGTAGATAGATATGTTATAGAAAAGAAGTGGTAAACATTCTATTCTATTTATGTGCACTGATTATTGTGTGTGTGTGTTTTTGACTTGAACACTTTTGGTACCAGAACCGGAGTTTATGCCTACTAACCCTTTTGTCTATTTTTAGTAGGAAACCTATGGGCCGCAATCTTGCACTATTTTTAGTAGGAAACCTATGGGCCGCAATCTTGCACTTTATGATACCCTTCCTTTCCAGGTGTTGGATGGAGAGTGATGTTGTCTTGATCACCTTTTATGTTTTACTGATCTCAGTTTGTTAACTGAAATTCAGTTTATTTATTAACTACATGTAGTGCTATTGTACAAGGGAAGCCTTCTAGCCGGTTGGGATTCACTAATTCCCTGCCGACTGAAGCCCCTTGTCTCTAAGCCATAGAGATCTACATCCACCTTCTCCTGTGATTATCAGCAGGGCATCGTGGGCCGGACGATCATCCCGGACTCCACCAAGCACCAAGACGGGTCCGTCGCCAAGACAACCCGCACCCAGAATCCGCGAGGAGACCACGCCTGAACCGTGCCATCCCGCGAAGCCGTAATAGGAACGACTGGGAGCTACTCTCACCTGACGAGCAAGCCCAGAACTTCAAACAGCTAAGTCTACCTGACTGCGCCAATCATTTGAACTTTCCTACGGACACCGATGATAATTAGTAACCCTTCCGGCATGGGGCGAACCTTATAGAAAGACAAAAGTCTTGTGAATCCTTTCGGATTTCATTGTGTTTTAACCATATTTTGTTTTGGCGCCATTGAGCTGCTTTATTATTATTGTTGCATAATCTTATGCAGATTTTGGGAGTAAATAAAATACAAGTGTCAAATAATCCTGAACCCTTTGGTCAGACTGATGAGAGTGGGAGTCTTGTAATTTCATGTAAAACCTTACTTCTCTCTGTCTGCCATTTAGAGCAATTCAACCACTTGTATTTCTTACAACCATCTGACGAGCCAGAACCCGGGCACAAATATAAATTTATTAGATGAAAAGGGGCCGGGAAAGTTGCTCATCTCCCATACCCTAGAGAAGTGGGCTAAAGGCAAATTATCTAAAGTCTTCCCTAGAGACTTAGCCTTTTAACCCATTACCTCGTCACAGTGAGTGTGTCTGTATGCGTGCGCGTGCACACGCGCCTACGTTATTTTGTGTGTGTCTGTGTGTGCGCGCGCGCGTGTGACTGTGCATGGACGTACTCTATGTGTAGCGCTATACTGATGTACTAATCTCCACAGCCCAGCCAAACAGAATGATATCCCAGTTCCTCTAAGATCTACTACAAACGGTAAAAGCTTAAAAGTTATTTCAGTTTTTGTTGCTGTTCAATATCCTGAGAGAGAGAGAGAGAGAGAGAGAGAGAGAGAGAGAGAGAGAGAGAGAGAGAGAGAGAGAGAGAGAGAGAGAGAGATACCTGTGGTCCTTTGTTACTTGGTGAATGCAGGCCATCACGTTTTCAGTAGAATGAAATTTGTAAAAAGTCTAAATTGCATTTGATCTTCATCTTTTCTGCCATCTGCTCCTCACCCTCTCTCTCCGCTCACACGCGCACACACGCGCACACACGCGCGCGCACACACACATCACACACGCACGCGCACACGCACACACACACGCACGCACACACACACACACACTCACACACACACACACACACACACACACACACACACACACACACACACACACACACACACACACGCACGCACAGACATATACACACACTGTGACACACCATCTCCACCACCACCATCATCACCACCACCAACAACAACATCCAGTATTTATACGGCTAAACTCTCGATCAAAATCAAATCGAAGCGCGAACACACATTCGCAACGCGACGTTCAAGCAAAAGCATAGACGAACAGGAAAATAACAAGCACACACAACATGTGACATAAATAATATTATAAGACAGGCATGGACCTAAAAGCAAGACCGAGGAAAGTAGTAACAGAGAGTGAGTGTCATTGACAGGGGAACAGGTGGGTTTTGAGATGTGCAGTGATTTGAAAGCAGAAAGGATGGCGATGTCAGATGAGATTAGCGTCCAATCGGTCAGAGACCCTTATGGACGGAAAAGGCACTGCAGAGAGGGTCGGTCGCACATTTTATTCCAATTCACACAGCACACACACACTCACTTTTTAGCGGTGCCATAGCCGATGAGGTTTAACCGAGGCGTGGTTACCGCTACACCTATCTGTATTAATACAAAAATCGGGACTTTACTGGTTTCGTACTGCCTCCGGGCATTGCCT
>CM065687.1:26613013-26630513 GCA_017654935.2 Phymorhynchus buccinoides | reverse complement strand
TGTGTTCTTTGAAGACCACGTGATCGAATCGTATCGTACAGTCGTGCGATTTTAGTGGACGTGTGGCTGGCCCTTGAGAGAGAGAGAGAGAGAGAGAGAGAGAGAGAGAGAGAGAGAGAGAGAGAGAGAGAGAGAGATTAAAAGAGAAAGAGTTTGCGTGCCTCTGTATGTGCACGCGTGTGTGTGTGTGCGTGCGTGCGTTGTGTGTGTGCTTGGAATCAGTGGTAGGCCTATGCCGGGGATTATGTGTATGTGGGGTTGTAACCTGGCGATGAAGTTAAGGCGCTGTTAGGCCTATTATTGCTCTGCTGTCAGCATCGGTTTACCACATAGAACAAAAGATATTTCATGCAGAAACCGCACACGGTCATGCTCTTGTGCCCTCATGTGCAACAGGTGGCACTTGTGATCGAATCGCATCCGGTACTAATGGACGTGTGGCTGGCCCTTTAGAGAGAGAGAGAGAGACAGAGTAAAAGAGAAAGAGTTTGCGTGCCTCTGTATGTGTGTGTGTGTGTGTGTGTGTGTGTGTGTGTGTGTGCGTGCGTGTGCGTGCGTGCGTTTGTGTGTGTGTGTGTGTGTGTGTGTGTGTGTGTGTGCTCGGAATCAATGGTAGGCCTATGCCGGGGACTGGCGATGTATTTAAGGCGCTCTTTAGGCCTGTTGTTATTTTTCTACCGTGAGCATCGGTTAGCATACAGAACAAACAAAATATTCAAAAAATTATGCAAAAACCGCACGCGGTCATGCTCTTGTGCCCTTATGTGCAACAGGTGGCACTTGTCTTCAACAAGTCTCTACGTACACCACGCCCGCGCCCCAAGCCAAACCACAAACTGTACCGGTATAGTCTACTATGCTAGCACGCGAGCCGCGCGCGCGCGCGATTGCGTGTGTCAAAGTGACCGCTTGTGACGGTGACAGATGATGCGGCGATGTAGACCATTATCTACCTACGTCAGGCGGGGACGGTTTGAAATTTGAAATTGCCCCCCCCCCCCCCTCCCCCCAACACACAGCCATCGCTGGCAAACTCGTGAAAAACATTGTAGGCCTAGGGCCTACGAGGTCATCATGAAACGGGTGTGTGTGCAAAAAGCGTATCGCCAACGCTGAAACCACAAGTTCTGTTTATTTAGTTTTCTTCCCCTAGGCCTACTGCCACGCACACGCACACACACACACACACACAGACACGCACGCCTTTTTTTGCCCCTGGCTTCCTCGCACACCCTATGTACACGCGCTCGCTCACGTTTTGTCGAAGCTGTTGACAGTCTGCGGTTAGCTGGTGCGAGGGAAAGGCGCGAAAGCGTATGGTGAATATTCATGTTTTCGACCCGAAGGTCATCCAATGAAAAAATTCATAGAAAACCTGACGATATTATCAGACCAATCAGCTTCGAAAAAAGCTTGTTTTGGCCTTTGCTCTCAGAAGATGGCGTCGGTTTGAGCGTGTGTAACCTACTTATACATTTTACTATAACGGTTTTTACGGAGAGTACGGGAAGTTGTAAGCGGGTGAAAAAGACTGCTGAACACGTTTACCCACGACGATTACAATGTGACATGGATCTGGGAATTTCACAGACTGTGGAGGGATGAACGAGGGCGGAAGAAAACAGCCGGTAAGTGCACCTTGCAGCATGTGCATTTTGGTGGTGTCATAAACGTTTGTTTTTGAATGTTGTACCGCAAAGCCCAACAATCGGCCAAACCGCAGGCCAGCGGATCATACATAGCCTAGCGTTGCTTGACCGGAGTAAAACAACCCGCCACATTTTGCGCAGCATTTGGGGGGGATCGTTAGAGTCTGTTGGAAAATATTTTGAATTTTGAATATGATAACATATATGTCTTGATAAATGATAAAGTGCGTGTTGATCATTTTAGACGTTAGGCTAAACAGACCAAAAAATAGTTCGCTCGAGCCACATGCATATCCTGCGAAAACTTTTCACCACTTGTTGCATGCACGATCATGATCTCTGTGTGCATGTGCATGTATACGTATGTGCGTGACGAATTCATTTACTTACATTTCAGTAAATTTCATGTTTGAATTCAACGTTTAAAAAAGGTTTCGATTATGATAGAAGATGGACTCGTCGAATCGTTTTTCTTAGCAAAGGTTGGGAAAGAAAAACACCGAAGATTCACTCCGCTGTATGACGAGTGATGATGTCATCCAGGCAGCATAAAAAAAAAGGAGGGGCACCCCCAAAAAAGAAAGGTAGGCCCTAGTGGGGAAACAGTGTGGAGTGGGTAGGCCTATCTAGGGTTGAGGTGGTGGCTGTTTTTTTTTTAGCTTTTAGAATCTTTTTTTGAAGATGATGAAATCGTGTGTGTGTGCGTGCGCGCGCGCTGGTGTGGTGTGGTGTGGTGTGTATGTCACTGTGTGTGTGTGCTACGCGCGCGCGCTGTGTGAATGTTCGCCAAGCCAATCGTTCTGTGTTTTTGGTTTCGAGTGAGTTTTTTGGCTTCAATTTTGTTTTGAATTTCAGAATTTAACAGTTTCGTAATGTAAGAAATTGTCTTCCGAAATTCCCATGAAAAAAATGACAACAACAAAAGAAAATAACTAACAAAGAATCAAAACACGATTGCGTGGACATGACAAACAAAAGAGTGGGTCGGAAAGGCTCCGAAGAGGGGTACTACAGAAAATAGTAAAGTTGCTTCTGTTAGTGTTACGCAACCTTTTTGAAACAAACAAACAAACGTTGATAATTCTAGGTCTAAAACGATATTTTTCGTGGGAAATTTGCTTACATGCCGACTTATTTGAGACAGCATTAATTTTGCAGCTACAAATTTTTTGTTTGGTGGGTTTAGTCTGTTTTTAACATAAAATACATGCACAGGTGCCAGGCACTGCCAGCGTTTCAGTCGCCGCGAGCACGGCTGGCTGTGTCGCAGCTTAGTTCACGGTTTTGATGCGATGGGTTGGGACATGTGCCTTGCCAGAACCGATAATCATGTCTCGTGCGTCTCGGACCGTGAAGTGAAATGGCACGTGAATCATTTAATTGTTTTGTCACTTGCGCGCGCTCATGCACACGCGAAGGTGCACGCACGTGGGCATACACACGCGCGCGCGCGCGCACACACACGCGCACGCACGCACGCACGCACACGCACACACACACACACACACACACACACACACACCCAGGGCCGTACCAAGTGATTCGTATAGTAATAGTAATAGTGATTATTACGGCAAAAATGTAGCCATCTTCCTACTTTTCACCCTTGTATAAAGTACATGCTTGGGGTAGAGAGGGGTTTCCGGAAACCAGGACCCCCCCCCCCCCCCCCCCCCCCCCCCCCGATCCGGCCCTGCACACATAGGCCGACACAGTCAGCCTACTTGCTTAACTTGACAATTGCTCGGTGAAACCACCGAATCACTCCTAACCAGACACGTCACACTTATAGTCATACGGTACCCAATGCAGCTTTGCAAAATAAAAGATTTGTGTCATCAGTCCCCCCCTCCCCCCCCCACCCCCACCCCCTCCGTGTCTCATTGTAGATGATGAGATGCATGCAAGCTAATTTACTTTTTTTAATTTTTAAATCGTGTTGTGCTGTCTTCTGTCAAATTCATGTTTGTTTCTCAAATATTGTGTAACCTTTGTTTTCATACTTTAAAAAATTGCAATAGAGTGTGTGATTGTGCGATAAATGTCTGAAAAAGCAAAAGGATATCTTTATTATTATAACATGTATTAACGATTTTACAATTGTGGGTTGCATGTTTTAGTCACCCTGTAGGACGTTTACTATTATGACCTGGGTACACATCTGTATTGTTGAAAATTCGGGACTTTCCTGGTGTTGCACTGCCTCCGGGCATTGCCTCCAGGATCGTTCCCACCATCTTTATATTTACTAATGTCCCATGTGTTCCAGACCGGAGGACGTTAAGCAGAATTTCATTCATGACCTGGGTCTCTGAACATAACTGTAGCAATAAGAAAATTAAAATGACTTTGAATTTGCATAATTATTTCTTTTAGACTGCTGCCATGACAAAAGTAATCATACTATTAATACTTAAAATGGTTACTTTTGTTGTTGTCAGAATCAAACAAGCAGTTATCACTGCATGCAAATCAGGTAGTGTTTTTCACACGACTCTCAAAACCAAAAAATCATGTAGGCCTCTAACAATTGTAGAGTGATAATAATATTTTGATGTTTTTATATGACCCAAAAAACCCTGTATATTTTGTTTTTAAAATTTTGACTACTTGACGGTCCATTTGATTTAATATTTGTAACTTCAAACTCCAAAACGGTTTTTTTTATAGTTATAATTTAATAGAGTACAGTAATATAAAATATAATTTAACCTGTGACTGTCACCCCCCCCCCCCCCCCCCCCAGCCCCTCTCCCATTCTTTCAAATTTTATTGTTATTTCTAACAGTAACTTTAAAGAAACAATTCCTTAATCCTCCACCACTCTTCCTCCACCCCCACCCCACGTCACACCTAAAAAAATGTTTTAAAAAAAAGGGTCTGTGTGTGAAGGGACCCTTTCTTTTCATTTCTCCAGTAAAATTCTTTTGCATCATTTTTTTTAATATATAATTGTTTTGGGTTATTATGTGTCATTCCCATGATTTATATAATTGTTTTGGGTTATTATGTGTCATTCCCATGATTTATATAATTGTTTTGTGTTATTATGTGTCATTCCCATGATTTATATAATTGTTTTGGGTTATTATGTGTCATTCCCATGATTTATATAATTGTTTTGTGTTATTATGTGTCATTCCCATGATTTATATAATTGTTTTGGGTTATTATGTGTCATTCCCATGATTTATATAATTGTTTTGGGTTATTATGTGTCATTCCCATGATTTATATAATTGTTTTGGGTTATTATGTGTCATTCCCATGATTTATATCTACATCAATTGTTGTTGACTTGATAAGGTCAGATTGAAAACATTTTTTAAATAACAACAACAAAAACAACTAATAAACACGTTACGAATTTGAAAATTAATTTTAAGAAGTTAAACTGTACGGTTGTAACAAAGCAAAATGTCCTCTCATCCCTACTGTACAATGCACCCTCATATCTCTCTCTCTCTCTCTCTCTCTCTCTCTCTCTCTCTCTCTCTCTCTCTCTCTCTCTCTCTCTCTCTCTCTCTCTCTCTCTCTCTCTCTCTCTCTCTTCTCTCTCTCTCTCTCTCTCTCTCTCTCTCTGTGTTCGTGTGTGTGTGTGCTCTCGTTCGTGTGTGTGTGTGTGTGTGTGTATTACTGTGTGTGCCTGCTTTAAAACCTTAATTAAAAGATATTTATTATCAGAACAGAAAAGTTGGCCAACTGAGACATAACATTAAAATCGAACATTATGCTAGTCAACATTTATTTTTTATAACTACACGTAGACGAGCAGATTTTGCGCTGCCTTGGCAATGTCGAATGATGAAGGATACAACAGAAAGTAATCGTTCGGGGGGGGGGGTGGGGGGGGGGGGGGGGGGGGGGGGGGGGTGGGGGGGGGTAGTTTGGCTGGGGGGAGGAGCTAACAAGAGAGTCAGGTGAGGTCTTGGATTGGAATAAGTGGTTAGGGAATGGCAGCAGGAAGGATGTACGGTTTGGAAAGGGATGTGGGGGGGGGGGGGGGGGGGGGGGGGGGGGGGGGGGGGGGTGGGGGGGGGTGGGGGGGGGGGGGGGGGGTGGGGTTGTATGGCTGCACAAACGGGTCAACTGACTGACCTGACATGGCTGGGTGAAAAACACGCTTTCAAGATGTTTTGATCGTTATAATAATATTTTTTCTGTTTCGTCTCTTTCCTTCTTCCCCCTTCTCCGTCTGTGTGTCAGTGGTGTGTGTGTGTGTGTGTGTGAGTGTGTGTGTGTCACTGTGTGTATCTCTCTCTCTCTCTCTCTCTCTCTCTCTCTCTCTCTCTCTCTCTCTCTCTCTCTCTCTCTCTCTCTCTCTTCTCTCTCTCTCTCTCTCTCTCTCCCTCTTCTCTATTAACTGCTATGCTACCTTTGTGTAATAGTATGCCTTGCCATGTTTTGTGTTCTGTGTTAGTATTATATGTATCAAGGACAGATTGGAAGAATAGGCATTGCCTAAAATCTATATCCTTGGAAAATAAAGTTTAAGTTTTCAAGTTCTCTCTCTCTCTCTCTCTCTCTCTCTCTCTCTCTCTCTCTCTCTCTCTCTCTCTCTCTCTCTCTCTCTCTCTCTCTCTCTCTCTCTCTCTCTCTCTCTCTCTCTCTCTCTCTCTCATCTGTAATACCCTGTATATAAAAATTCGTTTGGTTTGGTTTCTCTCTCTCTCTCTCTCTCTCTCTCTCTCTCTCTCTCTCTCTCTCTCTCTCTCTCTCTCTCTCTCTCTCTCTCTCTCTCTCTCTCTCTCTCTCTCTCTGTGACATATTTAATAATGAATCATTGAATGCTAATTTGTTCAAAAATAATTTGTACTTTCTTTTCTTTAAAAACACACAATTATACGTGTGAACGAGCGTGCGTGCGTATGTATGAATGTATTGTGTGAGCGAGTATGTATGTGTGCGTGCGTGCGCGCGCGATTGTGTGCGTGGCGAGTGTGCGCAAGTGTGTGTGTGTGTGAATTACATGTGTTTGAATTTATTTATGCATTGCAATGCCCTTAAAATTTTGTGTTTGTTTTTGTAACCGCCCACCATGACATGGGCCTAAGGCCTATTCATTAAGCCATTCAGTGTTCAGGGTTCAGTTCTCTCTCTCTCTCTCAAGATAGATCTGTTTTCTTTCTCTGTACCCTTCCCCCTCACCCCCCCCCCTCTCTCTCTCTCTCTCTCTCTCTCTCTCTCTCTCTCTCTCTCTCTCTCTCTCTCTCTCTCTCTCTCTCTCTCTCTCTCTCTCTCGTCGATCTCGTCGTTGACGTATGAAACCAGATGTTTTGCACCAAGAATCATAACGTGAATGATGGTTGGTTGGTTTCGTCCCACACGTGCTCTTCGTAGCCGGGCGGGCGTAACCCTAAGTTTCATCGAGAATTGTCTGATAGCTAAGTTGTCAATGGAGGATACATTTGAATACACTGACGATAACTAACCGTAGGGTTAATTAGTGTAAAACTCAAAGACGGTGATACGTAGAAGTGGAGGCTATTCATTCAAGTACACATTTTTTTTTTATAATCTGAGAAGTGTTCCCCACAGTCGTAAATGATTTTGCTGATTGGACGATTAAGTAATTTAACAATTCGAAGAAAAAGCGCGGGGATGACAACTTAGAAAATTTAATGTAGAGCGGTCTAGTTTTCTAGCGACCTTTGTAAGTAGTCTTAGTTATTATAATTGTGTACATTCTTAAGAACTATTTAATGCGCAAATCGTTCCAGCACTGTCTGGAATTATGTGCTATAGGGTACAATGTTGGAAGTGTCATGTTATGAATTGTACTATTTTTTTTATGTTTTCAGGTTTTTGTACGTTGCTAATATTCATGGATTTGTGTTTTGTTATGCGTGGTCAAACCTTACGCGGTGACAGTCCTGAGATAACCATAGCTGTTGACGGGACTATAATAGACTAACTAACTAACTAAATGCGCAAATCCACCCTATTTCTCGTTGCTGGTATTTAGGATATATACTCGAAAATTAACAGGAAAAAATACAACTCAACAGTTTTGCCCTAACACGATAATGAACAGCACATCCCGTGCCCTGCATTCATATAATAAGATAGTTTAAGGCAAAACTGGTTGTTAGTAATTGTAAATACGGTAATATCCACAATTAGGCTATTTAAAATGGTTAAATGTCTGTTCATTGTAATCGTAAAACGCGCCAGAAGATGGGGTATGACATATATATGTAATGCAACAACAAGAGAACGGTAAAAACATTTTGAGAGACGGTATTATCCAGAATAGCGTAATATTGTTTTTGTTTGTTGGAATATGAAATAAATTTTATTTAGCACTGTGAGTGTGAATCAAGACATTGCAGAGATTGCATTATCCAGAATAACATTCTTTTTTCTTGGAATATGAAACACATTCAGCAACGTGAATCAAGAACAAACTTCCAAGTGCTGTTTTATTTAGTGATGATGTTTACAAAAAAACTTATTTGGACTGCTTGTTCAAATCACATTGTTCTAAAGGGTTCTCTTGTGGTTTGTTACCCGGCCAGAGGCCGAGGTATTGCGATCGGTTTGTGTGTCTGTGTGTGTGTGTGTGTGTGTCTGTGTATCGATTATCTTAAAAACTACTGTTTGGATTTTGATTAAAATTGGCAGAGGGGTAGACAGCTTGAAAAGGAAGCTTCCTGTCGTTAATCAACACCGTGCTGACCTTGACCTTGAAGTTTGACCTTGAAAACCGACATTTCCTTCTTTGGGCTATGTAATTCCCCCCCAGCTTTATCTCATGAACTGGTGAACAGAATCGCTTCAAATTTTATGTGGTGGTGTACCATGGTGCAAGGAAGTTTGTATAAAAGTTCATCTGTATCTCGTGAACTACTGAACAGAATCGCTTCAAATTTTGGGCTATGTATTTTATGCGTTCTGTAAGGGTGGAAAGTGGTGTGTTTATTGGGGGGTGGGGTGGGGTGGGGGGAGAGGACATGGTGCAAGGAAGTTTGTATAAAAGTTCAGCTGTATCTCGTGAACTACTGAACAGAATCGCTTCAAATTTTGGGCTATGTATTTTATGCGTTCTGTAAGGGTGTTAAGTGGTGTGTTTACTGGGGGGTGGGGGGGGGGGGGAGGACATAACTCTGGCCGGGTTTGCATTGTCACAATGCGTTGCTGCCGCTGGCAATGCCCTTGTTGTTTTTATAATTATTAAGGTTCATACAACAATAATTTTATGGTTTATTTTTTGTTCGTTTATAATTTACATGCTTCAGTGTTATCTAGAGGCCCAGGTTTTAGGACATAGTTCTGTTAAATAAAACCGTTTTAAAATGTCCTATTCTGTTCTCCTTGTTGAAATTGAACTCTGGTCTATTTTGTCCCATTGAGTTCTGCTGGAGCCAGGATAATTTGTCCCATTGATGTTCTTGTTTCTTGACAGTTTGTCCTATCAGTTATTGTTTTTATATTGTTTTTATAATCCTCGGTGCATCACTGGAACTTGTTGCTTTACATTGATTGCGCTAGGAATTTTCAAAAAACGAAGTCCCATCTGTTAACTCCTCAACATAAACCTGTGTCAGAATCAGTTCAAAAACCTGTGAAAATCCTACGAACTCATATTATCGAGGCATCTGATAAAAAAAATCATGGGTAAAGCTAAAGATGTACCCCCCCCCCCCCTCATTTCTCGGTTAATTCCATATTTCCGTTTTTGCCTTTCTTACCAAACATAAAGCTGTATTTTATTAACCTTTTCAGCTAATTATCTTTTTGGAATAATAACCCCCTAACCCTAACCCTCCCCCCCCTATAAGACGGAAAAACGTAATGAACCACGACTGTGACAAATGCCGCGGTGTACTGCACTACATAGGGGGGAGGGGGGGGGGTCCTATTAGATAATGGCCTTTATCATGACTGCAATTAATTATTGAACAAAGATAATTAGCTGAAAATGTTCATAAAATACAGCTTCATGTTTGGTAAGAAAGGCAAAAACGGAAAAATGGAATTAACAGAGAAATGTAGGGGGGGGGGGGGGGGGCACATCTTGACCTTTATAGTCCAGCAAAACTAAATCAGCCCCTGGAACTGACAGGTCAGTTTTTTAAAAGTTTTTTTCTCCAATATATTCTGGGGGGTTTTAATCAGTAATCGCGTTTAGTGGTAATTATCAGTAACATTCTCATTGCAAAACCAAAATACTGGGAACAAATCTTTTGGGCACCTCTCAGCCCCAGGTATGGATCAATCTTTGCGATGAGTGATCAATTGTTTTAACTGTGACAGAGGCTTTACTAGATATTGTGAGTTTCTGTGGTTTTCACTGTTTTTTGTGTGTTTCCCTGGGACTGGTTTTTATATCGGTTGTTGGGGAAATTGTCACTGATGAAACTGGTTTTCAAAATTCTTAATACGATTACTGTTCAGAAATCATTGCTTTATACATGTTTCGTTGGTTCATAAGTTGGCTACATTGATCATCCAATGACTGTTTACATTAAGAAATAATATAGTTATTTTTGTCACCGTTTCTTGGCAACTTTTACCACTTAAAGACAATAGTCTTAAGTTGTTACCATGAAAAGTGTACGAGATTTTAATTTACACAACCAAGACGTAAAACACTTTTTTTTTAAATTTTGTAATAAACATGCTTCGCTATTATGCATAGGTTCGAATATGATTTTTGTCCTTTGTAATGTTTTTGTGGTTTGGTTCCTTTGTTTGTTTGTTTGTTTTTTACTCTTTTTTTTAACATGACAAGTTTTCCCTTTCCTAAAAGACTTCAACAAATGTTAAGTTAACTTTGAACAAAATCAGTCAGATTTGTTTAGAATGTCCCTGGTTCCATAACGTATACTGGTATGATAACAATCAGTAAGTGGATTATCTGAAGAGATTTTTAAAAAAAATTGCTTTTCTATAGATAAGTCTACTCTAGATATTGTTCGTTGTTGGTTTACCCTGGCTGAAAGACTCCAGGGATCATCCCAACAGCCGAAGCACTTGAACACTATGGTACAAGTACATCAGCTACGGGTGAGAACATTACGCGTGTGGCCGTTTTTTGATTACCACACCACGTGGGCAGCCACACTCCGTCTTCGGGGGAACTCTAGATGTAAAAGACGGGTTTTAGTTACCTGTACTTCCCCGTGGGAATACCGGGGGGTATTTGGTAAAAATAGTTCCCCCACCTTCTGGAAGTTCTGTGCTTGTAACTTCCTCTAATCTGCCACTCTCTTTGACTCTGCCTTTTCCCTTTGCTTTCTGTCATCTACTATCTTTCTGACTTATTGGCCCATTCTCCTGCCTTTTTTTCAAAAACGTTTTCCAAATAATTTTTCTCCTTTGAGCTCCTCCGAATTCGGAATGTGTTGACTGTACGCAGCGGGGAGACCAGTGAAAACTGAAAACTGGACACATACGTACCTTACCCATTGTGGCCATATGGCCTGGGAACGCAAAAGAAGCTACCTGTATCATAAGGACTTGATTTAGAAGAAAACAAATCTGTTGCACAAATCCCCAATATAATTGCGATTTGTTGCCAGAAAGCAAAAGAAGTAATGAAGGAGAGAACAGACAAACAAACAAAACAAAAAGCTCGTGTCTTGCTGGCAAAGGAATAATGCATTAGTTTTTGCGCATTATGCAATCTAAACATAGACAGCCTACGTTCTCATTAATTTTGCATAATTTGCAAAACGCTTATGACCAGCGACCAAATGCACGCAGTACCGTGTAATGAGTTCGTATTAACAATACACAAATCAAAATTAACAAGTTTAGCAAGAAGAAAATCGTTTTATGTTGGTTGGCCAAATTCTTGTCAATGTTTGGATGTTTGTTTTGTTTCGTTTTTGCTTATTTATTCATAAATGTCTTGTTTGTTATTTTTTAAACTCAACTTTTGTGCTTAAAGCAAATCATCGCCATTGTTATTGTTTACTTATTTGTATATTTATTTATTTGATCTATGTAGTAGCGTGTATCAGACCTGTTTACTCTACTCTTTTCGAGTAGTATTCTACTCAATTTGGACCTCTACTACTCTTCAAAATTGAAAACAATGCTCTAATTACTCATTTTCAGTGAACAGTGTTTGATGGTTTAATGAAGAGGACTACTCATTTCACACCCAAACTACTCATTTCAGCTATCCAGACTACTCAAGACTTGTGTAGTCGGTAAACAGGTCTGGTGTATTCTTTGATCGTAAAATCACTATTAAAAAAAATACTGGAACTTATAAATCTAAAATGTAGTGAGAAAAACGTGTGCAGATTCCAGTCATAACCTCCAAATGGAAGCATTGTTTCAGTTTCCATGATTTTAACCCTTTCACCGCCAATGTCGCATTTATGCACCACAATGGTTTAACACCCAAGACACTAAAAGCCATGAAATCAAGGCCTGTTATCTGAAGACCCTAATTTTTTTCATTTGGGGAGGCAAGGATAGGCCTAATGATATACATGTCGCTGAGGAATTACCAAATATTGTAGATATTTTTTTCTCCACCTAATTAAGTTTAATGGTATTTTTTTGCTGAAAAAAATAGCTGGCGGCGAAAGGGTTAAATAATCTTCAGGGATCATGTACCGACAATCCAACAGTGATAGGACATATATTTATTGTTATTGTACCGAAACAACAAAATCAACATATTTTCCTTTCAGAAATCGACAGAAAAAAGTCTGTCAGGACAATTTTCAATAGGACATTTGTCCTGACAGGGTGGCGCGAACACAATAGGACATTTTCAGTTGTAATCCGACTATGATATGTCAGTCCTAAGGCTCGGGCAGTTAGGTTAGGTTAGGTTAGGTTAGGTTAGGTTAGGTACATTATAGTCACAGAGGCGTCTCTGTGAAATTCGGGTTGCTCCCACCTGGAGAGCGCGTCGCAGCCAGAGGCGCGCCACCCAATTTATTATGATTTTTTTTTTTTGGCATGCGATTTTTGTGTGACTGATAAGGAAGGAAGGGAGGGCAGTAAATTTTGACCAAATGAAAACTTTTTCGTTGTCACTGGGTTTAACGTGTGCTAAGTGCATGGGCACACGGGACCTCGGTTTATCGTCTCATCCGAAAGACTCCACGTTCAGACCGCAAGGCCTAGTGCAAAGTGAGAGGAAAAATCCCCTGTACCCTTGCTTGTTTTGCTACCTCCTCTGTGTATGTCACTAAGTGCATGTATGTGTTTGATGATTTGTCTGCTTACTTGTCTGTGAGTAACTTTAAATTGAGAGACCTTGGAAAACTAAACATTATTCAGAGACTAAAAGAAAAGTATTTATGAGGGGAAAAAAAGAAACGAGAAAGCCCCGCCTAGGAGGTTATATATATTGCTATCTACATTATCCGTCAGTTGGTTTAATATTTTATCTTTCTCTGAATGTTAGTAAGTATATGGACGGGTTTTTTTCAATTATGTTTTTGGTAGGGTCAGGGTGATGAACATTTCGTTGGAGATTGAATTTAACCTGGTCTATCATTCGGACACAATAAACGTGTGTGTGTGTGGTTGTGTCTGTCTGTCTGTCTGTCTGTGTTATGTTCATTTACCCGTTTCTTCACATGCCCGTGTTAGTCTACCTTTTTGGAAGTGAGTCTATAGTATGATAGTTGTTCGCTTGTGTGTGTGTGTGTGTGTGCGTGTGCGTGTGCGCGTGCGCGCGCGCGTGTGTGTGTGTTGCGTCCATGGTCTTATCTCCAAACTTTAGCTTTGGCATTTTCTCGGGAAATAGAAGGCATACTTTGTTCAAACTTTGCACACATATAGATGTCTATGCAAGCTTTCAATTAATAATGATTTGAACAATGAAATACTTAAAACAACACTGTAATCAGATAACATTTTAGATTAGTGGGTTAGAGAGTATTCAACAGGCAACATGAGTTAAGAACCTCATCAGCACTGAAAGCTTCGATAGCTCATTGGTAGAGTGTCTTGTCTGTCATGCCAATGGTTCCGGGTCCGATTCTCGGCACGGGCACTTTTTTTTATATATTTTTATTTGTATCCATGAACGATAGCTTCATTTGTACCTTAAAATTGTATTAGCAATCTTGTACTTTAGACACCCCCCTCAATCTTTGTTTGTTTTGTTGTCCCACATGTTCCTGTTGGAGTGAGCCTTGAAGGCTTTGCCTTTTGTTTATGTATGAACCCTTACATTACATTATCTCCATTGTAGACAAGGATAGCAGATGTCGTGTGGTTTGCACCAATGACCATGTGAGAAAAAAAATTGTTCCCAAGTTTCACAGAGTGAAAAGGGGGCATATTGTTTCGGGGCTGTCTGTGTTTCTTTGTCTGTCTGAAAGTCGGTTTTATATAATAAATACAAAAACTACTCGATGGATCTCAACGATACTTTGTAGGAAGAATCGCTTGTATGGAGCTGTCAAAGAGGGCGGGGGCTAAGATGTGGGGAGAGGGGAGGTACGGGGGCAGAATGGTGGGGTTTTTAATATAAAACCCTTCCACGTTTTTCCTTTTACAATTTATGACATGCCAGGTTTTTTTATATTGTACACTGGCTTCCAGACGTGAGAACTTACGCACTTGAGTGGGCACCTGTTGTCCATTCTGCAGTGCATATTTGCTTATTATAGCCTTTTTATGTATCTTAGCTTGCTAGTATGTAATTGTTATCCTTTTTTTTTTTTTTTAACCTGGACTCGATAAATAGAGCGGAATGGCTTACGTTTCCAGCACTGTCTGGAATGATGTGCTATAGGGTACAATGAGGGAAGTGTCATGTTATGAATTGTACTGTATTTTTTATGTTTTCAGGTTTTGTACGTTGTTAAGATTCATGGATTTGTGTTTTGTTTATGCGTGGTCAAACTTTACGCGGTGACAGTCCTGAGATAACCATAGCTGTTGGCGGGACTATAATAGACTAACTAACTAACTAAATGCGCAAATCCACCCTATTTCTCGTTGCTGGGTATTTAGGATATATACTCGAAAATTAACAGGAAAAAATACAACTCAACAGTTTTTTGCCCTAACACGATAATGAACAGCACAAATCCCGTGCCCTGCATTCATATAATAAGCTGTTGACGGGACTATAACAGACACTAACTAACTAACAAAAATGGTGGGTGGGGCGGGAAACGGGGGTATACATGTCTGCCGCTCGGCGACACTGTTGTTCTTTCTTTCTATTTTGCACTAGGTCTTCGTTTTTCCTTTCTTTCGTTACCCCTTTCAATCTTGCACTCTAATTGTCAGTGGTTTCTTTGTTCCACTTCTTCGTTTTCTTTCTTTCCGTTTTCCTCTTTCAAATCTTATTAATTGTTTTGGTTTTTTTTCCCTTCCTTCCCCCCCCCTTTTCCCCCCCCCCCCCCCCCCCCCCCCCCCCCCCCCCCCGTTCTTTTCTCTCTGCATTGTGATTCGTGGCTCGCATCTACAGTGCAACCAAATTGCAATTTTGATTAATCTCGTAATGATACGAAAGAACTGTCTTTAGTCCCCGAGCCGAAGGTTCGGGGAGCTATTGTTTTTGTCTGATCCGTCCGGTCCGTGCCTCCGTCCGTCCGTCCGTCTATTCGTCCGTTTTTCTTAAAAAAACTATTCAGTCTATCATCATCAAATTTTGTATAGTAGTTTGCCAAGATGCAAGCTATCCACTGATGTATTTAGTTTTACATTAAGGTCAAGGTCGCGCCAGTTACGGGGTTCAAAACACAAATCGCTAATATCTCGCGAAGTTTTGCATGTATTTCAATGCAGGTTTTTTTCACACAACATTTCTTGATGAATGGTCTATAACACAGTTGTCATGAATTTTTCTGTGCGCTCGTGTGCGCATGATGGCGCGCGCTCAAATCACGGGTCCGAACCCCAAGGCTATATATAAAAAAAAACTATTCAGTTACGTGCTGTTCTGATGCGTTCTTATTTAGTTACGTGCTGTTTTGATGCGTTTTTATGTATGTGTACAGCCGACACATTCCGATTTCCGAGTAGCTCGGCGATGCTGCGAGGGAACTTTGCAGCCGCTTGGCGTTGCACTTGTTGTTGTTGTTGTTTTGTTTTGTGTTTTGTTTTGTAGAACCTGGGTTATCTGTCTATTCCTTGGATCAGTTGGTATAATACTAGATAGGGTTGTGGTGTGTCAATGCCTTCTGTTAATTTTCGAGTGACATAGTTACCCCCTTACCGTGATACGTATTTGGCTAGAAGTATTTAAACACGTATTGTCAGGGCTCCCATTCGTCCCGCAAAACAAGGGGTCCCATGCATGGACTCCTTCACTCACAGTATAGAGGGTCCTAGAGGCGAGATAGAGGGTCCCAGTGGCATTGCGAATGCTAAAAATAATTCTTTTTATTGCATCCCTGGGCCCCCCTGCACATTCTTTTAAAGGGTCCTTTAGAATTTTAGTACTTCATAGACCCCCAAATGGGGGTCCCTGGGAGCCCTGTCTTTCGTTCCTTTCTCTCTACATTCTGATAAGTGGCTCGATTCTACAGTGCAACCAAATTGCAATTTTGATTAATCTCGTAATAATACGAACTGATATGTTGTGTATGTGGTTGATTTTTGTGTGTAGGTAGAACTTGGGTTATCTGTCTATTCCTGGGACCAGTTGGTATAATACTAAATAGGGTTGTTGTTGTACTGTGTCAGTGCCTTTAATTTTCGAGTGACATACCGTGATATGTATTTGGCTAGAAGTATTATTTATTGTAACATGTTTTGTTTTACTGTGCCATACCGTCATCGAAGAAGAGAAAAACGGGTCTGGGCTATATACAGTGATCGCATTAGGAATGTTGAAAACCATTAACAATAAAATAAAGTTTTGAATTTTAAAAATCTGTAGCCCTGGAATTTTAACTGACGGGTTTTGTTGCTAGGCCAGACTACCAAAAACATTTTACTTAATTTTTTTATATCATTACATTCATTTTAACAAACTACTAATGATCTCAATAACGATGAATCTCGATTCCAAAACATCACAATGAATAATTTTAACTTGCTAACTGTTGAATGTCCTCCCATCTCATCTTGTATGTTGTCCATGTTTTTGTCCACATTTGTCCTGTGAATGTTTTATCCTTATTTTCACATCTAACCCACACACATGTCCCATATGTGCCTTCCCAGGTCGAGAGGACGTAAAACCTCAAATTTCTTCTTCAATGTTGAAAACCAGTCCTATCAGCGACAATGCCCCCCAACAACCGGTGTCAAAACCAGTCCTATCAGCGACAATGCCCCCCAACAACCGGTGTCAAAACCAGTCCCATCAGCGACAATGCCCCCCAACAACCGGTGTCAAAACCAGTCCCTATCAGCGACAATGCCCCCCAACAACCGGTGTCAAAACCAGTCCTATCAGCGACAATGCCCCCCAACAACCGGTGTCAAAACCAGTCCTATCAGCGACAATGCCCCCCAACAACCGGTGTCAAAACCAGTCCTATCAGCGACAATGCCCCCCAACAACCGGTGTCAAAACCAGTCCCATCAGCGACAATGCCCCCCAACAACCGGTGTCAAAACCAGTCCCATCAGCGACAATGCCCCCCAACAACCGGTGTCAAAACCAGTCCCATCAGCGACAATGCCCCCCAACAACCGGTGTCAAAACCAGTCCTATCAGCGACAATGCCCCCCAACAACCGGTGTCAAAACCAGTTCCATCAGCGACAATGCCCCCCAACAACCGGTGTCAAAACCAGTCCTATTAGCGACAATGCCCCCCAACAACCGGTGTCAAAACCAGTCCTATCAGCGACAATGCCCCCCAACAACCGGTGTCAAAACCAGTCCCATCAGCGACAATGCCCCCCAACAACCGGTGTCAAAACCAGTCCTATCAGCGACAATGCCCCCCAACAACCGGTGTC
>CM065687.1:26530513-26605513 GCA_017654935.2 Phymorhynchus buccinoides | reverse complement strand
TGACTTCTTGTGAGGAGTATAATTATGTAGGTTAAAAATTCAAGGAGAAATGGGAGGTTGTGATGGGGAGGGTGTCTGTAAAACAGAGAGAGAGAGAGAGAGAGAGAGAGAGAGAGAGAAAGAAACATCTTGTCAGCAACGATTGGAAAATGTATTGGGTGCTGCATTTCAAAGACAGAAGTGGCTAAGCAAGTTAGGAAAATGAACGTGGGCCTGTGGCAGCGCAAAATGTTACAACGCGGCAAAATGTTACATTTGTAACATTTTGCCGCCTGGTAACATTTTGCGCGGAAAGTCCTGCGGCAAAATGTTACAATTGTAACATTTTGCCGCGTTATAACATTTAGCGCGGAAAGCCTGCGGCGAAATGTTTCAATTTTGTTACAAATGTAGGCTAACATTTTGCGCGAGGCGCCCACCTTTGATTGACAGTTTTCAACGTTGTTGAAAATATTACTATAAAATTTAAACAAATTGCGCGAGGCGCCCGGGGCGCAAAATGTTACGATTCTAACAAAATTGTAACATTTTGCCGCAGGCTTTCCGTGCAAAATGTTGCAACACGTCAAAGTGTTACAATTGTAACATTTTGCGCGAGGAGCCCCGGGCACCTCACGCAATTTGTTACAATTGTAACATTTTGCGCTGCCACAGGGCTCCTTGTTGGCTTTGTCTTATCTTCTGTTTTTAGCCATTTTGATTTCATTCAACTTTTTTTGTTTGTCGGCACTTTTGTCAAGGTCGTGAGAACAGCTGTCAGATTTAAATTGTCAAATTAATCTCTGTCGACAAGCCAGGAGGGTACAATTAATGGTGTGCGCGCGCGCGCGTGTGTTGACTGTTTTTGGCCTCGATTTATTTTTGAAACTTGTTTCCTGGTTTTCTCTCTATCATCCTCCCATCTCTCTCTCTCTCTCTCTCTTCACACTATTTATCTCTCTTTCTTCTCACTATATGCGCACGCGCGCGTGTGTATGTGCATAGTTCAACATTATGTCCGGTGTGAATAAAATATTGTTTGTTAGCATGTTTGGAAATGTATGCTACCTCGTCTCTCTCTTACTTCTTTGCAGCTCTTTTTCTGATTTTACTCTCTCTCTCTCTCTCTCTCTCTCTCTCTCTCTCTCTCTCTCTCTCTCTCTCTCTCTCTCTCTCTCTCTCTCTCTCTCTCTCTCTCTCTCTCTCTCTCTCTCTCTCTCTCTCTCTCTCTCTCTCTCTCTCTCTCTCTCTCTCTCTCTCTCTCTCTCTCTCTCTCTCTCTCTCTCTCTCTCTCTCTCTCTCTCTCTCTCTCTCTCTCTCTCTCTGCGCGTGTATGTGTATGCGAGAGAGAGGAGAATGATTTGCGCGCGCATATTTTGTTTAATATGTGTGTATGCCTCTAGAGAGAGGTAGAGGTAGAGGGGGGAAGGAGATGGAGAGAGAGAGACCTTTCCCTCACTCTCAGTCTGCGCGCGCGTATACATGTGTGTAGCTTGCACAATGATGTGCTAGAGATTTTGTGTAAGCTATGTGTATATTTTCATACACAAACTGTGCAATAACATGTTTACGTACGGTATGGGCCAGTACACTTTTTTTTTTATGTGACTGTGTGTGTGCGTGTGCGTGTGCGTGTGTGTGCGTGCGTGCGTGCGTGCGTGCGTTGATTATCATCGCCGTTGAGGAAAACAATTAGGTAAGACGAGCAGGTGTTGAGAAACATGACACATTTTGACATAGGAAAATTGAAATAAGTTTAATGCCGGGTGTAGATCTGCACGTGTGTGTGTGTGTGTGTGTGTGTGTGTGTGTAGTATGTGTGTATATAAACTTTTTTTTTTTTTTTTTTTTTGGAACACGGAACATTTCATAAAGTTAACGTTAACTGGTATTGTTTCTGAGGTTCACAAATACAGATACAGACATTGGACACAGAAAAGTTTTATCAAAGCAAATTATTCTGCATTTCAAATGCACCAACTTTTCAGTCCTTCAGAGTAGGGGTACGGAGCTCAGCTATTCACTGAGATTTCTTTTTCATAATATTATATGTATCATATATATATAATTTGCTTTGATAAAACTTTTCTGTGTCCAATGTCTGTATTTGTGAACCTCAGAAACAAAACCATTTAACATTAACTTTATGAAATGTTCCGTGTTCCACAACAACAAAAAGTTGTGCTGATTTACAATATCCTGCACAAACTCCACCATCTCTCTTGCGTAGTAGTTGATTATTGATGATTAGTCCGTCACCAAGACGGACTATTGCGATGGGCTGGTTTGTATTTTTGTTTTTTTGTTTGTTTTTCTGTCTGTCCCAAGGATATCTCCCGAACCGCTTGACCGAATCGCGTCAAATTTTGTGTGAAGGTGTGCCTCCTTAATAGGAAGAGATCGGCGCAAACCATTTTGCCGTCTTGACCTTGACGTACGACCTTGAAAACCGAAAATCTATTTTTAGCCATATCTCGGGCACCGATCAACATAGGATGTTGAAACTTGGTATGAAGGTGGTTTGGCTTATGCCCGTTCTGATGATGGCATACCGATCAAGGTCAAGGTCAAAAAGATCGCTGGAGCCTGAAAATCGGAGGGTCATTTTTTTCTCCTTCTGTCTGTCCCAAGGATATCTTTCGAACGGGTTGACAGAATCACGTCAAATTGTGTGTGCTGGTGTGTCACCATGAGAGGAAGGCATCCGCGCAAACCATATTGCCGTCGTGACCTTGACCTTGGCGTACGACCTTGAAAACCGAAAATCTTTCAGGGGCCATAACTCCCACACCGTTAGTGTTAGAGTCTTCAAATTTGGCATGAAGGTACTTTGGCTTATGCCCGTTCTGATGGTGGCATACCGATCAAGGTCAAGGTCACGGTCCGGGCGATCCGTAGGCCTTGAATGTGGTAGGGGTCTACACATTGGGTTTTAAGCCATATTTTCCACATTGGTACTTGACAGAAGCGCTTCAGATTGTGTGTGGTACTGTATACCCTAGAGAAGAAAACATCCGAGCATAAATTATCACCATGCTGACCTTGACCTTGAAGTGTGACCTTGAAAACCGAAATTTCCTTCTTTGCGCTATATGTTTCTTCTTCAAGCTGTATCTCGTGAACTAGAAGACAGAATCCCTTCCAATTTTGTGTCAGGATGTGACACTCTACGGGGTGTCGCAAGTGCGTGGCATTGCTGGTGACGGACATGTCTGCCGCTCGGCGACGCCCTTGTTATTGATTGATCTACTTGTTTGTTTATTTGTATTTTTGTTCATTTTTAATTTTTAGAGGACCTGATGAAAAGAAGTATTGTTACTTATTCAGTTATCATCATTAAACACTTCGAGTTCTCTCTCTCTCTCTCTCTCTCTCTCTCTCTCTCTCTCTCTCTCTCTCTCTCTCTCTCTCTCTCTCTCTCTCTCTCTCTCTCTCTCTCTCTCTCTCTCTCTCTCTCTCTCTCTCTCTCTCTCTCTCTCTCACACATACACACACACACACGCGCGCGCGCTCGCTCGCAACGGGCCAGCCACACGTCAGCTAAAATCGTACGACTGTACGATACGATTCGATCACGTGATCTCGAAGCGCGTGAATCACAAAATTGCTCTTGGAGACCACGTGATCGTACAGTCGTGCGATTGTAGTGGACGCGTGGAGAGAGAGAGAGAGAGTTTGCGTGCCTCTGTTTACAGTGCACGTGTGTGCGTGTGCGTGCGTGCGTGCGCGCGCGCGCGCGCGTGCGTGAGTGTGTTTATCCACTTTATTTCAACAACAAGACAGCCAATCCCCATCAGAGAAGAGTCGGTTTTGTTTTACCATTTTTATTTCAACAAGACAGCCAATCCCCATCAGAGAAGAGTCGGTTTTCCACCAATTTTTTTTTTACACAGGTCCAGCCCTCGGTAAACAACCCAACCACTAGTTGTAGGGCTGAAGTGGTAGATTTTCTGAGTCATAAATAAAACACTCTTTAGGCTACACCAACCTTTTCAAAATGGTGTGTGTGTGCAATGGCTGGGGGTATTGCGTAGTGAGTAGTGGTGGTAGAACAGTAGCAGGGGGAACAAGGGTCATGTTTGGGTCAGGTGTGAGGGTAGTAGAGAAAGAGGGGAGGGGGTGGGGGGGTGGAATCTGTTTTCAAAGTTAGTTAATAAGAATTTGTGTGTGGCTATCTTGTACTTTAGTCACACACACGCACGCGCACGCACACACGCACGCACGCGCACGCACGCACGCACACGCACACGCGCACACACACACACACACACACACATGAAAAATATTTATGTTCAATGTTAACGAGAATCAACATTCTGCCTTTTTTTTAATTTAAAAAAAAATTAAACTAAAGGGATAGGGTTACGATTATTTTCATGAAACTGAAAGAAGCGGACTTTCAGGTTGAAGGTCGTGAGCATTTAAAAAAAAAAAAAAAAAAATCTTCTTCAAAGTGAAAGATAAAATATTGGGTAAAGATGCACAGATGCGGTAGGGGTGCTGAAATGCATAATAAATGTTGTTATTATAAAAACAAAATAAGAAGAAGAAAGGTAGATAAAGAAGTGAAAAGAGAAAAAACATGTATACTTACACAAAATGCGATTTGTTAATTATTGTCTTCTCTTAAAAATGAAAGACTGCACTGAGGGAGGGAGGGGGGGGGGGGGGGGGGGGGGGGGGTGTCTATGAAATATGGCTAAGTTAAAAAGAATGGGGATGGACTGTAAAGTCCTGAGTGGTTTGAATTTAATGACATCTTTGCGGTTTTGTGGGCTTTCCATCAAAGCATGTATTGACTACAAAATTTCCACTCTATGTCATTCTTATTTATCTGGAAATGCCCCTAGCTACATTTCTGACATGCTTTCTGTCTATACTCCATCAACGCAACTGCGGTCATCTTCAGATTCCAAAATTCTCTGTGTTCCTAGTACACGAACAAAAATGTTTGGTGAGCGCTCCTTTTCCTTTTCGGCCCCATCAGTTTGGAACTCCTTACCACGCGAAATTCGCCATATCCAGTCCTTGCAATGTTTCAAATCAGCTCTCAAGACCCACCTATTCAAGTTACATCACAACCTTTAGGCCACACTACTTCTGGACTCTATTCTCACACACACCCTGTGTGTGTGTGTGTGTGCGTGTGCGTGTGTGTGTGCGCGCGCGTGTGCGTACGTGCGTGTATGTGTGGGTGGGGTGTGTATGTGTATGCCTATTTGCATGTGCGTGAGTGATTATTTGGTTTTGTTGTTGAATTTCTTGCTTTTAATTTTTGTTGTTGTTATGTGCATAGAGCTCCACATTTGATGGAGGAATGCGCTATATAAATGATTCACTATTATTATTATTATTTTATTTTATTTTTTCTCTAAAGGAATCTCTCTCTCTCTCTCTCTCTCTCTCTCTCTCTCTCTCTCTCTCTCTCTCTCTCTCTCTCTCTCTCTCTCTCTCTCTCTCTCTCTCTCTCTCTCTCTCTCTCTTTGCAATTTAAAATTGACCCAAATATAAATGTATATTGTCCTTTTTGTGATCATATTCCCGAGTCAGAAATCCACTTTTTGTTTGTTTGTTCCATGTATGACACCCTTCGAAGAGAACTTATTCCAAAAAAGTATTATAACAATCCTTCTATGTTTAAATTTGTGTTATTACTTTCTTGTACAAACAAAAGTATTGTAAGAAAAGTGGCTGTTTTTATCTTTAAAGCTTTGAAAGTTCGGCAAGATTTATGTAGTGTTTTGTAATGTCAAGTTAATAATGTAATGTCAATTTGTTGTTGTTGTCACACTCACTCCATTGTATGGGCATGGCCTAACAATTAAAAATTTCCTGACTCCTGACTGACTCTCTCTCGCTCTCTCTCTCTCTCTCTCTCTCTCTCTCTCTCTCTCTCTCTCTCTCTCTCTCTCTCTCTCTCTCTCTCTCTCTCTCTCTCTCTCACACTCTCTCTCTCTCTCTCTCTCTCTCTCTCTCTCTCTCTCTCTCTCTCTCTCTCACACACACACACACACACATTATTTTCTCTCTCTCTCTCTCTCTCTCTCTCTCTCTCTCTCTCTCTCTCTCTCTCTCTCTCTCTCTCTCTCTCTCTCTCTCTCTCGTACTCTCTTCTCTCTCTCTCTCTCTCTCTCTCTCTCTCTCTCTCTCTCTCTCTCTCTCTCTCTCTCTCTCTCTCTCTCTCTCTCTCTCTCTCTCTCTCTCTCTCTCTCTCTCTCTCTCTCTCTCTCTCTCTCTCCTCTCTCTCCTTTCTCTCTCTCTCTCTCTGTTTGTGACAGTAAACACCATTACTAGTCACGGCCAATGGTCATAATTGCATTGTTCTTCTGCAACCAAGGACCAGCGGGAAACGCACCCGTGGTAGGAAAAACAGCAGGGGCCTCTCATTTTGAGAGTTAAATGGAAAAAAGAAAAAGAAAAATTATGTTGTTCTCTCTGGTTAAAAACTCAAAGTACTATCAGCCATCTGATTCCCTTTAGTGATAGAACTTTGTAGCATTTAAGCAGGAAGAAGGAGATCGTCTTCTGGCATTTAACCCTGTTTTTTCGGTCTAGTGCCAGACTGTGTTGATTCCAATGGCTACATCGTGCTAAAGATAATGGGAACATAACTATCACTATCCTCTACTCACCCACCCACCCCTTTTCTTATCTTGTACCTTTTCCTCTTTTGGCAGGGAAGGGGGAAACAGAGGGGAGAGGGAGAGAGTGAAACACAGAGAGAGATGGGGGGTTAGAGATAGAGACAGAAACAAAATCCTCTTTTTTTCTCTCTCTTTATTTTACGTAGAAAAATAAGAATGCAACTTAATTTGATCTCTTTGCTTGCTGCCTGACTAACTAGCTGCCAGCCTCTCTTTCTTTGTCTTGCTGAAATTTCTACTAACTATATAATCAATGTCAGTCTCTGTCAAAGTTTGCCCTGCCCACCTGTCTCTGTCTTTTTGTTTGTCTAACCCTGACCCCCCCACCCCCCACACACACACACAGACACCTCCTCCCTGCCTCCTCTCTCTCTCTTTCTCTCTCTCTCTCTCTCTCTCTCTCTCTCTCTCTCTCTCTCTCTCTCTCTCTCTCTCTCTCTCTCTCGTGTCATTAAATAATGTTAATTTTATTCTACATCATTGTTATAAAACATGGTGTGTCCATTTTTATTTTTTATTTTTTTTAATGCTTTCATCAATGTTTGTAAAGCACTGGGAGCTTGCTTTTAGCATGCTTTTTATCGCGCTATATAAATGAAATTATTATTATTATTATTATCATTATTATTAATTTTCACTTCAGCCGCACGATGACCTAGAAGGCCAAGACGAGAAAACCAGCGAGGAGGGGGAGGAGAGCGCAGGAGGAGGAGGAGGAGGAGGGGGGGGAGCAGCAGATGCGGGAGAAGGGTCAGGGTTGTTGGGCAGCAAGCGCAGACATGTGCGCTCACAGCGCATGCAGGAGTACCTCCGGCAGCAGGGCGAGGCCGCGCCGCAGAAGCTGCGGAGGTGTACGTTCCCCGGCTGCCAGAAGCAGTTCTCCAGCGCCCCCGGGCTGCGTTACCACCTGCGCACCCACCTGCCCGACGCCAGCCACTTCTGCTGCCAGCACTGCAAGAAGAAGTTCAAAAGGTATGTGTGGTTGGTTTTTTTTTAAATCGGTAAAGGTCAAGATGTGCCCGCCCCCCCCTACATTTCTCTGTTAATTCCATTTTTCTGTTTTTGCCTTTCTTACCAAACATGAAGCTGTATTTCATGAACATTTTGAGCTAATTATCTTTGTTCAATAATTAATTGCAGTCATGATAAAGGCCATTATCTAATAGGACCCCCCTCCTTCCCTATGTAGTGCAGCAGCATTTGTCACAGTCGTGGTTCATTACGTTTTTCCGTCTTATAGGGGGGGGGGGGGGGGGGGGGGGGGGGGGGTAGGGGTAGGGTTATTATTCCAAAAAGATTGTGAAAAGGTTAATAAAATACAGCTTTATGTTTGGTAAAAAAACGGAAAAATGGAATTAACCGAGAAATGCAGGGGGGGTGGCACATCTTTACCTTTCCCAAAAATTTGATGCCTTAGAGTCAGTGCGAACTATCTCCAGATAGTCCATTGACTTGTTTTGTAACGTGTTGTGAAAACTAAAAACTTGTATTAAAAAAAGACTGAAAATAATATAAAATGGGGATTATGCTCTTTACAGGCCTGTTTACTCTACTCTTTTCGAGTAGTATTCTACTCAATTTGGACCTCTACTATTCAAAATTGAAAATAATGCTCTAATTACTCATTTTTAGTGAACATTATTTGATGGTAAAGCTACACATTTTTAGCCAAACTACTCATTTCAGCTATCCAGACTACTCAAGACTTGTGTAGGGGGTAAACAGGTCTGTCTTTATATTTCTTCAGTCTTTTTTCAATGCAAGTTGTTAGTTTTTCGCACTAAGTTCCAAAATAAGTCAATGAACTATCTGGAGATAGTCCGTTTTGACTCTAATTCATCCAAATTTGAAAGTAACGAATATACGGCAATGGCGAAGTTTAGCTGACGCGCCTCCTCCATGTTCCCAGCTTTCAATCTCAAAGTATAGTTCTTTCAGTTTCTTAAAAAATAACTCGGCTTCAGGCTGTGTCAGATCAATTGACATAGGCTAGAACACCAAGGGTACATCAAAATGTTGCTATGCTATGTATAGTTATGCGGGGATTGTCTTTAGCCGTAACAAGCTCCTAGCACAACATCATCAGTCTCCAAAATCCCCCGAAGACGGAGTGTGGCTGCCCACATGGCGGGGTAATCAAAAACAGTCGCACACGCGATGTTCTCATCCGTAGCTGATGCACTTGTAGTACCCTAGTGTTCAAGTGCTTCCGCTGTTGGGATGATCCCTGGAGTCTTTTAGCCAGGGTAAGCCAACAACAACAGCAACCATAGTATAAATAATACTTACCCTATCCCTTACCCAAGCACATAATGTGGCGGTACCAAAGCCGATGGGGTTTAACCGAGGCGTGGTTACCGCTACCACTATCTATATTGTTAAAAACTCGGGACTGTAGTGGTGTTGCACTGCCTCCGGGCATTGCAGCCAGCATTGTTCCCACCATCTTTGCATTTACAAATGTCCCATATGTGTCTATGACCGAGAGGACGTAAAACATCATGTTCACCACCTTACCCAAGCACAACAATATGTTTCCAATCCTTCTCGGTGAAAATGTTTCCTTGAGAAAATTGACTTGGGGGTAGCTAAACTGCACCTTTGCAATGCTAAGGATACAGTCGAACCTCAATATTGCGACCTCCCAAACGACTGGTCAAATTTGTCTGTACATGTAATTGCATGGGTGCTCCTGGGAAATAAAAAAACATCCTGCAAGGGGGGGGGGGGGGGGGGGATCCAGGGGTCGCGCGCGCGCGCGCGAAAATGGAGTTTTAGGTCCTCTTGGTCTGAATCAGACACATGGGAAATTTGTAAATACACATATGGTGGGAACAATACTGGAGGCAATGCCCGGAGGCAGTACGAAACCAGTAAAGTCCCGATTTTGTATTAATACAGATAGCTGTAGCAGTGACCACGCCTTGGTTAAACCTCATCGGCTATGGCACCGCCACAAGTTAGTATTATAATGATAGGGGGGCCGCCCAGTTAACAGTTTGACTTAAACAATCCTAAAACTATAAAGTTCCTGGTAAAGGCATGTAAATATTTATCTGTATTCATTTCTTTTATTTTCTATACATACGAGAAACCGACAAAACGTTTATAAATAGGAAATTCGTTGCCTCTCAAATTCTCAAAATCCTGTATTTCAGGACATCCTGAAAGCAGGAGCATCCGTGTAATTGAATTATGAGGTGGAAGTGATGCAGGAGACAAAGCAAGAAAGGAGTGACCATTCAAAGTTCTACTAGTCCACTGTGTCTGTATGTAATGTCTCTTTCTTGCCTGTTTCAGCCACAATGGGCTGAAGTACCATCTGCAGAAAACCAAATGTCAAGACTCTCCCGCTGATCATGTCTCATCCCCTCTCCCTGCTGCTCTCCCGCGGCTCTCCCCACCACTCTCCCTGCCTCCAGGTCAGCTTGTTATAAATAATGAATGTATAATGATAACGAAATAAGACGCCTTAATGTTTTCCTTTTTTTTGGGTATCAAGTATTCAAAATTGAATAGTCATAATGTCACACCAACCTTTGTGTATATAGTGGAACCTCCCTTGTAAGACCTCCCATTATAAGACTCCCTCCCATATAAGACCTACGTACTTCTCTGAGACATTGCCATCTTTGTAAGTGTTAAAATTACCCCCTCCCTTATAAGACCTCATTTTGGGTGATTTTTGAAGGTCTTATAAGGGAGGTTCCACTGTACTCTGAAAATGTACAAATAAACACTGGTATCTTTTGTTTAAAGGTAACACTCTATTCCAGAGCTTGGGGTTGTCAGGGGTCCCTGGGTCAGTGACCCAAATTGAGCCGGGGGTCATATGTGACCCAGCACCATGAAAGGGACATTAAGTGTAAAACTGACCATTCTGAGAAAATTACACATTTGAAAACTTCAGACAATTCTCTTTCTGATGATGCAAAACCCATTCTTGTAATTTTTTTCCATTCCAGTATTATGAGCATTTAAATTAAAGTTAGTAGGGTGAGTGTTGATCATTTTGAGAAAACACAGTCTAAAGTCTAGCCTAGCTGAAGAACATACATTGACCTACTCATTTTAGAACACTTGTAAGACCATTTAGAGGCCATATTACAGATTATCCTTCATACGTATGAAAGATAAGATGCTAGTGAACACGAAAACACCCATAACTCAAAATTGACAAAAATGAGATTTTTGATTTTGCAAGCCTGTTGTGAGAAACTAGTCCAGCGACTTAATGTCCTTTTAGTGGTATGGAGTCACATATAACCTATGGAGTCTGAAAACTACATGAAGCTTCTACATATTACTGGCTGCTTGTTTCGGAGATTGGCCCCTCGTTTTAAGGAATCAGGGGTCACATGACCCTTGGAGTTTGAAAACAATCTGAATCTTTGCTATTCATAGGCAAAATGTTTTTTTACATTGTTCTTGTTTTGTTTCTTTCTTTTTGATGGTTAATTTGCAGATCAAAAATTATTATGGATTTAGACGAACTATAAATTCTTGCCCATCCATCCAGAATAGTGGCTGCTCCCTCTGCTATCCTACAGTCATAGCTGGAAACAACAGACCGGCATACCGAAAACCCCCCAAAAAACAATGCTAATATTTATTATTCCTCATTTCAGCTGTGGAAGGTAATGGTGCCCCCTCTCACACCCCCATCTCTCGGCTCGACGAGAAGCCACCAGTTCCTTTACTACCACCCCCACCCCCTCCAACAGTAACAGCAACGACAAAACACGATGAAACAGACTCCATGTGCGACGACATCAACATCAACATCAACATATCAGCCGAGCTGGAATCCCACAATTGTCAGGGATCCCGGCACCGTAGGATGGAGTTCAGGAGAAAGAAGATGGAGCAGGCTGCTCGCCATCAGACAGAAGCGGCTCACAGTCGGCCAGAAGCGGCTCACAGTCGTGCAGAAGCGGCTCACAGTCGGACTGAAGCACCTCACTGTCAGGCTGAAGCGGCTTTCAGTTGGAGAGAAGCGGCAGAGGAGCGGGTGTGTCGACCATTACCCTTGGAGCCTTCGACTGGCGCCGGCGGTTCCAGGGAAGCGGGACCCCTCCTGGAGTTTGCGAAGATCGCCACAGGGCCTCAGAGCCCTTTGCTGAGGACCACCGTGATGGACTGGGAGCAGCCCAGGTGGGTTTGGGTTCCAATCCCTGGGGCAAGATTCTTTGTATGTTGATTTGTTTTTTTAATTTTGCTGGGGTGTTGTTTCTGTGGAGTGGTGGCTGCGGGTAAAGGTGGCAGCAGTGTGTGTGTGTGCATGGGTGCAACTTTTCTTGGTATACAAGGATTTCCTGTTTTTGAATTTTACTTGAAAAGGAAGTTCCTTTCTTTAATTTGTCAAACAAGATCTTTGTGTGTCTACTGTATTTTTCAAACACTTTAAAATAAGCATTTGTATAAATTGTGGAAAAAGCAAACTAATATACTTTCATAAATCAATTTTTGCTTCAGCTGCGGGGGGACATTACCCCTGGACCCCGGCCTTTCAGGTGTTTTTCATTTTGTGTAGATGCACCCATGTGTGTGTGTGTGTGTGTGTGTGTGTCAGTACAACCTTTATAGTTAGTCTGACACTAAATTGGTTCCAATCCAGTCCAGTGTGTGTGTATGCATATGTGTGTGTGTGTGTGTGTGTGTGTTATGTCTGTGTGTGTTGTGTTTATGTATGTATTATGCATCACACTTTAACTGCCAAATTTGTGTGTGTGAGTACAACTTTTATAGTTAGTCTGACACTAAATTGGTTCCAGTCCAGTCCAGTGTGTGTGTGTATGCATATGTGTGTGTGTGTGTTATGTCTGTGTGTGTTGTGTTTATGTATGTATTATGCATCACACTTTAACTGCCAAATTTGTGTGTGTGAGTACAACTTTTATAGTTAGTCTGACACTAAATTGGTTCCAGTCCAGTCCAGTGTGTGTGTGTGTATGCACATGCACGTGTGTGTTATGTCTGTGTGTGTTGTGCCTATGTGTGTATTGGTTGTAAAGCGCTTTGGGATCATTTGAGGTAAAGCACTATATAAATTTACTGGTATCATTATTATTATGCATCATACTTTAACCCTTTCACCGCCAATGTCGCATTTTAAAACCACAATGATGTAACACCCATGTCACTAAAAGGCATCATACCAGGGTCTGTTATGCAAAGACCCTACTTTCTTAATTTTGGGAGGTAAGGATAGGCCCTACTTTATACATGTCACAGAGGAATTTCCACTATTGCAGATGGTAAGATTAATGGAACATGTTTGCTGAAAAATGGCTGGCGGCGAAAGGGTTACCTGCCAAAGTTTTGTGTGTGTAAAACGATTGATGTTCATGTTTCAACTGCTAATTTGTTTGGTGATTCGTTTATTTATTATTGTAAGCACCTAGGGCATATTTTAGATTACATTCAAGAAATGCTCATTAAGATTAAGTGCAAGAAATGCTCATTATTAATAATTATGCTTTATTACAGGCAGCAAGAGCCAGAGACAGAGTTGGCAAGGGAAGTGGTGTGGCCCAAGTTAGTGTGGCAATGCTTTATGCCAGGTGAGAAAATAGACTTTGTGGTTCTGTGTGTGTGTGTGTATGTGTGTGTGTGTGTGTGTGTCACTGAGTGTGTGTGTTTGTGCATATTAGCCACTGCAAAGAACACCTTTTGCAAGAGTGAATGCCCTTGGTGGGTGGGGGGAAGATGCTTGAGTACTGACCAAACAAGGGAATAACTCTCACCAATAACCCTATTTGAGGCCACTTAATGGCTGCCTTTTGCAAGAGTGAATGCCCTTTTGGATACTGACCAACAAGGGCTTAACTCTTGCCGTCAAGGGCGTTAATAACCCTAGTTGCAGTGGCCAATATGTATATGGGTATGTGCGGGCATACTTGCTTGGTTGTATTTTTTCTCTGTGTGTATGTTTGTGTGTAGACCAGGGTGTTGATTTGTCGGTGGATGTGTTTGTGAATTTCCAAGTGTAGGATTCATAATGGAGGGATATATCAGACATCAGAATTGTCAGAGGATTTCGGAGGATTAAGAATATCTGACAGAGGATTGGCTTCTCTTGTCAGAGGTTTTGCCTTTTTATTGAGTGTTATCCTTTGTGTTAAATAGCATTTTGAAGTGATTTATCACTATATTAAGCCTTTTTGGTGGTGTTCGAAATTCATTTCAATGTTGTCCCTCTTCAGTCTAGGGCTTAGATAGCCCTTTTACCGCAGTTTTCAGAGGATTGGACTTCAGACTATTCTGATGCCTGATATATAATCGGGTATGAATCAAAGTTACAGTTACTCCACATTTCCGTATATGTATATTAGGCATAATCCTGGAAAAGATAATAATCACAATGTTAACTTTTCCTGAAGTACTGTTGCCAGTGATGTTTAATAATAAATTAACTCTCAACATTTTGGTTCTGTTCCCAGTTGCCTAGGTAATGGAAGTTTCCACTTTAGGAGAAAAAACAATTGTGACCCAGTACCATGAAAGGGACATTAAGTCGCTGGGCTCGTTTCTCACAACAGGCCTGAAAAGTAAAAAAAATTAATTTTTGGTCAATTTTGAGTTATGGGTATTTTCGTGTTCTCCAACATCTTATCTTTCATATTTAGAAAGGACAATCTTTAATAAGGTCTCTAAATGGTCTTATAAGTGTTTTAAATCGGGTAGGTCAATACATTTTCTTCAGCTAGGCTAGACTTTTGACTGTGTTTTCTCAAAATGGCCGACGCTCACCCTACTAACTGTAAATGCTCATAACCCTGGAACAGAAAAAGATACAAGAATGGTTCTTGTATCATTAGTAAGAGAACTGGCTGAAGTTTTCAAATGTATAATTTTCTCAGAATGGTCAGTTTGTCACTTGCTGGATCACAATTATGTAGACTTTGATGGACATCAGTTCTTTCACACAAACACTCACACTTTCCCACAGAGAGAGCGAGAGATAGAGAAAAAACAACAAGAATGAATGAAAATGAGAAAACGAGAATGAAAAGAAGGTAGCAGTGAAAAGGAGGCAGGGTATGGATCTGACAGAGGAGATAGGCAGGTGGATGAACGGACAGTTTCTCATTGTACTCTCTGTTCATGGTGCCTGTGTGTTCTTTGGGCCATTGCAAAGAACACCTTTTGCAAGAGTGAATGCCCTTGCTGGAGACCTGTTTACTCTACTCTTTTCGAGTAGCATTCTACTCAATTCGGTCCTCTACTACTCTTCAAAATGGAAAATAATGCTCTTTACTACTCATTTTCAGTGAACATTGATGGTTTAATGAATAAAACTACACATTTTGCAGCAAAACTACTCATTTCAGCTATCTAGACTACTCAAGACTTGTGTAGGGGGTAAACAGATCTGTTGCTGGGTGGGGGAAGATGGTTGAGTACTGACTGAACAAGGGCATAACTCTCGCCAATAACCCTATTTGGGGCCACTGAATGGCTGCCTTTTGCAAGAGTGAATGCCCTTTTGGATACTGACCAATAAGGACTTAACTCTTGCAGTCAAGGGCGTTAATAACCCTAGTTGTAGTGGCCAGTAATAACAAATTGTTCTTTGCAGGCACACGAGTCAGTGTAGAAGCAGAGAACGCACTGTCTCCGTGGTACCCTGTGGAAGCCATGGCTGCCTCACGCCTTCATTACAATGTTCCTGTTTTGCCAGAAGATCTGTAAGAACAAGCTTATAGCTTTGGGTTTGTTTGGGTGTTTTTTTTGTTTTTTGGGGGGGGTGTTAAAGGATATGTGATGGTGCATGGGAAAACCTACATAAGTCGCTCAGAATGTTTTTAGCAAAAGCCAAAAATAGTCAACGACCCCCAAAATAGGGCATATTTATGTCTATTTTTATGTGTTCTACCAGTATCCACAACATGAAAGACAATTTTGAATGATTTCTTTGTTTATTTGATTGTTTTCTAAATCAAGTCAATAAAAACAAAGAGGCAACATTGTATCTTCTATGCCTGATTTCTGCAAATGATCTATTTAATTCAAATGCCAAAGCTCAAGTAATTATAAAATAAAAACCAGACAAGATAACTCAATTCAGTTTTCTGTGCATTAACAAGGAATCTTTGCTCCACCATAAAAAATTGAACATCTCAATGTATGCCAAAATTCCATTATGTCTGTTTTTCCTATGCACTATCACATCTATATTGCAGAACAAGTTGCCATTAATTACTGTAGAGCTCCCCAACTGGTATGTTGAAGAAGAAAAAAGGAAACTGGTATGCTAAAGTCCATAGGAAGTATTCATGAGTGATAGGTAAGAGTGTAGAGTGGCACAGTGGTGCGCGTTCGCCTCGTGTCAAGTAAACCCGAGTTCGAACCTGGGTACAGGGGATTTTTCCTCTCACTCTGCACTAGTCCTTACAGTCTGAATGTGGACTCTTTCGGATGAGACGTTAAACCGAGGTCCCGTGTGCCCATGCACTTAGCACACGTTAGACCCAGTGGCAATGAAAAAGTTGTCATTTGGTCAAAATTTACCACCACCCCTTTCCTTCCTCATCAGTCACACAAAAATCGCATTAAAAAAAATTAAAATTGGGTGGCACGCCTCTGGCTTCGACACACTCTCCAGGTGGGAGCAACCCGAATTTTGCAGAGACGCCTCTGTGACTATAAAATACCTAATAATAATAGTAATCCATGGGAAATCCACCCGAAGACACTGCATGGTTACTGAGTCACTTTGGGTGGAGCTCAGTAGATGTATGTCTGATACAACATGAGCAGGACTTGTCTCAGACAACACGAACAGCTTAGTCACAGAGACAGCTTGAGTATAAAGCAGCTGTACTTTTTGGGATGGGGACCACCGCATGTATTCGTTGACTGCTCACATACAAGCTTTGTTTGAAAAAGAAATGCCTGGTGGACTTCAGTGGCTGAGTTTACCAGCTGGTGTGATGTAGAGTTTCAAGTGTTTCCTCGGTTTGAACAAATGTTTTATTGACACACTTTTGCAACAACACAATATATATGTAGACAAGAGTACAACAAGCCGAGGCTTATAAAGGTACTCAACACATAGACATCGTACTAGCAACAGGCTGCATCACACTTTACAATTAAAAGTGTTTCCTTGAAGCACCGTTCATGGTGTCTCTTAACTCATTCACATCGCAACGATTTTGAATTACCGTAATTTTCGGACTATAAGGCGATATTGTTTTCTCCAATTTCAACCTATGCACCTAATAAACGAGGGCGCCCTATTAGTGAACAAAATTGTTAGAAGAGAGGCAACGATTGCCGTACTCAGTACAGTTTACTGTGAGTCACAACATCGAAAGTGGTAACGAGTCGCCGATAATGCTTCAAAATCCCTATTATCCGAGATACCGTCCAGCAGATGCCATAACCCTTCATTGGATGTCAAAAGCATCGTTGTAGAGCTTAAAATACCATAATTCTACCAGTTTTCGCGAAGAAAAGTCCAAACACAACAATCGGAAGTCGCAAAATCTGAAGTTTGATTATTTGAGAAGGACTTAGGGAGCCAACTCTCGTTTATGTCTGCAGTAATGGCGGTCGGTAAGCGTTTACGTGTACGGGCTTCAAACTTCGACTTTCTTTTGCGAGGTGTGTATCGCCTTATAAATAAGGGTGCCTTTTACTTTATGTTTTTCAGATGTTTCTTGAAAATTGCCCTATTCGCCTTATGCACAGCAGTGCCTAATGATCCGAAAAATACAGTATTAAAAAAACCTCAGAAATCATTCCAGCCATACACACAAACAAAACATACATAAACAAAAGGAGAAATTAAAGAAGGTTACAGGTTTTTACTTCAGGTTTAGACATAGGGAAGTGGTAGATCAGACTTTTTTTATATATATATAGACTTTATGTAAAAAAAACCTCTCCACACCAATTGGTTTCACCACTACAAAAGCAAAGTCAGAGGCCAAATTGTGGTCTAAGGGAGCGAAGCGAGTTTAGAAGTGACCAAGGTATGATGTGCACACAGATTTACTTCCCTTGAAGCAAATGCATCCAATTGACAGCTATCTATTAATTCTGCACATATATGGCTGGAACGACTTGAATGAGTTGCAAGCCATGCAACAATACAAAATGGAATTGCTTAATTTCACGCAATGCCCGTGTCTTTTCTTGACCATCTTGTGCTTCAATTATTGCCTGTTTTACAACTGAGTGATGAATCAGTTTGTTCACAACATGTTTATAGATTTAGTTCCTTGTTCCCTGGGACATATCTGAGAAGAAATGGATAGAAAGAATAGTTGTGGGTTTTTTGTTGCTATTTCACTGCTGTGTTTGTGTGTATGCGTTCGTGGGTGTGCACGCACATTTGTGTGTGTGTGCATTTATTGTGTGTGTGTGTGTGTGTGCTTGTGTTTAACATATGTTTTATGTTCATTTGCTTCTATTGATAGTTTATTGTTTGTGGCTCAAGCCACAAACCTGTAACTCACTTTGTCGGTCGGTCGGTCTGTCTGTCGTTCCAAAATTGTCGCACTTCAAACCGAGGCTACACTTCAAAATTAATTGAGGCCGCTCTTTAAAATGATGTATTTTAAAAGCGTACAAAATAATAAACATACGTAATACAGACACTACAACAGACACGACGAGTATGCAGTGCTTCTTTTGATGAGTATAAGTAGGATACATAGTTTTAAATGTTTTCCAAAAGATATAAAAAGTTACGAAAGGGTGCAGAGATAACATTCTGGTTTACCGATTAAAATTATTGAAAAGCCAGGGGAGATGACTCATGATTGGAGTGGTAAAAATAGACCGCGCGCCACAAACTATTGCAATTTTGTGCTTGTTAATTTATTAACAACTTATTTATTATTGTAAGCGCTTAGGGATTATTTAAGATTAAGCGCTAGAAATGCCATTATTATTATTATTATTATTATTATTAACTACAAAGCATTTAGGTTGGAAGAATCATTTGAAATACCTGGTAACATATCGTAAAGATTTAAAGAGATGACCTGGGACGGTATTCATGTCGAGATAGCATGAGACTTAGCATGATGCTAACTTAGAAGCTCTTCCAATGTCCTATAGGATTTAATAGGACTTATGGAAGAGCTTCTAAGTTAGCATCATGCTAAGTCTCATGCTATCTCGACATGAATACCGTCCCAGGGTGATTCTTTTTTAATTTATGGTTACCTTTTTTCTTTGGTGGGTGTTTTTCCTCCTCACATCAACACCCTGCTCAATTCTTTCCCCACCTGTGTTGTAGGACTGCGCCGGTGCCGGTGCGTGTGATATCTCAGCAGAAGTCGGCGGAGCGTGATGAGGAAGTGGAACTAACCTTGGAGTGCGAGAGCGGTCAGCAGTCACGCTTCACTGCCTCCTGCGTCTTCTGCCATCCCTTCTACGTGCGCGACAAAGGTCAGTCGGCCTGGTGTAAAATTATGACCACATGCATTCAGTTAGCATTGAATAAAAATAAATTATAAGACATTCTTTCCCCAAAACAGTCTGTTTGATTTTTTGTAGACTCCCCCGTGGGGATACCAGGGGTCTTTTGTATAAATAGTTCCCCCACCTTCTGGAAGTTCTGTGCTTGTATCTTCCTCTAACCTGCACGGGTGCAACTTTTATTCCTGGTATACAATGATTTCCTGTTTTTGAATACCAGAAAGGGAAGTTCCTTTTTTTTTTTTAATTTGTCAAACACGATTTGTGTGTGTCTGCTGTATTTTTCAAACACTTTAAAATAAGCGTTTGTATAAATTGTGGAAAAAGCAAAGTAAAATACTTTCTTAAATCATTTTTTGCTTTAGCTGCAGGGGGTCATTCCCTGGACCCCGGCCTGTCAGGGTTTTTTATTTCATGTAGTTGCGCCCATGAATCTGTCACTCTCTTTAACTCTGCCTTTTCTTTTTGCTTACTGTCTCATCTACTATCTTTCTGCGTTACCGGTCCATTCTCCTGCCCTTTTTTCAAGAAACACTTAACTTTCAAAAAGATTTCCTCCAGCCGAAGTTGGACTTGTTGGACCTAACTATTTCTTATAATTAATTAGGCGCATAATGGCAGCATGACGCATCTGCACTCATAATTGACAGGAAACTGCCTGAGTGATTGAAGAAGAAGAAGAAGAAGAAGATGTCTTAGACTTGATTGTCATGTAAAGAAAAGAAACAGTATTCCCCATGCTTCCAAATTTTTAAGGGTCATCATGACCCTTTGCCCCCAAATTTGAAGGGTCATTTGAAAAATTTTGAGGGTCAAAATAAAAGCCATAATAAATGGACAATATGCTCTAAAATAAAGACAAATCTCATTGTTGGCCTTGGAAGTGGCAGTGCAGACTGCAGAAGAGCTTGCCATCACGATGCTGAAGCCAGTCAAATTCTTCACACCAACTTGACTTGAATTTGCCAGTTACTTTCTTCTTTTCATCACTACTGACAGTTGAAGTAGAACTTGAAGGGCCTGGAACTGGTTCGAGGGTTTTTGTCACCTCACTTAAAACTTCAGAGTCTTTGGAAGAACTTCGCGTCGAAGTTTTCGCAATCCAGCGAAGTAGCGCAGTTTTTTTGCTATAGGCTTGGCAGCAGTGCACGTGCGAGCAGCATAGGTGGAGAGAAACAAAGGGAAATTACTCTCTGTGATTCATGATAGTTTTTGTCATCTGCTCCAAGCTTGGCATAGCCTAGTAGTGAAAGAATAGGCCCAGTTTTGTTGATCGTTTCCCGCAAGCCGAAATGGCTTCGACATTCTGATCGCGGCGAACACATTTGAGGAAGCAATTGGCTGAGAGAAAAACTGTACGTTACAATGACGTATTGACTGAAAAATGTATATGTCAAATTTGAAACTTTTTACGTAATTTACGTACAGATCTGCGTAATCGGGAACATTGAGAAAAGACTCATATAGCTTATTGAACGTATCCAAAGACTTGATAGTGGAAGGAGCTCAACCCTCTCGTTACCCATTTATACCCTTGACCCGGAGTGAGAAAAATCTAAGTAGAGAATATTTCCCAAGGACACAACATTGAATCGAAAAGGATTCAAACACGTCCTACCTGCTATCCTTCAGATGATGTAGCAACAGCTTTGCCATCTCGGCTCTGGCACCTCAAAATTTTACACAACATTCAGATTCTGTAATTATATTTTCTTACTATACACAAAGAAGAAAGCTAAGCACCCCACCACTTTTTTGCTGTAGATGAGATGAAATCGAGATTTATTGCAAATAATAAAGAATGAAACAACATTGATTGGTAAATGAAAGTTTGACTATCTGACTATAAGAAAACGCATAATTTAATGTATGGTTTTACAAATGCATTCTGGTATTCTGAAACAAAAAGGGTTGTCATGTTCAAATTAAAAAATACCATGTTTAATTGTCAATGTAACAATTTCATATGGCTATCTGAAAAGTTAATTATTGTGGGAAAACGTCATAGGAGTGTCCAAAACTCATTTGGCAAATCAAAGTTCAGTAGCGTGTGCTTCCTCCCTGTGCTTGGATGACTGCTTCAACCCTGCTTATAACGGAATAATGGTAGCCTTGTAATAGCTAAGGGGTGCTTAACTTTTTTCTTGGTGTATATTTTAGTAGTCATGTTATAAGGCGCAGGGGTCTGAGTCTGGGAAAAAAAAGTATCGCCTTATAGTCCGAAAAATATGGTCAATGTTTTTTTAATAGAAACTTTAATAACTTGAACCTGTCCCTTTCCCATTCCCCTTGCTTATAAGTCTCGTTATCTAATCTTCCTTCATCTTCTGCCCCTCCACCCAGTCTTTTAACTGCCGCCATCACCCCCTTTTTTGGTAGTATTTGATATATTTTTGTTGTTAAAGATGCCTGGTATATTGTCATTGTCCGTGTGTGGTTGCAGGCTGGGCGTCCTGTGATGTGACTAGAACGAAAGAGATGTTCGGCTTCCCCTGCAGCACTCTGGAAACGGGCAAAGATGCCTGGTATATTGTCATTGTCCGTGTGTGGTTGCAGGCTGGGCGTCCTGTGATGTGATTAGAACGAAAGAGATGTTCGGCTTTCCCTGCAGCACTCTGGAAACGGGCAAAGATGCCTGGTATATTGTCATTGTCCGTGTGTGGTTGCAGGCTGGGCGTCATGTGATGTGATTAGAACGAAAGAGATGTTCGGCTTTCCCTGCAGCACTCTGGAAACGGGTGACGTCTGCCTGCCGCCATCCTGCTCTGGGCAGTTCACCTCAGCCAAAGATCCTGAAGGGTGAGTGTCTGTATTCATGCAGATTCCTGAAAATGTACTGTATTTTTTGGACTGGGATAAGGCGCACCTGATTATAAGCCCCCCCCCCCCCCCCCAAATGTTTTTACACAAAACTCAGATTTTGTTATTATACTTTCTTACTATATTGCTAGTCATTAGAGGAAGAGAAAGGTGGCAGAGTGGTTAAGACGTTCGCCTGCCAACTGTAATGCATGACTACAGCGTGAGTCACCCGGGTTCGAATCCCGGCCTCACCCTTTCTTTCTAGTTTGACAGGAAAATCGAACTGAACATCTAGTCCTTTGGACGGGGACTTAAAGCTAGTCTGACCCATGCTCTTTATGCACGTAAAAATCCCACAGCAGTTGAAAGTCGGCAAGAGCAGGGAGAAATCCTGCTGCCTGGTATGGCCAAATTGATAGCTAGGCTTTCCAAGTGTGCCCACACACCCTTTTTTTAAATTGGGTAGGCGCTGCATTTGCAGCGATGCGCTCTCCGGGGGAGAGCAGCCCGATTTCACAGAGATAAGTCTCTGTGACTAGAATATGCCAAATGCCAAATACCAACAAATTATAAGGCACAGGGGTCTCAGTCTGGGGAAAAAGTATCGCCTTATAGTCCCAAAAATATGGTAGATATAAAATGTGTTTTTCAATACGCTACATTATGCAGATTATCCCTAGAAATGTCTTGTCACATATGTTGTTAGATACTTGCCCATTCAGGGTTTTTATTTTTATTGGAGCAGTTGTCATTGTGGTGGAAGATAACGCCTAAAAGTTTGAACAATCGCAAACCTTCAATGCATCACACGTCAGTGTTCTCTCAGAAGCATGTGGGTATGTTTGCAATTTTGCGGTTGCGGGGCTGGTGGATAAGTGAGGGTGTGAAAGTTTGAAATGTACACTTCTTTTTTTTTTTAACTGACTTTTTTTTTTAACTGTCTTTTTAATTGCTGCACTTGTTGTGGGACTGATTAATATTCGTAAAATCTAATCAGTATACAGTGGAACCTCCCTTATAAGACCTTCAAAGATCATCCAAAATGAGGTTTTATAAGGGAGGGGTCCTATAAGGGAGGGGTCTTATAAGGGAGGTAATTTTAATACTTACAAAGAAAGGCAGTCTCAGAAAAGTAGGTCTTATATGGGAGGGAGTCTTATAATGGGAGGTCTTATAAGCAGGCATGGTAGACCTCCGCGAAATGCGGAAAATCCGCGAAACAGTTTGAAACAAAATTATTAAAAAATGCATTGAAATGGCATGAAAAAGTGAAAATTTCACTCTCATTTATTGAATTTTATTGAATTTTCTTTGGACCCCCGGCCATTTTCCTTGAAAACCAATTTGCCCCCACTACCATGCCTGTATAAGGGAGGTTCCACTGTAGTAAAAATGTCTAGTTTCTTGAGACACCTTGCTTTGCCAGCACAGTAAAGGGATTACATAGTTGCTACCATTGTAAAGTGTGCTTTGTGTGCATCGGTTGAAAGCCAGAAAGTACTATCACTCAATGAACGAAGAAGGCAGTGATAGTACCTTCAGGCTTTCACCAGGTTGTTTAACTGCTTTTTACGATTTTAGCTGCACCCTGAACACTGTGTGTTAATTGTTCCAGGACGGAGGTGAATTCCTTGGAGTACTCTTCAGTGATGGCTCTGAGTGAGATGGCACAGGTCTGGGTTTCAATGTGTTTCTATGTGTTGGTTTAATCAGGGCTCCCAGGGACCCCCATTTGGGGGTCTATGAAGCACTAAGACTCTAAAGGACCCTGTAAAAGAATGTGCAGGGGGTCCCAGGGATGCACTAGAAAAATTTATTTTTAGCATTCGCTATGCCACTGGGACCCTCTATGCTGTACGTGAAGGAGTCCCTGGGACCCCTTGTTTTGGGGGACGATTGTTTTGGGAGCCCTGATAATGAATGACAGTTGGTGATGAAGACGCGTACAGAGCTTCAGATTGTGTTGAAACTTCATGGGTGAGATGGCCCCTGTTTACAGAAAATGATGGGTCAATTTCCTTCCATACTAAGGGGCCAATTGTGTGTCACTGTAGCATTAAACTTGAATTTTATTGCAGACTTCATGGGTCAGATGGCCCCTGGCTGCACAAAATGAAGGGTCAAATTACTGTCAATACGGGTCAATGACCGGGGCCCGCTGACAATCTGAAGCTCTGAAGACAGGGGGGGGGGGGGGGGGGGGTGTTGTAAGTTGGTGTGTATGCCTATATTTAATAAACTTCAAAATGTAATGGATTGTATCTTGGACAATACCTGAGCTCAGCCCAAATTGATGATGAAGCTTTACAGTGCGAAACCAATAACTCATCGGGTCATCGCAACATTGAGGTCTCACAAATAACCTGAGATATTTTTAGTGTCCACTGCAGCGGTTTGCTTGAGAAACTTTACAATGTAGGACGACATCAAATCCATTTTCACTTAATGTGTCAATTGTTTAAGAATTGTCGCCAAATCATTTTTATTAGAGAAGAGAAAGTGTACATTTGGTTGATTTGGAGTTCATTTGCCAGTGTTTAGTAGAGAAACTTGCACTGCTACCATACATGGAATCAAATGTTTTGGCGCGGTAGTCATGGATCCCCCTCCACACACACACACACACACATGTTGCGGTATTTGCGGGGATGCCTCTGAAACTCGATTATGCTCTCTGAAAATGAATTGTCAAGGGATCCGATGTCCGTGCTGTGCAGAAGCGGAGTCAGGAGGGGTCAGGAGGTCAGCCCCCTCCAGCACCACGGCCAGCCTCTCCCAGTGACCAGCAGGCCCCCAAGGCCAAGCGGCCCATGAACGCCTTCCTCCTGTGGTCGCAGACCAAACGGCCCGAGTTCATCTCCAGGTTCCCAGGCACCAACAACAGGTTGGCATCTGCAATCTCTGTGTGTGTGTGTGTGAGCATACATGTGTGCGTACATGCGTGCGTGTGTGCTTGTGTGTGTTTTGGTTTTGTGTGTTGTGTGTGCAGGCATGTGTAGGTGTGTGTCTGTATGCATGTGTGTGTGTCAGTCTGCGTGCGTACGTTGTGTGTGAGTGTATTTCTATGTGTATCCTCTAACGTTTGTGTATGTGTGTTGGTGTATGTGATCAGTCCGTGCAACTCAGTTGCTATGGCTTACTGAATGAAAGATGAATAATGAGTCGGTGTCGATAAATGTGTGTGTGTGTGCGACAAAGAGAGAGAGTTGCTTCGTATATGTGTTGTTGCTGGTTTGTGTCATTCTTAAACACTATTTTTGAAGACTTGTTGATGAATATTCGATTGTAAAGCGCTTTGTCTTATTTGAGGTAAAGCGCTATATAAATGTACTATTATTATTATTATTGTTATTGTTATTGCCAGGTTTCTTACAGGGTCCTTGAAACCTTGAAAAGTCCTGGGAAATTGACATGGCCTTCTCCAGGGCTTGAAAAGTGGTTCAAAAACAGCAAAGGCCCCAAATCTCCGGGAAAAGTTCTGATTTTTTTTCTAAATCATCTTTTGACCACGTCCTTAATCTCAATCCATCAGAGTCCAAATTTGTCCTCCAGAAAAAAATATTGAAGGTTAACCCACTTACCCCCAACCCTCCCAATGTGAAATCCCATGTCAAGGGAAATAACTTGCGCAATTCACTGCAGTAGTATATCATTTTTTTAAATAATTAAAGATATAATTTTAGTCTAAATGCATTGAATTATTTCTATTATTTACTTGATACTCTGAAAAAGTCACAAAGAAACACTAATTTCAAATTTATGGTACTGATATTTTTGGGGAAGTCACAAAATGTGCACACACATGTACACACACATGTACACACACACACACACACACACACACACACACACACACACACACACACACACACACACACACACACACATGTACACACACACACACACACACACACACACACACACACACACACACACACACACACACACACACATACATGTACACACACACATGTACACACACACACACACACACACACACACACACACACATGTACACACACACACACACACACACACACACACACACACACACATGTACACACACACACACACACACACACACACACACACACACACACACACACACACACACACACACACACACACACACACACACACACACACACACACACACACACACACACACACACACACACACACACACACACACACACACACACACACTAAATGCCCAAAATCATTCAAGAAGGCTCACAATTTGGAACCAGAGAACTGAATATTCAGTCTACTACAGCTATATATATGTGCAATAAAACTGCAAAACAATGTCCATGCAAAGATGGGCTTTGCAAACAGTGCAGCCTACAACACTTTCTCTATGATTTCTATACTGTAACCATTCGGCTTTAGGGCATTTGAAAACTGTTATTAAAGTTGTAGCATTTTTCGCACATGCACACCTAAGCTACACCCTGTGTCCTCAGAGAGATCAGCAGCATGCTGAGCAAGGAGTGGCATCGCCTGAGTGAGTCGGAAAAGCGGCGGTTCCAGAACGAGGCCAAGGTCAAGGCTGATCAGCAGAAGCAGCGGTTCCCGGGCTGCTGGAAGCGCAACCATCATCATTAACTTATTTATAAATAACGACAGGAGTCCACGCCCGCAAGGTCAGCTTGTCATATTTTGTTGTAACCGTGAATGCAGACATTGCCATTCGTCATTTTATTCCTGGGGATAAAAGAATTGAGCCCAGTTGAACTGATGTTATGGTGGTGAACTGTGACTATCGCCTCCAACATGGAATATCAAAATTAGAAAAAAAGTTGGGGGGTTCCCCCTTGAGGTGGGTGGTGGTGGTAGGGGATTATTCAATATTTTAAAAAAAGGATTACAAAAACTACATATGCACACAAAGAGGACAGTGTAAACATCTTTTTGCTTTAAAATATCAATTTCATTGTCCCACGTCACAACAAACCCACAGCACAGGCCCAGGCCCTGTTATATATTCCAACATGTTTCTGTCATTAAAATGTTTGAACTCTTTTTGTGAAACTTTTTGTTCCCAAATGGACAAACAAACAAAGGCAAAATGGTATTCCTTTTGTGAGAGTATTTTCTGGCTTTCAACTGAGAAGAGTGATAGTACCTAGTAAAGGCTTAGTGTCTGGTGAAAGCCAGAAGATATTATTAGCCTTATTTATTCCTCTTGTGATGAGGAATGATAGTTGCTGTTGTTGTTTGCGTACCCTGGCTGAAAGACTCCAGGGATCATCCCAACATTGAAGCACTTGAACAACATGGTACAGGTGCATCAGCTACGGATGAGAACATTACGTATGTGACCGTTTTTGATTACCCCGCCACGTGATCAGCCACATTCCGACTTCACAGAATTTTGGAGACTGAGGTTGTTATACTAGTAGCTTGTCATGGCTAAAGACAATCCCCGCATAACTATGCAGAACATAACAACGTTTTGATGTAGCCTTGGTGTTCTAGCCTATGTCAATTGGTCTGGCACAGCCTTAAGGCAAGGCAGAGAATGATAGTACTTTCTGGCATATCGTTGGGTGAAGCTTCTTTATTCCTGCTGTGATGGTACGTAACCTCTGGCATATAATCCTCAAAATGACGGGTGGTTTTGTTTTTTGCAGACTACACCAGCGGGCGAGGAAACTGATCTCAAGTCATTGTCAACCCGTTGCAGCATCCGCGGCTCGCCGCGCCGCATCGTTAACTTATTATTGATTACCTGCCCTTGATAGCCGCCGCCCGCTCGGAGCGCATCGCTGGGTCACTGCCTTATCTCCCTTCTACACTCTGTCTGCCTTGGCTGCGCTGTGCCGTCCCCTGCCCGACAGCCTTCTGTGGTTTGCTACGCCGAAGTCTGTGTTCCGCTCAACAACCGACCGCTGACCAGGGTCTGTTTTCATGTTGAGATAGTATGAGACTTATCATGATATCTTAGAAGCCCTTCTAAAGTCCTATTAAGTCCTTCTACTTTAGAAGGACTTTTAAAATATCATGATGATAAGTCTCATACTATCTGGATATACAGGCCCTGGAGTATTGTTAACTATTCGTCGGGTGAAAGTCAGAAGGTGCTATTATAAAAGTAATAAAGAAGAGCCCATAGTAATTACTCATAATACATCTGTATTGTTAAAAATTTGGGACTTTCCTGGTGTTGCACTGCCTCCGAACATTGCCTCCAGGATCGTTCCCAAAATCTTTATATGTACTAATGTCCCATATGTGTCTGTTCCAGACCAGAGGATGTTAAAGGGGCACCCTGACGAATGCGTTTTTGTAAGAAACATGTCGAGATCACCAAGAAAACACCCTTCACAGAGATTGCAACACTCACTTTGATCTGGTTTTCTTGAAATCAAACCGTCAAATAGGCGATTCCTCCTTGGCGGAGGTGCTGGAAGTCAAATTCTTTCACCCAAAGAGAAGGCGTGTGCCGTTTCTTTTCTAATGGCCGCCTGATTTTAAACCAAATCGTTTGCACAACATTTTCGCAATACAAGCCTTTTTATTTATTTATTTTAAAACTTTTATACAGTTTATCTAAAGGAGTTTCACCCACAACAAAGGAAATAGCTCCAATCTTTTTTTCTACTGCACTGCAAAAAAAGAAAAGACTTCGTGTCCTCCACCCACCCCATCCAAAATGGCTACTCTCTCCGGCATCTCCGCCAAGGAGAAATCGCTGTCTTCACAGTTTGATTTCTAGGAAACCAGAGCAAAGTGAGTGTTCCGATCCTTGTAAAGGCTAACTTTCTGGTGATCTCAACGTGTTTCTTGCAAAAACTCATCCGTCAGTGTCCACCTTTAACCCTTTCACCGCCAATGTCGCATCTATGCACCACAATGGTTTAACACCCATGTCAATAAAAGGCAACAAATCAGGGTCTGTTATCTGAAAGCCCCATTTTTTTTAATTTTGGGAGGTACGTGTAGGCCTAGTGTTATAGGAGAAGACGGGGTAAAAAGAGCATGGGCGGGTAAGAAGCCCACCCCAATGAAATAAAGAAAATTTCAGTCAAATTTTGCCCATGAGACGAATGCTAGACATTAACGCTCGTCTCATGGGCAAAATGAGACTGAAATTTGCTTCATTTCATGAGATAATTGGGGTGGGCTTCTTAATGTGCTTTTTAATATGTCACAGGGAAATTCTTAATATTGCTGACTTTAGTTTTCTCTATCCAGTTAAGTTTAATGGTATTTTTTGGCTGATAAATGATTGGCGGTGAAAGGGTTAAGCAGAATTTCATTCATTCGAGCCCATAGTACCTACTGCAGACCTGTTTACCATTCCGGTTTAGCCGGAATTATTCCGGAAATTTGCTAAAATTCCGGGTAAAATAGTAAATTCCGGGTGAACGCTGAAAATTCCGGATTTCGAAAAACCGTCTATTATTTGTTTCCGTTCGTAGTAAAACACGCAAGGGTTGACCGAAACGTGTACCTAACACACTACGTCATCAGAAAAGGGGTTGTGCTTGACGTCACATGCATTAAATGCTGCATTTTCATTGGTTAAAGGGGTGAAATAATGTTTTTATTTTGGTCGATCTATCTAAATGGCGTCAGACTTTTACTGTTGATTCGAAGAGCTTTCCAGGCAGTTTTTTTAATGGTAGAGATTGTAATTAGGGCTTGAAATGAGTCAATTTAGATTATATTATCACTGGAAAATACGATGATGTGAGAATTTTGAAGTTTTCAACGGAAAATGAAGTGAAAATTGATCGCGATGGCGCCGAGTTGCAACTTGGCATCCGCCGATCCGCGGCTGAGTGATTTTTCTCTGTCCGATCGTGGACATTTCCAGGTATTTTGCTTTTTCCAGCTTGTTTTATACTAAAATTTACTAAGAATTAGTGACTGAATTTACTAATAAAACTTTTCTGGCTTGAGCCAAGAAATCATCACAATATTGAAAATCGACGCCGATGTTCGCGGAAAGGAGAAGAAGAAGAAACCGCTTTATCGCGAATTTCATTCATTCGAGCCCATAGTACCTACTGGCATTCATCTGACAGTTTACTTCCTCCATACATGCAGTTCCCTACCGTTTTTCTTTCATTTTTGGATTCTGTAATCTCTGCTGTAATCTCTGCTGCTGAAGTGGATTGAGTATTATAATCAAGATCAAGTTATGTTTTTATCATTTTTTTTTTTTTTTAAAGTGACAAGTTTACAAGTCAACGTTGTGTCATACCAAGAGGTATTTCCCAGAAGGCACTGCCAGCCTTCTTTCTTCCTCTTGTGATAATATTTTCCGGCATATCATCGGTGAAATTGAAAAACCTCGTATTTCAATTTTGGTAGTTTTGAGAAAAATGAGAAAAAAAACTGTTTTAGAAATGAACCGCGTTGACCACAATTGATTAACTATGATGAATATGTTGTTCAAGACATTGCGAGTTTAGTCCTGCATTTTGTTAAAATTACTTTTAAACGGTTTTTTTTAGACTTGAAAAGAACGAAGATACGAGGTTTTGGTCCTTAAGTAGATCTGAATTTGGGACTTACGAGTTTTTCTTCTATGTTCACAACCTCATTTACCCCAGATAGAAAGTCGTTAGAGATACAAGCTTTTAAAAGGTGGAAGGTGGTTGGAAAAATTAGAGAGCTGACAATGTATCTAACTCAAAATCGAGATACGACGTTTTTGAATTTCACTGATGATATACCCGTCAAAATTTAAGTTTCTTTTCTTTCTTCACCGTCTACCTGCTGTATGCCAGCAGTTACTGACACGAGTCACAGCTTACAGTATTTGTGATGGGGGGGGGGGGGGGGGGGAGAGCCAGACATAATGGAATTTTGGCATAAATTGAGATTTTGTTTTTACAAGATGGAACAAAGATCCCTAGTCAATACGCAGGAAACAGAATTGAGTTATCTTGTCTATTTTTGTTTTTATAGCCATCTGAAGTTTGACATCAGAGATAGATCATTTGCAGAAATTGGACGTAGAAGGCAGAATTTTGTTTTCTATTTACTTGATTAAAAAAACGATCAAATAAACAAAGAAATCAATCAAAATTGTCTTTCATGTAATGGGTACTGGTAGAATACATACAAATGCCCTAAATAGAAATTTGGGTAACGGTAAAGATGTGCCACCCCCCCCCCCCCCCCCCCCCCACCTCTACATTTCTCGGTTAATTCCATTTTTCTGTTTTTGCCTTTCTTACCAAGCATAAAGCTGTATTTTAGGAACCTTTTCAGCTAATTATCTTTTTGGAATACTAACCCTAACCCTACCCCCCCCTATAAGACGGAAAAACGCAATAAACCACGACTGTGACAAATGCCGCGGTGTACTGCAGTACATGGGGGGGGGGGGGGGGGTCCTATTAGATAATGGCCTTTATCATGACTGCAATTAATTATTGAACAAAGATAATTAGTTGAAAATGTTCATAAAATACAGTTTCATGTTTAGTAAGGCAAAAACGGAAGAATGGAATTAACCGAGAAATGTAGGGGGGATGGCACATCTTGACCTATACCGAAATTTGGTATTCTGGGGGTTGTTGACTATTTTTATTTTTGTCTTTTCCTCGAAAACATTCTGAGCGACTTATGTCTGGTTTTCCCACGCACCATCAGATTTGTCTTCACTGTCTTCCAAGAATATATTATTTTTGTTTGAATTTCAAAACAGGACAAAAAGCATGTTGACAACTTCCTAAGAAAAGGATGTTCACCTTAAAACAATATAGAATTAAGATTTGAGTCTTTAAAAAAAACCACCGTTTCCTTTTCAGGAACCTAGACACGTGTTGAAGTAAATTCCACGATGTAGGGAATGAGCGTTAGTCAAATTGTGAATAATTCATCGCAGTGATTTTGACATCACAAAACTGCTCTGGTTCCAAGGTTCGTTTATCCTAGTATTAGCACCAGAGCATCCTTTTCTTTTGTTACCATACACATTTTTTGTTTGGCTGAAAATATGTACATGGATTAAGTCTGCAAAGCAAGAAAAAGAATCATTTGTTTATCCTAAATCACAGGGTTTTACTTGTTTTAGTCATAGTACCATTTAGTTAAGGTTTTTCTACATTCCCCTCAGACGGAGTCTTCAAAAGATTTGTGTGAACGTTATTGTTTCAGTTTGCACCCGAATATTAAGGATTTTCTGTGTAGATTCTGTTGTCAGACATCCATCCAACTGCGTTGTGGGGAAAGTACTAGTGCTCTTGTTTTTCTTTCTTTTGTTGAATTTGTAATACATTTTTCTTTACCTTAATCAGTCAATTTTCTATATATCCGTAGCTTATCAATTTCCGAAAATCTTAAAAACTATGATAAAAAAAATCTGATTTTTTTTTTTAGGGGTGGGTTGGGGCCGGGTAAAATAATTCAAAGCCTTCAACATCAAAAAGGAAGAGACTTTTAACAGAACTCTCTGAAATCCTTAAATGCAATGAATGTTTCACTGCTCTGCAGCTTTATCAATTTGTTTGAAAAATTTACAATAATAATACTATAAGATTGAAGTACTGGTACTTCTGTTTCAAATGAGTATGTCTTGGAATTGTCTAGAAATATTGTCTCATTGACCCCTGGGAAAAAAAGCTCCGAAGAGAGTGGGGCTCTTTCTCTTGTTAATATTTTTCCTTTCATTTTAAACCTTGGTGACAATAACATAATTTTTTTGTACAGACATTTCTGTGATTGTCATGTACACAGTTTTGGCTTTCAAAACACAAAGATTGTTATTTACAAAGAGAAGTTATTTCACTGTTATCCTGCTTTTCGTGCGCTTTCTGTTTATTTTTGTTGTCATTGTTGTTGAACTGCCAGTTGTATAATAATAGGCCTACCTTCATTATGTTATTTTATATTTGAGTTTTCAAAGCATGGAGGAAGGGTATTGGTGCAGTGTAGTTACAAGATAGTCTTAAAGAGTGAAGTGAAACAAAGAGAAAAAGAGAGAACTTCAGCATGTTGACAAAACAACGCTCTTAGTCTTTGTTGGTGACCGACTTCTTGGATAGAAGTTAATCATTTTCATGTATGGAGAGCAGAGTTTGTAAAGACTTTCATGAAGCAAAGAGTTGTTGATGAAGTTGTAGAACTGTCGTTCTTTCACTTGCGTCGGCTCTTTGTCGGTGGCCAGAAAGCAGAATCAGAGAGTTAGCTAATACAGTGGAACCTCCCTTATAAGACCTCCCATTATAAGACACCCTCCCATATAAGACCTACTTCTTTGAGACATTGTCCTTCTTTGTAAGTATTAAAATTACCTACCTTATAAGACCCCTCCCTTATAAGACCTCATTTTGGATGCTTTTTGAAGGAGGTCATTTTTATACTATATTTGTGGCGGTGCCATAGCCGATGAGGTTTAACCGAGGCGGGGTCACCGCTACAGCTATCTGTATTAATTTTAAAAAAATCGTGACTTTACTGGTTTCGTACTGCCTCCGGGCATTGCCTCCAGTATTGTTCCCACCATATTTGTATTTACAAATGTCCCATATGTGTCTAATTCAGACCAAGAGGACGTAAAACACCATTTTCGTCGTCATCGCTTTTTGAAGGTCTTATAAGGGAGGTTCCACTGTATTAATTTTCTTCTAGAATTTTTCATCTTACTTTATACCATGTATAGTTTTTCTCCTTTTTTTGGTTTTTGTTTTGGTGTGGTCTTTGTTTTGTCTCCCTCTCATTGCTGCCATGTTCCTGAACGCTATTCATACTCCTTCGGCTCATGTACGATATTGTGATGCACCTCGTTGTGATTCTGTTATATCATTATGTAAAGTTATTATTATGATGAATGTATCGGTTGTTTTGTTTTCTTTAAATGTAAGTAGATAATTATTATTTTCAGTCAAATTACGGAACTATGTATCTGTCAGAAGTTGGATTGGCAAAGAATTAATGGATAGGGTGGGTTTTTTGTGTGCTTTTTCTCCTAATCAGTGATGTGAATGCTTATTATTATGCGATGTTGTGGGCTTCTGTTCATGCTTGGCCATTACCATGGGTGCAACTATGCAAAATGAAAAAACCTGAAAGGCCGGGGTCCAGGGGTAATGTCCCCCCTGCAGCTGAAGCAAAAAATGAGTTATGAAAGTATTTTAGTTTGCTTTTTCCACAATTTATGCAAATACTCATCTTAAAGTGTTTGAAAAATACAATAGACACACAGAGATCTTGTTTGACCCCCCCCCAAAAAAAAAGAACTTCCTTTTCTGGTAAAATTGAAAAACAGGAAATCCTTGTATACAGACAAACCTCTATTTTAAGACTTCCAAAATGTCCGGAAAAATCGGTCGTAAATTGGAGGGGTCGTATGACGGAGGTTTTCACTGGCAGCCGTAGAAAGAAAAAGTTCAGCACAGTTCATACTCTCTTCTTCATGCACACATACAATGACATATTATAACTGGATTTGGGTCTTTCCAACTCCATAGGATTGTGCAATCGATATTACAGTTTCACTTTGCCGACTTCTTTTAATCACCTCCACTCTCGTCCAAAGTCAGTGGTTTTCTTTTTCAAAGTCAGTGGTTTTCGTGCTTTTCCTACGCTCTCCGCCATCTTTTCTACAACAAGGGAAGCGACTTTGCTTTCAGGCCCTTGACCGTGGTTGTTTCCCTTTGCTCGAAGTCTATGCAGACGACAGCAACGGTCGTAAAAACCAACAAAATGGCGGTCGTAAGTCGCGTTTTAGAGGAAGTCGTTTAAGAGAGGTCGTTTACATAGTAAAATGCATCTGTGCCAACAAATCCGGTCTCAAATAAGAGGTAGTCGCTTAACAGAGGGTCGTAAAATAGGGGTTTGTCTGTACCAAGAAACGTTTCACCCATGCATTAGCCATTATCAGACAGACATGGCTGTTCGTATTTGTAATAACAGGCATGTGTGTGTATTCACTTACTTGGGGTTTTTATGTTTTGTTTGTGAGTTTGTTGCTTTCTTCTTTTCTAATTAGAAATGTTTTTGCTGAAAAGAATCATTCTCAGTTGAAAATTATGACGATGACTGATCAACGGTTGTTTCGGATTAACTCTAATTTGTATGCATTTTACTTACAAAGCTTCCCCACCCCCAACAACAACCCATAAGAGTTTGGTAATAATAATAAGACAAAACACAACAATTACATTTAGTTATGGGTGTTGGTACAGATCAGCTTTATTACCATGCACACATTGTAAGTACACATCGAAAGCCCACACTCATGCACAGAGATGCGCTTTTAGCCATAATTATGCAGATGCACACACTTTGTACTGTGCATATGGTAAGCTTGGCTGAAACCGTTATGCATTTATGAATAGTTTGACCCCCAAAAGATACATGTACAACTGTATGTGACCCAGCACCATGAAAGGGACATTAAGTGTTAAACTGACCATTCTACAACTGTATGTGACCCAGCACCATGAAAGGGACATTAAGTGTTAAACTGACCATTCTGAGAAAATTATACATTTGAAAACTTAAGACAATTCTCTTTCTAATGATACAAGAACCATTCTTGTATATTTTTCTGTTTCAGAGTTATGAGCATTTAAAGTTAGTAGGGTGAGTGTCGGCCATTTTGAGAAAACATAGTCTAGTCTAGCCTAGCTGTAGAAAATGTATTGACCTACTCATTTTAAAGCACTTATAAGACCATTTAGAGACGATGTTAAAGATTGTCCTTTATAAATATGGAAGATAAGATGTTAGAGAACACGAAAATACCCATAACTCAAAATCGACAAAAAGAAGAGATTTTGGACTTTCCAAGCCTGTTCTGAGAAACTAGCCCAGCGACTTAATGTCCCTTTCGTGGTGCTTACTTTCGTGGTGCTGGGTCACATATGAGAGAGGATTGCAACACATGAATTTTACTGTATCAAGCCCAGGTCCACCACAAATGATTTCTTTTAATTGCATTTTTGCAAAAGTTGCTGGCCAGTTGTTTGATAAAGAATTGATTATACTTCTCTGTGTTTTGTAGTTGATGTTGGGTGCTTTGACGCAACAGAAGCTTATTATATAATAAGCTGGAAACATTTGAAATATGTCGGTCATGCAAAATCTTTCAAAATAAGGTTTAAAAAAATATATATATTTTATATTTTTCACAATAATTTTTTTTTTATGATTGTAAGTTTTAATTTTCAGAGTTTTTATGACACTTGCAGAGAGCCATGAACCGAAATCCTGTTTTTTTTCTCATGCAGCAAGACACATACATGTCAGTTTTAATATTTGACATCCGTTCAAGAACTTTTGGGGGAATACTACATTTGTAATTCCAGTGCAGGTAAACTGAAACAGTATTATATTGGAAAAGTTCATATACCCTTTCCCTTTTCTTCTCATTTCCCTTCCATTTCTTGTGCACCTTAGTACAGTCATTTTCTATTTGGTACTTTATAGTCACAGAGGCGTCTTTGTGAAATTCGGGTTGCTCCCACCTGGAGAGCGCGTCGCAGCCAGAGGCGCGCCACCCTTTTTTAAAAATTTACATGTGATTTATGTGACTCATGAGGAAGGAAAGAGTGGTGGGGGGGGCAATTTTGACCAAATGACCATTTTTTCGTTGCCACTGTGCTTAACGTGTGCTAAGTGCATGGGCACACAGGACCTCAGTTTATCGTCTCATCCAAAAGACTCCATGATCAGACCATAAGGCCTAGTGCAGAGTGAGAGGAAAAATCCCCTTTACCCAGGTTCGAACTCGGGTTTATTGTATGCGAGGTGAACGCGTTACCTCTGTGCCACTCTACACCCCCTATCCCCTACCTCATTATTTTCCTGAACACCAGGTAAAATTATGCTGTATGGAAAAAAAGGCATCCCTGGTTATACAGTAAAGTGATCCCTAGGAACCAAACTCTTAGGTGTAGAGTGGCACAGTGGTATCGCATTCGCCTTGTGTCAAGTAAACCCGAGTTCGAACCTGGGTACAGGGGATTTTTCCTCTCACTTTGCACTAGGCCTTAACGGTCTGAACGTGGAGTCTTTCGGATGAGATGATAAACCGAGGTCCTGTGTGCCCATGCACTTAGCACACATTAAACCCAGTGGCAAGGAAAAAGTTGTCATTTCGTAAAATTTTAACAACCCCCCCCCCTCTTCCTTCCTCATCAGTCACACAAAAATCGCATGCACATTTTTTTTTGGTAAATAGGTGGCGCGCCTCTGGCTGCAACGCGCTTTCCAGGTGGGAGCAACCCAAATTTCACAGACGCGTCTGTGACTATGAAGTATCTAATACCTATCTTTATTGAGAGTGAAGTGCTCATCTGTGCCATTTTATGGTGACATCCTTTCTCCCCCCCCCCCCCCCCCCCCGGCATCAGTTAAAGCCTGATTATCGATTAGGTAGAGATATCCCACAGTGTTGGTCAACAAAATGGAATGGCATACTTTTGAGATGTATTTACCAACGACTTGCCATTTGACTGTGTGGTTGCAACCTTTCAATTTGAATTGATGGCACAAGTTGTTATGGAAGAAAAACAAATGGAAATATTACTAAAAATAATGTTTCAAAAGGAAAATGAGGTTTTAAAAAACGAAACATGAAGAACACTACAAAAGAGGCAGAGAAAGACTTAGTGGATTTTCTGTTCATCATGTCTATTTTATTATGTTATTCCGTTCTTTTACTACTGTGACGTGTGAAGCCAGTTTTTTTAATGAAAGAAACTTTTGCCTTTAATAAAGTTTGAAATTCTCTCTTGTGTAATGATAAATGTGCAGCTGTAGGTAAACATAAAATAAAAACTTCACTCAAAATAATGCTAATCGAAAACATACATTTTGATAAGAAAACAAAATGAGAAGGGGAAGGGGATGAGACAATTAACGCCATAGAGAAGCATTGGACCTGTCTCTAGCTGTTGCATCTCTGAACGATTGTGTTTACTATGTTTGACAGCATTCGTATCATGTCATAAATATGTGCCAGTCACCGCCTGTGTTCAGAAAACATTGTCCATTTTGTAAAGATGATCAACATGTTTACCCTTTCGTGAAGATGGGAAAATTGCACTCTTCGTGAGTTTGAACTGTAATCTGTATTATCATTTTGAGCATGGATTTTGGAGAATGTTCATTGTTTCGTGCGTACCTTTGATGCTTTTCCCATTGTTCAAGAAAATAAGAAAATGTGTGTTAATTTTGTTTGTTTGTTACGTGTGAGATTTCTTCATCTTCTTTATGACTTCAGGATGCATTTTTTTAGACATTGAATTGAGAGTGTAGTGTTCGACAAGCGCTGGCTGTATAGTCCACCATTTTGATGCTCCGTGATTGCAAAAGGTTAATGTTACCATTTTGAGTTGAGGTTAAGGTTAACATTAGGATAAGGTTTAAAAAGCATTTACCATATTTTTCGGATCATTAGGCGCTGCTGTGTATAGGGCAATTTTCAAGAAAAATCTGAAAGAATTAAAGTAAAAGGCGCCCTGATTCATAAGGCACCTCACCAAAGAAAGTCAAACTTTGAAGCTCATACGTGTCCTGTAAACGTTTACCGACCGCCATTACTGCTGTCATAAACGAGAGCTGGCTCCCCTTTCAAATAATCGAACTTCCGTTTGAGCTGCTTCCTGTTGTTGTGTTTGGACAATTCTTCGTGAAAACTCATAGAATTGACATTTTAAGCTCTACAATGATGCTTTTTACATCCAATGATTTTGTTCACTAATAGGGCGCCCTCGTTTATTAGGCGCATAGGTCGAAATTGGAGAAAAAAAATATCGCCTTATAACCAAAAAATGACGGTACAGATGGAACATATCCGCCCTATGCCCGACAAATTGTGCAATCACCAGCACATGGGCTTGCTATAGACCTGCTATTCCTTTTTTTTATATTATGATACATGATCGGACCCAGAAACGCATCGACAATGCCTGCCCTACCAACATGAGCAACCCTGCTCCAACCTTGGAATTTAGAGCAGTTTTTTCAAAAAGCTATTAGTGCATTTGAAGTATTTTAAGGCTGTAAAGTTTTAAAAGTAACCTATTAACACAGTAATAGTGTTTCTTAAATCTTCCGAATAATGGTTAAAATGACATCCATTGCTTCACTGTTTTTTGTCTTCAATTGTGATTTTTTTTAAATACACTTATTGAAAGATAAGAATAATGTACAAAAAAAAGTTGTGATATACCTGTTTAAAAGATTTAACGTTTTCTACATTTGGGTAGCAAGGGAGAAGCAGGATTCAATGCATCCTAAGACCCCCAAAAAGGTGGTGGTGGGGGATGGGTGGAGGAGGCTGCAGTAATAACTAAGCAGTCACATCAAATTTTTTAGCCCAAAGAAACAGAATAAACCGTATAGATTGAAAAATGATTTTCATCCAAAATTGCTATAGAGTGTATTGTGGACTACTGACCATTGCTAGGCAAAATTTAAGTTTGTTTTTCAAGTTAGGTCAAAACTGCATTCTAGTTATGAAGATGATAGTAGAATGTGTGTGTCAAATGTGTACAGTGAAATTCATTAAAAATTTTTATCTATATATAAAGAATGGAGACTGTATTATAGAGTGGAAAACATTTAGTAAAACATCGTTTACCACATCCTCTGTTTTGTTGTTGTTGTGTGTGTGTGTATTTGAATGCATGTGCGTGCGCATACCTCTGTTCTGCTCTTCTCTTTTGAGAGACTGCTTCATTATCTGTTATGCTAACAAGAAAAGAACCATGTGCACAAATAACTTGAAACTTTTCTGATATCTACAAAGGTGGTGATAATCAGGGTTTCATTGGCATGTCTGCCTGGGAATAATTGTATTCAAAAAGGGCAACAACAACAAAATTGATAAAAGATTAGAGTTACCGTGTCACTCAAAGTCCACTGAAATTTGGAGTTAATTCTAAAAATTAAACAAGACTTGCCTGTAAGTTGCAGTTGTTTGTTTGTTGTCGTATTACCCTGGCTAAAAGACTCCAGGGATCATCCCAACAGCCGAAGCACTTGAACACTGTAGCACAAATGCACCAGCTAGGGATGAGAACTGACATTACGTGTGTGACCGTTTTTAATTACCCCGCCACGTGGCCAGCAACACGCCGACTTCGGAGGATTTTAGACTGATGATGTTGTTATGCTAGGAGCTTGTCATGGTTTAAGACAATCCCCGCACACCCATGCAGAACATAGCATTTTGATGTAGCCTTGGTGTTCTAGCTTATGTCAACTGGTCTGACAGCCTCATGCAAAGGTGTAGTTGTAGTTTAATGGTAGTTGTTTGGAGACTTGTGATCAGCAGGTGCGCTGTGTCGGAGGCTGACATTGTGACTAGAATTTCCCACCTTCTTCTGCGTTCCCAGGCCATATGGCCATAATGGGTAGGGTACGTATGTGTCCGTTTTCAGTTTTTACTGGTCTCCCTGCTGCATACAGCCAACACATTCCGATTTCGGAGAAAAAATTTCCCACCGAACTGAAAGCGGCGGTTGAGGCCCCAGTGGCACCAGCTGAAAGCAGCGGTCTTCTTCTTCTTCTGCGTTCCCAGGCCATATGGCCATAATGGGTAAGGTACATATGTGTCCGGTTTTCAGTTTTCACTGGTCTCCCCGCTGCGTACAGCCGACACATTCCAATTTCGGAGGAGCTCAAAGGAGAAAAATTATTTGGAAGATTTTTTTGAAAAAAGACAGGAGAATGGGCCAACTAGTCAGAAAGTTAGTAGATGACAGAAAGCAAAGGGAAAAGGCAGAGTCAAAGAGAGTGGCAGATTAGAGGAAGTTACAAGCACAGAACTTCCAGAAGGTGGGGGAACTATTTTTACGAAAGACCCCCTGGTATCCCCACAGGAGGAAGCAGCGGTCAACTTCTGGTGCTGGTCAAAGAACAAATTAACACCACTGACAGGGCTTGAATGTTTTGAATAAAGCAATTTTCCTCTCTTTTATTTGTTTATTTATTTATTTTTTCCTAGCACAATTGATTTTGCACTACAACACTTAACCCTTTCAACTCCAGCCATTTTTCAGCCAAAACATTCCATCAAACTTACCTGGGTAGAGAAAAGATTCTGTCTGCAATATTGGGGATTCCTCTAAGACATATGCATACAATAGGGTCTGCCCTTACCTCCCACAATTAAGTATATAAGTATTATTATAGTCACATTCTGTGAAAGCTCCCACCCGGAGAAACATCGCAGCCATCCACCCAACTTGCGATTTTTGTCACCGATGAGGGGGGGGGTATTTTTAGACAACTTTTTCGTTGCCACTGGGTTTAACAATGCTAAGTGCATGGGCACATGGGACCTCGGTTTATCGTCTCATCCGAAAGACTCCATGTTCAGACCGTTAAGGCCTAGTGCAGAATGAGAGGAAAAAAATCCCCTGTACCCAGGTTCGAACTCGGGTTTACTTGACATGAAGCGAACGCGCTACCACTGTGCCACTCTACACCTTAAGAACATAAGGTCACTGGATATCAGACCCTCATTTGATGCCTTTAAGTGACATGGGTGTCAAATTATTGTGGTGCCAAGAGGCGACAGTGATGATGAAAGGGTTAAGTAGATTTTCTTATTTCTAAAAACTTTAGGCCTAGCACACGCGTCTGAACCCGGCAACGTTCTGGCACCGACTGGTTGTTCCCGCACGCGACGTCTCTCTCTCTAGTAAGGGTGCATAAGCAATCGCAAGGTGACAAAAATTTCTTTTTTACACATAACATGCACGCAAATGCATCCCCCACCCCCACCCCTCTCCCCCCAAAACAGGCATGGACACCCTTAACCCCATCCAGACACACACATAATATACATACTGCTCATTAAAAGCTGTCAAGTGAACATTTCATTTTTTATTGTTGATGAATAATAACAATAATAATAAAGAAATGGATTTCCTTTTAAATGCATCCAGAGAGAATATGGTTGAAACAATCCACATCTAGCAACAATAATGAATATCAAGAAAACCATAATTTTATAACTACCTATCATTCTGTACAAACAACTAATCCTACAAAAAGGTCATGTTCTAGAAGAAAAACACCCAATAAGTATCCCCTTGGATTACTGGTCTCAAAATGTTGTTTGTAAAATAAACATAACATAACAATAAAAGTACCAAAGAAAATGCCATTTGGGCTATTAGGTGCTGCAGAGGAGATGGCCAGTACTCAAAACAGTAATTCTGGGACTCTTCTGAGGCATATAAGTCTGGAGATGCACTGGTCTCGCCTATCCTTGGGATCTGTTGGTCGCGTGCTGGGTTTCTAAGTGGTGATGGTTTTGCCGGTGGGCTCTGCAGTCATGAAAAACGGGCTGATACACCCATGAGGACACTTTCACAAGGACTCCTTTGCATCGTATCCAATAAATGGTCACCAAGTCGAGAGCAGGTATGTGCAGACCTGTTTACCCCCTACACAAGTCTTGAGTAGTCTTGATAGCTGAAATGAGTAGTTTTGGTGTGAAATGAGCAGTTTTATTCATTAAACCATCAAACAATGTTCACTGAAAATGAGTAATTAGAGCATTTTTTTCAGTTTTGAAGAGTAGTAGAGAGGTCCAAATTGAGTAGAACACTACTCGAAAAGAGTAGAGTAAACAGGTCTGTATGTGCCTTGCACGCTTAGTGGAATGCTCCGGGCATGCATAACACCTGCATAACAGCACAGGCTTCCAAGGCTGGTGTAGGCCTGCTCTTGTGCTGGTAGGGCAGGTGGGACCAGTGCATATCTGGGTCCCATCAGCACCTTCAGGTGTTCTTGTTGATCGGGTGAAAGCCAGAAAGTACTATAGTGTAACCTCCCTTATAAGACCTTCAAAAATCACCCAAAATGAGGTCTTATAAGGGAGGGGTCTTAAAGGGAGGTAATTTTAATACTTACAAAGAAGGGCAATGTCTCAGAGAAGTGGGTCTTATGTGAGAGGGAGTCTTATAATGGGAGGTCTTATAAGAGAGGTTCCACTGTATCACAAATGGAATAATAAAGAAGGCGGATATACTACCTTCTGGCAAATACCCAACAAATATAGCTGCTGAGTGCTTCTTCTGCGTTCCCAGGCCATATGGCCATAATGGGTAAGGTACTATGTGTCCGGTTTTCAGTTTTCACTGGTCTCCCCGCTGCGTACAGCCGACACATTCCGATTTTGGAGGAGCTCAAAGGAGAAAAACTATTTGGAAGATTTTTTTTTTTAAAAAGGCAGGAGAATGGGCCAATAAGTCAGAAAGATAGTAGATGATAGAAAGCAAAGGGAAAAGGCAGAGTCAAATAGAGTGGCAGATTAGAGGAAGTTACAAGCACAGAACTTCCAGGTGGGGGAATTATTTTTACGAAAGATCCCCCCCCCCCAGTATCCCCATGGGGAGAGACTCATGGAGGGGGAGGGGTCGTCCAGCTCCCCGTATCATCCATGAGGCATCCACCCACTGCCCCAAAATATAGCTGCAATTTTGGCTACAAAGTTTCATGACTGAATGGTCAACCTATGGCGATATTTTTCACGCCAGAGGGCAGTCAATGCACTAGGGGCTTATCACGCGATTTTCTTACTTGGGCGTAGTGAGAGAGAGAGTGATGGTAGGACCACTCACTGTCTCTCTCTCTTTCTTTATCACCAACTAATAATATAGAGAGGATTAGCCCCACACGAGCGTCATGCCCTCTGGCGTGAGAAAAATCGCACTAAGTCTCTCATTGTCTTTTAAGTTAACATGTTATAAACTGTGATCAGATACCAAAAAAAATGCTAAAAACAAAATATCAAAAAGAAAGGCAGGATAGGATGCAAAGACAGACAAGAATACAGACGGGGGAAAAGGGAGAATCAAAGAGAGGTGACGGATAAGAGGATGTTACAAGCACAGAATTTCCCCAAGGTGGGGAAAACCTATTTACACTGAAAGAGCCCCTGCAATCCCCCTGTGTGTGTGTGTGTGTGTGTGTGTGTGTGTGTGTGTGTGTGTGTGTGTGAGTGTGTGTGTGTGTGTGTGTGTGTGTGTGTGCTGTGTGTGTGTGTGTGTGTGCGTGTGTGTGTGTGTGTGTGTGGTATGCTATCACATGGGTGCATGTGGTGACCAAACCTTTTGCCTGAACTTTCCATCACAACCCTTGATATAACGATCATTTCAACAGCTTGGTTCTGTAAATAAGAGCCTTATTTTCAGGCACACCACTGTCTGAACCTGTATCAAACTGCCTGAATTCAGGCTTCAGGCATACATACCCACATGCACCCCTGCAGTGTCAGTTGTTTTACCCATCCATAAAGAAAATAACTGATAAAAGAGCCAGTAAAAGGCAATATCTCAACGCTTGATTGATATAGATTTAAGCATAACATTTCATAAAGTTCTAACAATGTTTTTATGTGGGGGGTTTTAAAGTTCAATTGTAAGGTTCTAACAATGACAAAAAAGAACCCAAACCCCAACACTTTGCAGATTACGAAGATAAATAACTGATTTTTATTTTTTACACATCTGTGCTGAGATGGAAGGGGGAGGTTTCAAAATGTTCACACACATGAAATAATTACCTTGTAACCTATGATTTAAGATCTTTTTTTCCCTTTGTATAGATAGTACTGTACTGTGGATTTTGAACTATATAACCAGGCATGAAAATCTGCTGACTTTGTTGAAGGAATGTGTGTGCAAGGAAAACATCCTCCACCAGAGAAAATATCCTTAAATGATGCATCTGCCTTACAGACCAAAAGAGACTATGCACTTTGTGGCTGTTGTGCAAATAGGTGACGACACCCCCCCCCCCTACTCAACAACATTTCCGTTTGCTGATTTTCACCACTTTTACGCCTGTGTTACTCACTAATACACCGTAGAAAGCTTCACCCGTCTATGAAAAATAATGAGCTGCCACAGCACAGGCCATGCCAATTAAAAAAAATAACGCCATAACAGGAAAAAACCACCAACAGCAAAATGAGACAGCTCACGAATAATTCAAACAAAAAGAGGGAGTAAACTGCTTTCTCATTATAGCACCTCCATAGTGTTTCAAGTTAAAACAAGAAACATTAGCAAACAAGCAAGCACATGGGCGCAACTCCCCAAAATGAAAAAAACCCTGAAAGGCAGGGTTCCAGGGACCCATGGCCCTGGCAGGGTACAGGAGCAGAACCCCGTCGGACGATTCAGGGGGGCAAGTTAAGAGAGAGAGATAACGAGATAGACAGACAGTTAAAATGATAGACAGAGAGAGTTTGAGTCTGATAAGCCTTGTCAAATTATTACATTGCCTTTGTAAACTTCCAAGATAGAACCACCAAGTTCAAAACACCCCAAATCGATTGTGGTCAATTTTTTTGGGGGGGATGAATTAAAACCCCCACTGAAGTTCAGTTTCTGGTTAAAATTAAAAATATTGAAATCAGTGTAAAAATGAAAGAGTAGCACCCATGCTAGCGCCATTAAAATAAGAATGACAGTTGTATCCCCCCCTCCCCCCCCCCCCAACACAACCAAGAGAATTAACACAACCTGCAATACAAATCTCAATCCAAGCTTTGATCACCATAACTGCAAATCACAACCATTCAAAACAATAAAAGATGGACAAAAGAAAGAAAGAGAGAAAGAGATAAAAGAAAGGACGTAGTGTAAATATAATAGTCGGCAATACATACTGATCGGTATATTATGTACCAACACTGTTCTCTTTCACAGTAGAGATCACACAACCAGGTCACTGAACAGTTCAAATTAAAGAACAACAAAACCAATCACAATAACAATTTAGCAAAATTATAACTACACGAACTTTACAAAAAACAACTCTAACAAACATTTGCATTACACATTACAAATTACCAAGAAGACAATTTTGACAAGAAAGATAAAACCTCAAAATCGCTCTTAAACCAATCGAAATGCATAAGTCAGCTGCAAGTAAACTACAGAGAAGGATTAAGTGAAAGATCAAGTAACAATATTTACCACATTTTGATTACAAAGAAGCATTCGTCCTAAGCACTAATCTATTCAATTTGTCCTAAGCACTAGAGTATTCAAATTGTCCTAAGCATTAGTCTATTCCTTAATTTTGCTTTACGACCCCAACTTATTTCTTTGAAAAATTGTTGTTGAACCATGTTATCTCTGAGTAGCAAATTCTAATATAATACCTGCTGAACTATCCATAAAATTTTATTTAAAGAGCTGTTATTACTGTTTAACAAAATCTTGACCACCACACACATGCACATGCACACACACGTACATACACACACACACGCACACACACAAAACACATACGTGATGATTAACGTAATTTTAAAAAATGCCTATGGAAACTTTTTTTTTCATGGAATGTTTTTAGGATGGCATTCCAAACTTCCGGAAAACTTTGTCAAAACATGCATCATGGACATACAAACCAACAAAATTAAAAACATAACTCCTATGGCAGAAATAAATAATTATGTGTATTGATTAGGCCCAAGATTAAAGTGGGTTTTTTAAAGGAGCTAAACTGCAAATATTGAAGAATGAATAGATAAATTATATATATAAATCAATACAAAAATTGTGAGTAAGCAACCATGTTTGTAAATATAAAAGCCTATTATTTAGTGCAATATGTTGAACAAATTGGAAAGTGTCTCTAGTGATCCTGATGTAGTGTATCTTAACCTTTCGTTCAATAGACGATTTTCGAAAAAAAAACTAGGGGAGAGCACTTCGTGAAAATGAGAGATGCTTACAGATCTGCCAACCACCTAACAGACCAAAGAGGAATATTTGTAGCAGGAAAGAGGAATTTTTGGGAGCTAAGAGGAATTTTGACGCGGCATCTTACCTTTCGAACGTAAACATAATTTGAAGCAAGCAATTTTCATCCTTGTGAACTTGTCTTGTTTAAAACTAGTTTTGTCTGGAAGTGTCACAACTATTCCTAACACAATAGAAGCGTTTGGTTTGTTCCTCTGTCCTTTTTATTCAGGCAGACGAAGACGGTTGGTGCCATAGATGACTTAAATAATAAGACTTAGAAGGAAGATAATGAATCAGTTTAAGTTCATCTTTGTTCTCCTTTCCTTCCGTTGGCTTGAAAAAGTCGGTAACGGTGGAAGACGAAGTCTGGGAGTTTGCAGTTTTGATAAGACGATGAGAAATAATGTGGCATTTGATGTATTATAATTAACACCTCCCATAGGAGACTTTTAAGTGTAGTGAGCACATCATACATCTAGCATGATGCACACCTTCTTGATCTCTGAATGCACAGATACTTTTCCATGTAATCTTCGCAGAAATATTGGTCTATTCTCTTTCTTTTCTCCCCAGTCTCCCACACATCGATGTGTCAATCACCATCTTGACGGAAGTGCACAAACAGAAACTAGAAAGTCGGTTATATGCACAGCAGCTGTGCTGCTCTGTATATAAGACGATGAAATTGTGTGTTCCAAAACGCTTTTTTTTTTTAGGTTTGAAAGCGGAATTTTATGGACTTGAGCGGAAGGGCGGAAGAAATGTAGTCTGAGCGGAAAGTTTGGCAGGTCTGTGCTTACTTCCATTACTCGGTCAAATGCCATAGCAACAATGCAACAATGGCGTCGAAGCTTGAAACCGCAGGATGCGAGTCAGCGGCTTGTAAACATTTTTTTATAAAAATTAGGGGTGGCCAGTAGCCACAAACTGATAAAACTTGCAAAATGTGACGTAAAAATATCAATTACATACATTTTTAGAATGACGTACGGTGTTCTAAGTGCTGTATGTCTGCTCAAACACATGAGTCGATAGGCTACGAGAGCTGAAGGTAGAGTGACTTCCCCTGTTTGACCGATTGAATTAGGCAAGATCACTCCCACACACCATGATATTACTCCCCTTAATTATTTCTGAATAATTCCTATCGAAAGAAAAAGAGTCAATGCAAGAGTCTACAAGACATTTTTTGTTCCGCAATCCCTCTATAATACTTTCACGTACAGCAAAGAAACTTTCAAAACATTTCTCCCAATGGAAATCAGTGTTAAATATTTACATGTAAATACACAAACACATAATACACAGCAAGCATTGAAACACACACATATCCATGGCTTAATAGCTATAAAGATATCAAAATAATCAACTGGTAGTAGTATAATTATACAATTCATCAGAGGTTTAAAAAATAATGAAAACCCCACAATCATTTCATTTGAAGAGTTTTGATGCTCAAGATGTAGAGTAAGAATGTGCTTTGATCTCATTTTATGTACAAAAATTAGCTAAAAATTCTTAAATCAACAACAATTTTTTGACACAGAAGCCTCTGTTATTATCACACTTCAAAATAGATTTGATTACAATCTTTTGATATTGGTAAACCAAAATGTGCCTACAAAAAATTTCATGCAAAAATGGTTTTAATATCTAAAATCTAAAACTGTAAACAACACAACATTGGAAAAAAAAGCTAGCTCAGCTACGCTTCATCGAGATTGGTAAATCACACAGTGCTTCAATTTCTATGTCTAATATTGCTATCACCACAACACTGGCAAAAAAGCTAGCTCAGCTACGCTTCGAGATTGTTAAATCACACAGTGCTTCAAATTCTATGTCTAATATTGCTATCACCAACAACACTGGAAAAAAATCTAGCTCAGCTACGCTTCATCGAGATTGGTAAATCACATGGTGCTTCAATTTCTATGTCTAATATTGCTATCACCACAACACTGGCAAAAAAGCTAGCTCAGCTACGCTTCGAGATTGTTAAATCACACAGTGCTTCAAATTCTATGTCTAATATTGCCATCACCACAACACTGGAAATAAAAAGTGCAGGCAGCAAAACCAGCAACATGTTAAACACAGACAGTCAACACTCAATATATATTACCAACACAGTAAAATTCATCAAAAGCCACAACCACCCAACACAATATATATTACCAACAAGTAAAATTCATCAAACGCCACCAACAACAACAACAAAACACCAACAAAAAAAACCCCACCAACACCAAATGTATAATTGTGACGCATTTTTCTATCTGTCCAGTCCAGCTGAACAAAATGTCTCGTTTCCCGTAGGATTCCATTCACAACAGAAGTCAGTTCTCCAATCCGTTTCCTCAACATGCATTGTGAAGTTAGCAGAACAAAGCCAGCAAACGCGGCTTAGCAAGCACAGGTAGAGAAAATCAACCAGTCAAAGCAAAACCGTTGAAGACCTTGGAATAGAATGTCAATCATAATCGTCACCCTGCTTTGAATCCACTTCTTCCAGGACAATAAAAAAAAGTTGAAAAAAAGGACCGATTTTACATACACACGCACACACATGCGTGCACACACATACACGCACAATCGCACAAACATTCTTCCGCACAAAATCAGGCATCAGAATAGTCTGAAGTCCAATCCTCTGAAAACCGCGGTAAAAGGGCCATCAAGGCCCCTAGACTGAAGAGGGACATCATTAAAATGAGTTCCCAACACCACCAAAAAGGCTTAATATAGTGAGAAATCACTTTAAAATGCTATTTACCACAAAGGATAACACTCAATAAAAAGGCAAAACCTCTGACAAGAGAAACCAATCCTCTGTCAGAAATACTTAATCCTCTGACAATTCTGATGCCTGAAAATGACACTCTGCTAAAGAATAGAAAGACCAGACACATGCACAGACACACACCACACACACAAAAGACAAGCAACAAACATACCAGTGGATTAATAAAAGACATGGAAAAAGCAGAAAGCACAAAACAAGCCGTACGTAATTTCAAGTGGGGCAGCCCTTCTGTATGCCTTAAAGCCCTTAGATCTGAATCTAATCAGAGTGAAGCACGAGAAGTATCCATATAATAACAATACCATTGTATGTACAACATCAAGAATCTTGAGTCTCATGAAAGCTTTTCAAATAAAAAGACCACTAACATTGCAATAACAAAGACAATTTTAAAAGTCGAGAAAAATGAATCTAACTTGCATGCTACAAACCACTCAAGAGATCATAAGTAAAAGATCACTAAAAAAAAGATGAAACTTGTATGTAATAGAAAGCAACATCTGCATTGTTAGACATGCATAAACATCTACCGATGGAAAATATAATGCTTAAAAGCACAGAAGGCTGTGAGAATATTCAAGTTTAAGAGAAAACAATTTTCTGTCTTTGGTGAAAAGATTAAGTAAATTAACATTTGTAAGTTTTCAAACACACATCGTCGTCGGATAGGTGTAAACATCTGGAAGTATAAAAACAGACTTTAGAGCATAGAGTTCTGTAAGTACTGTGAAGATAATTAAGCAGAATAAAGACAGTATTCTCTGGCTTAATAAGCAAGTAAACTAGCTAGAAGAATCTAAGAATAAGACATTAACAGCTAGAAAGCACTGATAAAGACTCAAATGCATTTTGATTATATGTAATTAAGCATTTTGAATCACAGACCTGTGCAAATGTACACTACCAACAAGAACAAACGTAAATACACACGTATGAACAATGAATAAAGGCTTCCAAACTGGTCTGGAACTTAACAGCTCAAAAAATAACACCACAAGTAAATCCCATGCATATTGTTATCTGTGATATTTGACATAATAACAAGAGGCAAAGCCTTCAAGGCTCACTCGAACAGCAACATGTGGGACAACAAACAAAGATTGAGGGGGTTGTTTAAAGTACAAGATTGTCAATAAAATTTTAAAGTACGAATGAAACTATCGTTAATGGATACAACTAAAAAAAAATAAAAAAAATAAAAGTGCCTGTGCCGAGAATCAGACCTGGAACCATTGGCATGACAGACAGACACTCTACCAATGAGCTATCGAGGCTTTCAGTGTTGATGAGTTTCTTTACTCATGTTGCCAGTTGAATACTCTCTAACCCACTAATCTAAAATGTTATCCGTTTACAGTGTTGCTTTAAGTATTTAATTATTCAAATCAGTATTGTTTGAAAGCTTGCATAGACATCTATATGTGTGCAAAGTTTGAACAATGTATGCCTTCTATTTCCCGAGAAAATGTCAACATTAAAGTTTGGAGATCAGACCACAGACGCAACAAACACACACACAACCGAACAACTATCATACAATAGACTCACTTCGTGTTAACTTCGTTAACCGTTTCACCGCCAAAGTCGCATTTTAGCACCACAGTGATTTAACACCTATGTCACTAAAAGGTGGGGTCTGTTATCCAAAGACCCTATTGTCTTAGTTTGGGGAAGTACGGATAAACCTTATTTTAAATATGTCACAGAAGAATCCCCAATACTGCAGATGGATGTTTTTCTCTACCCAGGTACATTTAACAGCAATTTTGGGCTGAAATATGGCTGGCGGTGAAAGGGTTAACATGAGTGAGCCAAAAATGATATTTAAACCAAGTAGATTTTCAAAAAAAGGGACAAGGAAAGGAAAGTATAACCTGAGTGGAACAGTGAAGGACTGAGTGTTGTGGGGACACACCGCCCTTCCTTCAGCAACAATGGAAGAATGGACATTCCTTCAGCAACAATGGAAGAATGGACATTCCTTCAGCAACAATGGAAGAATGGACATTCCTTCAGCAACAATGGAAGAATGGACATTCCTTCAGCAACAATGGAAGAATGGACATTCCTTCAGCAACAATGGAAGAATGGACATTCCTTCAGCAACAATGGAAGAATGGACATTCCTTCAGCAACAATGGAAGAATGGACATTCCTTCAGCAACAATGGAAGAATGGACATTCCTTCAGCAACAATGGAAGAATGGACATTCCTTCAGCAACAATGGAAGAATGGACATTCCTTCAGAAACAATGGAAGAATGGACATTCCTTCAGCAACAATGGAAGAATGGACATTCCTTCAGCAACAATGGAAGAATGGACATTCCTTCAGCAACAATGGAAGAATGGACATTCCTTCAGAAACAATGGAAGAAGGTGACACTTTAATTAAGCGTTGCTTTTGTGTTTCCTGTACTGTTGTATGCTCTTGTCAGTGTATGTCAATGATCAATAAAAATTTGTTTAAACCATCAATGGAAGAATGGACATTCCTTCAGCAACAATGGAAGAATGGGCATTCCTTCAGCAACAATGGAAGAATGGGCAAACAGACTGAGGCTTGAGAGGGAAGTTACAAAAGTGGGACCTGGATTGGCAGTGTTGCGAAAGAATATAACTGAAGTGAGTAAAAAATTATAAATAAAACAAGGAAAAACAAACAAACCAAAATCATTACATAGCTGCAACAGACTACGGAATGTATAAATGTTAAAGTCAGACCAATGGCATAAGAAAAGAAGAAAAAAAATTAAAAGATGAAAAATATGCAACATGGCTACAGTAGAACCTCCCTTATACAACCTCCAAAAATCATTTTAATACTTACAAAGAAGGGCAATGTCTCACAAGAAGTAGGTTTTATGTGGGAGGGAGTCTAATAATGGGAGGTCTTATAAGGGAGGTTCCACTGTATTATGAAAACATTGATGGCATATCAAGGTAACTACACGAGTATCAGTTGAGGCCAACATAATCATGGCGGCAGATTCAGATGCAGAAAGGTCCCAGAAAAAGAGACAACATTACATGGTGCAACTCAGCTAAAATAGACATGCTAAAGTCAGGTTAACAGTGAAACAAATGGAGACAAAAAGTACAGTCCTCATATACAAAGTATGGGAATGAAACAGGATTTTACTGGAATATTTTTTTGTTTTCATAATAATCATAAAAAGTATATGGACACATATCCTGGGTACAGGGGATTTTTCCTCTCACTCTGCACTAGGCCTTGTGGTCTGAACGTGGAGCCTTTCGGATGAGACGATAAACCGAGGTCCTGTGTGCCCATGCACTTAGTACACGTTAAACCCAGTGGCAATGAAAAAATTGTTATTTGGTCAAAATTTACACACCCCCCCCCCTTCCTCATCAGTCACACAAAGATCGCATAAAAAATTAAAAAAAATATAAAAAAAATTGGCTGCGACACGCTTTCCAGGTGAGAACCACCCGAATTTCACAGAGACGCCTCTGTGACTATAAAGTACTTGATACCTGAAGTGAAAAGGCCATCACATCCACAAAAGGAGATGTACTAATTACAACACGCAGTAACTCAAGTTTCGAAAGTTTAAACAGGATGAAATAAAATAACACTATTTTCCATATATTTTTCCCGTTTCTATTGTTTCTGCACAGAGAATTATTGTGTGCTAATTACCTGCTTCTTAAGAATCGTTGGAATTGATTAATAAATTATTTCCTTTTTGTTTTGTTTTTAAGTTATGGGGATACATTTATTGAGCAATGTGCTCAATAATCTCAAGATTACAGGTACCATATTTCATGGACAATCAGGCGCACCTGATTATAATGCGCATCCCCCAAATTTAATATTTTCTTACTATATTACCAGTCACATTACAAGGCGCAGGGATCTCAGTCTGAAAAAAAGGTATTGCCTTATAGTCTGAACAATACGGTAAATAAAAGAGTATTCTTCTTCTTCGTTCGCTCAGACAGATTTCTGTCATATGAGTGTAGATGCGTCATACTGCCATTATGCGCCTAACTAATAAATAGTTGGGCCCAGCATGTCCGACTTCGGCTGAAGAAATCTTTGTAAGAGTTTCTAGAAAAGAGGAGAATGGACCAGAGAGATAGAAAGACAGCAGATGACAGTAAGCAAAGGGAAAAGGCAGAGTCAAAGAGAATGACAGAATTAGAGGAAGTTACAAGCACAGAACTTCCAGAAGGTGGAGGAACTATTTGTACAAAAGGTCCCCCCGGTATCCCCACGGGGGAATAAAAGAGTATGACTTTCAAATGAGAAGCATTTTCTTCAGACACTGATTTTACAACAAACTGCCTGTATTTGTGTTTCACACACCTATACCAATCCCCCTATAATTGATTGGCTTGCTAGGTTCTCCAAGTGTGCCCCCCCCCCCCCAAACAAAAATAAAATAAATTGGGTAGGTGCTGCAGTTGCGGCAATGCGCTCTCCAGGGGAGAGCAGCCCGAATTTCACAGAGATATGTCTTTGTGACAAGATATATACCAAATACCAATAATACAATAAATAAAAAAATTATGAACAGAACATCATGCCAATGAAAAACCACATAATATCAACAAAAGGAGACAATGTACTATTGTTTGAGACAACAAAGCAGGAACTTAAACAAACTAACAAAAAAAACTCTTTAAAAAAACCAATTTATGGCAGTAGCAGTTCTGAAACTGTAAGAGCTCCAACTATGAAATCAAAACCAGTTTTATGACTAGTAAGTAGTAACAGGGTGCGAGCTGGCTGGGTCACTCCAATCTTGAAACTTAGAATTTGCCTTTTCTGATACGCCCTGCAGTTTTCGGAACCCCTCCTCTTCAGTTTTTTTTCCCCCACAAAAGGAGCCAGAGTGGTCAACATAATGACCATAGGTCCTCAAGAGAAGAACAGGCTACCACTCGGACTGCACGCACGACCAGCTACCGCTTTTCCGTCTCCCTGGAGCACAGTTTGATCTCCGCCAGAAGCGACTCGAGGGCAGCAGCATTGTGGGATAGCTTTCTGGCGCGTTCCAGCTCTTGGGTCACTTCGACCACAAAAGACGGCACTGCGCAGAAACAACAAAGAGGTCCAAGTGAATCTGTTGTCCTTGGTCAAGGCTACTTCTATACTGGTTTCCATAAGCAGTGAGAAAGTGTGAAAGTTTATTTAATGTTAAACACACACACACACACCGCTAGATTTCACAGAATGCATAAAAACACAAGCTTAATCATTGGAGAAGAGCATTTCTGAATTGCGCAAGAGCTTGGGCATGCAGTCCCAACATTATGTGATCATGAAGTTTCAAAACGTTTTGAATATTCTTTCAAATGGAAATCAGTGTGTTGAACAGAATGTCCAAATAATAAAACAGTAATGTGAGTGTGCTGTGTATGTGTGCTCGTGTGCGTGTATGTGTGCGCATGCATGTGTGCACGCATTATGCATGTGCATGCCTATATCAGAATGTTATATCTCAGTCAACTTCACTACCAACACACCCACCAGTTACAACAGGGGTAAGGGGTCTGTTGGTCATAATGGACAATAGAATAGTAGAAACTCCTCACAGAGAGAGAGAGAGAGAGAGAGAGAGAGAGAGAGAGAGAGAGAGAGAGAGAGAGAGAGAGAGAGAGAGAGTGTGTGTGTGTGTGTGTGTGTGTGTGTGTGTGTGTGTGTGTGTGTGTGTGTGTGTGTGTGTGCATACATGTGTCTCTGTGTGTATGTGTGAGCATGCGTGTGCATGCATGCAAGCGTGTGTGTTGTGCGAGTGTGTGAGAGAGCATGCATGTGCATGCATGCAAGTGTGTGTGTTGTGTGTTTTGTGTGTGTGTGTGTGTGTGTGTGTGTGTGTGTGTGTGTGTGTATGCACAACACACCCACCGGTCATGGCGGGGGCCAGGGGTCTGTTGGTCATGGTGGACACCAAAAACTCCACAGTGACCGACACCACAGGCGCCTGCTGTTGGTCATCCAACGCCCGCACCACGCCCAACACACATTTCTGGGCCATCTCAAACGATAGGCTCCTGAAATATCACATTACAAAAACTCCATGTTTTACACACGAAGACGGATGCACGGGGACTATTTTCTACATCACACTTCTGAGCCATCTCAAATTACAGGCTCCTGAAACAGAACCTGAATTCACTTAACTCATGTTTTTGAATACTTCTTCTTCTGCATTCCCATGCCATATGGCCATAATGGGTAAGTTAAGTATGTGTCCAGTTTTCAGTGGTCTCCCCGCTGCATACAGCCAACACATTCCAATTTCGGAGGAGCTCCAAGGAGAAAAATTATTTGGAAGATTTTTGATTTGTTGGGAAAAAAGGCAGGAGAATCGGCCAGTAAGTCAGAAAGATAGTAGATGACAGAAAGTAAAGGAAAAAGACAGTCAGAGAGAGTGACATTAGAGGAAGTTACAAGCACAGAACTCCCAGAAGGTGGGGGAACTATTTGTACAAAAGACCCTCTGGTATTCCCACAGGGAGATGTGTTTTAATACAAATGTGGATGTAGAGTGAATATTATCCACATATCTGATCCATCTCAAACGACAGGCTCCTGAAATGGGACGATATTTCATCTTGCCCCATATGGCCATAATGAGTTAAATATGCATACATCCTGTTTTCAGTTTTCAAAGGTCTCCTCCCTGCATTCAGCCAACACGTTCTGATTACAGAGGTAGAGCTCAAAGAAGAAAACTGTTTCGAAGATTTTCATAAAAAAAGGCAGGAGAATGGGTAGATAAGGCAGAAAAGGAGTAAGTGATAGTAAACAAGATGACAACGCCATATACACGTAGTCCCAGTTACCAGCAACACCCACACACATTATACTCTCCCTCAACACACACACACACACCAAGGGAGACCATTCACGACTCACTACACTATAACAACCATACCCCCACCCCTCACCCCCAAGCCAACTTGACCAACTCTCCTCCTTCCACCTTCCCCCCCCCACCCCACAAACTTAACCCTCTTCCCACTACTCAAGCCTAACCCTCCCTCCCCCTTCCCATTACATAGCAAACCTGGTCATTCAGCTCGTTAGACAAAGTGGTGAAAGGGGTGGAGCCAACGCATTCGCCGTCCTCACACGCACACACAGGCACACACACACACATGACAATTGAGTTGGCTGGTTGACTGTCGCTGGCTAAGCCTTCTGAGCAGTAGGCAGGCAGTAGAGTAGTTTTAACATGGCTTGGCAGGCAAACAAAAGGGGGGCTCTAAGCTCTCACTGTGCTATTGGCCCCTTCAAAATACCCCGGGCAGCATCTAGGCACCCTAAAGAATAATTCTGCCAAGTTTCATTCAGATTGGTTCAGTGGTTTAGGCGCTATGAAGGGGAACATCTTTGGTCACACACACACACACATACATACATACAGACAGACAGCAGAGAAACGCACAGCCCTCGTCGTAATGTAGTCCCGTTCTTATAGAACTGGGACAACAAAAAAGGAGAAGGCAGAGTCAAAAGAGAATGACAGATGAGAGTAAGCTGCTAATAGAGAACTTCCAGAAGGTTGGGGAAGTATTTGTACTGAACGATCACATTCGCTCTTATCGGACAAACATAATGTTGACCGTGATTTACGCAAAAAGATTACACTGCCATGAAACTTCTGACATGAAAAAAAAAGGAAACTTAACATTGAAAATTTGGCGCCTCTCACGCCACTAACTTACAATGAGGCTGACCATAACTGTGTGAAACTTCTAAAAACAAAAACTAAACACAGAACATTTGCCACTCACTCGTATCACACAGCACATCTCAAACAACAGGTTTGCTTGTTATAAACCAGGGCTCCCAGGGACCCCCATTTGGGGGTCTATGAAGTACTAACATTCTAAAGGACCCTCTAAAACAATGTGCAGGGGGTCCCAGGGAGAAACATTCTTTTTAGCATTCGCAATGCCACTGGGACCCTCTATACTGTTAGTGAAGGAGTCCTTGGGACCCCTTGTTTTGCAGGACGATTGGGAGCCCTGAACACTCACTTATATCGCACGGCATCGATGACGCCGACCATGAGGCCCGGGTCCACGTCCATCAGCGTGTCGCTGGTGGAGTACTGCCGCCGCACAAAGTCGCGCACGCCCGGCGCCACCTGGGCCGACGAGGCCACCATGGCGCTGATTGGCTGGTCGATCAGCGTCAATGCTTCGCGCACGCTGCCTTCCACCGCCAGCGCACACACCAGCGCCACCACCTGGCAGGAGAGAAAGGTGGGGATAAGTTGACGAAAAGACAGAGACGACTGTGTGGCTGAGAAAGTGCTGTGGAGCATCAGATAATTATGCAGGGTTAACGACATAGACACGACTATGCGCATTTGACTTACTTAGCACAAACATGGATAAGATGAATCATTGTTATTGTTGCAAACGATTATTTTTAAAGTTTAATCTCTTATCTGGGTGTAATGCAAGTTGTTTAGTCTTTCGAATTGTTCATTGCTCTTTCTTGGAATAACCGCCATCATCCTGTTGATGGTTCTGTTGCTATAGAAACTGGGCGACTCTGTTGTTGTTGTTTTGAAAACATTCTTAAATGCAATTTGACAGAATGCTTGGCAAAATGTTAGTCAAACTTTCAAATTCAGTTTGCATCATTACATATGGCTAGACAAATGCATATACAGGAGCACACAAGCAATATCAATAGCGACTTGACTAGATGACTGCATCTATCTCTCAGAATCTTTGACAGTATTAGTCTTTCTGTCTCTCTTTCTGTCTCTGTCTTTCTCTCTGCAAATCTGTGTCTGTCTGTCCGACTGTCTCTCTTCCTCTCAGGCAAAACTGAGATCATGGAAATCCTTGCACAGTCATTTTCATCGTTTCACCCTGTGCTATTAATCCTGTTTCTTTGTACCCACACTCCGACACACCACATTTTAGAGACAATAAGGTGATATAGCAGAGAACTGATAACTCAAAAACGCTGGATAACTCACAATAATTTTTGGGTCCCAGTATAATAATCTCCATGTTGAAAAGTCTTTTCAACTCAGAATATTGGCTATCTCAAAATAAAATTTCAGTCCCTTCAATTTTGAATTAAGGGATTTTTACTGTACTGGTGTTTTTTTCTTCGCCTTTAACCCTTTCACCGCCAATGTCACATTTTTGCACCACAATGATTTATACCCATGTCATAGAAAGCCTTCAAATCTGGGTCTGTTGTCCAACGATCTTGTGTTGTTGATTTGAAGAGGTAAGAATAGGCCCTATCTTAAACATGTCACTCACAGAGGGATCCCCAAGATTGCAGACAAAATCTTTTCTCTATTCATGTAAGTTTAATAGAAAATTTTGGCTCAAAAATGGCTGGCGGCGAAAGGGTTAAACAGACTAATAAAAACGAGGGATGCCTGCCAGAACGGTCTATTTCAAAAGGAATAAAGAACACAGAAACTATAACAATAAAATGATAATTTTGTGCAAAATGTGTGGAGGACTGCCTTATACAGACCTGTTTACCCCTATTTTGCAAATTCGTAATTTTTGAAACAAAAGATTGTAATTTTGAAAAAAAACTGTAATCCAACGCGCAGCAGATTCTCTTTCTTCACAAAACCTGATTAACAAGAAAACTATTTGCAATAACACAATTATATGCAAGCAATAGTGCACTGGGAGACCTTTAAAAACTTTTTTTTTTAAACCATGTATTTGCCTTTCCTTTTTCAAACTCAGCTTACTAACCTGGATAATTTGACCTGGAACTATCACCACGCAGTCGCTTTGACGCCATCTTGCAACAGAATTAAAAGAAATTGATGCCCGTTGTATGCTGGGAACCGGAATGACTTTTCACTGCATTGTTTCAAAAGCATCGCTTGCCGACGCAACTGTAGTGGGTTTGTTTTTTTAGGAGTTTTTTTAGGTGTTTTTTTTCTGTCGCCGTAATTTGACTTTTGTTTCGTAAAAATTACGGCAAAATCGGAAATGTAAACACGTTTGCTTTATAACACGATGCCCATCACAGTTCCATGTAGTACGGTACTCGGCAGAGATATTCACCTGCGTCTTAGTCAGCAGTATCATGAACCGGAGATCTCCGCTGGAGTACTGATGGTTCTCGAGACCCCCCGACCTGTTTCGCAGCACGCCCCGAAGGAGGTCCCAGTTCTCGTACTCCACGCTATGGTTGAAAGGGGAGTCGCTGCCCTCCGCGTCAGGTCGCCTGCCGATGACCTCGCACGCGACAGGCTCCAAGGCCCCGCGACCAATCACAGTGCTTGGATCGGAGGAGGTGGGCGTGTCTAGGGAGGAGGAGGATTCTGTGAGCTGGGACGCCGGGATGATTCGCTGAGCCAGAATCTGGAGAAGAGAAAAGAAAAATGAAAAGAAACAAACCAACATTAAAAAAAGAAAATGTGGTATGCTTCTCAAATTCAAGAAAAAAACATTTACCACATTCAATACCAACCGCAAATGCTCAACGACAAAAGAAGCGCACAATTACAGTTAATTGAATGTAAATTTGCTTTCACATTACATTTCATTTGTGGCATGCTTAAATCCATGCCAGATGAAGAAACGTGGCATGAAGTTTCTTAGAATCATATTCTTTCACACATGCACGCATGCTCGCACACACACATACTCACACATTGTACAGTAAACTGATTACTATGTATGTGTGTGTATGTGCGTGCATTTGTGCAGCATGCCTGTGTTTGTGCCTGCATGTGAGAGAGAGAGAAACAGAGATTTAGATACTACATAGTGACATACAAACACACACACACAAACAAATCCAAACCACTTAAGCGAAAACATCGAAACACTACCTGCACAGGATTTTCCCCTCCGTCATTCACGCACTCTTCTCCGCACGGAGTGGCTGACTCTGAGGAAGCAGACGAACAGGAATCCTGCCCGTCGGCTGCGTCGAACTTCACCTTCCGTTCCGAGGTTCGTAAATTTTCAAACAACCTCGACCTCTTCATAATGCCCCGGCCAGGGCTGCTGGGCAAACTTTCTTCCTCCGAGTCGTTCCGTTCGGTCAAGTCGCCGCCGTCTTCCTCGTCTTCTTCGGAGAGAGACCTGGTTCTGGGGGGGAGAGGGGGAGGTTGGGGAGGGGGTGTAGCCAGCCATTGGTCTTTTCTTTGCCTGAGGGTGATTAATAAAAAAAGAGAAAATATATATATCCGCCAAAGACGGGGTGTGGCTGCCCATGTGGCGGGGTAATCAAAAACAGTCACAGAGGTAATGTTCTCATCCCTAGCTGATGCATTTGGCTGATGCATTTGTACCACAGCGTTCAAGTGCTTCAGCTGTTGGCATGATCCCTGGAGTCTTTTAGCCAGGGTATGTCAAAAACAACAACATATATCTGACTGCTTTTAACGAAAGAATAAGAAATACATTTATTAAAACTCATCATTCAACTTGAAGCCATCGTACACACAATGAATCGTACTTGATGCATAAAATCTCTTTTGCCCTGCAAAGTAGTCGATGATGTCTTCCAAGTTGCTAACAGGAATACTTCTCACTGGGAGGCTAGAAATAATCAACACTTCCTATTAGTAGGCTAGAAACTATCAACTTGGAGGATAGACAACAACAGCATGTACAATTAACTACACCATTAACGTCATTATGTGTTCTTGAGCAAGAAGTTCAGCAATGTACCGAGGATCGGAAAATGACAGAACTGTCCTGAGACAAGAAAAATTAATAGGACAATGTCCTGGCTCTTGCAGAAACCAATAAGACAAAGCATGACACTGTTAAAAACAGCTATCAGAATAGTCTTAAGACCAATCCTCTGAAAACTGCAGTAAAAGGGCCATCAAGGCCCTAGACTAAAGAGGGACAACACTGAAATGAGTTCCCAACACCACCTAAAAGGCTTAATATAGTGATAAATCGCTTTAAAATGCTATTTAACACAAAGGATAACACTCAATAAATAGGCAAAACCTCTGACAAGAGAAACCAATCCTCTAACAGAAATTCTTAATCCTCTTAAATCCTCTGACAATTCTGATGCCTGTAAAAATTTAATCAGACATTTGTCCTGACAGGGGAGAACACAATAGGACATTTTCATTTTAACAGGTCAATGGCCTATGTCCGGGGCCTCGGGACATCACTGGGTGTTACAACCACCCTTTCAAATCGATAACCTATGACCTAGCTTTCAATCGGTTTTCAGTACAGAAAAAAACCCACAGCAACAGAATAGTCAGCAGTGACTGTGGTCGCTAAACGGAAGGAAGGTATTAAGTATTTTTAGGTATAAGGTATTAGTTACTTCATAGTCACAGAGGCGTCGCTATGAAATTCGGGTTGCTCCCACCTGGAGAGCGCATCCGCCACCCAATTTTTTAATATATATTTTATTGGGGCATGCGACTTTTGTGTGACTGATGACGAAGGAAAGGGGGGGGGGGGGGGATTTTGACCAAATGAAACTTTTTCGTTGCCACTGGGTTTAACGTATACTAAGAGCATGGGCACATGGGACCTCGGTTTATCGTCTCATCCGAAAGACTCCACGTTCAGACCATAAGGCCTAGTGCAGAGTGAGAGGAAAAATCCCCTGTACCCAGGTTCGAACTCGGGTTTACTTGACACGAGGCGAACGCGCTACCACTGCTGTGCCACTCTACACCACAGAAAAGAACAAAGCGCACACAAGTATAACCACCGACCTGAGCTGTTCCAGTTTGGCATAAATAAAGAGAAACCGCCGGCCATCGGTCTTGATGGTCAGGTCGTGGCCGTGCCTGCGGAGGGCGTCCTGGACACGGGGCATACTCTTGCCGAACACGTAGTCCAACACTGAGAGCAGACCGCTCACAAACCTCGCCTCCTCTTCACTCCCCGAATGGCCTGCAATGCACCATAAATAGATTGATGGAGAGAGAGAGACTCTTGCCGAGAGAGAGAGAGACCGAGAGAGAGAGGCCTGCAGGCAGAGATGGAGAGAGAGAGAGAGAGAGAGAGAGAGAGAGAGAGAGAGAGAGAGAGAGAGAGAGAGAGAGAGAGAGAGGAGAGAGAGGGAGGGAGGGAGGGAGGGAGGGAGGGAGGGAGAGAGAGAGAGAGAGAGAGAGAGAGAGAGAGAGGAGAGAGAGAGAGAGAGAGAGAGAGAGAGAGAGAGAGAGAGAGAGAGAGAGGGGGGGGGCGGGGCAGACTCTTGCCGAACACATAGTCCAGCACTGTGAACAAACCGCTCACAAACCTCGCCACTTCTTCACTCCCTTAATGGCCTGCAACGAAACATGAATATAATGATGTAGAGAGAGAGAGAGTGAGAGAGGGGAAGGGAGGGAGAGAGAGAAGATAGACAAAGAACAAAAATTATACAGGAAACGTACATATCCATCTGCTTTTAGTCAATATGAGATTGGATGCAATCTCCAAAGTTATTATTAGTTGCGTTTCCATACAGTTTCTCAAGACTTATTTGTTCTTTGTTATTCATTTTGGTCCCAGTTTCTGGGCTGTACAATGGCGTTGCTCCCAAGCCACTCATTTCAAGTCCAGATTGCAGCCACACCACGGTATGTCAGGTCGCGGAATCCGCAATCAGTAGTCCACGAGGAGCGAATCTATGCTAGTCCATCAGGAGGCAACCACCAGAGGAGACACCGCACTGCTGCTGAGTCATTTCAGTAGAGTTCAGTGGAGCCTGCTCTGAGCAAACATGCAGGACATTACCTACTAAGCCCCGTACTGACTACAATAAGATTTGTTGTTATTGTTCTTAACCCTTTCACCACCGGCCATCTTTGAGACAAAATTTTCCATTAAACTTACTTGGCTGCAGAAAAGATTTTGTCTGCAATATTGTGGGATTTCTCTGTGACACGTTTAGAATGGGGTCAATCCTTACTGGCCAAATTTAGGAACACAATATAATTGAATAAAAGACACTGATTTCAAGAGTTTTAATGACATGGGTGATAAATCATTATGGTGCAAAAAATGCGACACTGGCGGTGAAAGACGTAAAGGGATGCAATATTAGGCGTGCGCAGGGATTTTGTCAGATCCTATAGACACTGAATCATGAGTGACAGTAAAACAAAATATCTCAATCCTGAAATGACACGTTTCTATGTTCTCTGAATCTTCCCAATCCTGAAGTGGGGTGGTGATTGCGTTAAAAATAATTTCCAATGTGTGTGTGTCTGTGTGTACAGGATAGGTGGGGGTGGTGCTATAATTGCATGTCTATCATCTGGCTTTAATCTGTCATCAATTGTGGCAGAAATGTTTGATTTTATAAGCAGGCATGAAAACTACTGTTCCAAAAGAGGAGATTTTTTCAGCCGAGAAATCCTTCTACCCGGATTTTAAGCTAACATCAGAAGTTTTGTTGAGCGGGAGGGGGGGTACTCATTTCGTCTTCCTCCTTCCTTCCAACTAACAACTTTTGGACAAGGTTCACAAAAAGATTCAAACTCTTCATCTTTGTCTCTTTTCCGAATAAACATCGCCGAATCTTCGGCCACGAACTACATTCTGCAGCCACTCAATTCTCCAATGATTCACGTACTTTTTCTTTTTTTTTTACATTTTGGTTTCGCCAACTCAATACACGCGTTCTCGGCGGATGCCATCTTGGAAATGACAACGGCGGAAGAGCAAAAAGGCGCGAAATGAAGATTGTGCCATATAAAGATAATTTTGATTCGGTTTGTTTTTTCAGTTGTTCTTTTTTTTTCTGCGGAGATCGATCGATTTCAAAAAATAATTTGGCGGAGATGGCAGAAACGGCGGAGCTGTTTTCATGCCTGATAAGACCGTGGTTCCCTCCCATCCTGATTTCAGGAGCACTCCTGAACTACTTTCACACATGCAGAATGGCAAATATGTGTGTGTGTGTGTGTGTGTGTGTGTGTGTGTGTGTGTGTGTGTGTGTGTGTGTGTGTGTGGTGTGGTGTGGTGTGGTGTGGTGTGGTGTGGTGTGGTGTGGTGTGGTGTGGTGTGGTGTGTGTGTGTGTGTGTGTGTGTGTGTGTTTGTGTGTGTGTGTGTTGTGTTGTGTTGTGTTGTGTTGTGTTGTGCTGTGCTGTGCTGTGCTGTGCTGTGCTGTGTTGTGTTGTGTTGTGTTGTGTTGTGTTGTGTTGTGTTGTGTTGTGTTGTGTTGTGTTGTGTTATGTGTGTGTGTGTGTGTGTGTCTGTGCTGTTCTTCAGTTTAACGTCCTTCCACTAAAAGTGATTCAGACAGTGTGTGTGTGTGTGTGTGTGTGTGTGCATGAGCCAAGGGGAGAGCACTTACTGTGATCCAGGCTGCCACTGACGATGGTGTAGAGGGTGGTGACCAGATTGGCCAGTGCCCGGCACGCCCCCTGGGCCACGGTGACGTTGGTGGGGTGCGCATCCATAGACATGCAAATCAGGTCCGTAGCCGACTCTCTCAAGGGAGCCTGAAACATGTACGGGTACACAGCAAATGATTAACCCTTTCACCGCCAAAGTCGCATTTTAGCACCACCGTGACTTAACACCTATGTCACTAAAAGGCATCAAATTGGGCTCTATTATCCAAAGACCCTATCGTCTTAGTTTTGGGAAGCAAGGATAGACCTTATTTTATATATGTCACATAAGAATCCCCAATACTGTAAATGGATTTTGTTCTCTACCCAGGTAAATTTAATGGAAATGTTTGACTGAAATATGGCTGGCAGTGAAAGGGTTAAGAAGCACTCAAATAGCAGACCTCTGACAAGGCAGGCTAGTTTTTGTTGTTGCTGTTAAAATACCACATTTTTCTGTAAAAGTCACCCAACTCACTGTAATATGTGTTTCAAAGAAAAAAAGAAAAAAAAAAGTGTGCAGAAAAATATTTACAAATTAGAAATAAACAATGTTGCGCTAGTCACTTCATTCACAAGCACACACGCACAGCTGTCCTAGCCCACATACATGCACACACAGACAGACACACACTCTCTTGTTTTTATCAATGTAGGACTGGTAGAGTGCTATTTTGGCCAGCATGTCCAGACAGTACTGTGAAGAGTGGCGGCACATCAGTGCGCTATGCTATGCTTTGCTATATTATACGCTTACAATGTCTCTCTTTTCTCATCTTCTTGTTTCTCATTTCTTGCACAACGTTCCCCAAAAAATTTTTCCAGCACAAACATATTTCAGGCATCAAAGAATGAGATTTTTTTTTACCCCAGAAAAATACTTCCACCCGGATTTTCACCTAACGTCCAATGTTTTGTTGACGGAGGGGGGGGGGGGGGGTTGCACAACATTCCCCCCAAAAATGTTCAAACCACCTTTTCACCTACCTCACAAGTTTTCTTCAGCGAGGAGGGGGGATAATCTATTCCGAAAATTTGGTCGGCACAAATAGCCTTCCACCCACATTTTCAGCTAACATCGCTACTTTGGTTGAGCAGGAGCTACTCATTTCGCCTTCCTTCGCACAATTAAAGCGAGTGAGCTGCTTCCGGTTAACCAGTTTCAGAATCGCCAAATAGAGACTTGTAGATATAAGAATATGGCAAGCTCGGTCCTTTACGCAGAATTTTTTTTTTCCCGTGGAAGTTTTGAACAATTTCCGCGGATTTTCCGCGAAACGCAGAATTCTTTCATGCCTGTATCCTATGCTGCATACTCTCTCTCTCTCACCTTTCTGTCAACAGAGGGCTGATACAGGGCTATCTTGGCCAGCACATCCAGACAGTACTGCTGGATAGTGGCGGCCGACTTGAGGGCGGCCATGGTGCCCAGGACAGCACTGGTCACCTGACAGTCCACCAGTGACCGCGTGGCCCCCGGCACATGGCTCAGCGCCCGCAGCATCAACAGGCTGACCACCACCAGGGTCTGAGGGTCCTGAGTTCACACAGCACACAACATCAGTGTAGAATGTAGAGTGGCACAGAGGTATCACTTTCGCCTTGTGTCAAGTAAACCCGAGTTCGAACCTGGGTACAGGGGATTTTTCCTCTCAGTTTGCACTAGGCTTTACGGTCTGAACGTGGAGTCTTTCGGATGAGACAATAAACAGAGGTCCCATGTGCCCATGCACTTAGCACACATTAATTCCAGTAGCAACGAAAAAGTTGTCATTTGGTCAAAATTTACCCCACCCCACCCCCCTTACTTCCTCATCAGTCACACAAAAAATCGCATGCAAAAAAACAAAAACAAAAAAGTGGGTGGCATGCCTCTGGCTGCGACGCGCTCTCCAAGTGGGAGCAACCCGAATTTCACAGAGACACCTCTGTGACTATAAAGTACCTAGTACATCTCCACTATCCGTTAAATCTGCTCATATATTTCGGTCACAGTGCAAACGTACAAACCAACAGATATATGTCATACAAACACAGTTAAACAGAAACAGAAGTCAGAAAACATAAAAAGGACAGACAGTCGAGGCCTGGTTACCCTTGAAATAAGTAGTCTTGGTGTGAAACGCTCCCCGTGGGAATAATACCATGGGGTTTTATTTGGTACAAATAGTTCCCCCACTTTCTGAAAGTTCTGTGCTTGTAACTTCCTCTGTCACTCTCTTTGACTCTGCCTTTTCCCTTTGCTTACTGTCATCTACCTTTCTGACTTTTAGGCCCATTCTCCTGCCTTTTAAAAACAAAAATCTTCCAAAATTTTCTCCTTTGACCTCCCCCGAAATTGGAATATGTCGGCTGTATGCAGCGGGGAGACCACCAAAAGCTGAAAACCATACATACTTTACCCATTATGGCCTTATGGCCTGGGAACGCAAAAGAAGAAGTGAAACGAGACTGAAATGTGTTGTCCTTTTCATTAAAATTATCAAGCTTAGTTCTCTGAAAACGCGTAGCAGTAAAGAATTAGTCGTAATTGTTAATTCTGAGCTGTAGCAGAAGACCTAGTAGGGATAATGCTACTAAAAATGTTCTAATGTAACAAAGTCTGATTTGAGGTGTGGTAGAAGACTAAATTATGTGGAATGCTACTTAAGATGTGACCCAGCATCACGAAAGGGACATTAAGTGTCAAACTGACCATTCTAAGAAAATTATACATTTAAAATGTTACAAGTCTTCTTCTAATAATAGAAGAACCATTCTTGTATCTTTTTTCATGACCAAGTTATGAGCATTTAATGTTAGTTAGGTGAGTGTCTGCCATTTTGAGAAAACACAAACTAAGGTCTAGGCTAGCTGAAGAAAATGCATTGACCTACTTGTTTTAAAACACTTAAAAGACCATTTAGATACCAGAGTAAAGTTTATCCTTTATAAACATGAAAGATGAGATGTTAGAGAAAACAAAAATACTCATAACTCAAAATTGACAAAAATGAGATTTTTGACTTTGCAAGTTTGATGTAAGAAACTAGCCCAGAGACTTAATGTCCCTTTCGCGGTGCTGGGTCACATATCATGATATGTTAACATAACAAAGTCTGGTGTGAGGTGCAGCAGAAGACTAAGTTGTGTACAAAACAACTCAAAATGATTGTGTTGATGAAACAAAGTCTGCTTTGATGTGTAGTAGAAGACTACTTTAACTCATTCAAGTCGTTCCACCCATATATGGCCGGAATTAATATAAAGCTGTCAATTTGATGGATTTGCTTCAAGGGAAGTAAATCTGTGTGCACACCACACTTTGGTCACTTCTAAACTCGCTTCTCTCCCTTAGACCACACTTTTCGCCTCTTACTATGCGTTTGTAGTGGTTTGAAGTGGGGGAAGTAATTGCTGTGGAGAGTTTTTCTATATAAAGTCTTTATATAACAAAAAGTCTGATCTACCATGTCCCTATGCATAAAACTGTAATCTTCTTTTATCATTTCTCTTTTTGTTTATGTCTGTTTTGTTTGTGTGCATGACTGGAGTGATTTGTGAGTTTTTTTGGAATAATTCAAAACCGTTGCGATGCGAATGAGTTAACCCTTTCAACGCTAGCCATTCCTCAGCCAAAATTTACCATTAAACTTCCCTGGGTAGAGAAAAGATTTTGTCTGGAATACTGGCGATTCCTCTGTGACATGCCTAAAATAGGGCCTATCCTTACCTCCCAAAATTAAGAACATAAGGTCACTGGATATCAGACCCTCATTTGGTGCCTTTTAGTGACATGGGTGTTAACCCTTTCACCACCAATGTCGCATTTATGTACCACAATGGTTTAACCCATGTCACTAAAAGGCATCAAACCAGGGCCTGTTATCCAAAGACCCTATTTTCTTTATTTTGGGAGATAGGGATAGGCCTAATGTTATACATGTCACAGAGGAATTACCAATATTGCAGATATTTTTTGTCTATTTTCAGGTAAGTTAACGGTATTTTTTGGCTGAAAAATGGCTGGCGGCGAAAGGGTTAAATCACTGTGGTGCCAAGAGGCGACAGCGGCGATGAAAGGGTTAAAAGTCTGAGACAAATCTACGCTCTCACCAGAAACTGGCTGAGGACCTCCCTGAGCAGCACAATGACGGCGGCGTGGGAAGGCTCCGGGGCCTGGGGGTGGTCAGCGCCACCGTGGGACTTCTCCTCGATCAGCTCCGTCAGAAACTCCTGCAGGATGCTGCGCCCATGGTGCGCCACCACCTGACAGGGGACAAACCCATGCATGGGTGAAAGGAAAACATTATCTCAATCATGAAATGACACATCTCAACGTCATTTGAATCTTCCTATCCCTGAAGTGGTGACCGTATTAAAAATAATTTCTAAATGTGTGTGTATCTGTGTATACAGGATGGGTGGGAATAGTGTTAGAATTGCATTTCTATCATCTTGTTGTAATCTGCCATCAATATTGGAGGAAATGTTTGATTCCATAAGACCGTGGATCAGGATGACAAGACGGCCAATCCTGAAGACTCTTTCCATCAGCTTTTCCAATTCTGATTTCAGGAGCATGCCTGAACTACTTTCACCCATGTCGCTGTAAATCCTTAAGGATAGGAGAAAACCAGTCATACAACACCCAAAATAATGTATTTCAGAGGAAATCTGTTAAAGCCACAGCCGGCCTAATTAAACAATCCTCGCTAGAGGTGAGGTCACATTTGCTACGCTGCTCACGAGGGGTTGATGTAACCCTTCTGTTTTCCCTGTTGTGGAAAGGAGCACGTTTCTGACTAGCGAGACCTGAATCATTGGATCGGTTGTTATGCCATTAAGTAAAAAATAAAACAACTGAAATATTATTTTAAGATAGCCGATATCTTGAGATTTAAAAAAAAGTTTTGTTATAAGGATTAAATTCGGACCAAAACATTATTGTGAATAATCTGATTTTTGTGTGGTTCCTGTTTTTGAGTTAGCTGGTTTCCAGTATATTTGGATGAAGTGTTTGTTAGTCATACACATCGATGGCCAGTGAATAGCCAATAATGCTACTGACTCTTTAAAACCAAAAACAAAAGCTGAAATCTTGTTTACATTGCAGAATGTCTTGTCCAAAGCCTCGCTCTCAAAACTTAGTTTTCAGGACCTTTAACCCTCTTGCATTCAAGTTGGCCCAAACTGGCCAACCGGAAGTTGCATCCATGTATTCATGTAGGCCAAAACCGGCCATAACTTGCCCCCATTCTGAGTCCACTTCTGATGGCATTTCCAACACATAAAGTTCTAGTTTGCTATACACACACTATGAAGAAGCTTCTCACTTACAAAGATGCTATATAGGTGCCTTTCAGCGAGAAAATGGTTGATCAAAGCTGTCTTGCCCTTTGAACCATATTTGATAGCACCGCTACACCATGAGCAGACTGCTTGTTCTGGATGGGCAATTTTCTTTATGCAGTCTTTCAGTCCGATAGTCACATTCTGGAAAACAGGGCCTTTGGAACTGGATATCATCACTTTTGCACTCACTTCCACCTCCAAATACTTCCAACTACACTTGTTTTTAACTGAAGCATCGACTTGCTTCGCTAAAAAAACCATTTTCACTTTCCATTATTTGACGAAACATTGTGAATTTTGCAACAGTTGTGAAAACAAAGAAAATGGTAAAATGAAATTTGCAAACGGTTTCCCACCTTTCCAAACATTAACTTCCGCTTTTATGGATTCGGTCAACCGCTCAGTAATAACAAAGAGAGCAGTCTCGGCTGGCCGAATCAGAAACCGGAAACGACCATTTGAGAATGAAACCGTTCAAGAACAAAACATCGATCATCCTCTCGCCATACTTTTGCTTCATCAAAAACCTCCCCCCCCCCCCCTTCCCCCACTTTTCTCAACGGATTTACACTGACCTAAAAAATGACCGTCAAAAAGGAGGAAATCCCTTCTCTGTAACTTTGATGCTACAAAAAATAAACTCACCAGCATGGCCGAGAAGATCTGGTCTGTCAGCTCTGCCGTGATCCGTGCATCAGTGTGAAGATGGATATGTTTGGCCACATAACTTGACGCCAGGCTGGCCAACTGAGAAAAATAAATTAATTCCCATAATTATTTTTCTGATTGCAAAGCGCACCTTTGCATAAGGCGCATTCCCCCAAATTTTAACTGACTTTCAGATTTTGTTATTACATTTTCTTACTATTTCATTATTCATATTATAAGACGCATGGGTTTCAGTCAGGGAAAAAAGTATCGCCTTACACTTGTGTGAGTACACGTAAGTGTTTTGTGTATGTGAGTGAGTGCGCGCGTGCGCGCGCGCGTGTGTGTGTATATGTGTGCGTGTGCGCATGTTTGTACAAGTGTATGTTTGAGTAAGTTTGTGTGCGTTTCAGTGAGAATGTGTTTTCTGTGTGTTTGATGAAATGTGTGTGTGTATGTGTGTGTATGTTTGTGTGCAAGAACGCGTTCACTCTCGTGCGTGTGTGTCTGTTTTGCGTGTGTGTCTGTTCTGCGAGTGTGTGCGTGTGTGAGTGTTTCAATGCTGATTGTAAAGTGCTTTGTGCTCGATAAAAAGCGCTATATAAATATCCATTTATTATTATTATTATTATTATTATCGTCCGTAAAATATGGTAGTCAACTCTACTGTCATCAGTACTATATTTTATGGACTACAGGCCCATCATATTATAATACATCACCCCCCAAAAAAAATATACACAAAATTCTGATGGCTTTGGGGGTTTTTGGTGTTTAAAAAAAAACAATTATTGGTCACATTATAAGGCGCAGTCTGGGAAAAAAAGTATCACCTTATAGTCTGTATAATATGGTACTATCCAGGTGGGAGCAACCCGAATTTCATAGACACCTCTGTGACTATAGTATAAAGTATCTAATACCTGATAAAAAAACTTTAAAAAACTGTGAAGATGTAGACATTTAGCCAAATAATTTGGTGCCAGACTGGCCATATTTTAAAACATATAATAAATACCGTATTTTTCAGACTCTAAAGTAAAAAATTTTCACCCAAATGGAAACCCCTACGCCTTATAATGTGACAACTAATATATACTGGTCTCCAAAAGTTAAGGGCCGGCTTCTGTTTTCAGTAGCTTGATATCTATTTACAGTACACTAAGACAACAATGAAGAAAATGGCAAAACTTAGGCTACTCAATAACTTTCCTTCCTGTTGCACGTGCCTGAACCAGTTTTGCAGACATTGCAGTACAGTAACAATGTTTTCAGGTACGCTTAAAATGTGGCAAATTCACGATAATTTCACGAAAGTTTGGTCTCTTTTCGCTGAAGAATCAGGGCTGATGCAGGTTTCTTGCCTATTGCACGTGCAAGGCATGACTGTAGTGAACACTGCTGAGCAAAAGTTAGACACGAATGTGTATTTAAGGGCGGCAACCAGAGCTCTCAATAAGCATGCCTCCAAGACAGAAGAGAGAAGATCGTTCTTCCGGCCCTTAAATTTTGGAGACCAGTATAGTAAGAAAATATAACAACAAAATCTGAACTTTGTGCAAAATGTTGGGGATGCGCCTTATAATAAAGTGCACCTTATAGTCCGAAAAATACAGCAACAAAAGAAACATAGAAGAAAAGAAGAGACGAAGGAAGGAAAAAAGAAGAACAAAGCATGTTGTTTTTCATTGAAAATCGACATTATGCGCGCTCGCACACAGACACACTCGCAAGTTCACAAACGTGAATGTCACACGGACAAAGAAATGTAATGTTTTGGTGACATTTCATGAAGAAATCCACACTTGCCTGTTCCGGCTTGCGTGTGCGCTTGATCAGTTCAGCGTCGGAGGTGGGAAGTTCGATCACCGCCCAATCACTGGGGAGGGGAGGGGGTCTCCTCACGGACAACTGAAAAGAGAATACTGGAGAGATAATGGTCAACTACAGTAAGATAATTAACCACGTGCAGCAGAATTCCGTTGGTGGGCTTGCATTTATAAGCAACCAAATTGAATTGAATTGGGTAGGGATGTAACGGATAGCGATTTGAGATAACTAGAAAGCAATCGAAGAGTGCAAACCTCTACCAAAAGAGACAAGACAAGCCAAACAGAAGTGTGATTGGCTAGGTGCATCCCATTTCATTATTGATTCATCATTATCATCATCCAGAGGTGGGTATGTAGGGTGTGTGTGTGTTTGTATGTGTGTTTGTAGTGTGTGTGTGTGTGTATGTGCATGCATGCAAGGGGTGTGTGCATGCATTTTCTGCACGCGTGTGCATGCATGTGTGAATAAGTCTGCGTGTAATGTGTGAGTGAGAGTATGAGGGCATGCATGCATGCATGCATGCATGCATGCATGCATGTGTGTCTGTGGCAGATGTGGCAGATGCTGAGGCTTTTTCATTACGCTGGGTTAACCAAAATGTCGACAGTTACCGGTCTGGTGGGTTTCGACTTGAGGTCAATCACTGCCTCGTCTTCGGTGCCCACCGAACTGGTCCGCTGAGGTTTGGGGGGTGGGTGCGGCATGATGGGTACGCCGGGGGTCGGTGGGAGGCATCTTCGTCTGGGTTTTGGTACGGGGCCATCGAAAAACTCCAACTGTCGGTCACCCACCTCAATCACATTGCCTGTAAAGAAAATGATGTCAGTGTTTATTAACTTGTGGTGTTTTTTTACCCGGCCAGAGGCCGAGGTATTGCGATCGGTTTGTGTGTCTGTGTGTGTGTGTGTGTCTGTCTGTGTATCGATTATCTTAAAAACTACTGTTTGGACTTTAATTAAAATTGGCAGAGGGGTAGACAGCTTGAAAAGGAAGCTTCCTTTCGTTAATCAACACCGTGCTGACCTTGACCTTGAAAACCGAAATTTTCTTCTTTGGGCTATGTAATTTCCCCCCAGCTTTATTTCGTGAACTAGTGAACAGAATCGCTTCAAAGCTTGTGTGGTGGTGTACCATGGTGCAAGGAAGCTTGTATAGAAGTTCAGCTGTATCTCATGAACTACTGAACAGAATCGCTTCAAATTTTGGGTTATGTATTTTATGCGTTCTGTAAGGGTGGAAAGTGGTGTGTTTATTGGGGTGTGTGGGGGGGAGAGGATGTAACTCAGTGCAAGGAAGTTTGTATAAAAGTTCAGCTGTATCTCGTGAACTACTGAACAGAATCGCTTCAAATATCTATGCGTTCTGTAAGGGTGGAAAGTGGTGTGTTTATTGGGGTAGAGGATGTAACTGTGCAAGGAAGTTTGTATAAAAGTTCAGCTGTATCTCGTGAACTACTGAACAGAATGGAAAGTGGGCTATGTATTTTTGCGTTCTGTAAGGGTGGAAAGTGGTGTGGGGGGAGAGGACGTAACTCAGTGCAAGGAAGTTTGTATAAAAGTTCAGCTGTATATCGTGAACTACTGAACAGAATCGCTTCAAATTTTGGGCTATGTATTTTATACGTTCTGTAAGGGTGGAAAGTGGTGTGTTTATTGGGGGGGGGGGGGGGGGGGGGGAGAGGACATAACTCTGCCCGGGTTTGCATTGTCACAATGCGTTGCTGCCACTCGGTGATGCCCTTGTTAGTACTATTACTGTGCACACAAGAACACACACACACACCAGAGCTTCAAATCGTCAGCGGGCCCGGATCATTGACCATGGGTGCATGTGGTAACCAAAGTTTATGCCTGAACTTTCTATCACAACCCTTGATATAACGATCATTTCAACAGCTTGGGTCCTTATAGAAGAGCCTCATCTTCAGGCAGACCACTGCCTGAACCTCCGTCAAACTGCCTGAATTCAGGCTTCAGGCACACCCACATGCACCCCTGATTGACCAATTGTGGCGATGATTTGACCCCTCATGTTTTGCAGCAGGGGTCATCTGACCCACATCAGAGAGAGAGAGAGAGAGAGAGAGAGAGAGAGAGAGAGAGAGAGAGAGAGAGAGAGAGAGAGAGAGAGAGAGAGAGAGAGAGAGAGAGAGAGAGAGAGAGAGAGAGAGAGAGAGAGAGAGAGAGAGAGAGAGAGAGAGAGAGAGAGAGAGAGAGAGAGAGAGAGAGAGAGAGAGAGAGAGAGAGAGAGAGAGAGAGAGAGAGAGAGAGAGAGAGAGAGAGAGAGAGAACTTGAGAAGAGAAGAGAGAGAGAGAGAGAGAGAGAGAGAGAGAGAGAGAGAGAGAGAGAGAGAGAGAGAGAGAGAGAGAGAGAGAGAGAGAGAGAGAGAGAGAGAGAGAGAGAGAGAGAGAGAGAGAGAGAGAGAGAGAGAGAGAGAGAGAGAGAGAGAGAGATAGAAACACAGAGAGAAAAATAGACAGAGACAAGGATAGATCATAGACAGTCATGCACA
>CM065687.1:26480013-26530013 GCA_017654935.2 Phymorhynchus buccinoides | reverse complement strand
ATGTCAGCTCTGGGTTAGGTGCAGAAAACAGTTGGGGATTTTTTTCCATCAGTTTTATAAGCTTATGAATTGTGTAATAATGATGAATTGAATGTTGACGGCATATTTTGATGTTTTTAATTTTTATTATTTTAAAGTTGTTCTTTATGAAATAACAAAAACCTGAAACAGTGAAAACATTTTCTTAAAATGTGAGCCTTTTTTCTTTTTTGCTTTTTTTTATAACAAAAATCAGATGATTCAATTTGCCTTTTGGGGCTTTTGTTGTTGTTGGTTGTGGTTGTTGTTGGTAACGATCTCTATAACCTTAACAAAAAGCAATGTGCTTCATTGTCCGTGTCTTGAATCTATATCTCTTCTTTTTTTTCTCTCGTAATTTTTACCAGAAAGTACAAAGCGGACCCGCAAGAAAGCAAGCGGTCGATGGCCCGGCTGCTGCTGGCTGCGGAGCGGTGCAAGCACGCTCTGTCCATCAGAGACAACGCCAAGTGCGACGCAGAGTCCGTGCTCGACGGCATCGACTTCAGCGCCAGCATCTCCAGGTCAGCTTAACCCTTTCAACGCCAGCCATTTTTCAGCCCAAACTTTCCATTAAACTTACCTGGGTAGAGAAAAGATTGTCTGCAATATTGGGGATTCGTCTGTGACATGTATAAAATAGGGCATGTCCTTACCTCCCAAAAAATAAGAACATAAGGCCACTGGTTACCAGACCCTCATTTGATGCTTTTTAGTGGCATGGGTGCTGAATCATTGTGGTGCCAAGAGGCGACAGTGGCGATGAAAGGGTTAACCGGCCAGTGATGTTTCAACTTACCACGTGTGACCCAGCACCACGACAATCCTGCCTACCGTCCCCCCCCCCTAAGGGGTATTTGTCCCTGGAAGCAGTTAAAATGGGCACCCTATCCCTGGAATCCACTTTTCTATTTAGTGTCCCTGGAAAAGTAGAATAAAAAATGTTGCTGAGCAGTCACTTGTCTTGTTAGCTAACCTTACTATTAAACACAGGAACAGCCAAAACAACAGGCACTGTTGAAATTTTCTTTCTGTTAAGTTACTGAACACCTGTTGGCACCGAATGCAACAAAAAGACTACCTATTCAGGCAAATGTATCCAGAGTCGCATGAATTTTGCTAGATCGCGAAATATATTTCATGATACATGAAATTGCGATGTTTGTCCCTGGAAATAAGTCTCTGTTTCTGGTTTTTAAGCAGTTTGTCCCTGGAAACTGCAACATGGGGTAGGCAGTCCTGCCATGAAAGAGACATTAAGTTGCTGGGCTAGTTTCTCACGACAGGCTTGCAAAGTCAAAAATCTAATTTTTTGTCAGTTTTGAGTTAAGGATATTTTTTGTGTTCTCTAACATCTTATCTTTCATATTTACGAAGGATAATCTTTAATGTGGTCTCTAAATGGTCACTACTTCGTGACAGGCAAGGGCGATAATCTTATGTAGGTGGCCTACACATCTCAATGCACGAGACTGGGGCAGAGAATGTTCAGTATAAAGCCTCATTTAGGTGTGGACCAGTATCGCAGTAGAAGCAGTTTCAAGCAGAACCTATCAAATTCCTTTAAAAATTTCATTTTTCCATTCTGCTTCAGGGGACGTTGGCCCCCTCACCCCTCACATTGATGCTGCCCCTATGCTTCACCAGGGACTTTGTGACTAGGTGGCCCTCTGAACCACTGCTTTTCAGGTCTTCCAAGATTTTGTAGAAGCGCCCATGTTACGTTGTTTGTTTTGCCCACAGGGTGAGGTTTGAGAACCTGTGTCCCGGCCTGGTGGACCAGTGCACCCAGCTGATACAGCAGGCGCTGACCAAGGCAGGCTGTGCCATAGAGGACATCAGCAGGGTAAGGGACGCCAGTTGCATAGGTGCAACTATGTCCGTTTTACACATATTTCAGTTTTTTTTATTTTTCCAGAAACAGAAATTCTGTTGATGGGGCTCTTCCCCTGTACCCCGACGGGGCCTCAGCAGCCCCTGGACCCCTGCCTTTCAGGGTGTTTTTCTCCATTTTCATGAGTTGCACCCATGCACTTGTCAGGAATGGTAATTTTCAGTGAATTCTCTGAATTCAGAGGAAAGTGAATGCAGAAAATCAAATGTCATAAGGGATTTTAAGCTTGAGGAGATGCCCTTTACCCAAGTTTGAACAGATTTACATGTTCATTTACAACAGCAATTGCCTTCCGATCACCATGAAGGGCTTTTAGTCCCTTGATGACGCCAAGAGACGACATCTCCTGAAACCCTGTAATATTTTCAGACAAAAATGCTTTTCCTCCATTACGATGCCTTGTTGTACATAATATTATGTAACTATCATTTTGTTCTGAGGGGCTGTGTATGAATGAGTCAGTTGCGTCCAACAGCATTCTGTAGCAAAACATAGAAGCTACAATGGGTTTTTTCTCAAGCTGACTTTGTATGTCGGTGTTCAAGGAAACTTTTGCTCAGGGTAAATTTTAAAAAAATGACTGGATAAAAAAAAGAAACAAGAAAACAAGCCTTGCGGTTATGAAAACATCCCAGAAACGTTGTGAATAGATTTTGTTAAGCCAGTATGGTCCTAATTTGCATCTTAGCTTTGTGTTTAAATGTTGATGATGACAGATGTGGATGGTTTGCTCTTATGTTTTGGTATCATTGTCTTTTAAGTCTAAAATTGAACAGATTTTTTTTATTATTCATTTGTACTTAATCATTCATTAAGATCACTGAGAATGGACTTTACAACTTTTATTTTGACAAGTGTCCTAATTGACATAGTTCTCGTTACGATGTAAATTTAAGGAGGTACTGTACAGTTCAGTTTACAAATGAACATTGGGAAACCCGCCGTAGGTGACGTTGAAAACTTAAAGGGTGTGTGCAGGCAGTGCTATGCGGGGGAGGCACCAACATGCCGCTGGTTCAGCGCACCATCACTCGCTTCCTGCCCTCCTGCGAAATACTCAGCTCCGTGCCAGGGGACGAACTCATCGCCATCGGGGCTGCCAAGGAGGTATGCTGGCATCGCAATTGTCAGATGTTTTGCAAATTTCAGAAGATTGAGAATTTCTGGCAGAGGATTTGTTTGTGGTTTCGAGGTTTTTGCCTTCTTTTTTTTTTGAGTGTGATCTTTACTATCAAATAGCTTTTAAATGTGATTTCTTACTGAGTTAGAAGATTTTAGTCATGTTGGGAACTGGGATTTTCTGTTTCTGTGTGTTAGTCGAAAGGGCCACTTTTGTGGCAATTTATCAACGAAAACTAGGGGAGAGCACCTATGCCTATTCCCTAATCTGATTATCTTTTTATTCTTGAGATTTTCTTGAGATTTTGGACTTGTCCCTCTAGTCTCTGGAACCTTGATGGCCCTTTCACTGTGATTTTCAGAGGACTGGGTTTTAGACAATTCTGCTGTTTGAATAAGGCATGGGAGTGAATTTAGGTAATTGGGTATTTTAGTAGGTTTTTGTTTGATTGTTTCTGGTTGGTTGTGCGCGTGTGTGTGTTTTTCAATGTTAGTGTTGCGGACTTTATCTGCAATCAGGGTTAATTCTATCTTTGAAATCAGGGGATCAGAATCAGTGTGCGAAATATGTCTCTTGATTTTTCATGGGGTCACCTTAATATTTTAGGGGGTCTCTCTTCTATAATTTTTTTTATTGTTTTTAACAGCATCGGGTGAAAAATCACGTTTAGTGATGCACTGAACCCAGTGCTTCGGATTGCAATTTTAAGCGTCAGCATTATCATTGGAAATGTTGGCATAAACCTTTTATTTGGTGTTGTTTTGTATAGTAAGGTAAATAAAGGTAACTCTCTGTAATTAACTCCCTTCACCAAAGTTATTTTTGGCACCAAATCGCCTAGCAAAGCATAAGCAACAGCCACATTGAGACAGACCAAAATAACTTTGGTGAAGGGAGTTAATTACAGAGAGAGTTACCTTTCTTTACCTTAATATTATCTATTATCCTTTCTCCTTGTCTCACTATTTCTATCGTTGTTTTGTATGTTGACTTTCTCAGTTTTGAGCGTCTAATTCACATTTCTTGTTCAGAGTTTCTACTTTATGATGTAAACTGCGACTTGAAATTCTCCTTTTTTCAGTTTCAGCTCCTTTATTTTCATTTCCTACAATAACAGCATTATTGAAAGTGCAGTTTGTAGGGGGGTCGTTGTTGAAAAGTTTTCAGCATCATTCGTTTTTGTTTAGCACTTACCCCCCACATCACGTGTCACATTCCCTCTTATGCTTGGAAGATTTCTTAAGATTTCTTACCAGCTATAAGAGGGAAAACACATGAAAAACCATGATTTTGACACGTGACGTGGTGATGAGATTGTTCATCTATGAATTGGCATGTTGGCTCTTTAGAAGATCTTTAGAAGATTTGACTGACAGTCTCAGTACTTTAATGCCCTGAGTTGTCATTACTTTGTTGCAGGCTGGAATTTTAGCCAGTAAGGATAAATCTCAGCTAGAGTCTGGCGAAGACAACAACTCGTTCCAGTGCCTGGCTAGAGACATTGGATTGGAGGTGAGCTTTTGCTTCGTTTTACATTGAAACGTTTGTTCGTCCGATACATTATTTTGCATGATTAGAAAATAATACAATGTACTTTGGATAAGCCAGCAGGGCAGTGGGTGGATGCCTCGTGCCTCCATATGGGGAGCTGGACGACCCTGCCCCCTCCACGAATCTCCTCGTGGGGATACCGGGGGGTCTTTTGTAAAAAATAGTTCCCCCACCTTCTTGAAGTGCTGTGCTTGTAGCTTCCTCCAATCTGCCACTCTCTTTGACTCTGCCTTTTCCCTTTGCTTTCTATCATCTACTATCTTTCTGACTTATTGGCCCATTCTGCTTTTTAAAAAAATATTAATCTTTCAAATAATTTTTCTCCTTTGAGCTCCTCAGAAATCGGAATGTGTCGGCTGTACGCAGCAGGGAGACAAGTGAAAACTGAAAACCGGACGCATATGTACCTTACCCATTATGGCCTGGGAACGCAGAAGAAGAAGAAGAATAAGCCAACAAGATACCTTGCACCTCTCTCTCTCTCTCTCTCTCTCTCTCTCTCTCTCTCTCTCTCTCTCTCTCTCTCTCTCTCTCTCTCTCTCTCTCTCTCTCTCTCTCTCTCTTTCACATAGTTTACAGGATTATAAAAAACATGACTCCTTTTTCTTTCTCCTCCTCCTTCCCCCCCTCTCTCCATTTCTCCCCCCCCCCCCCCCCCCCTTTTCTCTCTGTCTCTCATCAGGCTTTTCCAATGACCTGAAAAAAAGGTTTAGTGCATTTAGCAAATTAATGTTGTGAAGTTAGGTTGGATCCTTGGGGAGATCCGTTTCCATTGTTTCCAGATCCTGCAGTCACCAGTTTGTTCCTTAACTTCATCAGTTACATCTCAAGTGTGCTGATTTTATATTCACTCGATTGTGCACATCCGGGATCGGCACATCAATTGCGTTGATGAATACATTTAGCAAAACAGAATTATTTTTATTTATTTCTTCACTTCTGCTATTTAGTACACCAATGAGAGTATGCATGTTTTCTTTTGCCTGCATGTCATGTACTTTTGTATAATGAACAAAATTGTTCAATGAAAAAAAAATGTTCAATTAAAAAAAAAAAAGTCAGCATTGCATTAAAGCAGTTGAAAAAGACTGATTTAGGGTGCCAGAAACCTCCATACATTTCAGAAATGTTTGCTTGCTATTATTGGGAGCCCTGTTAAATGTGAGCCCTGTTAAAATCTGCACAATTTGAGATGCACCGCCTTCACCATTGCAAAACTGGTTGCAGACGACAGACGGTGTGGAGGTGGTGCTGGCGGCAGGCACCATGGTTCCGTTCCGCACGCGCCACACGGCCACGCTGTCCCCCGAACAGACGTCCTTCAGAATGGTCATCTGCGAGACCGCAGAGGAAGGCACCGCCGATTCGACAAAACTGGCCAAGGTAAGACCAGGTACATGAAAGCTCCTGCTTTCAGGATGTTCAGGATTGAAGTTAAGGATTTTTTTTATTGCCTGGAGCCGGCGTCGCTGGATTATGAGAATTTGAGAAGGTGCATTTTGCTGGTTATAGAGGTCATGAAGTTTAACCAGAAGTGGAAGTGCAACAAGAGCCTGTCAATTACATTGGAAACTGTTGTTTCCCTTCAGCTTCCAGGGGGCATTGCCCCCCCGAAACCCCCAGGAGGGGCGCTGTCCCTGCACTCTGCCGGGGCCTCACCGGCCCCTGGACCCCTGCCTTGCAGGATTTTTCAAATTTCCCAGAAGCGCCCATGCAGGTAGTATTGTAACACTTTGCCTCTGCTGACTACTCCACGCGAGTGGCAGGTTTTACGTGGGAATGAAAGTTAGGATTTACGTCCACTTGGCTGCAAGACAGCATGTATGGGACGAACCGTCAACCAACCATCATTCAATGTTCAGACCAGATCCTGGAGGTACTGCAATACCAGGTCTGATCCGAGATCATATTTAGGACTAATTGATTTATGTGGGAAGCTGTTGTGTAGTAATTTATAGCTGCTTGACTGTGGATGTAAGCAGTGCACAACACAAGAGACAAGGAGATTATCGATGATATCCCCCGTCTAGTGTTGACATTCATTAAACATTAATTGTGTGACAGGATTTTTTTTAAATTTTGTTTCCAAAAAACATTACGGTTGTATTTATTCATACAAGATACTGATAGTTCCATTCTAATTTTAAAATCCACTCCTTTGTTTTGTATTAAGATATGAATTTTTTTATTAAATTATTATCGATTAATTTGTATTTTCTCCCGATTTTGCTGAATTATTTATTTGCCACCAGCAATAGTTAAATAGATTTATAAAAAAAAATGTTTCCTTGAGCAAGAAGTTGTTCCTGCATTATTATACAATGATGCGCATGTTTTTCTTTCAGCTTGTAATGAAGAACTTGCCTGCTGGGGCTTGCATCAACACCACTTTCCACTTGAAAAGGTGAGGAGAGTCTGCTAGTATGATCTTTTTCGGTGTTTGTTTGATTCTTTTTATGTTATCTTATTACTTTTGCCTTTGAAGTCTAAACTTCTTCTTCTTCTGCGTTCCCAGGCCATGTGGCCATAATGGGTAATGTGTCTGGTTTTCAGTTTTCACTGGTCTCCCCGCTGCGCACAGCCAGCACATTCCGATTTTGGAGGAGCTAAAAGGAGAAAATTGGGAACAATTGTTTTTAAAAGGCAGGAGAATGGGCCAACAAGGCAAAAAGATAGTAGATGACAGAAAGCAAACGGTAAAGGCAGAGTCAAAGAGAGTGAAAGATTAGTGGAAGTTACAAGCACATAACTTCCAGAAGGTGGGGGAACTATTTGTAGGAAAGATCCCCGGTATCCCCACAGGGAATGAAGTCTAAACAAAACACATTTAATGAAATACACACACATGCACACTATGAACTCGTGTACTTGCATGTTTGCACAAGCACTGGGCTGTATACATACATGCATATATTCTTACATGAAATGAAGTCGTCATTATCATAACTTTTTCATTCACTGCATCCATAGTGCATTTTTTTTCATTGAGTTTAGATAACAAAAACATACTAATTCCATTAAAACACATCTTGACTTTCTTTCTTTCTTTCTCCCAAGTGAAAACAAAAATGTTGATAGTGACGTGTGTAAAAAATGCCACTCTTACATGAGAACACCAGTTTCAGTTAAGTGCCAAAAAATATTGTGTTAGAAAGTCATTAGAAAGTCCTTTACTTTCCTTGTGGATTTAAATAAAATTTATTGAGGAATGCACTTCACATCCAGGCAATAGCGTAGTGAGTCACGTTAGAACAACGATCAAGGAATAATATGCAAAGGCTACTCAGACTGGCTGCCACAGGCAAATAGCAAATGCGAGAGACTACTTCTTCGAAATTCAGTATGAACATTGCAATGTGTATCTTCAAGGTGTGTGTGGCATTTCAGAGAAGGGGGTCTCCACGTGACTGCCCATGAAGCGTCCTCGGCCCAGCAAGAAAGTGTGCACATTCCCGCAACCGCCATGGCCAACCACAGTTGATGATGATCCTCCTGTCCAGATCCTGTTGAGTGGAGGATTCACTGTGAATGCCTTCAGGTTGTGTTCAGGGAAAGGCAGACTTTTTAGTCCTTGAAAACACGTTTTTCTCTCAGTGGATGCACCCATGGAATAGTTTGACTACCCATACTTTCGGGACTGTAAAACACCCCTTTCTGTGAAATACATGCCACCCCCCCTTCTTTTTTTTTTAGTTTGAAAAAGAGGAAGAGAGTGCGAGAAATGGAGAGGGTGAGAACAAGGGAGACATAAATAGGCATGTAAGATGTATGTTGTTGTTGTTCCCTGGCTGAGCGACTCCAGGGATCATCCCAACAGCCAGAGCACTTGAACAATTCAGTACAAATGCACCAGCTAGGGATGAGAACATTGCGTGTGTGACCGTTTTTTATTACCCCGCCATGTGGGCAGCCACACTCCGTCTTCGGGGGATTTTAGACTGATGATGTTATGCTGGGAGCTTGTCATGGCTTAAGACAATCCCTGCACAACCATTCAGAGCATAACAACATTTTGATGTAGCCTTGGCGTTCTAGCTTATGTCAACTGGTCTGACACAGCCTCATGCCAAGGCAAGTAAGATGTATAAAAAGAGGGAGATGAGCTGAAATATTGACATTGTAAATGTGAACATTTGGCCTACTGAAATTGAAGACAGAAGCAAAAGAGTTGAAGAAGTCAGGCTAGTGGTTCTTGAAAATGATTCATCCATAGATAGTAGAAGCTTTAAACTTAAGCTGGAGCTTAAAAAAATAATGGATAGATGACTCTAAGACTAAGAATGACATTTTTACGAATGATTAATCCAATTTGTGATTAGAATCGCATATTGATTTCTGGTATCTATGGCATCCGTGATGGGCCATAGATTTCCTTTTAAACAATATGTATACAATTTTTAATGAGCCTTTAAAAAAAAAAGCGCGCTATTACTCAAAGATCAGAAGTCCTTTGTTATAGACATAAGAGAGTTGATTATAGTCCCGAAAGTCCTTTGCCATTTTCTTATATATACTGTATATAGCTACTTTTGTATAAGACTTTGGATGTCATTATAAATGAGAAGAAAAAGAATAAACGAGTTTGTTTGCTCTTGTATGTGAGATTCTGTGTGAATTTGTGTTGCTTGGACTTGGAGCGAAAATGGGAATATTTTGCATGTGTAAATGTGTGTAAGAAAGAGACAAGAATTGTGTGATTTAGCCACTAAATAAAGAACTGTGGACACATTTTGCAAGACTACAGTATATGTAATGGTTTATTTGGAAACATGATTTATACTGATTTGGGGGTCAGTTGAATTTCAACATAATCTCAACACATATCCTTCTACTGAATGATATTCATTCTCAAATGTTTGAAGCATCTTCCACAGAATGCAGAAACTTTATATAAATGCAAAGAACCGTAACAATGCAGAAACTTTACGGAAACACAAATAATGCAGAAACTACATGGAAACGCAAAGCACAATAACAAGGCAGAAACTTTATGGAAACGCAAAGAACAATAACAATGCAGAAACTACATGGAAACGCAAAGAACAATAACAATGCAGAAACTACATGGAAACGCAAAGAACAATAACAATGCAGAAACTTTATGGAAACGCAAAGAACAGTAACAATGCAGAAACTTTATGGAAATGCAAAGAACAATAATGCAGAAACTACATGGAAATGCAAAGAACAGTAACAATGCAGAAACTTTATGGAAATGCAAAGAACAATAATGCAGAAACTACATGGAAATGCAAAGAACAATAACAATGCAGAAACTTTACGGAAACACAAAGAACAGTAACAATGCAGAAACTTTATGGAAATACAAAGAACAATAAGGCAGAAACTTGATGGAAACGCAAAGAACAACAACAAGGCAGAAACTTTATGGAAACGCAAAGAACAACAACAAGGCAGAAACTTTATGGAAACGCAAAGAACAATAAGGCAGAAACTTTACGGAAACGCAAAGAACAATAACAAGGCAGGAAATTTATGGAAACGCAAAGAACAATAAGGCAGAAACTTTATGGAAACGCAAAGAACAACAACAAGGCAGAAACTTTATGGAAACGCAAAGAACAATAAGGCAGAAACTTTACGGAAACGCAAAGAACAATAACAAGGCAGGAAATTTATGGAAATACAAAGAACAATAACAATGCAGAAACTTTACGGAAATGCAAAGAACAATAACAAGGCAGGAAATTTATGGAAATACAAAGAACAATAACAATGCAGAAACTTTACGGAAATGCAAAGAACAGTAACAATGCAGAAACTTCATGGAAATGCAAAGAACAATAGAAATGCAGAAACTTTACGGAAACGCAAAGAACAGTAACAATGCAGAAACTTCATGGAAATGCAAAGAACAATAGAAATGCAGAAACTTCATGGAAAAGCAAATAACAATAACTCTGGAGATTGAGTTTCATCCCATTCTACCATAAACAAAAACAAAAGTGATTTAGCCATACAAGTCAGTTCAGTTGCTTGTGTGCTTTATTAAAGCTAATAATAGAACGAAGCGCTACCACAGAAGAAGAAAAAAAGTTACTGAAAGATTACTGACTAATTATATCTTTACATACTTCTTCAGAACTGTTTCTTGCATGACAACTTAATGTATAAAATGTTGACAACATCCTTTAACTTTCACAACACATTGTCATACATACAGACGTCAACAAAAGTTAAGGTCCACTCCAGACATCAACAAAAGTTATGGACCACTCTTTCACAAGTGTGTAAAACAAAATTACACAAATTTAAGTTTTACTCATAAATTATTACTAAATGTATTAATTGTGGATAAATTTCCGTATGAGTAAGCAAGTTTTTATTAAAAATAAAATGTGGGCATCTATGGCTTAAAACTGGAGAGGAAAAAAAACAACTTTTGTGATTGCAGACTGAAGATTTTCCAAAATATGTTCGATTCTATTTCAACAGGAACCTTGTTACATCAAAAGAGACATAAAGATATTCAGACTGCTATGTTTTGAAAAATGATCAATAATTATGCATAAAAAAAGGAGACAATGGCTTTAATGTGATAAGACTACGTTATATTTTGATGCTCGGTGTCTAATCACTTTTTTATGCTCCATAACTGCGACTAGAAAACATGCGCGTGCACACACACGCACACACATATACATACACACCAGCTTATGAACTGATGCTCTGGCATCCACCCACAAAATAATACACAAACAGATGTACTTTGCTTAAGGTCTGTGTACATGTTAACAATATTCACAAAATACATCTATTTCCCCATGGCAACAATGTTAGGCCACTCATAATATGACTTGCAACTCACTGTGGTGCCATGGGGAAATAGTGATATTTTGTGAATAATGTTAACGTGTACACATACCTTTATGAACAGCTCTAAACTGTCATGAATACTTGGCAAGCATGTTAAAGTACTCGGAATTACAGACCCCTGCCAAAGTCCAGCAACTGTCCCTAATTGCTTATGCTGTAAGGTAAAACTAAGCTGTCCACAAAAAGTTAGGGAACACTTACAAAACTCACATGCTTTTGTTATTTGCTTGTAGCTTTAAAACGCTTCGTAATGGAACGCCAAACTTTGCGGTCACATACTTAAGGGACATGGCCTTATTTACACTGATGTTTGAAAGTTTTGCGCTTGCTGTTGGTTGCTATGGAAACGTCAGTTGAAAAGGTGCCCAAATCCCCCAAAAGTGTACAGATTTAGCATATCAGCATTTTTTCCACAGAACGAATTGAGCAAAACTGTACTCAGCACATGGTAGTCGGGAGCTTTGATGATGAGCACAACTGGCAAAAGATCAAAATTTTAACCAATGGCATGGTGCAATCGCAATCACGATGGTTGTATAGTGAAAAATGAGCCTTTCAGATCTAGGGAGAGCCCTGGCATGGCTGGTGGAGAGGTAGCTGTGCTGAAATTGGGTCAAACTCCCCGATCAGTCATAACTAGTCTGAAATAACGGTTCCAGACCATCAGCCAAGCCCAGGAAAGGCGACAGTCAGGGAGGCCCAGAAAGACCACCACACGGGTGAACCAGTACCCTGCCAGACACCCCCTGGCTGATCAGATAACTCGACCAGCCACATCAGGCAACATCTAAGGAGAGCAGCAGACCTCAACAGAACAACTCCACTCGGACAGGGTTAAGCCTCCTGCAACAAGTTCAGCTCTATGCTCGTCACCCAACAAAGCGCCTCATTCTAACTCCAGCTCACAAAGCTTTTCACCGGGACATGACTTTCGCCATCATAATAATAATAAGAAAGAAAGCTTTTATAACGCTCTTCGATGGGGACAAAACCGTCCTCAAAGTGCTTTACAATTATTTTGAAAAAATATATCAAGAAAAAAGAAAACATTAAGAAGAAGCAGAATTGTTTTTTTAATTCACACAATTTAAGGTAAAAATCAAAATGCTCACATCGGCCCTCCATACCCCCCCCCCCCCCCCTCTCTCTCTCTTTCTCCACATGCACACTATAGACACTCACATCATCATATCAGGGATATAAAAATATCAATGCATGAACAAACAGAAAACAAACTTGAAGCAAAAAAACAAAAGGTATTTTATCGACCCCCACCCAACCCCACCTTATCCACACACAACTCATACGCACTCACAATATCCTGGGGGGGGGGGTGGGGGGGGGGGGGGGGGGGGGGGGGGGGGGGGGGGGGGGGTGGGGGGGGGGGGGGGGGGGGGGGGGGGGGGGGGGGGGGGGGGGGAATCATGGACGATGGACACGTCAACAGAATCATTAGTTCTGGTCACTGACGAGTTTCAGTTCCCCCTGGAAAAGTACCCTAATACCTAAATCCTGGTGGACATAGGCCTACCCACGTTTGGGTATACTCTTATACTGATTTTGATAAGTGTTCCCTAACTTTCTATGGGCGGCATATAAACTTTCTCACACATTCAGAATCTTGGTCCCTACGGAGTTGGTTTTCATCACCATATAGCTGCTAAAGACAAACAAGTAGGACCTACCACGTTGATTGATGAAGGGTACCAACTTATTAAAAGAGAGAGATGATGTCTTTATGTTTAGTCCGTCACCAAGACGGACTATTGCGATGGGCTGGTTAGTCTGTCACCAAGACGGATTATTGCGATGGGCTGGTTTGTATTTTGTTTTTTTAGTTTTTTTGTTGTTGTTTTTTTCTGTCTGTCCCAAGGATATTGACCGAATCGCGTCAAATTTTGTGTGAAGGTGTGCCTCCTTAATAGGAAGAGATCGGCGCAAACCATTTTGCCGTCGTGACCTTGACCTTGACGTACGACCTTGAAAACCGAAAATCTATTTTTAGCCATATCTCAGGCACCGATCAACATAGGATGTTGAAACTTGGTATGAAGGTGGTTTGGCTTATGCCCGTTCTGATGATGGCATACCAATCAAGGCCAAGGTCAAGGTCAAAAAGATCGCTGGAGCCTGAAAATCGGAGGGTCATTTTTTTTCTCCTTCTGTCTGTCCCAAGGATTTCTTTCGAACGGGTTGACAGAATCACGTCAAATTGTGTGTGCTGGTGTGTCACCATGAGAGGAAGGCATCCGCGCAAACCATATTGCCGTCGTGACCTTGACCTTGGCGTACGACCTTGAAAACCGAAAATCTTTCAGGGGCCATAACTCCCACACCGTTAGTGTTAGAGTCTTCAAATTTGGCATGAAGGTACTTTGGCTTATGCCCGTTCTGATGGTGGCATACCGATCAAGGTCAAGGTCACGGTCCGGACGATCCGTAGGCCTTGAAAGTGGTAGGGGTCTACACATTGGGTTTTAAGCCATATTTTCCACATTGGTACTTGACAGAAGCGCTTCAGATTGTGTGTGGTACTGTATACCCTAGAGAAGAAAACATCCGAGCATAAATTATCACCATGCTGATCTTGACCTTGAAGTGTGACCTTGAAAACCGAAATTTCCTTCTTTGCGCTATATGTTTCTTCTTCAAGCTGTATCTCGTGAACTAGAAGACAGAATCCCTTCCAATTTTGTGTCAGGATGTGACACTCTACGGGGTGTCGCAAGTGCGTGGCATTGCTGGTGACGGACATGTCTGCCGCTCGGCGACGCCCTTGTTTGTATTTTTGTTTGTTTGTTTGTTTGTTTGTTTGTTTTTTTGTGTTTTTTTCTGTCTGTCCCAAGGATATCTCCCGAACCGCTTGACCGAATCGCGTCAAATTTTGTGTGAAGGTGTGCCTCCTTAATAGGAAGAGATCGGCGCAAACCATTTTGCCGTCTTGACCTTGACGTACGACCTTGAAAACCGAAAATCTATTTTTAGCCATATCTCGGGCACCGATCAACATAGGATGTTGAAACTTGGTATGAAGGTGGTTTGGCTTATCACCATGCTGACCTTGACCTTGAAGTGTGACCTTGAAAACCGAAATTTCCTTCTTTGCGCTATATGTTTCTTCTTCAAGCTGTATCTCGTGAACTAGACGACAGAATCCCTTCCAATTTTGTGTCAGGATGTGACACTCTACGGGGTGTCGCAAGTGCGTGGCATTGCTGGTGACGGACATGTCTGCCGCTCGGCGACGCCCTTGTTTTATTTCATTTTACTTTTCTTTAGGCAGCCTGGAGGGAGGGGGGGGGGGGGTGGCTATATAAAAAAGAAATCCCCCATCTGCCTCTGAAACAGAGTATGTTGTCGTGTATTTGTATCAGTTGCGTAGGAAGATGTTGAAGACAGATGTTTAATAGAACAGCCAGCGTCACCGACATGCTCCAGAGAGTGGGATGGAACTCGCTGCAGCAACACCGACAGACCACCAGACTCACCATGCTCTTCAAAATGCTCAAAGGCATGGTGAGTGTTAACAGGGGAGCAAGCTCTTACCTCAGCCAGAGCGGCAGCGAAGAGGCCACTCGCCAGAGTTCCTTCTTTCCCCGGACAATCAGGGAGTATAACGCGACACCTTGCCTACATCAACAGTGGAGGCCAGAACTCCAGAGAGTTTCGCAGCCAGAGTCTGGAAGCACCTGAATGGACACTGTGACCCGCCTGCTGCACCCATCATGCCTGATGGCCCCACTCAGGGGTCATTGGGCTAGCAACCCAAACTCTCTTCTTTTCTTTTGTTTCTTCTTTCCCCCCCTTCTCTTCTGCTTTTGTTTGTTGCTGGAAGTGGGGCCTGTTCCTTCCCGGCTGAACTGGGGGGTTTAATGGTCTTAACACAGTGCAAACACTTAATCCTTTATCTTTTTTTATCTGTCCCTCCTCTGTCTAAGGCCTAACTTTTCAGTTTCTTCTCAGGCTTTGAGCCTTTTGTTCCGGCATAACAGTCACGGTGGTAGAACCTCCCGGTTCCGTGGCAAAATAATCAAAGAGTTGATTGTGGCCACGCACAGCGAAGAAGAGACAGCTAGGGAGGGGCAGGATTGCCCACAATCACCAATACAAATGTATGAATGAAATAAAACATTATGTAAAGTGAAAAAAGACAACAGAAGAAGAAACCCATGCAGTGTACAGGGGTGGATCAGCCAATCATGGAAGGTGGCTCCACGTGCAGGTGCTTGGTTAGGGGAGGGGGGGGGGTGCTTTGCCCACCAGCAGCTGACGATAATTTGAATGTAAAATAGCAATGAAGGCCTCTCGTGGGATAATAAGGTAAAACGATGGCATATGGAACGACAGCTCTCTCTCTCTCTCTCTCTCTCTCTCTCTCTCTCTCTCTCTCTCTCTCTCTCTCTCTCTCTCTCTCTCTCTCTCTCTCTCTCTCTCTCTCTCTCTCTCTCTCTCTCTCTCTCTCTCTCTCTCTCTCTCTCTCTCTCTCTCTCTCTCTCTCTCTCTCTCTCTCTCTCTCTCTCTCTCTCTCTGATATAATATAGTACCAAAGTCCAAAGTTGTGAAACTTGATAATCTAACATTATTGAGGCCTATTCAAGAAAGAACAGGAAATGAAATATATTTGAGCAATCTAAGCGTCATATCACATTGTTCCAAGTCTTTGTTTGTGATAGTTGAGTTTAAGAACAGAGAAAAACATACAAGAACAAACTTACTTTACCTGCATCTATAAGCAAGACAGAAAAATATAATTTGAGCAAAAAACGCTTTCTGACTGGTGTGTTCATGGTTAGTTTTGTTCTGACTCAGAGTCAATAAAAAGGAAATTTCCCCAAGTATGTTAATGCAACAAATACGTGTAGCGGTGCCATAACCGATGAGGTTTAACCGAGGCGTGGTTACCGCTACACCTATCTGTATTAATTTTAAAAAATCGGGACTTTACTGGTTTCGTACTGCCTCCGGGCATTGCCTCCAGTATTGTTCCCACCATATTTGTATTTACAAATGTCCCATATGTGTCTGATTCAGACCAAGAGGATGTAAAACACCATTTTCGTCGTCGTCCCCAAGTAGGCTATGTCAATAAAAAGAAAAAAGGAAATTTCCCCAAGTATGTCATTTTCTTTTTTTTCTTTTTCTCTTTTCATTGACTCAGAACAAAACTAAGAGAAATATAAGTTCACTTATAGGGTAAGTCTAGCTCAGACTGATATTTCATGGTAGATTGGACAAATTGTTCAGAAATCAAACTCCAGGCCATGCTATTTTCAAGCATTGTGACTGAAAAAAATCAGTTATAATTAATTGTTCTTTAAAACAAATAAGGCATTATCACTTGAACAGCCACCTATACAGGGCCGGTTATTAAGGCAAGAATCGAGCCCTATGATAAATAAATTAAACCCTTGAATCCTTGCGCTTAAGAAAAAAATATAAACAAGAAGTTCAACAAAGTAATATGCAATCGCTCAAACACATGCAAATAGAACATGAAACTATCTCTCTGTCTCTCTCTGTGAGTCTCTGTCTCTCTCTCTCTCTCTCTCTCTCTCTCTCTCTCTCTCTCTCTCTCTCTCTCTCTCTCTCTCTCTCTCTCTCTCTCTCTCTCTCTCTCTCTCTCTCTCTCTCTCTCTCTCTCTCTCTCTCTCTCTCCAAGATACAGAATGGGTCGAAGGATCGGCTCAGCCTGATCCTTATTCTTGCTAAATAAAATTCCTGAAGTCTCTCTCTCTCTCCTCTCTCTTCTCTTCTTCTCTCTCTCTCTCTCTCTCTCTCTCTCTCTCTCTCTCTCTCTCTCTCTCTCTCTCTCTCTCTCTCTCTCTCTCTCTCTTTTTTTTTTGTGGGGGAGGAAGACATGTCTGCCCCCCCCCCCTCTAAGCTAGGGGATGGGGGGGGGGGGGCAGTTCCCCCCCTCCCCTGTTCCTACGCCACTGTACTGAAGCTGAATGACGACAAAACGGAGGCCTTGTTCATCCACTCTCCATCTAGAAAACTTTCGTACCCAAAGCCTGATTCCATCTCTGTCTGTGACACTCAAATACCTTTTTCTCCTTCTGCTAGAAATCTTGGCTTCCACATCTCTCAAGATATGAGTGTTGACTCACAAGTTCAAACTATCTGTCGGTCAGCATACTGTGAGCTGCGTCGCATTGCCATTGGTACGATTCGCCATCTCCTGTCTATAGATACTACTAAAATACTAGTCTGCGCTTTTGTTCTCTCTAAACTAGATTATTGTAATTCACTCTTGTATGGCTGCCCCCAACACCTCATTGACAAGCTTCAAAAAGTCCAGAACTCTGCTGCCAGACTTGTCCTCAAGGTCTCTAAGTATCATCATGTTCAACCACTCCTGATATCCCTTCATTGGCTTTCCATCAAAGCACGTATTGACTACAAAATTTCCACTCTATGTCATTCTTATTTCTCTGGAAATGCCCCTAGCTACATTTCTGACATGCTTTCTGTCTATACTCCATCAAGGCAATTGCGGTCATCTTCAGATTCCAAAATTCTCTGTGTTCCTAGTACACGAACAAAAATGTTTGGTGAGCGCTCCTTTTCCTTTTCGGCCCCATCAGTTTGGAACTCCTTACCACGCGAAATCCGCCATATCCAGTCCTTGCAATGTTTCAAATCAGCTCTCAAGACCCACCTGTTCAAGCTACATCACAACCTTTAGGCCACATTACTTCTGGACTCTATTCTCACACACACACTCCCCTCCCCCCATATTAGTTTCACTGTGTGTTGACTGCAATGTCTACGTCAGCTTTGTTGAGAGAGAGAGAGAGAGAGAGAGAGAGAGAGAGAGAGAGAGAGAGAGAGAGAGAGAGAGAGAGAGAGAGAGAGAGAGAGAGAGAGAGAGAGAGAGAGAGAGAGAGAGAGAGAGAGAGAGAGTGTGTGTGTGTGTGTTGATGCTTTGTTCAACTGATTGTATTTTGTATTGTTTTTTGGGTGGGGTGAGTGGTGGTGATGGTAACGGTGTGTGTGCGTGCGTGTGCGTGTGTGTGTGTGTGTGTGTGTGTGTATGTGCGTACTTGCGTGTATGTGTGGGTGGGGTGTGTATGTGTATGCTATCGGGCTCAAACGTGATAAAATACCAGTTAACTACTTAAGTGGACTTTCTTCTTCCCAAAACGTGATAAAATACCAGTTAACTACTTAAGTGGACTTTCTTTTCAATTTCCGCTTCCGGTCAGTTAACTGCTTAAGTGGCATTTTTATGGGGCGCCGACGTGCTAAAAGACCAGTTAACTACTTAACTGGCATTACTATTCCAGTTAAGTACTTAACTTACCGGAAGCGGAAATCGCTTATACAAGTTAACTAGTTAACTGACATTTCGAAGTTTTTTTCCGTTTTAGAGGGGATTATTTTCTGAAGGTTTTGTAACACGCAATGTTAACTAGTTCAACCATGATAAAATGCCACTTAAGCAGTTAACTGACCGGAAGCGGAAATTGAAAAGAAAGTCCACTTAAGTAGTTAACTGGTATTTTATCACGTTTTGGGAAGAAGAAAGTCCACTTAAGTAGTTAACTGGTATTTTATCACGTTTGAGCCCGATACATTTTATTATGGTTGAACTAGTTAACTTGTTTTTGTAACACGAAATCCCATTGGATACTGCAGATCAGCAATCTTTCCCCAGAAATTGCTCCAAATACGTTTTAGTAGCTGAAATAATCCCCAAATAGCATCAAATAGTATAAATATATCATTGTCCGTTTCTTATGAGTTAGTGAATAGATTGTATCCATTAGGTTGAATTGCTGTCCAATGAACGTATGGTAGTCAAATCTTGCTGCAACTTTAGAAGCATATCTTTTTGAGACGGCCTAGGCTCTACATTAACGCAACGGAGCACACGTTTTGCTGCATCTATTACAGATGCAACTTCAGGCAAATTGGCACGTGCAAAACGATCATCAGCCATATTTGCGGAAAAGTAATGCCAGTTAAGTCGTTAACTGGTCTTTTAGCACGTCGGCGCCCCATAGTATGCCTATTTGCATGTGCGTTAGCGATTATTTCGTTTTGTTGTTGAATTTGTTGCTTTTAATTTTTGTTGTTGTTAAGCGCATAGAGCTCCACATTGGTGGAGGAATGCGCTATATAAATGATTCACTATTATTATTATTACTGTGTATTGGGGAAGAAGGGGGAGGGGGTGGGGAGGTCATTCAGCCACCGAGATGGCGGGAAATTATGCCAGGCAGAGGTAGTTTTCTCCCCTGATAATCAGCCTTTAGCCAATCAAACGTGCACTACGTACAAGCGCTAGCCTCCAAAAAGGAAGCCGTGTGGTCGAATTTTTGTACCAACATTGATTGAGAATTTAAAAGGCAACTATTTGTTTTGATCTTCAAGGATGGAGGAGGAGTTCATGGAAGCGGCAAATGTACGGTGCTTGTCGGATGTTGTGGGGCTTCAGAAGGCCTGCCAGACCGAAAACCTGAGGTTTTCTGTCGAGACCAACAAGTTTCTCGTCTACCAGACTTTGCAGAAGTTGGGACCTTCAGCTGCCCAGAAACTCGTCAGCAAGTGTAAGTATTTTAAGACTATGTCCCTGAATTTATGATCGAGATATCATCATTGATAACTGGTAATTAAATATATTGCACTCACCCCAATTCCATCCGCTTTTGGTCAGTGATCATGTTCTTCCATTTACTGATTTAGTATCCACTATCCACAATTTGATTTATCATTTTTTGATGCCGTTTGGTCGAGGTCCGAAGGTCGCACACAAAACAAAAACAAATCACAACAACCCTAATCTACAGTGACCCAGCCAGCCAAGAACCGTTCAGCGGAAGCTGGCGACATGCTGCAGCAGCTACAGACAGTGGCCATCTGGCAGAACACCGTCGCGCCTCCAGGCTGTCCATGTTCTATCAAATAAGATCCAGAACGGACTAGCCTGCATGGACTGTAGCGCTTTGAAGCCCATGCCCTCCACCAACAGGAGACGCAGTCACAACCAACAGTTTCAACGCATTGTCTCAAGGACAGACTACTGCAAATATTATTTTCCCCATACAATCTGCGTTTGGAACGATCTGCCCGCAGAAACAATCCAGTCACCCACACTCAGCACCTTCACCTCGAGGGTGCTGAGACAACATGCCTAAGATCATGCTTCGCATGCCTAAACAACATGCTTGAAATATTAAAGCCATTCATTATCATTGGGCACCACAGTTACAGGTCTTGGACTTGAAATGTTTGGCTTCTTGATCATGATTTATGGACCTAGTTGACTAGTGCTCCAACAACTGCTTGCTTCACCTTACTCCTACCTCTTCCCTTCCTGCAAGACCAGACCTGTATCAGAATCAGGATCAGGATCAATATGTCACAGGTGCCAATACTGGCAATTGGAAATTCTTCTTTCCACGTACCATTCACTGATTCAGTCAGTACTAGAACTCCTTTCCATCTGAGGTTATAACATCTGATCTCTACTGTGTGAATTCCTAGTCCTACTGCGCAAATTTCGTACTGTGCGAATTCCTACTGCGCACATTCCTACTGTACAAATTGCCTTTTTAAAAAAAACCATCTTCCAAGTAATTTTCTCTTTTGAGCTCCTACGAAATCGGAATGTATCGGTTGTACTTATGCAGTGGGGAGACCAGTTAAAACTGAAAACCGGACACATATAGATACACCTTACCCATTATGGTCATATGGCCTGGGAACGCATAAGTAGTTTACCCCCAGCCTCACCTCCCTCTACATCGCCAAACGTACACACTACACAGTCATGGCTCGCTTGCAGCCAACAAAGACAGTGCAGGTAGTTTTATTTTATTTTTATTTTTTTCAACATTGAACATGCCAAATGCAAATTGTAAATAAATAACTTCTTCATCTACCAATTGAGACCAAATTTGTTGTGTGTTAAATCCCTATTATTGTCTTTTCATAACACTAAGGTATATTTTTCTGTTTCAGTGGTTGATGACGGTTTTCTTAAATGGGAAGAAGACGAGCAATACGAAGTTGAGGACATTTTGGACCATGCAGATGATGATGTGAGTTTTTAGTCAGAAAGAGTGGCAGCAACAGGCATGGTAGACCTTCGCGAAAAATCCGCGAAACAGTTTGAAACAAAATTATTAAAAAATACATTGAAATGGCATGAAAAAGTGAAAATTTCACTCATTTATTGAATTTTTTCCCCCCCCCCCCCCCCCCCCCATTTTCCTTGAAAACCACTTTGCCCCCACTACCAAAGTACCATGCCTGCAGCAAAGAAAACAATTAGATTTTTAGTAACACTGACTTAAACTGTTAAAGTATCAATGATAGTGCCTTTATGCTTGTAGTGTTGCCTAATGCAGGGTTGCCCACCTGAGGAGTATTTGTCCCTGGAAACAGTTAAAAAGGACACCCTGTCCCTGGAATCCACTTCTCTGTCTTATATTAGTTATAATAATATAATATCCCGGGAAATTTGATATATTAAAAATGGGCTTGTCAAGTAGTCTTTTGTCTTGTGACTTGTTAATTAGGCGTCATGAGGAACACAGGAATGCATGCCTAAAACAATGGACTTTGTTGACATTTTCTTAACAGGCATTCTTCTACACATAGGTTACAGGAATGCATGCCTAAAACAGTGGACTTTGTTGACATTTTCTTAACAGGCATTCTTCTACACTTAGGTTACAGGAATGCATGCCTAAAACAGTGGACTTTGTTGACATTTTCTTAACAGGCATTCTTCTACACTTAGGTTACAGGAATGCATGCCTAAAACAGTGGACTTTGTTGACATTTTCTTAACAGGCATTCTTCTACACTTAGGTTACAGGAATGCATGCCTAAAACAGTGGACTTTGTTGACATTTTCTTAACAGGCATTCTTCTACACTTAGGTTACAGGAATGCATGCCTAAAACAGTGGACTTTGTTGACATTTTCTTAACAGGCATTCTTCTACACTTAGGTTACAGGAATGCATGCCTAAAACAGTGGACTTTGTTGACATTTTCTTAACAGGCATTCTTCTACACTTAGGTTACAGGAATGCATGCCTAAAACAATGGACTTTGTTGACATTTTCTTAACAGGCATTCTACACTTAGGTTACAGGAATGCATGCCTAAAACAGTGGACTTTGTTGACATTTTCTTAACAGGCATTCTTCTACACTTAGGTTACAGGAATGCATGCCTAAAACAGTGGACTTTGTTGACATTTTCTTAACAGGCATTCTACAACACTTAGGTTACAGGAATGCATGCCTAAAACAATGGACTTTGTTGACATTTTCTTAACAGGCATTCTTCTACACTTAGGTTACAGGAATGCATGCCTAAAACAATGGACTTTGTTGACATTTTCTTAACAGGCATTCTTCTACACTTAGGTTACAGGAATGCATGCCTAAAACAATGGACTTTGTTGACATTTTCTTAACAGGCATTCTTCTACACTTAGGTTACAGGAATGCATGCCTAAAACAATGGACTTTGTTGACATTTTCTTAACAGGCATTCTTCTACACTTAGGTTACAGGAATGCATGCCTAAAACAATGGACTTTGTTGACATTTTCTTAACAGGCATTCTTCTACACATAGGTTACAGGAATGCATGCCTAAAACAATGGACTTTGTTGACATTTTCTTAACAGGCATTCTTCTACACTTAGGTTACAGGAATGCATGCCTAAAACAGTGGACTTTGTTGACATTTTCTTAACAGGCATTCTACACATAGGTTACAGGAATGCATGCCTAAAACAATGGACTTTGTTGACATTTTCTTAACAGGCATTCTTCTACACATAGGTTACAGGAATGCATGCCTAAAACAATGGACTTTGTTGACATTTTCTTAACAGGCATTCTTCTACACATAGGTTACAGGAATGCATGCCTAAAACAATGGACTTTGTTGACATTTTCTTAACAGGCATTCTTCTACACATAGGTTACAGGAATGCATGCCTAAAACAATGGACTTTGTTGACATTTTCTTAACAGGCATTCTTCTACACATAGGTTACAGGAATGCATGCCTAAAACAATGGACTTTGTTGACATTTTCTTAACAGGCATTCAACACTTAGGTTACAGGAATGCATGCCTAAAACAATGGACTTTGTTGACATTTTCTTAACAGGCATTCTACACTTAGGTTACAGGAATGCATGCCTAAAACAATGGACTTTGTTAAAATTTTCAGTAAAGGTAAAGATGTGCCACCCCCCATGCATTTCTCGGTTAATTGTATTTTTCCGTTTTTGCCTTTCTTACCATACATAAAGCTGTCTTTTAGGAACATTTTCTGCTAATTACCTTTTTGGAATACTAACCCTAACCCTAACCCTAGCCCTAAACCTAACCCTACCCCCCACTATGTACTGCAGTACACCGCGATTTGTCACAGTTGTGGTTCGTTGCGTTTTTCCGTCTTATACGGTGGGGGGGTAGGGTTAGGGTTAGGGCTAGGGTTAGGATTCCAAAAAGGTTATTATCTAAAAATGTTCCTAAAATACAGCTTTATGTATGGTAAGAAAGGCAATAACGGAAAAATACAATTAACCGAGATAGGTAGGGGGGGTGGCACATCTTGACCTTTACCAAATTTTCTTCTTAACAGGCATTCTACACTTGTATTATATAGGTTATTGAACACCAAAGGGAGTTGAACATAATAGTGCATAGGCACCAAATACTAAATAGCACGGGAAGAATACAAAATCCCAGGGTAACAGAAATTTTGTTAGATCATGATTTACAAGTTTGTTTTGACTGTGATACGTTAAAAATGCACATCAATACATTTGAATGCGCCCGTCTGGCGCTTCCAGTTTGGCAGCCATTTAATAAATGAAACTGGTCCATTGCGCCGCTTTTAAATGGCCCATCATTTTGAAAACTGACCCCTCATTTTGAGCAGCCTTGGGTCACATAAAGTCTGCAAACTATCTGAAGCTCTGTTAGTCACAATAGCGTTTTTGTTAAGACCTTCCTTATTAACACTCCCTCTAAGATACATTACATGTGACGCCAACAATTTAGTTTAGACTAAGTAGTAGTTCAGATATGAATAGGAAAAAATGTCGATTTTTCCCCCCTTCATATCTGAACTACTTGGTGTCCATGTTTTGGGGCTGATTTTTCAGGGTGTTAATAGGGAAACAATGGTCACAAGTTAATACTATGCATGATGCTAACCACAGACTAGTATACTCTGCTCTTTTCGACTATTCTACTCAATTTGAACCTTTACTACTCTTCAAAACTGAAAATAATGCTACCGGTACTTCTCATTTTCAGTGAACATTATTTGATGGTTTAATGAATAAAACTACGCATTTTGCACCAAAACTACTCATTTCAGCTATCCAGAATACTCGAGACTTGTGTAGGGGGTAAACAGGTCTGTAACCATGTTCCAGGACAAGAGGTACTACCTGATCAAGTGGGAAGGCTGGAGTCACTGCCACAACAGCTGGGAACCGGCCGAAAACCTCCACTGCCCCTCCGTTGTCACCGACTACCTAGCGGCACACAAGAAAAACACCCGGGCACCGCTGGTCAAGCGCAGCTTGCCCAAGATGTCGGAGAGCGCCCAGGTGACCAAACGGCGCAAGGTGGACGAAATTTTTCACAAACTGTGGTGCTCCCCCATCTCCTTGGACATGTCTCCGCTCAAGCTGCTGACCATGCACAAGAACCACGTGGGCGGCAGTGCCCAGAGCAAGCAGGTCATGCACAAGGGGCTGGTGTCCAGCCACGACCGCTGCATGAGGCCCAAGTTCACCGCCGCCCCCAACTACGCCAACACCAAGAAGAAGGGCTACAAGCTGAAGAAGACGGAGATCCAGGACGCCTTGAAGGAGTGGGAGCGCAAGCTCAACCGCATCAGCACCGACCCTGCCCCCATCCTGGTCGAGAACGAGGTCGACCTGGAAGGACCTCCGGAGAATTTTGAATATATCAACGACTACCGAGCCGGGGAGGGCATCGAGATCCCTCAAGATCCCATCATCGGCTGCGAGTGTGAGAGCTGCTATGACGAGAAGAAGTCTTGCTGCGGAACGGCCTGCGGCTCCGAGTTTGCCTACTACCGGTGGAAGCGGTTGAGAGTTCCGCGAGGCACCCCGATCTACGAGTGCAACAAGCGGTGCAAGTGCGGGCCGGACTGTCCCAACAGGGTGGTCCAGGAGGGGCGCAAGGTCAAGGTGTCCATCTTCCGCACCTCCAACGGGCGGGGCTGGGGGGTCAAGACCCTGCAGAAGATCAAGAGGGGCACTTTTGTCATGGAGTATGTGGGGGAGGTCAGTTGGCAAATACAATGTACAAGTTTTAGCTTGTAATCAAAGTGTAATGCCGGCGCCACACATGCATAAAATCGTATGGGGATGCGATGTGATTGGGTCACTTGAGTCATGATTCATGTTGAAATTAAATACTTCTGCCATTTTCACTCACTATACTCAAGTAGACCCCATGCATGAATACACGTAAATCATGATTCACATCGTCAAAATCGCATTGCATCCGAATCGTATGTGTGTAGCAGGTCCTTAAGTGTATATTGTAAGTCTATGTACATTGTGTAGACAGTATACTGAGGAGTGCCAAAAAAAATCTTAAAATTGCATCTTTATTGACATTGATTATCTTTGTCATGCATGATCTTCTGGAAGAACTTGTCTTAACCCCTTGAGTGCCAGAGAAAATGAAATAAAAATCATTGGGCAAATCTTACCATGAAAAAGACAACTGATAGTCAATCTGGCAAAATGGTCTGGGGATATTACTCTCTTGACTGTTAGAGCAAACGCCAGCATATCAGGTTATTCCTCTTCATCTGATGCCTTCATGAATGATGTCATCAAGTCAGTACGTAATATGTTGGTGGCAATCAAGGGGTTAAACTTACCATTGTTATATATAAAAAGATATAGTTGACAGTGTTTCCCATAAGGATCAAATGTGAGGGCCCCAGGGACCCCCTGTGCAAAATTTTAAGGGTCCTTTTGAAATGTTTAAGGGCCCCCAATCAACACTTAAAAGCCTACTTCAGTGAAGGTGAATATGCGAAACACACAAGCTACATACCTGCCTTGTCACGTCAAATCATGTATAATACTTTGCGCATGCTCACGCACACAACAGAGAGTAGAGAGATTAAACTTGGTCTGTGAAAAAACGTGCGTCCTTGGGATGCACAGTGCTGAAATTAAAGAGTCCCTTCCTGGTTTTAGTGCTTCAGGGACGAACAAATGTGCTTTATGGGAAACACTGGTTGAAGCTGCCATTTGTGATTTCAGATAGAACGAGGAACGTTTTCATGGGTAGAAAAGAAAAACATGCATTGTGATGACATATCTCATGTGAATTGTCTTAATTAGTTAATATTTGTAGCCAAGAGTGAAAATTGATACATTTTGTTAGGATGTAGACTTTCTCAAAGTACAGTGGAACCTCCCTTATAAGACCTTAAAAAATCATCCAAAATGAGGTCTTATAAGGGAGGTAATTTTAATACTTACAATCCCCCCATGGGGATACCGGGGCATCTTCCAAGCAAATAGTTCCTCCACCTTCTGGAAGTTCTGTGCTTATAACTTTCTCTAATCTGTCTCTCTGTTTGACTCTGCCTTTTTTCTTGCTTTGTGTCATCTACTATGTATCCTTCTGATTTTTTGGCCCATTATTCTGCCTTTTCCCCAAAAAAATCTTCCATACAGTTTTCTCCTTTTGAGTTCCTCCGAAATAGGAATGTGTCGGCTGAATGCAGCGAGGAGACCAGCGAAAACTTGAAAACGGACATGTACCTAGCCCATTGTGGCCTTATGGCCTGAGAACGCAGAAGAAGATTACTTACAAAGAAGGGCATGGGTGCAACTACACAAAATGAATAAACCTGAAAGGCCGGGGTCATGGGGTAATGTCCCCCCTGCAGCTGAAGCGAAAATTGATTTATGAAGGTATTTTAGTTTGCTTTTTCTACAATTTATACAAATGCCTATTTTAAAGTGTTTGAAAAATACAGTAGACACAAATATTTTGTTTGACAATAAACAAAATAAAAAGGAATTTCCTATTCTAGTAAAATTCAAAAACAGGAAATCCTTGTATACCAGGAAAAGTTGCACCCATGGAAGTGCAATGTCTCAGAGAAGTAGGTCTTATGTGGGAGGGAGTCTTATAAAGGGTGTATTACAAGGGAGGTTCCACTGTATAGCAAAATGTGCCAACTGTTCAGGTGATCACCAACGAGGAAGCGGAGAGGAGGGGCAAGGTCTACGATGCCGAGTGCCGCACCTACCTGTTTGACCTGGACTACAACGATGGGGACTGTCCCTTCACCGTCGACGCTGGTTACTACGGCAATGTCTCACACTTTGTCAACCATTCTGTAAGTTGATTAAGGTTGTTTTTTTTAGTCAATTTGGTCAGTTTAGATCAGGTTCATTATTTCAGACAGGTCTATAATCCGAACTGAGGGCTCCCAATCGTCCCGCAAAACAAGGGGTCCCAGGGACTCCTTCACTTACAGTAGCTAGCGGCACCAAAAATTTCTTTTTCAAATATATGATCTAATTTTAAGTATGTTTCATAGATCTGTTCATTATAAAGAAAATTAAAAAAGAATTAAGTCAATATCGCAATTAGTTCATGAGATATGGTAGTTTAAAGTAGCATACTACCGCGACTTGGACAGAAACACTAAAAGTGGCCATTTTTGAGAACCTATAACAAACATTTAATACACACTAATAAAAACCATTTTTTGAGGAAGCAGTCTCCACTATCACAAAAAGTTATGCCTCCAACAAAAAATGTTAGGGTGAACTTTTTTTGAAATTATGGACTTGCGAAGTTGGAAAAAATGCTGATGTTGAAAGTACGCAAAACAGACAATGTAGCAATTTTGGGGTATCAAAAAACAAAAAGTAATGCAACAACGGGCTTGAAACTTCCTAACTTTACATTTCAGTATGTATGGATTATGTCCAATTTTTTTCTAATGTTTTGATTGATATTTGTTAGAAATATTCAGAGTCAATTTTGTGAAAAATGCTAATTTAAAAAATATGGACATGTATAACATACATGTGTGTCTGTTCGCCCTATAACTCTTGAACCACTTGACAGAATTGCTTCATATTTTGTGTGGTGGTATATCATGGTACACAGATGGTCATACAGGAAAGGTGTGACCTTGTTGACCTTGACCTTGAAGTTTGACCTTGAAAACTTATATTTTATATTATATATTCCAAATCCGAGCTGTATCTCATAAACCAGAAGACAGAATGGCTTCAAATTTTGAGTGGTGGTGTATCACACTGCAGGAATGCCCCCATGGTAGCCATAGTAACCTTGACCTTGAAGTTTGACCTTGACAACAAAAAATTCTTTTCAAAGCCATGTTTTTCACTTCAATGGACTTACAATGTTCAAACTTTCTATGAGGATGCATTGACTACAGGCAATTCTAGATATTGGGTACTAGTCAAGGTCAAGGACATAGACCTTGGATGTGTCAAATCTGTGTTTGGTCCTATCTTTCACATTTTTGCAGTTACAGACTTCAAAATTGGCATATTGGTAGGCTGAATCAAGGTCATGTATGGCACAAAGTACTGATTTTGTTAATGACCTTGACCTTGATTTTTTAACTTATCGTTTTTTAGCAGTGGCTATAGTTCAGACACCATTGGGTTTACATCCACATAACCATTTATATTCATGATCCACATGACCTAAGGGATGTAGTGGGAGACATTTGAAGTCACTTGACCTTGGCCTTCACATTTGACCTTGAGGCTGTTATATGTTATTGTCGTTCCCTGGCTTAAAGACTCCAGGGATAATCCTAACAGCCAAAGCAATTGAACACTATGGTACAAATGCATCAGCTAAGGATGAGAACATTACGTGTGTAACCGTTTTTGATTACCCCGCCACGTGGGCAGCCACACTCCGACTTCGGAGAATTTTGGACTGGTGATGTTATGCTAGGAACTTGTCATGGCTAAAGACAATTCTCACATAACTATGCAGAACATAACAACATTTTGATGTACTAACCCTTGGTATTCTAGCTTATGTCAATTGGTCTGACACAGCATTTGCCAAGGCGAGCTGTTATAACTTATAATAGTTATATATATGAAAAGGGGCTGTATTTCGAGAACCACTTGAAGGTATTAATTATATTTTGTTTGGAGGTGTATCACCAAGACAGGGTCTAAAATGTAAAAGGAGGTTGGGGGTATAACTGCCATGAAGTGAAGCAAGCAGGGCACGGTTGTTTGAGAGAATTTAAAAAGAAAGTATAAAATTCCAGCATGATGTTTTAATTTGTTGGAAGTAGTTCTTGCTCAAAATTCTGAGGAAAATCAACCATTCCTGTTCCAATGGAAAACCATTGTAGAACATAGCTTGATGCAAAAGACTTAGACCCTCAAATTAGAAGGCACATGTATGCATTAACTCTTTGTGCTGCAGCCTTGGGGATTTGCTGGCCTTTGGGTTTCCTTGATCTTCTCCAATGTCAGCTGTTAACAACTGCTCTCAGCTAAGAAAGTAACTTTCAAAATGGAGTGCCCGTAAGGAAAAGCATCTTCCCTGTAAAGAATTTCCAGATCCAGATTCAAGAATAGCTGAACAAATTAACTCCCCTGTTATCAGGCAGTCACGTTCCCTACTGGCACTTGAAAATAACAAACCAAAATGACAATAAACAGCTCCAACAAGTACTCATCTGCTATGTGTGCATATAATGTGTGTGTGAGCAAGCACGCATGCTGCGTGGGTGCATGCATGCATGCACCTGTGTGCAAATATTGTGTTACTTGTGTGACTGTGGTGTGGGCATACAAAACCATGCAGATATTTTATGTACTATGTGTATGTAATTCTTCATGTTTGTGTTCTATTTTTCTGCAGCAGAACATTGTTTTTGTGTTTTTTTCTACTCCAGTGCTTCTAACAATGTTAACAGATGAATGTATAAGCAACTCAGCTTAGATAAGATTGGCAGTGATTTCTCTGAAAAATAATACAGTTCATTTCATGGAATGCGCTAACATTTTATTAAGTGGTATGAATGAGTGTCAGTGTTTGTGTGTGTGTGTGTGTGTACTTGTTTGATGCGTTAATTTTTTTATGCAAACGTAGCTTTAATCATAAAAAGAATTGACTAAGTATTTGCAGTGATGTACTGAGGATTGAAAAGTGATAGTCGAACAAATTGTCCTGGGACAAGATAAATCAATAGGACTATGTCATGGCTCTTGCAAAAATCAATAAGACAAAGTGTGCAAAAATGTTAATCAGACGTGTGTCCTGACAGGGGATAACACAATAATACATTTTTAGTTTTAATAGGTCAATGTCCTATGACTGGGTCCTTGGGACATCACTGTAATAATTTGTTTTTTAAAACCTCATTTGATGGCGCCATAATTGCATCTAGTAGGCCTACACAGCTACATACTATAACATATTTCAACATTTATCAGGGAATGGATGACGAACAATATTTTCATGAGACTCAGTTCATCTCCTGACGATTAAAACACAAGAATAAACAGATATATATATGCACAGGGCATTAAATCAGCAAGGGTTGGATCATCAAAGACTGACACAGAGGCCTACACAAAAACATAAGGCAGTGGCTATGTTGCCGGTCACTGTAATTTAGCCTACAGGCTATTTTTCCGGTTACAGTAATTTAGCCTGTATCCACAGTGTAGGTAGGCTAAAGTACCGGTCAAGCTAAACTCAGCTGGAATGCTAGTTTATTTTAAAATCATACTTTTCTTTAACAATACTCAATGCAAATGCGCCTTTGAGAAGGAACTAGGAGGTACTCATTTTCTTTCATTCCTGGCATTGAGATACAGTAACACATGGAGAGAGAGAGGTATGAGCAGTGAAAGAGAGACAACGAGAAAGACCATGACAGAGACAGTGAGACTAGAGAGACAGGGACATTAAAGAGATAATCATACAATCTATTCTATCATGTTACCGTTTCACTACGAATGAGTTATACCTTCCAATTTGGAGCAAATGCCAATTTACCAAAGACCAAAAAGTTCTAGTCTTAACAAGACTAGATTACTTCCCTTGGTCTACACAGCCAATACCACTAAGCTGCCGCGGAACCCACTCACTACGTCACTTCCGGAGAGGCAACTTCAAGTCATAATAAAAAAATTTCCAACTTGGAGCAGCCATGTTCTTCTTTGCTCTTCAATTTATTTCGTTTTTCTAACTCTTATTGTCGCCATCCGCCTTGTTTTGGGTTGCCCCTCTGCCTTGGGGCTGCAGGTTTGTCGGCACATAGCTTTGGGGTATTATTTTTTCGTTTTTACTTTGCTAAATAATTTTTGAAAGTAGTTGCTGTGCTTACGTGCTTTGTGCCCCCGGACGCCATGTCGTCCGTCGATCCTGTTGTTTCGGCTCACTCTAGTGGGGTCTCTAGTAAGCCCTCTCGGGAGGATAAGGGGAGGTGTTCAGATACACCTCAAGCTTCTTCTTCCTCTAGCTCTCGTAAGCATTCGAGTTCTAGGCCGAAGTCTTCCTCTTCTTCGTCGTCGAAGAAGGAGCAACCCCCCCCCCCCCCCTCCTCTCCCTCAGCCTGTGGTTTCTGAGTCTTCTGCGGTGGTGTCAGAACAGGTTATTTCCCTAGTGGATTCGTCTACTCTGGTGGCAGACATGCTTGCCGAGTTTAAAAATAAAGGTTTAGTTTTGGTCCCTTCTGCCTCCTTGACCGATTGGTCGGTTAGACCTGGTAGGCAAACGGACTTGACGACTGACTTGACCTCGGACAGACCCGCACGGTACCCTCACGGGACACGAGAAGACAACCAGTGTGTACGTTCCCCTCGCTTTACCATGAATGATAATGATGAACCTACTTTGTACTCAGTTGAGCAGCTGGCCCAGAGGGAGCGCGTTACGGGCATCTCCATCTTCCCCCGAGAGGAAGACCTCGAGTCGGACGGTCGGTCCTTCTCCCAGCGTGACGTGGAAGCTGCTCGCTCCATCGACGCCCACAGGAAATCCCGTCCTGACGCCGTCCCCTTCTACGGCTCTCGTTCTCGCAGGAGCGAATGTCTCCCCTCTTCTCTCGTTGATGATCAGTCTCACGATGATCGGCAGTCTTGTAGCCCGAGTAGGGCGAGAAATACGGACGTGCATTTTACCCAGCAGAGCCGTTGCCCGCGTAGGGCCTTGCCTCGGCGGTCTCTTGAACACGGAATTTGCGATGACTTCGACGACTACTCGCCCAGGCCCGTGCGCCGTGCCGGCGGCACGCGGCCACCAGTCTCCACCGTTACGGACACCCGTCACAGAGCGACACCTTCGGGGGTGGACCCCCCGATGCCTGTTCTGGAGCCCGTTTCACGTCAACCTGGCCCCCGTCATACGGTTGAGCTTCAGCCCCCCTTGGATGCTCGTCAGGCCAGGCACTCCTCGAAGCGTCATGCGGCGCGGCCTCGAGGGTTTTCCGTGGATGAGGAGTTTGATTCGTCGCCGCGTGAGGGTTTGGATGACTTCGACCTAGCCGTTCAGGACGAAGTGTTTCGCATCATGAGGACTGGGTATCAGGGGTCTCAGTGGTCCTCGTCGAGGTCTGACCACGGCTACGATCAACTTTCTCAGTCTGAGCGGGACAATAGTGTGTCTGACCCCCCTGTGTGTTCAGACCCAATCCCTTCGACCGGCAATTATCAAGGCTATCTGCACATCCTTCAGCCCTACTGCAAGGACATCAAGCCGATGGTGCAGCTCGAATCATCTCAGACAGCGGGACAGCCGCAGTTCTTTGGCGAGCTGCAAGCGCAGAAGGAGGCCCGTCTAGCGCTTCACACCTCTCCGTTCGTCCGCCAGGCACTGCGTAAGGCTGACTCTATCCTGTGGGCTCAACCGCCACCGTTGCCCGTGGACGACGACGACATCTCTCCTTCCCCTCAGCCGGAACCGGTCCCGTCTCAACCTGGCTCGTTTGTGAAGAAGGACTTCTTCCCGCCGTTTCAGCTGGCAAACCCCTTCGTGCCTGTGCCTTCGCACTCGGAGGTGTCCCAGCAGGATCGTTCCGCCCTTAGCTATGGGCGCAGGATGAGACAGACTTCGGTTCTCATGGGCCAGCCGGCCTTCAACAACTTGGAGAGATCCATGTTCTCTATTCTTCGAGCCTCGTCATTAGCCACGTCAATGCTTCAGTCTCTGGCGCAGATCGCCGGTTCTACGGCCGCTTCCAAACCTGAAGACTTCAGGCTGCGTGATGGTGTCGACGAGCGTGCCCTGGGCGTTGCCTTGGCTTCTCTCAACCAAGCTGTGAGCTCCATTTCGTCCGTGGCCTCCTCTACTTTTCATCAGGCTTCCCTCAAGGACAACCTGGAGCGGGTCAAGAAACGGAGACTGGACTTGGGCCAGGAACGTATCATGGAGTTGGCTACCAGGGCTGCCGGCCGGGGGTTTGCTTCCCCCCAACCTAAGCGCGCGCGCCTGGACTTTAGGCCTCCTCCCTCTATCCCCATGAGAACCGGTTCGTCTCGAGGGCGTTCCTTTCGCTACCCCAACTACCAGTCAGCGGGACAGCGTCAACGCCCCTCATACCAGCGTCGCCCTTTGTCCACCAACCGCCGTCCTCCGTCCTCGGGACGGGGATCGGGCACCTCGGGTTCTTCCCGGTATGTCCGTGCCCCGTTCCCAGCACGGAAACAGCCTTTTCAGTAGGGCCCGCACGACCTTTGGGGGATTCAGGCGCTTCGACCGACTCAAGTGTGGGCTCCCTTCTGAAATGCTTTTCAGCATGGGAGCACTTGGTCGAAAGCCCTTGGGTCCGTCAGGTCGTGCGGGTCGGCTTCAGGTTCCCCTTTTCCAGGGAACCTCCCCTGTCTGCCCAACCCATCTCTTTCCCGCCCCCTCAAGACCAGTCAAAATTCGAAGCGATCGACAAGGAAGTCGCTGCACTCTGTCAAAAGGGTGCCATTGTGCAGATTGTGCCTACGGAACCGGGTTTCTACTCTCGACTGTTCGTGGTCCCCAAGAAAAGCGGAGAATTTCGCCCGGTCTTGGACTTGTCCCCCCTCAACAAGTTTATTCGCACCGACAAGTTCAAAATGGAGACGGCAACTTCGATCCGTCTCTCCATTCTTCCGAACGACTGGGCTACGTCCATCGACCTGAGGGACGCATATTTTCACGTGGGCATCCACCCTTCACGTCAGCGTTTCCTGCGCTTCGTCTGGAAACACAAGACTTATCAGTTTGTTGCCCTTCCGTTCGGCCTGTCCCCGGCCCCTTGGATCTTCTCAAGAATCACCAAGGAACTCGTTCGTCTCGCCAGGTCCCAGGCAATTCGTCTTCACGTTTACCTGGACGATTGGTTGTTGCTAGCAGCTTCGCAAGCCCTATGCCTCTCTCAAACAGACACTCTTGTTCGACTGTCCAGGACCCTGGGTTTTCGCATTCACGACGGGAAGTCGGAGCTGACTCCTTCGACCTCCTTCAGCTACCTCGGCATGAAGTTCAATACAGAGCGGTTTTCAGTGCAACCGTCGGAGACTCGAGTCAAAGCCATATTCGAGATTGTCTCGACGTTCAGACTGAGGACTTCGCTCTCTGCTCGTCAGCTTCTCCGCCTCCTGGGGCTTATGGAATCGGTAGCGGATTTGCTTCCTCTCGCACGGGTGCACAAGCGGCCACTGCAACGACTGCTGTCGCAAAGGAAACTGTCTCAGATGCCTCTCGAGCAACTAGTGTCTCTCGGCGATTGGTTCCTCGACTCGACGGAACAGTGGATGAATCTCGAGTGGCTCAACAGCTCGGTGCCTATCCGTCCCATGCAACAGCAACAGTTTCTCCACACGGATGCCTCAACGACGGGCTGGGGCGCCCATTTGGATCGGGTCGAAGTTTCGGGCCAGTGGACTTCGGCAGAGAAGGACTGTCACATCAACCTCTTGGAGATGGAAGCAGTAGCCAGGGCCCTGAAGTCTTTTGCACTCCTTCTCTCCGGGAAATGGGTCACTGTCTGCGGAGACAATACGACAGCTCTCTCTTATCTTCGCCGCCAGGGAGGAACACGGTCTCCGGCCCTTTCGATGAAAGCGGAAGGGATTCTTCTCTGGGCCCAATCAAGAAAGATCGTGCTCTCAGTGGAATACATCCCAGGGAAGTTGAACGTCCTAGCGGATCAGCTGAGCAGGAAAGGACAACTTCTCCCCACGGAATGGACCGTCGCTCACCGGTCCCTCCTCCCGCTGTGGCACCTTTGGGGGAAACCTCACGTGGACCTGTTTGCCACAAAGTACAATTGCAGGCTTCCTCTCTATGTGTCACCTATGAGGGACCCCCAGGCACTAGCGCGCAACGCTTTCTCGATCTCCTGGACAGGAATGTCAACTTATGCGTACCCTCCCACGTCTCTGCTCACCAAAGTGCTGGAGAAATACTGCCGCGACAGGCCCCGCTTGATTGTCATCGCCCCGTTCTGGGAAACGAGTCCTTGGTTTCCAGAGCTCGAGAGCCTGTCTCACGTTCCAAGCGTCCCGCTTCGTCTCACAAGGGACACTCTGCTTCAGCCTCGCTCCGGTGTAGGACACGCCAACCCCCAGCTGTTTCAGTTGACCGCATGGCTACTATGCGGGCCGGGTTGCGAGCACGACTCTTACCAGACAAAACTGTTGACCTAGTCCTTAAGGCTCGTAGGCAGAGCACCAATAAGCTTTATGACATTAGGTGGGCTTCTTGGTTCGGGTTTTGCACAGCCCAGGGCATTCCCCCCCTAGACCCTTCTGGTCCACAGTTCACCCAGTTTTTAGCTCACCTGTACCAGGACCGCGGCTTATCCGCCCAGACTTTGTGTGGTTACAGGTCTGCCGTTGTTCATACCGTTGCTGTGGCAACGGGCAAGAGAAACCCTGTTTTTTCGTGTGCCATTGAAGTCTCCCATCTCATTGATGCTGTGCGTAATGTCTCTGTTTCGTCCGGTGTTCGCCTTCCGCAGTGGGATGTTTTTCTGGTCCTCTCATTTTTTAGGGATAAATGTGAGCCCATGTCCTCTTTGTCCTTGAAGTTACTAACTTTTAAAACGGTTTTTCTTCTCTCCCTGGCCACTGCTAGGCGGGTTAGCGGTGTTCATGCTCTTAGTGGTCTGGGTTCCGACGTTGAGTTCAATACTTCGGATCAGTCAGTCACCTTGTCTTTTCTGCCCGAGTTTAGGGCCAAGAATCAGCCTGCTCAGATTGCTTCCCCCTCAGTTACTGTTCAGAGTCTTTGCACCATTCTCGGCCCCGATGATTCGGATAGGCTCCTGTGCCCTGTCAGAGCCCTTAAGTATTACCTTAAGAGAACCTCCCCCTTCCGGGGGCACAAACGCCGTCTGTTCATCTCCCTGAATGAGAAATACATGAGGGATATCTCGAAATCAACCATTTCTAGGTGGTTAGTGGGCGCTATTAAGTTAGCGTACTTAAGTGCCGACAAGTCATTGCCCTCTAACCCCCTGAGAGCCCATGAAATCCGGGCTATCAGCACATCCCTGGCAATGATCAAGGGAGTGGCGCTTTCCAGCGTTATGGAAGCAGCGTACTGGAAGTCTCAGTCCACCTTCACTAGCTTCTACCTGCGCCATTTCTCCGCCAGAAGGCAGGACGACACCTTCGGCATCAGGAAGGTGGTGCTTGCGCAGACTCCGGTTTCTCTGGCCTAACGGTAATCGTTTGTTATTTTTTGTTCTGATGTTGGTATGCATATGCTTATGCTGTTTGGGGGTATGGATGTTTTGATTGTTTATTTGTTATAATGTCCTCTCTCTTACAGGTTATCCCTGGCGTTCCAGGTCAGGTTTGTCTTGTGGGTACTGTTTTTTGGCTTAGTTGGAGTGTAACTTCAACAATGTTTTCTTACCCACCTCCTCGCTGGGAATCAACTCATTCGTAGTGAAACGGTAACATGATAGAATAGATTGAATGATTTTAGTTAATATAACTATCTATTCTATCTATATACTTACCGTTTCACTACGATCAAGGTTCCCACCCACCTCCCTCCGACGAAAACATCATTGGGAAGGTTGGTTTTTAAGGAAAGAAAGGAGAAAATTTCTTATCATGACTTGAAGTTGCCTCTCCGGAAGTGACGTAGTGAGTGGGTTCCGCGGCAGCTTAGTGGTATTGGCTGTGTAGACCAAGGGAAGTAATCTAGTCTTGTTAAGACTAGAACTTTTTGGTCTTTGGTAAATTGGCATTTGCTCCAAATTGGAAGGTATAACTCATTCGTAGTGAAACGGTAAGTATATAGATAGAATAGATAGTTATATTAACTAAAATCATTCACTCACAGTCACACACACACTTGTGCTCATTAATAGTTACCCCCCCCCCCCCCCTCACACACATACACATGGGAGTGTGCATGCATGCACTTGTCACACGAGCAGACCACAACCATCGATACCATAACCATAACACATGAATAATAATTACACCAATGTCCTGGACCTTATTGGGCCTGGGACCTAAAGGAATCCTCATAATTACATTTGGGACACAAAAGGATCAACCAGGAGTGAGATATATTGGGCCTGGGACATAGCGGGCTTATCCCGAATGATGACTCACAGACATAGTCACAATCGCATCGTAGTGGGGTCAAATCGTATGCAGTGATTGAGTGTGGCTAGGCCTTGAGTTCGCCCCCCCCACACACACAATATTAATTTTGATTTTTTTTTAAACAAAAAAACCTTAGCCTCGTTGGGGTTTCAGTTTGGGGTAACATACCCGAGCATTCAAGAGGTCATAGGCCTACATGTGTGTGTCTAGCACATACACACAGAAGAACAGACAGAAAGAGTGAGAGAGACAGGCAGAGAGGGATCTGTATCTGTAACCACTTCTGACATTTGAAACCAATGGGATAGAGAGAAACAGAGATTGAGAGAGAAAGAGAGAACGAACAAACACAGTTTTATTTATACAGGGTAATGAGATAAGTATACATGTTTTTTTACACCCTGTGGCAAATGAAAATATAAAAAAAACCAATAACAAAACATGCAATGAAACTATTGAAAGTAAAAATAATCACCACCAATAAAATGTGAAAAGTGAAAACGTTGACGGAGAGAGAGTGAAGGGGGATGGGGGGGGGGGGGGGGGGGAGAGAGAAACAAGAGACATAAATTAAGACAGAGAGTGAAAGAATGAGAGAGAGTGAGAGAGACAGACAAATGCAGAAAGATAAAGAGGTAGAATAAGACACTGACATAGACAGCCGGAGAGAGAGAGAGAGAGAGTCAGAGTGGAAAAAAGAACATAAGCTAAATAGTGACAGGCAGTCTAGCCTTAAGCTAAATTACCATGACCGGCAACGTAGCCTATTTGAAAACATAATCATGTAAACTGCAGAAATGAACGCTGGTGCGCGCAAACATACAAACATACACAATGCCATCTTTCACTTTCAGGCAACATACAGTCTCACCCATACAGTCTCTCAAATTGACACACAATGCCCCTCCCCCCACCCTCACTTACCCGCCATGCTATGCATCAGGCAGGCAACACACTCACCCATACAGTCACCCCACACACACACTCACACAAGGACGCGCACGCATACACACTTTTATGTCTGGGACACACACTAAGTAACTTGTCTTGCTAGTTAGCCTAGCCTAGATCAAAGTGTCTTTGGTTAGGCCTAGGCCTAGATCTACTTTCTGTTTGCTCTTTCTTTTCTCGTGTTTTTTTAAATCTATTCTTAATTAACAATCTATCTCTTATTGTAACAAAGATGATGTTAATTATGCATGTCTGCGCTTTAAAATCAAAGTTTACTTGACTTATTCTAGACTCGGGTCAAGCTGAATCGTGAATGTTGGCACTGTGGCGGGCACTGCGTCTGCGCCATCGCTGTTTGCATGGCGCTCGGCACTTCATGCCCGATTGAAACAGTGCCAGCATTTTTCATTCAAGATGTTTGAGGAGTTGAAAAAAATTGGGATTCTTAAAGGCTTCTTGAATTTTAAAATGGATACGCATAACTGACTTAAAATGCCCCCTAAGCCGAGAAAAAGACAGAAATCCGAGGCCTATCAAACTTCGTCTACCATTTCCGGTTAAATTTTATTGACAGTCTGAGCCGACAATGGATGTTTGTGATTATTGCTGTTAAACTTCTTCTAAGTCGCACCCGTGTAAAAACCGATATCATCGCATTTTATTTGAGCCATCTGTCTTATATTTATAAAATGCAAAATCTGAACTTACAGGCTTGCGTATTTTGTCCGGCATTACGCTTGAAAGTGGGTACATCGCATCGTTTCAAACAACTTCGCTAGGCCTCGCTGAATGCAGCGCGCGCGTGTGCGGCTAGGATCGTTAGGTTCGTTTGGTTGACTTGTGGGGAAACGATGTGCTATAAATAGATTTTCGGTTACTGCCGTTGTATAGAAGGGAGATTATCCTGTCTTCTCATGGGTGAAACGTATTATTTTTTCAGCTTGGTTTTCGCTCAGTTACGGAAAGTGTGAAGAAAAAAGTTGATTTTTGTACACCGTTTTTTCTAACAGTAATAAATAATTTTGTGGCTTACATCAATGGAATCCTCAGTTTTTGCTGAAGAAGTAGATACCAAGTATAGCCGTATCCGATGTGCATCGCTTTCCCACAAAGCCGAGAAAGCAGCGTGCCGAATGAGCTTATTTTAGAAACGCGACGTCGGCTGGCTCAAATTTATAAAAGTAGCTATATGTCTTGTAGTTGTTTTTAATTTGCTTGATTTTTATAGGCTTTCAACACACAAAAACAGACATTCATCAAAAAGTTGAAACAATAAACTTTATTTCACAACAAATTTGAGACCAGTCTGTGCTCAAATAGCTGAGAACTGAGCAGTTGAAAATGATGAAAATCAGGGTTTGAGTCAAAATGATTGACGTCAAAGACGCGCTGTGCCGCTAGCTACTTACAGTATAGAGGGTCCTAGAGGCGGGATAGAGGGTTCCAGTGGCAATGTGAATGCTAAAAATAATTTTTCTAGTGCATCCATGGGACCCCATGCACATTCTTTTAGAGGGTCCTTTAGTACTTCATAGACCCCTGGGAGCCCTGCACTCGTACATTTTCTGGTTTTGTTGTTGTTTTTTCAACATAATTTCATCTCTGAAATAGGTTTTCTTTGACTTCTTAATCTTAGACTTTGAACATGGTACTGCCATGTAACTTGTCAAAGAAAGAACCAGAAGCACCCAGAGGTGCTGATGGGACCAAGAGACGCACTAGCCCCCACCTGCCCTACCAACACGAGAGCAGTCGTACTGCCATGTAACTATCAAATACATTAGCTAAGTAATTGAAATTGGGTTTTCTTTGGGTTTAAATTTTGTTGTTGTTAACCCTCTAGCATTTGTTCCACCCAAAACCGCCCAGCCAGAAGTTGCCTCTGTGGATTCAAGCCGCCCATAGCTTGCCCCCACTCTGAGACCTCTGATGGCATTTTCGTCACACTAAGTTCTGGTTTGTTATAGTCACACACTATGAAGAAGCTTCTCACTTGAAGCGATGTGATGGTGACTGTATGGCGCTCTGTGTGCTTCAAAAGACGGATTTTCCGGAAAATGTGTGAAAGAATCTGAATACTAAAAGAATGTTTTTTTAACGGAAATGATTGGTTTCACAGTTATTGTTTGGTGTGTTGCAGTGTGAGCCCAACCTGGTGGTGTTTGGCGTGTGGATCAACACCCTGGACCCCCGCCTGCCCCGCATCTGTCTGTTTGCCGACCGCGACATCGACAAAGGGGAGGAGCTCACCTTCGACTACATGATGACAGGTGGGTCCTCATTATGACAGCCAGGGGTTTTCTTCTTAATAATACAAAGTATATTTTCAATATCACCCAAAGTATGTTTTCTAATCTCACCCAAAGTATGTTTTCTAATCTCACCCAAAGTATGTTTTCAATTTCACCCAAAGTATGTTTTCAATTTCACCCAAAGTATGTTTTCAATATCACCCAAAGTATGTTTTCAATTTCACCCAAAGTATGTTTTCAATTTCACCCAAAGTATGTTTTCAATTTCACCCAAAGTATGTTTTCAATTTCACCCAAAGTATGTTTTCAATATCACCCAAAGTATGTTTTCAATATCACCCAAAGTATGTTTTCAATCTCACCCAAAATCAATATCACCCAAAGTATGTTTTCAATATCACCCAAAGTATGTTTTCAATATCACCCAAAGTATGTTTTCAAAGTAATCAAAGTATGTTTTCACCCAAAGTATGTTTTCAATATCACCCAAAGTATGTTTTCAATATCACCCAAAGTATGTTTTCAATATCACCCAAAGTATGTTTTCAATATCACCCAAAGTATGTTTTCAATTTCACCCAAAGTATGTTTTCAATTATCACCCAAAGTATGTTTTCAATATCACCCAAAGTATGTTTTCAATATCACCCAAAGTATGTTTTCAATATCACCCAAAGTATGTTTTCAATATCACCCAAAGTATGTTTTCAATATCACCCAAAGTATGTTTTCAATATCACCCAAAGTATGTTTTCAATATCACCCAAAGTATGTTTTCAATATCACCCAAAGTATGTTTTCACCCAAAGTAATTTTTATGTTTTCAATCACCCAAAGTATGTTTTCAATCAATCACCCAAAGTATGTTTTCAATATCACCCAAAGTATGTTTTCTCACCCAAAATCTCACCCAAAGTATGTTTTCAATTTCACCCAAAGTATGTTTTCAATATCACCCAAAGTATGTTTTCTAAATCTCACCCAAAGTATGTTTTCAATATCACCCAAAGTATGTTTTCAATCTCACCCAAAGTATGTTTTCAATATCACCCAAAGTATGTTTTCAATTTCACCCAAAGTATGTTTTCTCAAAATCTCACCCAAAGTATGTTTTCAAAGTATGTTTTCAATTTCACCCAAAGTATGTTTTCAATATCACCCAAAGTATGTTTTCAATTTCACCCAAAGTATGTTTTCAATCAATCACCCAAAGTATGTTTTCAATTTCACCCAAAGTATGTTTTCAATATCACCCAAAGTATGTTTTCAATCACCCAAAGTATGTTTTCAATATCACCCAAAGTATGTTTTCAATTTCAAAGTATGTTTTCACCCAAAGTATGTCACCCAAAGTATGTTTTTTCAGTATGTTTTCAATCACCCAAAGTATGTTTTCAATATCACCCAAAGTATGTTTTCAATTTCACCCAAAGTATGTTTTTTTCACCCAAAATCTCACCCAAAGTATGTTTTCAATCAATATCACCCAAAGTATGTTTTCAATTCAAAGTATGTTTTCAATATCACCCAAAGTATGTTTTCAATCTCACCCAAAGTATGTTTTCAATCAATTTCACCCAAAGTATGTTTTCAATATCACCCAAAGTATGTTTTCAATATCACCCAAAGTATGTTTTCAATATCACCCAAAGTATGTTTTCAATTTCACCCAAAGTATGTTTTCAATATCACCCAAAGTATGTTTTCAATTTCACCCAAAGTATGTTTTCAATCTCACCCAAAGTATGTTTTCAATATCACCCAAAGTATGTTTTCAATATCACCCAAAGTATGTTTTCAATTTCACCCAAAGTATGTTTTCAATATCACCCAAAGTATGTTTTCAAAGTATGTTTTAATCACCCAAAGTATGTTTTCAATTTCACCCAAAGTATGTTTTCAATCAATATCACCCAAAGTATGTTTTCAATTTCACCCAAAGTATGTTTTCTAATCTCACCCAAAGTATGTTTTCAATTTCACCCAAAGTATGTTTTCAATATCACCCAAAGTATGTTTTCAATTTCACCCAAAGTATGTTTTCAATTTCACCCAAAGTATGTTTTCAATATCACCCAAAGTATGTTTTCAATCAATTCACCCAAAGTATGTTTTCAATATCACCCAAAGTATGTTTTCAATCTCACCCAAAGTATGTTTTCAATTTCACCCAAAGTATGTTTTCAATATCACCCAAAGTATGTTTTCAATCTCACCCAAAGTATGTTTTCAATATCACCCAAAGTATGTTTTCAAAGTATGTTTTCAATATCACCCAAAGTATGTTTTCAATTTCACCCAAAGTATGTTTTCAATATCACCCAAAGTATGTTTTCAATATCACCCAAAGTATGTTTTCAAAGTATGTTTTCAATCACCCAAAGTATGTTTTTTCCAAAATCTCACCCAAAGTATGTTTTCAATCTCACCCAAAGTATGTTTTCAATCTCACCCAAAGTATGTTTTCAATATCACCCAAAGTATGTTTTCAATGTTTTCAATATCACCCAAAGTATGTTTTCAATATCACCCAAAGTATGTTTTCAATATCACCCAAAGTATGTTTTCAATCAATATCACCCAAAGTATGTTTTCAATTTCACAATATCACCCAAAGTATGTTTTCAATCTCACCCAAAGTATGTTTTCAATCAATATCACCCAAAGTATGTTTTCAATTTCACCCAAAGTATGTTTTCAATATCACCCAAAGTATGTTTTCAATATCACCCAAAGTATGTTTTCAATTTCACCCAAAGTATGTTTTCAATATCACCCAAAGTATGTTTTCAATTTCACCCAAAGTATGTTTTCAATTTCACCCAAAGTATGTTTTCAATCTCACCCAAAGTATGTTTTCAATCACCCAAAGTATGTTTTCACCCAAAGTATGTTTTCAATTTCACCCAAAGTATGTTTTCAAAGTATCACCCAAAGTATGTTTTCAATATCACCCAAAGTATGTTTTCAATATCACCCAAAGTATGTTTTCAATATCACCCAAAGTATGTTTTCAAAGTATGTTTTCAATCTCACCCAAAGTATGTTTTCAATTTCACCCAAAGTATGTTTTCAATATCACCCAAAGTATGTTTTCAATATCACCCAAAGTATGTTTTCAATATCACCCAAAGTATGTTTTCAATATGTTTTCACCCAAAGTATGTTTTCAATCTCACCCAAAGTATGTTTTCAATATCACCCAAAGTATGTTTTCAATTTCACCCAAAGTATGTTTTCAATCTCACCCAAAGTATGTTTTCAATCTCACCCAAAGTATGTTTTCAATCTCACCCAAAGTATGTTTTCAATCTCACCCAAAGTATGTTTTCAATAATCTCACCCAAAGATTCTATCATGTTACCGTTTCACTACGAATGAGTTATTCCTTCCAATTTGGAGCAAATGCCAATTTACCAAAGACCAAAAAGTTATAGTCTTAACAAGACTAGATTACTTCCCTTGGTCTACACAGCCAATACCACTAAGCTGCCGTGGATCCCACTCGCTACGTCACTTCCGGGGAGGCAACTTTAAATCATAATAAAAAAAATTCCAACTTGGAGCAGCCATGTTGTTCTTTGCTCTTGCTATTATTTCGTTTATCTTATTTATTCTAGCCGCCATCCTCCTCTGTTTGGGTTGCCCCTTTGCCTTGGGGCTACAGGTTTGTCGGCATGTAGTTGGTGTGAATTATTTTCACGTTTTTTCATTGCTAATAATTATTTGAAATATTTTGTTGTGCTTACAAGTTACATGCTTTGTTCCCCCGGTCGCCATGTCGGCCGTCGATCCTGTAGTATGGACTCAGTCTAGTGGGGTTTTCTAGTAAGCTATCTCGGGATGTTAAGGGGAAGCTTTTGGATACACCTCAGGCTTCTTCTTCTTCTAGTTTTCGCAAACTTTCTAGTTTGAGGCCTAGTCTGCCTCTTCTTCATCGTCGGGGAAGGTGCAAACCCCCCCCCCCCCCCCCCCCCCCCCCCCCCTCTCTCAGCCTGTTCTGTGTCTCCTGCGTTTGTTACAGAGCAGATTATTTCCTGGGTGGATTCTTCTTCTCTGGTATCAGATATGCTTGCAGAGTTTGAGAATGAGGGGTTAGTTTTGGTTCCGTTGGCCTCTTGGGCCGGTTTGTCAGTTGGGCCTGGTAGGCCCTGGACACGACAACTGACTTGACTACGGACAAACTACGCAGGGTACTCTCACGAGAGTCAAGGTATTAACCAGTGTGTACGTTCGCCTCTCTTTGCATGAACAATAATGATGTTCCTTTTCTTTACTCGGTTGGGCAGCTGGCCCAAAGAGAGCTGACTACGGACATCCCCATCTTCCCACGAGAGGAAGACCTCGGGCTGGACGGACGGTCCTCCTCCCAGCGTGACGTGGAAGCTGTTCGTTCCCACGACCGCTGCAGGAAGCCCCAGACGGACGCCGTACCTGTCTACGGCTCTCGTGCTCGTGATGGCGAATTTCTCCCCTCTCTCAGGGAATGGCAATTCCGTAGCCCGCGTAGGGCGAGTGGTAGCCCGCGTAGGGCAGGAGGTACGGACTCTCCCAATGATCGGCAGTCACGTAGCCCGAGTAGGGCGGGAAGTACTGACTTGCATTATACCCAGCAGAGCCGTTGCCCGCGTAGGGCCTTGCCTCGGCGGACTCTTGAACCCGGGAATATCGATGATCAACAGTTCCGTAGCCCGAGTAGGGCGAGAAGTACGGACTTGCGTTATACCCAGCAGAGCCGTTGCCCGCGTAGGGCCTTGCCTCGGCGGTCTCTTGAACCCGGAAACATCGATGATCAACAGTTCCGTAGCCCGAGTAGGGCGAGAAGTACGGACTTGCGTTATACCCAGCAGAGCCGTTGCCCGCGTAGGGCCTTGCCTCGGCGGTCTCTTGAACCCGGGAACATCGATGATCAACAGTTCCGTAGCCCGTGTAGGGCGAGAGGTACGGACTTGCGTTATGCCCAGCAGAGCCGTTGCCCGCGTAGGGCCTTGCCTTGGCGGACTCTTGAACCCGGAAATATCGGTGACACCTTCCTCTACCCGCCACGGCCCGTGCGGCCCGTTCACGGACCAACCCTGTCCGTTACTCGTGCCGGCGGCACGCGGCCACCCGTCTCCACCGTCACGGGCACCCGTCACAGAACGGCACCATCAGCGGCGGACCGGCCGTTGCCTGTTCTGGAGCCTGTCTCACGTCATCCTGGCCCTCGTCGTGCGGATGAGTTTCAGCTTCCTGCGGATGCCTGTCTGACCAGACACCCCTCGAAGCGTCATGTAGCGCTGCCACGAGAGTCTTCTGTGGATGAAGAGTTTGAGTCGTTACCTCGTGAAGGCTTGGTTGACTTTGACTTAGCCGTCCAGGACGAAGTATTTCGCATCATGAGAACTGTGTATCAGGGGTCTCAGCGGTCCCCGTCGAGATCTGTCCACGTCGACGATCTATTCTCTCAGTGTGGCAATGGTGTGACTGATCCCCCTGTGTATTCAGACCCAATCCCTTCGTCGTGCAGTCAGCCCTACTACACCGACGTCAAGCCGATGGTGCAGCTCGAATCAGCTCAGACAGCGGGACAGCTACAGTTTTTTGGCGGTCTGCAAGCGCAGAAGGAGGCTCGTCTAGCGCTTCTCATCTCTCTGTTCGTTCGGCAGGCACTTCGTAAGACTACTCTACCCTGTGGTCTCAGCCGCCGCCGTTGCCTAACGGCGACGTCTCTCCTCCCCCCCTGCCGGAGCCTGTCCCGTCTCAACCCGGCGCCTTTTGTGTAGAAGGTCTTCTTCCCACTGTTTCAGCGGGCTATCCCTTTGTGCCTGTGCCTTCGCACTCGGTTGTGGCCCCGTAGGTACGTTCCTCCCTTTGTTATGGGCGCTGAATGAGGCAAACTTCGGCCTTCATGGGCCGGCCGGCCTTCAACATCTTGGAGAGATCCATGTACTCTATTCTTCGAGCCTCGTCGTTAACCACGTCATTGCTTCAGCCCCTGGCGCTCATCGCCGGCCCAACGAGCGTGCCTTGGGCGTTGCCATGGCTTCGTTCTACCAAGCTGTGAGCTCCAGTTCGTCCGTGGCCTCCTCTTCTAAGGTGCAACTAGCGGCCACGTTCAGAGACGCGGTCCTCAAGGACTGTAAGTTCCTCTCTCCCTGCTGGATCGTTCGGCCGTTCGTTCTGGCCCCACTGATCTTCGTTCTACTTTTCATCAGGTTTCCCTCAAGGACAACCTGGGGCGGTTCAAGGAACGGAGACTGGGCTGGGGTCGGGATCGCATCGTGGAGTTGGCTACCAGGTCTGCCGGCCGGGGGGTTGCTTCCCCCCAAGCCAAGCGCGTGCGCATGGACTTCAGGCCTCCTCCTCTTGTCTCCACGAGAGCCGATTCGTCTCGAGGGCGTACCTTTCGCTTCCTCAGCTACCAGCCGCCCCCGCAAGACCAGTCTGATTCGTAGCGATCGGCAGAGGAGTCTCTGCGCTCTGTCAATAGGGGAGCCTTTGTTCAGCTTGTGCCTACGGAAACGGGATTCTTCTCTCGTCTGTCGTGGTCCCCAGGAAAAACGGAGAATTTCGCCCGGTCTTGGACTTGTCCCCCCTCAACAGGTTTTTTCGCACCGACAAGTTCAAAATGGAAACAACGGCTTCAATCCATCTCTCCATTCTCCCGAACGACTGGGCTACACCTTCATCCTGAGGGACGCATATTTTCACGCGTGCATCCATCCTTCACGTCAGCGTTTCCTTCGCTTCGCCGTTAGGAGCTCGTTCGTCTGGCCAGGTCCCGGGCTATTCGTCTTCATGTTTACCTGGACGATTGGTTGTTGCTAACAGCTTCGCAAGCCCTGTGCCTCTCACAAACGGACATTCTTGTTCGACTGTCCAAGACTCTGGGTTTTCGCATTCTCAACGGGAAATCAGAGCTGTCTCCGTCAGCCTCCTTCAGCTACCTCGGCATGAGTTCGTTACGGAGCGGTTTTCAGTGCAGCTGTCGGTAACTCGGGTCAAAGCCATCGTCGAGATTGTTTCGACGTTCGGGCCTAGACTTCGCTCTCTGCTTGTCAGCTTCTCCGTCTCCTGGGACTTATGGAATCGGTAGCGGATTTGCTTCCTCTCGCACGGTTGCGCTAACGGCCACTGCAACGACTGCTGTCGCAAAGGAAACTGTCTCAGCTGCCTCTCGGGCAACTAGTGTCTCACGGCAGTTGGTTCCTCGAGTCAACGTAACAGTGGATGATTCTCGAGTGGCCCGACAGCTCAGTGCCTTTCCGTCCCATGCATCAGCAGCAATTTTCTTCTCACAGATGCCTCGACGTCGAGGTGGAGGCAGTGACCAGGGCCCTGAAGCCTTTTGTAGTCCTTCTCTCCGGGAAGTGCGTCACCGTCTGCGGACACAATACGACAGCTCTCTCATATCTTCGTCGCCAGGGAGTAACACCGTCTCCGGCTTTTTCAAGAAAAGCAGAAGAGTTTCTCCTCTGGGCTCGATCAAGACAGATCGTGCTTTCAGTCGGGTTGTTGGAGATGGAGTCAGTAGCCAGGGCTCTGAAGTCTTTCACGGCCCGTCTCACCCAAAACTGGGTCTCCATCTGCGGAGACGATACGACAGCTTTCTCTCTTATCTTCGCCTTTAGTGAGAGACTCAGTCTCCAGCTCTCTCTAGGACAGCAACCGAGAGTTGTTCAACCGTACCCTTGTTGCCTTCCTTCTGAACGAATTTTTTGGGTGGCAACGGCCCCGGCTTCGCCGTTCCTTCGAATGTTGTCTGTTCTGGCAGGCATGGTTTTACTTGCTCTGTTTCAGACCTTCGTTTTCACTGGTTACAACCTTGAGTTGTTCAACCAGTTATTTCGTTCACCCGTTCCAGTCATCCTTTTCGGTCTGGTTCCGTCCCGATCGAACCTTACTGTCCGGCTAACATGATCTTCCATGCCCAGCCGTCAGCTCAGTTGTTCGACTGGGTGGCGTTGGAATGGGTTAAGGCGACGTCACGTTTGCACACTGTTTCGCTTTTTGTCTACATGTTTTCCTTTTCGGTGGGGACATTTCCGCGTCATCTGGTTAGTTTTGACGTCATGCGATGGCAACTATGTTGCTGTTTCGGTCTGTCCCTACGTCAGGGGCAGTTTTCATTTTTTGCCTTCCTACGGTCTTGGCATGTAGAGTTGGTTATGAAGTGCAGTCACACATTCATACCGTGGCTTCTCAGTTTGCTAGTTCAGAGGTGGAGTCTGCTGTTTTGCGGATTCTCATCTTCACCTTTTAGTACTAGCTGTCTCTATCCCGTCATCGATCCTTTGCTTGCCCATTCTGAACAAGTCTTGTCCAGATGTGGGCCTTTTCGTTTTTGACTCTTACTCGCCACTTCGGTTGATATTTTTTCCGGTTCGAAAGGGCGTAGCAGCGTGTGGTGGCCCGGTCCGGCCACTCATAGTCCGTTTTGTTTCGGCCTTGGCTGCCCTGGGTGTCTCCATGCAGAGTTTGTCATCTCCTGGCTTCTTTTCCAGGATATTGTCTCGGTGGAGTCCACTCAGGTTCTGCCCCGGGATGATGCTTTCAGTACCCTTCTGTCTCTCGCGGGTACCAAGTTTAGGGCCAGTAATCACCCTGCTCAGTTTGCTTCTCCCTCGGTTACGATTTAAAGTCTTCTCTCTATTCTCGGCCCTGTTGTTTCTGATAGACTCCTGTGCCCCGTCAGAGCTCTTAAGTTTTTCCTTAAGAGGACCTCCCCCTTCCGGGGGCACAAACGCCGTCTGTTCTTTTCTTTGAA